>CM021108.1:96131910-96529854 GCA_007115665.2 Sequoiadendron giganteum
CTCTCAAGTATCTCTCTCACTCACTCACTTCTATATCTTTCCCCTCTCCCCTTAACCCTTTACCCTCTATATCTCTCCCACTCCTACTCCCTCTCTCAATAGTATCCCTCCTAAACACTCTCACTCTGTTAGGTCTCTCTCTCCCCTCTACCCTTAACCCTAAACCCTTAAATCCTCTACCCTCTAGTCTTAACCATTCCTCCTTGTGTACCTCTCCCACTCCCTTCATCTCTCTCTCTCTCTCTCTCAAGTCTCTCCCTCCTAATCCCTCTCCCTCTCTGAGGTCTCTTTCTCTCTCACTCACTCCCTCTATCTCTCTCCCCGCTACCATTAACCCTCTACCCTCAACCATCAACCCTTAAACCTTAAACCTTTAAACCCTTAACCCTTAAACCCTAAACCCTTAAAGCCTTTACCCTCTATATCTTTCCAACTCCCTCCCTCTCTCTCTCAACCCTCTCCCTCATACCCACCCTCCCTCTCTTAGTCACTCCATGGGTGATCCCATAATGGTGGTTTACAATTTTTGACCAAATTGGACACTAAAATATATATTTTTATCTAAACCACGAGGAATTTGAAGATTATACAAACTAGAGTCTCGTCACATTTTGTTTGTAGATTCTAAAAATATTTTTTTCAAAATTTTTGGAATCAAATTTCACTTCTTTTTCCATCTCCGATGAAAACTATTTTTTTCTGAAAACAACATTTTAAAAAAGTGACACACATCGTATAATGCATAACTCTTTTTCCATGAAGGATAAAATTGTAATTCTTTGAAATTTATATTTGTAACTTTGAGATCTAGTGCTTCCACTTGGTTAGATAGTTTTATATTGAATATATTTTTTTTAATCAAGTTTCAAAGTCAAACCAATTAAAATTCAGACATAGCACGACCATATAATGTGTAACATTTTTTGTTGGATCAAAGAATTCAATATCTAGTGCACTCATATTTTTCAATTTTTTTTTTTGATAATCTGCTATTTTTCCACATGTGCAGAATAGAGACCTTCATTTTCAATGAAAAACCTATGTTTACTAAAACTAAAAAAACAAATACATAATAAAATGAAAACATATTAAAATTATATTCATTGGATATATCATTCTGAGGACTACCTAATTCTAGTTGGGTTCATGAATTCTCCTCCATTTTCATCCTCAACCCGAGCTTCAAAGGGAAAAAATTCTAGTTTTTTTGGTTCATTCGAACCCCCTTCAATATGCATTTTTCTTTTTTTTTTTGGGTGGGAAATGTGGGCCTAGTAATTAATGGGTTAACTTGAACATTATTTCGGTTGAACCCCTTTTTGGTTCAATCAAACTTGTAGGTTTATTCGAACCCCTAAAACCATTCTTTTTTCTTTTCCTTCCTCCATCAAATTATAAACCACTATTGTGGATTCACCCCCCTCTATCTCTCTCCTCTCTACCCTTAACCCTAAACCCTTAACCCTTAAACCCTAAACCATAGACCGTTAAACCCTCTACCCTCTACCATTAACCCACTACCCTTAACCCTATACCCTCTATATCTCTCACATTCCCTCCCCCCCCCTCTCTCTCTCTCACATATCTCCCTCCTACCCCCTCAACCTCTCTCAGGTCTCTCTCTCACTCCTATCTCTATCCCCTCTACCCCTTAACCCTCTACACTATATCCCTCTCCCACTCCCTCCCTCTCTTTCTCTCTCACTCAATCCCTCTATCTCTCTCCCTTAACCCTAAACTCTAAATCCTAAACTATCAACCATAAACCATTAAACCTTCTACCCTCTACCCTCAACGCAATACCCTCTACCTCAATCCCAATCCCTCAACCCTCTACTCTCAACCCAATACCCTAAACCATCAACTCTATAGGTTCACAACCCTATACCCTCAATTCTAAACCCTCTACGCTATACATTGGATCATCAACCATCATCTATCTATGTCCCTCCTTCCTCTTCTATCCTTATCTCTATCTCACTTCTCCCTCCATCTCTTCCTACGTCCATCCATCCCTCTCTACCCTATTACCTCAACCATATACCCTCAACCCTTAAACCCTTAAACACTCAACCCTAAACCCATAACCCTCAACCCTCAACCCTTAAATCCTAAACCCTTAATCCAAATTAAACTCTCTACACTAATCCCTCAACCCTCAGCCCTTTATCCCTCAACCTTTAATCTTCAACCCTCAACCATCTACTTTCAACCCTAAACCCTCAAACCTAATCCATCAACCCTATACCCTCAACCCTCTACCCTCAACCTTAAACTTTGGACCCTCAAACCTTAAATCCTAAACCCTTAAACCCTCTACTCTCCAACCTCAACCCTAGTCCCTCAACCCTTAAACCAAATTAAACTCTCTACACTAATCCCTCGACCGTCAACCCTTTATCCCTCATCCTTTAAACCCTGAACCCTCATCCGTCTACCTTCAACTCTAAACCTTTACACCCTGAACCCTCAAACTCTATATCCTATACCCTATATATTGAACCCTCAAACCTAATCCATCAACCTTATATCCTCAACCCTCTACCCTCAACCTTAAACTTTGGACCCTCAACCCTTAAACCCTAAATCCATAAACCCTCAAATCTCAATTCTCAACCCTCAACCCTTAATCCCTTAACCCTAAACCATTAAACTATAGAACCTCAACTCTTATACCCTCTACCCTATTTGTTGGACCCTCAACCCTAATACTTCAACCATATACCCTCAAACCTATACCCTAAACCCTCTACCCTCAACCCTAAACCATCAAACCTAAACCCTTACACCCTGAAACCTTAAACCTTCTACCCTCTACCCTCAACCCTAATCCTTTAGCCCTATACCATCAACCCAATACCCTAAACCATCAACTCTATATGTCCTCAACCCTATACCCTCAATTCTCAAATTTTTACCCTATATATTGGATCCTCAACCCTCATATATCTGTCCCTCTTATTTTATCCTTCTCTCTCCATCCTTCCCTCCCTCTCTACCCTAATCCCTTAAACTTATACCCTCAACCATTAAACCCTTAAAACCTCAACCCTAAACCCTAAACCCTCAACTCTTAACCCTTAAACCCTCTACCCTCTACCCCACCCCAATACCCTCTATCGTCAACCCTATACCTTTAAGCCCAAGTAAAATATCTACCCAAATCCCTCAACCCTCAACCCTTAATCCCTAAACCCTTATACCCTGTACCTTGTACCCTCTACCCTCAACCCTCAACCTGTAAAATCTAATCCCTCAACCCCTATACCCTCAACTCTAATCCCTAAAAACTATACCCTCAACCCTCTACCCTCAATGTTAAACCATCAATCCTCAATCCTTAAACCCAAAACCATCTACCCTCTACCATATACATTAAACCTCGTACCCTCAATTCTTAATCCCCATCCCTTAATCCCTCAACCCTAGCTAGGTAGGGAAACATCAATGAGATACAGAGTGATGAAGGGAGAGGTAGGTAAACAAAGGTAGAGGGGAGATAAATATAGGTAGAGATGGAATTAAATGTAGAGAGAGGACACATAGAGTGAAGTAGAGAGGGGAGGGAGGGACAGGTAGGGAGGAGATAAAGGTGTGTGTGTGTGTGTTTTAGAGAGAATGAGAGTAGAGAGAGAAGGGGTAGAGAGAGAGGTAGAGGGAGAGAGGAGAGATATAGAGTAGAGAGGGAAAGAGGTAGGGAGAAGTCACAATTGAGATATCAAGTGATGGAGGGAGAGGTGGGTAAAGAGAGGGAGAGGGGAGATAAAGATAAATAGAGAGTTAAGGAGATGTAGAGAGAGATAATATATACTGATAAGTAGAGAGTGGAGGGATGTAAGGAGACGAAAGGAAGAGATAGAGGTGATTGTGTGTGAGAGGGAGAGAGAGTGAGAGGAGACAAATGAGGGGGGAGAGGAAGGGGGAGAGAGAGAAAGTGAGTATAGGGGGAAGGCGGGAGAGATAGAGAGTAGAGAGGAAAGGAGAGAGTAAGAGAGAAAGAGGGGGAGGGAGAGAGACAGTTAGAGAGAGTGGTAGGTACTAGATGGAGAGGTAGGTAGAGATTGAAATAGAGAGGGAGGGTTCAGAGGGAGAGATGGAAGGAGGGAGAGTGAGATTGAGAGAGAGTAATGAGATAAAGAGTAGAGAGGTAAGGAGAGAATGAAAAAGAGAGATAAAGAGAGGGAGGTTGGAGGGAGGGTGAGGTAGAAAGGGATACATGCGATAGAGAGAGGGAAGGATGGAAAGTGGGATAGAGAGAGAATGGTGATTTAGAGAGGAGGGAGTGAGAGGGAAGGAGGGAAAGTAGAATAAAGAGAATGGTGATTTAGAGAGGATGGAGTGGGAGGTAGGGATAGAGATAATGGTGAGATAGGGAGAAGGAGAAAGTGGGAGAGAAAGAGAGAGAGGTAGGTATAAGAAGGGAGAGGAGAGATAGATAATAGAGAGGGAAAGAGTTAGGGAAGGAGACATAGGTGTGATAGAGAGGGATTGAGAGAGATTGATGGAGGGAGAGGTAGGTATAGAGAGGGAAAGAGAGAGGAGAGATAGAGAGTAGAGAGTAGAAAGAGGAGAGAGGGAGGGAGAGGTAGGGAAGGAGATAGAGGTTTTTTGTGTGTGTGAGAGAGAGAGAATGGTGAGATAGAGAAAAGTATCAATTGAGAGAGAAAGAGGGAGAGAGAGGGAGGGAAAATAGTGTGAGAGAGATTTGGAGGAGAGAAAAGAAAAAGGGGAGGGAGGGTGAGGTGAAGAGAGGGAGGGAGAGTAGAGATAGAGAGAAGTAGAGAGGGAAGGAGGGAGGGAGGGAGTGTTAGGGAGGGAGATAGAGGTTTATGTGTGAGAGAGAGAGGAGAGAGGGAGAGTGAGGGTGAGAGAATTATGAGATAGAGATGAGAGAGGTAGAGAGAAAGATGGGGGAGAGAGGGATATAGTGGGATAGGGAGTGAGAGAGATATGTAGGTAGAGGGAGGGAGAGCAGAGATAGAGAGTAGAGAGGAAAATATGTAAGAAGGGAGACATAGGTGATATACAAAGTGATGAAGGGAGATGTAGGTAAAGAGAGATAGAGGGTATATAAATATAAGTAGAGAGGGATAGAAATGTAGAGAGAGAGAAGAGATAGAGAGAAGTAGAGAGGGGAGGGAGGGAGGTAGATGTAGGCAGGAGATAGATGGGTGAGAGAGAGAAAGAGAGGGGAGAGAGGGAGGAAGGGAGAGAGAGGGAGTGGAGAGATAGAGAGTAGAGAGAATGAGAGAGTGAGAGATAAAGATGATACAACTTGTTGACTACTAAAATTTGACATCCTCATTACTGAAATTTGATTGTCTGAAATTTTTAAGATCTTCCAAATACTAAAATTTGCATTATATCTCCTAGAGATCTTAAACCACTCTCAAAAATCCTGAAACTATATTTATTTACTCATATTTTAATACTTATTTCATGTTTATATTTTCCCTGACAAAGAAAGAGAAGAAGAAAGTGTTCACAAACATTCATTGAAAAATTCAAGCCATTTGGCGAGCACCAAATTTGGCGCTCTCCCAATTTCTCGAGCGTAATATGGCTTTTTATGATTTTTTTAAAAACAATTGGCACCAAAATTGTGTCATAGGTCCATGCAATTACCCATTAAACCAAATAAAAATCACCTTGTTTAGTTAGGTGTGTGGGAATGCATCCTTTCTCATACATTTAATTAAATTAGCAATCATTTAAACAAGTTTATCCTAAAGATCACATGTCCATATTGGGACTCACAAAATTCATTATCAAAATAAAAACATCAAAATCAAACCTTAAGTCTAGTATTGACCAAAGTTCTTAAAATTCAACACCCATATCACTTACCCTTTCATCCTGCATCTTAACATTTGTCCTAAACACCTTAAAGGGTAACTTTGGCAACAAGTTCAAAACACAAGAAAAACATGGAATATAAACCTGATTCATACATCATGAGTGATCTAAGTCAACTAAACTATCAAATCCTTATAATACCAATTGATTATCAAAACTCACATTTATACAATCTGTACATGATATCATTATCTCCTACAAACCTCAATGATACAACTAATGTGAGTATGCCCAATCTAAATTTTGGAACACCTTTCCCTATGGTAGATTTAAATCAAAGTCAAAACCTGCAAATCTATCAACCAAATGATCAATGCACAAGTCTTCAACAAAACAACATTATCCCACCAAATTAATACATGTCAAATGTGAATATACAAAATACAAGCTTACCAAACACGAACATATTGAATCCACATTTGGTGACCTATGATATAGATATGTTTGCAGATCATACCAATGTTGTTCAAAGTCCAAACAATATGTTAACAACTCAAGGTACTTATCCAAGTCAAGGTAACACCATGAAAAATCAAGGTTACCTAAATCAAAGAAATGTGATTCCCAGCCACAACAATGTTCAATGTAAACCTATAATGTGAAATCTAAACATCATCCCAAATCATGAAAATGTCTAAAATCAATTTATGCATTATCCCATACAAATACGACAAGTGTATATTCCAAAATATGCGTGACCAACAACAAAATCAACTATATCAAGTGTGTCAAAATGAACATCAAGATAAAATTTTGTGACATAAAATTAATTTAGTTACCAAAATAGTTGATTCATTGCACCAAGAGACATCTCCACCCCAAAATCTACACACTCCCCCATTAGTTAAACCATGCCATCAAAACATTAGGTTGCATCCACAACCACATCAAGACCAATATCTCCAATATCAATAGGTTGGATATCAATATCAACAACATTAAAAACAAACCCAATCACCACATCTCTAATCATAATCACCACATCTCCAAAATCAATTACCACAAGGTCAATTTCAACAAATACAAATCTCACAAGGCAAAAAAAATGAATACACTCCTTTGGGAGAGCCAATTGAATCAACATTAAAAAAGATAGTTAATGCAAAACTCATCACTCTTCCAAAATTAAGTGCTTTCACCTATATCATAATATTCCCTTGGAATAAGGGTAGAGGTTATTGTGATATCATAGAGAAATTCATCATAAAAAATCAAACTGTATTCAACTCAAAAATATCATCGAAGACCTTATTGATCAACGAAGAATAACTAGTGAGGAAAATGATCAAGATTAAACCACTCGAGTGATAGTAGTGACAATCTCTCCACAAAAATTATTGAAAACAATGATCAAGATCTATCAATCAATGATCACCTTGAATATGTATCTACCTCATCAAATGATCAAATAAACATACACCAAGAATCACTTTTCAATCATGATCAAAATCCACCAACAATATATAACAATGATCCAATTCAAGAAATGTTTACATCATTTTATCTAATGGTTGAAAACATTGACAATATCACCACCACAATGTTTGAGGAAAATGATCAATATTCGTCCACCAATGATCATGTTGACAATTCCTCTACATCATCCAATGAGTTAGAGGACATATATCAATAATTTATTATAAATATTGATCATCATCTTTCACCAAAGTGTAACAATGGTCCTTTTAAAGACATATTGATATCATTTGAACTCATGGTTGTAGATATTGAATGAATCCTCAAATCAACACTTGATCCAAATCCAATCAAAGATCGAGAGGATATTAAATCACTTCCCATGCCTAATTAATATATCCAATAACCCTTTGTAAGCAATCCATCCTTTGAAATTGACCCATGTAATGAACATGATCCAAAGCACGTCAAAAGAAATTCCAAAATTAATCAAGATCAAGAATCCATATCTCCAAGATGCTACAATGATCTAATGGACACTCTCCAATCTATTTAAGATGTCACAAATAATGATCATATACATATAGAACATACTCCTCCATATACGGATGATATGCTTTCTTTGAATGGACACATAAATGATCTTCATTCAAAACAAGATACCTTTACTCTTGACATTATTACACAAGAAAAATATATTATTGATTCCTAGTTTCAGGCTGAATTATCAACATCAAGATTAGATTTATCCAAAATTAAGATTAAGCACATAATATTTTAATATATCCAACATTATCCAATCAAGGAAATAGGTTAGACGAAATAGGATATTTCAGACTCAACAAAGCAAGAAATTGAAATAACAACATCTGTAGTGGTCATTTATCAAAGGATTCTTGCTAAAAAAGACATCTTGAAAAAAGTAGAATCAAAGATCAAAGGTGAAACTACCATCATACTGGGGGAATCTTTATCTCAAGAAAATGTCAACATAGCGATCATGAAGAATCCTCATGATGAAACCAATATCAATACTACAACTAGCCATGTCACAAATATTCATCCACCCATCATCCCATCCCTGATTTGGGACCAACATCAAAAGAAAGATTTGAATCAAAGAATGAAGAAATTTATCAACGAAAAAGAAGTTGGGAAGCATAATGGACAAATCACATACAAATGGATACCAAAAAATATAAAAAAATATTATCCCTATCAAACTCCATTAGTAAAAGAAACTATGGGGAAAAATGAAAAAGGGAAATGTATCCATCAAAGATGTCTAGAAAAGAAAACGTGGGCTTCTAAAGCAACTTACAAATTATATCAAAAAGTTGGTCCTAATTTCATACACACTTCCATATCCACCCATCATTTCTCATCTTTCAAATTTTGGAGAGTCAAAGGTTTCGATCCATCAACTAATCCATCTCCTATTCCTAAACACACAACACCATCTACTCCTCCATGCATGATATCCAATTATCCTGTGAATTAGCTATGTATTGGCAGCCACCCTTCATCATAAGGATTCAAAAGGAATTCTATTGCGATGTGTGCACAAAGAAAAGTTAACTCCAATATCAAAAAAGTAGATCAACAATCTCAAAAGTTGTATTCGAGTGCACATAGCTTGGAAAAGAAACTTCTTCAAGAAGGATATTGATGGCACATTATTGCATATTCATCTACATCAAAACCACTAGGTGGTTTGGAATGAACTTAAAATATTTCATAGAAAGAATAACAAATCAAAAAAACATGAAAATGTTAAGATAAAAAATCATCCTCTAGTGAAAACCACTATGGTGGTTTTTTGGATAGGTACCATGATGAAAATCTTAAAAAATAGGCATCATGTGTATAATGAAGCATCTAAGTGCACTAATTCAGGTGAAAGCATCTTATCTCATTCATAATAAATAAAAAATTCCATCCATCTTATCCATAATCAAACCATTTATCAAATCTATTTTCATCCATCTACATCCATCTTCCAAACTATCTTGACCTTGAAAAAATTTGATGCACACTTTACACTTGCTTATGGTAAAAATCTTGACATGAGTCATTTTTATTGATCCTATCCTACCCAACATTATATAAGCCATGAAGCACTATCCAAATGAGTATCCTCTATTCAAACACCTTATATTACTATAAGATAATCCTTGGCATCCTTTACATGATTATCCATATCGACCCATCCATACATCGATCCAAGAATCCACTTACGGAATTTCGTACATTGATTGACACTCAGGGAAGATATTTACATCTTACTTCGTGAATAAATCTTGATCTATATCTTCCAACTTATGTGGTGATCCGAACATTGGGAAAATGTAAAATCAAAATTGATCAAAGCAATTATGAGCCAAAATCCAAATCATAAACCCATCACATATTTTGAAAATATGTTCTTTATCAAATTTTATCTTTCATAGAATATCAATCCCAAAAATCAATATCAATTGCATCTAATTTTCATCAATCAAATCCAATCAATCCATCATCATCTTGGGATATCCTTCCCAACCCTTGTGTTTCTTAAACACTATCCTTGCATTGTTGTGTATCCTTAGCAATTTTATCATCATCAATCCATCAATCATATCAGTCAACCTTAGCTCGGTTTTCAACAAAATCCAAAAATAGATCACTGATATCATCACACATATCCATATCCAAAGAAAAGCTCAAAACATAACAAAATCCCAAAATAGGTTAAAAATTCAAAAAATGTCAAAAACATGGTATCCAAACTACATTTTCTCTAAGCTTCCACGTAGGAAATTCCATCATTGATGAGCCCTCGAGACACAAAAACATAGAAACATTTAAATAACCTAAAAAATCCAAAAAATAGCCTCATAACATTTCAAAAACACCAAAAAATACAAATATTTGAAAAAATCCATTTGACTCATTTCGCTTCACCCATGATAGTCAATCACCCACAATAAATCAATCATCACCTTCAACCTTTGGCAAAAAAATAGGAAACAAGTATAAGAAATTGAAGAGTGTAAACTCAAACAACATGATCTTAAGCCTAGGTCAATAGGTAAACAAGTTTGTTAACTCTTGTTATCAATAGCTCATCATGTCCTAGGATGAATCCTTCCTATGATGGACATCATCATCAAGAATCATCGTAGTTTAGTCTTGGCTAAAGGTATGAAGAAAATTGGCTTGTTTGTTTACTTGATCTTTTCTTCTGATTTATCTCTTGTCTGATGTTCTTGTTGGATATTATTGTAATATAACTTGGTAATGCTTACTTTATTTGGTATGTAGGGAGGATTTTTTTGGAAATCTTGTTGACTATTACATTATTAGTTTTTTAATTTCTATGTTTTGGTCCAAGATGTTTCAAATATTTGAAGTACATCTTAACAAGGTTTCTTATGTTAGGTGTGAACAAGGATACTCCTATCTATTTGATGAGTTAAATTCCATCACACTAGAGGCCACACTATCTTGGTTGTCTATACCTTGATGCATTGTATCTATGTGTGTTATCAAAATAATAAAATTTGTGCCCTTTATGTCCCTAATCCCTGGATAATAAGAACATCATTATTATTCATCATCTTATATAATAAGTCATGATGACTCATAGACTTGTTAGACTTTTTCATCATCTTGGATTCAAGGGTTGATCCCTCTCTTTCATCTATCTTCTCTCACACTAACATGGTATCATGACATTCAATACATCCATCATGCCTCCCCAAACTATCAGCATCCTAAATAATCATGTCATCTCATAATAATAGGAAACATCATCCATCTCATATATATTGCATAATCATTGAAGTTTTTTAGGATGATGTAGATTTTTTATTCTAAGGATCTTAAAACCATCTCATTTGCATCATCATAATATAGATTTGTTAGTATAACCTTCTCATCTCACCATCTTGAACCTCTTTTTCATGAGTTCGACCTAAAATTGAAATTTTTGCTTGATATATTGAGGGGCAGTGTACCAACATACTTATTTCCATTGGGGGAACAATGGGGCATCCAAAAAAATTAGGAATTTTTTTAATTTCAATCTTGGCAACATCAGTATTTGAAATAAAACAACTGGTACATTGCTTCAAAGAGAGGAAAAACGTAGACATGAAAATAACCCTAATCAACATTATGCATCTAAATCTTGTTGATGGAAATCATTTCTACTATTAATAAAATAAAGCAATTTATTAGATTAATTCACTAATATTCATCATGTTTTATATTAAGTATGGAGTAAGAATAAACTATAGATCATATGGACATATTGTTTATCCCATCATAATATCCAAGTATCCCACATAGAAGTAACTAAATATCCCCTTTACAATGTATAAAAAAGAAAACCAGATAGTATCTGGAAACCCCTAATCTACCCCTTTACCTGATAACAAAAATAGCCTCAGTTGAGTGAGACCAGAGGAGATCTATCTTCCTTGTATGAAAAATAGATTAGTTACACCATATAGATATTAACACATATACAAGTATATCCACTGCACATATATATTTACAACAATTATTGATCAAAACGATATGCGAAATAAGACTATTTGCATAGAGTTCTATGATGCCCCATGGTCACTACTTAGAAAAATTAAATCCTGTGCATCAGTAAGCTCCTCATCTGAAGGTGGACCTTTTTGTCCTTTGTGCTTTATTTCCTTGTTTTGTCCCCCTGCAAGATCTTGACGGAATGCCTATAGAGCTCTCAGAAACACATCCACATTTGGATGTCCTTTCATCCATAGGTGTCTATATCTCGCCTCCATGATGTCTATGGTGACCTTCCTGTCTTTTAAATAATTGCATAAATTGTCCTTTAAGAAAGCCATAGTGATATAGAATTGCATGGAAATTCTATAGAAGATGATTCTCCTAGAAGACTCAGTAAGCAATCTCTTTCTCCCCTGAAAGACATCTTCATTCCTTGCTTTCCATATAGACCATAAAATATTAGAGGACATAGATAACCAAAACAACTCAGTAGTTTCCCCCATCTTTGTACTAAGATTAAATAAAACATTTTCAGGCATTAGATTTCCATTGGTAGCCTCTATGTCATGCTTATTACAAAACATTTCCCACATTTCTTTAGCAAATGTGCATTCAAAATGTGAACAATTGACTCTGGAACTCTACATAAACTGCAAACCGAAATATCATCATTTTTTATTTTAAAGGAGAGTTTATGTAAGGTTAGAAGCCATCTAAAACATGCATGTTTAGCTTCAATCTATCTGGCCCAGTTATTTTGCAAGGCCTTTTTCCATTGATTTCTATCACATTTTATTTTCGAGACTTGATTCAAGTGATCAGTCAGATCAATGCGTCCTGTTAGTATGCTATACAATTATTTAACCTTTGTCTTTTTATGTTAGAGCCACTTTTCCATTGAAATTATTTAAACTGATCATAATCGTTCTTGCTCTTCATAGGGAAATTTAGCCAATTACAAGCCTCTTTGAGGATTGTGTCTATTCTCCAATTAGAAGGGGGAGGAAAAATTCAATGTTCAAATCATACCATCCCTTCAACCTCCCATCTTTCAAGATATCACAAAAAATTATAATTCCTTTGGCTACCCACCCTTTTGCAGAGAAGCCTTGGATTAGTGCCAAGGGTTTACCTTTATGCTTCAAGTTCCACCAAATAGACTTGTGGGTGTGAAGAGTCCCATTCGTGAATTAATGATTGTCTAGATGTTTCTTCATAATCTCCAAGGAATTCCAAATTGTCCAAAAAAAATTAGAGGGTGATCCCACAATAGTGGTTTACAATTTTTGGGGAAAATGGACACTGCAATTATTATTTTTAACTAAATCTTCACTTTTGGGCTCTTATAGCAGCTAAACCATGAGGAATTTTAAAATGATGCAAACTAGAGTCTCATGAAATTTTGTCTGTAGATTCTAAAAATAATTTTTTCAAAATTTTTGGAATCAGATTAAACTTTTTTTTTCATCTCCAACAAAAACTGGTTTTTTTCATAAAACAACATTTTTAAAAAGTGACACTCACCGTATACAACATAACTTTTTTTGTATGAAGGATAAAATTCTAATTTTTTCGAATTTAGATTTGTAACTATGATATCTAGCACTTGCATTTGGTCTTAGAGTTTTTTATTGAATATTTTTTCCTTAATCAAGTTTCAAAGTCAAACCAATTGCAATTCAGACATATGCAGACTGAATACAACATAACTTGTTTTGTATGAATCGAAATTCTATTTTATATTTTTTAATGGATCAAGGACATCAATACCCAACCTCAAAATATTTAAAAAATAAATAAATTTATAATCTGTTATTTTTCCACATGTGCAGACCAAAGATTTTGATTTTCAGTGAAAAACCTATGTTTAATAAAACTAAAAAATAAAATACATAATAAAAGCAAATCATATTAAAATTATATTCGACGAATAGCTCATTCTGAGGATGATCATTATCTAGTTGGGTTTCTGAATTTTTCTGCATTCTCATTTTCAAATTGAGGTTCAAACGACAATTTTTGAGGAGCTAGGGTAAAATGGGTGTTTGGCCGAACCTAGATTCGACCGAACCACATTAAAATAGTGAGTGAAATTATTTTAAAGGGGTTCGATCGAACCCCTCCAGTATACACACAAAACTTAAACAACATTTGTAGGTTTCTGTGCGTTTTTTCGAGCTCATGTGTAAACACCATTTTCCTGGGACCCTTGTCCTTTCAAACGTGTCGACTAAAAAAGACAAATCACAAGTGCAAAAATGTTGAATTTTTTGAAAATGCTTTATATTTTATTTGATATTGTTGCATTTGTGTTGATTGATGTAAGTTTTTTCAATTTTTGTGACATAAAATGCTTTATATTTTATTTGTTATTGTTGCATTTGTGTTGATTGATGTAAGTTTTTTCAATTTTTGTGACAATTTTTTTGCATTTTGTAGGAGAATTTTTTTTTAGCTTAAATCAAACATTTGTGTTTTGAAGAAGAAAATGGGACAAAAAGAAAAAAGAAAAAACCTAGCTCAACGATTTTTTTCAAAAGATAAAGAAGTAAATAGATGCAAACAAAACTTGACAAATTATCATAGAAAGAAACAAGGTACGTGTTTATTTATTCTCTTTCTCATCAAAAATGCACCCAATAATTGATATATAAGAAAATAGAATGTTCTTCATTTCAATTTTTTGAAAATGGAAACTCAAATGCATATAGTCAATGAGTTTTATAAAACTAAAATCTGCAAGTTATCACTAGATTTTATGAATCCTTATACTAAATGTTTTACTAGTTTTGATCTACAATATATTCTCTTTATTTGTATTTTTTTGTAGCAATTTATGTACAAAAAATTAAAACCATTTAATCTATCAATACACAAACAATATTTATATATATTGATCTTAAGAAGGTCATGAGACCAAACAAAATATCATTAAATTTCCATACAATGAGATGAAGCCAATATATTGTCTCTCAAACTAGGAAATATCATTGATACACATACCCATACAAATTGCATTATCTATGTCATGTAAAGGCATGCAAAATATCTTCATCTATGAAAAAAACACTATTTTTCAAACATTCTACTTATTTTTTCTATACTAGAAATTGAACCTCTATCCTTTGGATCAATTTTTTTCTTGCATCGTTATGATCTCTTGCACTCCTCACTATTTTGTAGCTCATCATATATATACAAATTAAAAAATATATTTTAAAATTATATAAATATTATAAACACACTTACATCATATTGGCAGTCTATTTGTTCTTGTCTATGACACTCAACATCATCAAGAGAGGGATTTCCTCGGATATGAGTGTTTACATCACTATATAATGTAACAAAGACATATTTATCAATTGAGACAAAATAATCATTATTAAAAGCATATATATTCATAATCATACCTATGTTAAGGATATTAAGGATGAAAATTAACACCAACATTTAAATTTTCCTATATACCAAGAGGTGTGACAACCAAATTTATCAACTAACAAACAATAATAGATTAAACTCAAAAAATACACAAATAATAAATTTAAATTTTACAAAATCCAAATTTTAAATGTGATAATGTACCTCAATAAATTCAATGTCATAATCATCCTTACGAACTTGCATTCTATATGGTGATGTAATGCGCACCTATTCAACAAAAAATGTATTTTAAAATATTAAACATTATTTTGAATATATATATATATACATATAATTTTTACCTCTAAAATAGATACAATTGTACAAATTATTGGTGGGATGGTCAATTTCATACCACCCTATGAAATTACACCCAAAAATGTAAAATATATGCATAGTTTTAATTCATTTTATAATTAAAAATCAATCTACAAATATAAATTTTAAGTATAAAATATAAAATGTTATAAATTCATATGAAAATGCATGTATGTAATTAGGAAACAAATCATTTAGAAGTTCATCATTCATCACCATATTATCTAATGCACCATGTTGTACTATCGGATCACCCTTTGTGGTTCCAAAATATCTAAGATGATAATGAGTAAACTCATTGGAGGTGTCACCCTTTGTACCCTCTACATCAATTTCTCATCCAAATCATAGATTATAATAGTTCAAACATAGGTGAGAGCTAGGAGTACTAGAACTAGATGACCAAATTGGATAATTTGGTGAAGTAGAATACTAGGATATAGACAATTTTGCATAGATGTCTATGTGTATGTATTTTAAATCCTGATATTTATTTCATCCAATTGTGCATCATCAATTATATAGATATGGTAGAAACACCATCTTTCACCAATATTTCTCCCTAGAATAAAGTAGTATCTCCCTTTGTATCAATACATGAAAATGAATAGTAGGGAAATCATTATGTATAACCAAATTGGATTAAAGAATATTACACAAGATAATTCAACAAAAGATAATTTTTAAACTCATCTAAAAAACCTAAATAGTGATAATTAGTTGAGAAGGTGGGGATAACTCAAACACCCCACAAACACACAAAAATTAGTAAAAAATATAAGTAAATTATAATAAATAGAATCATATTAGTTAACAATAACTATTTGTGGATTAGGATAGATTTAACAATAAGTACGATGAATATACACATAAAGCATACATTAACTAAATAAGTTTATATGCGAAGAACATATAATGTAGAAGTATGTATCTAAAATAATATTTTCTAAATTTTCTAACACATAATCTAATATAGAATTAGAATATTCTTTAAATAAGAGTGAAATAATTCATAAAGAAATAAACATATATTGATAGTAATTTAAAGAAACATGTATTGAATTTGATAACCTAAATAAAAAGTTGAAAGTTTTAACTAACTTTATTCCTAGATTTAAGATTAATAACACAAAAATACTATCCAAAAGATAAATCAACAAGTGTAAATGGTCTTAAATCTAAATTGGTTTCACGTATATAAACTATGCAAGCTTATTTTTCCTATTAAAAAAAGGTACTATGTTTTTATTAAACAAAATATTAAAAATGGGATTTAATTATAAACAAAGAAAAACCTAGAATGGGAGTTGAGAAATAGATATCTCATCATGATAGGAATATAGAATTATGAATCAATAGAAGATAATAAAAATTACATCATGTTTCGTAGATGGTAGCATGACTACATTAAGGTCTATATGTCTACATAGATTTTTGTTGTACATAAAAAATACCAGTTTATACAAAATTTGAAAATCTATAAAATAAGAATAAAATACACAACCAATAACAAGAAACTTTAGTAGAATAACATGATAAATTTGTTAAAATAAATTAAATGATATACAATGGTCATAATATTTTTTAAACTGATCTCTAAGGTAATATAATTATGATAGATAGGAAAAGACACAAAAAATCCATATGAAGAGATTCCCAAGAATACATGTAGCTAGTGCCACAAAGGGAAAGGGGTGAATTTTGGTTATCTTACCAATTATATTGTCAAATCCCTAATTTGGTATTTTTACCTCCACAAATAATCAAATAAAAAGACATTAGATTAATATCATGGTTATGCTCTTATCTTATGTGCATCTAGAACTAAGACGAGTACAACATAAAAAATATATATAATCTATAGCAATAAGTGTATCCCTTAGATATATAAAAGAAATAAAATTGAGAAGATGGATCAAAATGAAAATATAATAGTTCAAACTATCACATGTTGTAATGTACACTCATATTTTTGATGAAAAATAGTCACGAGTAATGCACGTGTTATTTTCTTCATGTAATACCTGATAAAATTATTGTGTACTATAGAGCACGTATTTTTATTGATTTGGGGTAATTTTAATTTAATGACTCATTTATCTATAAGATGGGAGGGTCAAGTTTCTTTAATTTTTTAGCATTCTAGTCCTTACATACTCCTACTCTTGCATACATAGATCACATCACATAGTCCTTGTATGTACACATATATCATTTCACCTAGTTCAAGTGCATGTACAACCCCTTGCATATATCAAGATCATATCACCTAAGTTCCAAGTTGCATACATTCCATGAATTTAGTCCTTTGCATATTCATCATTGATCAAACAAAACCCTTAGCTCTTGCACAAGTTGGACACTACTCTTCATAGGTCTCAAAATCAACCCATTTTCTATCTATCACCCACATCACTTAAGGTTTATCATAGACTTTCAAGTTAGGAAACATGTCGGGTTATCCTTGCTCGTCTAGGAAAATCCTTTTGTAGTCCATCATCTCCTACATACCCTCTCTTGGTAATTGGTCCCTTGTGTTTATCCATCATATCCAAGTCAATCCTTGCATCGTAACCAAATTTGGACCTAGAGTCGCATTTGACCTCTTGCATTCTTAACTTATCACATCATATTGGATACCATTTTCATTGCATTCTAGTCCTTACATATTCCTACTCTTGCATACATACATCACATCACATAGTCCTTATATGTACATATATATATATATATATATATATATATATATATTTATTGTTTTATAACTTGAAAATTAGATTTTGTTCAGTATTAATAGATAGGGATTGAAGGTTGAGACACAAATCCTAATGATCACTCATAATGGGTACCTTATCTAAGAAAAATAAAATTATTAAATTTACTAGATCTTGACTATCTACTTAGGTACAAAGAGGCTCATAGACTTACCACACTATCTAATAACATGCTATTTTTTTATGGAAACCATAACATTCTTATATGTTATATAACATGATTGAATTATAGAACTTATAGTAACAAGTCTAAAGCTTAGTGTAATGCCCCGCCAAGTAACCCTAAAGAAAGTTGCAATTGACATCATAAGCGAACCAAATTTTTTTTTTATAAAGTGCATTTAACATACACATTCACTTACTAATTAACAACAACCTCTAAGGCTACAAGGTTAGGATTACTTTAACCCACATATACATATTACATATAACCATAGCCCTATGAACTTTATGAAATCACCATCATACATCATAAGAATACCACATAACATAATAAGATAATCAACCAAGATACAATCTCATAAACATTATCTTGATCCAATAGATACATCACTCATTCCTAGAATGAGGCAATAGTACATAAGATTACAATTACAAAATTCCACCTCATAAACATAAGAGGGATAAAATAACTTATACAAGTTAAAATATTACAATACAAGATAATACAACAAGAACCGCGAGCTGTCCATTTGGATGTCTCGCCACCAAGTACTGAAGATCGATGGGGACCCAACGGTTTTGGTGCATGTTCCACCCAACCAATGTGGTACCCGAAGGCCCACCCCCCATGCTAGGAGATAGTAACAAAGTAACATGGACAAAGATCTACTACCTCTAACCAAAGGCAGACTCATACTGACTCATACAGTTATAACCAACCAAATGAATTAACAAGCACAACTCATTCACCATACAAGTACGAATCAAGTACAACTCAAGTACAACATAAGTACAACTCAAGTACAATACAAGTACAAATCAAGTACAACTCAACATCACTGACATAGGTCACATTGCTTCCAGACATAATAATAATCAAGTATGTTCACAGAACCATACACATAAAACAATTAACAATAGTTGTCATAGATAGAGTGTCATCGCAAGGTTTGTCATGAGATCTCCTCTGGGCATTCTTCATAGGCTCCGGCACAAGTAATCCTAGTGGCCTCAACCGAATCCCGGCACTCATACTCACTCATGCAGAATCAACTACCTCTCGCAAGAACTAGATAGTTGATCTTGCCATTCCAGGCCTTCTCACTCATCCCAAGTCTAAACAAGCCCTTGTGTCTATGAGTGAGGTAAAATTATCTTGATTAATGTGAGAAGTTAGTCCTAATCTTCTAAGTACATTATTTAAATTATCACTTGATTAAATCACTCCTGAAGGTTATCCAGTTTACCTCTTTGGGCTCTGGCGCCTAACAGAAGCCACTCTTCTATTCGACAACACACACTCAAACAATCCACCAAGGGAACCATAAGTGCATACCAACTAGGCATCACAATCCACTCCAACACAAGGAGGATACAAATAATAGAAACTCACTCCAAACATCTTGGAGGCAACAAACACATAGTCCACTCCTTTCACAGGAGGTACAAAAGATCTCACTCCAAACATCTTGGAGGCAACAATACATAGTTCACTCCTTTCACAGGAGGCAACAAGATGAAACCACATAACAAGGTCACTTCATACAAGGAGACACGGATCCCATAATCCGCTCCTAAACCAAGGAGGTGCAAACATCCCCGTTCATGAAAACTGGGTAAAACTGAACATGCACTACCCAAGAGAAAAACAACTGGATGGCATAAAGATTCAACAACCCTTATCCTCTTAGTTCTTCTGGAAGACTTATAATTTAGGACTAACACTAAATCCCAAAACCAACAATACAACTTGATGACATAGCAACAAAAGCATTCAAGTCATCAATCAAATCTAATATTTGGATTTCCTAAATCCATACTCATTCAATAGGTAGTGTTGACAAAGTCAAAGACATGATGAGTAGATCATCTAAAATAATCATAACCCTTATTTCCCTTTTCATTATTAGAAATCTAAAACAATTAAACTTACTTTCCTTTACTAAATACAAAGAATTAAATCCTTTAAGATAAGCATGAGGAAGATACTACTTTTGGATATACTAAATCCATATCTCTTTCATAATCCAATCACAATGATTCAATTCATCTAAATAGAAATTAATAAATAACATAATTAATTGCTTCATCAATAAAAACTTCTTAATTTACTTTTACATCGACACAAATCCATGCAAGTAAACTCTTTCCATTTCCTAACCAAATCTTACATCTCATTCAATTTTCTATTTTAAACATTCAATCACTTTAATATAATAACATATTGTTTCTCTATCCATTTTCCATATACACTAATCAATCTATTTTTAAATCCCTATTCAATAATACATTGCATGCATCTCATTAAAATAAAATACGATAATGAATTTTACACTAAATATATATATATATATATATATATATATATATATATGCTCCATATTATATAGACCCATTAATATTCCATTCACACTGACTAGATTTCTCTATGGAACTAAATAGAACATAATAACTATTTACCTTTTTCAATGTAGTTAGTTCCTAAATTTACTTATAATGCAACCTAACACTATTGCAAAACAATCTTTTTCAATTTTCTATCCGGAGTCTATGTCTCATCAACCATCCATTTAAAAACATAAAATTTCATCAATGTATAAAAATATCTTTTGACTTGTCTTTTTGACTACGCATTCAAAACTTATCTTTTAAATTCTTCATGCAAAACTAAATCACACGCACTTAAATAAAACAAGGTAAATACTGATTGAAAATACTCATGAATATATATATATATCTCAATATATTTTCTTCAATCATATTAACAAAATAAATATTTTCTTTTAAATCAAGTAATTACTTCTATTAAAAAATATCTTTCTTTATACATTTTCTACACATACTAATCATTTCTTTTAAAACACTAATAATACCCAATTTGCAAACAACAGAATAAAATAAGATAAAATATTATTTATTCTCTCAAATGGATATATACCTTCACTATATATATACTAAATATAAATTAATATATTTAAATATATTTAATCATTAACATATCTTCTATCCTTTGCAGAATATCAAATTGATTAATTCAAAATAAAATATCCTTTATCATCAATATTCCAAAATATAAATATATATTTATCCAATTAAATCAAATTAATAAGTGGACCTTTCACACATGAATTTAAATTTCACAACTAAATTTTAAATTATGCATTATCTAAATCAAATATTTAACTCCTTCAATTAAACTTTAACATGTCATTTTAAAATAAACAATAATTTCCCCATATGTTTATAATATTAATTCCACTAATCAAATATACAAATTTTATTTAAAATAATATAAATAAATATAATACTTTAGTATTATAAATTATAATATAAAATATTATTAGATAATATTTTAATATTATAATAACAATACCTAAAATATTAATATTTATAAATATCAATTTATTATTATTTCATTTTCAGAACAGCCATGGGAAAATAATATAACAGCAGTCTCATGTTTCAAGCATAACTCAAACAATACGATCTGGGTATTTGAGATGTTTGGACATGATTAAGAAAATATCAAAATGCAAAAACCCTTTAAATTTCTTGAAAACCCAGTTTGTGAAAGTGAAGTTATAGGTGGCGCAACCAGACCATTTTACCATGAAAATATAACTATACTGCAGATTTTAAAATCCGATTTTTAATAATAACAAAGGGTTTCATTTTCTAAAAACATTCTAAATGCATTGTTCAATCTCTATGTTTGATTTCAATAACAACAAAATTGATTTCCCCAAATAATTTTAAATTCAACTAAGGTTTTCACAATTTTCACTCAAGAATTTTCACAAGCAAAGGCTGCAAATTTGTTTAATTCTTTTCTTCTAATATCAAATTTATTTTCTAAAACAGATTTAACAAATAAATCTTTAATCACTACTATTTAAAAAAAAACAATCAAGAACAATAGAACACAAAGAGGAAAACCTGGTATAAGAAGCTATAGGAAGAGATGAATTTTTGATGCAAGCCTCCTTCAAAGATTTCCTGAATTTTCTTCAATCCTCCAATGAATCCAATCCAAAATCCAACAAATGCAAACCATCTTTCCTTCAATCAATTCTACAATCAATCTTTTTTCAAAACCTTGTACAAATTTTCCAAAATTTCTTTCCTGCTGTAAAAATGTATTTTCCTAAAGATTTTTCTCCCCTAAAATTAAAACATGTATTCTTTATAAATCAAAAATACCTAATACAACCCTAATTCACATTACATGCAAATTAGATATTTCAATTTCAATTTCAATTTCAATATTTACAACCCTAATTCACATTACATGCAAATTAGATATTTCAATTTCAATTTCACTTTTCAAAAACCCACTTTCAATTTAAAATGAAATTTCAAATAATAAATTAATTTCCAAAGTTGCAACCAATTTCCCAAATAAACATTTAATTACAATTTCTAATCTAATTCGCACACGTTGGAATTAATTTCCAAATTTAATTTTAATTCTTTTATTTCTTTTCATTCTCTTGCATCACGTTTAATTAATTAATTTAATTATTTAATAACTAAATTCAACCCCTTGGATTAAATTTAATTAATTAAATAAATTAAATATAATTAATTAATTTAAATATAACTTTTATCCACATTGCATTATTTAAGTTAAATAACTATCAACATGATTTAAAAGCAATTATTCTAAATATCTATTTCCAAATCAAGAATGCTTCAGAATTAAATAACATCAAAGCAAGATAAACAATGACTCGACACATACAATTGACGACACACTAAGGCTAGGGTATAGACTTAACACATGTTACCTAGCTACTATCTCCCGTTCAACTTAACCGTTGGATCGACACGCTCAAACCTGTGAAACCAGGTGGAGTCGATGTCATGTACCTGCAATCCTGCAACCAAGTAAACAACATCATACAATATATCCAGCATATAATACACACCGTGAAGAAGGAATTACGGATTCGCAGCGAGTGATGCGAAACCGTCCTTCTTCACCAATACACTCATCGAAACTGACACTTCCATCATAATTCCAATAATCTCATAATAACATCTCATGTTAACTCTACAACATCATTAATCCATAATGCATGTGAAACAAAATCAGATAACTACATCCCACAATAATAGTTGTCACTCAATAGTAACAATCAAAACATCATAACAAAATATATCCAGTATCAAAGTAACTGCAACCAACATAGCATAAAGCAACTTGAACAAAAATCAAAACGGAGGGGTGTTACATTCTCCCCCCCAAAGACTAGGCTTACTCCTGGAAGCCTGCAAAAACTCCAAGAGCAAACTCCATACAATCATACGAAACCAAGGGTTCCAAACCGAACCACTTCATAGCTCAACACAAAACAACAGCAACCCAAGCCGTAAACAACCCAACAAAGAACACTATAAATCCAACCAAGACAACATGGTGAAACAACCACCAACCAATTTTCCAAAGACACATATCTATAGATTATCATACATAATACACATATGTACCAATACACAACACCAACAACCATCACCAGACTATACAAGGGTCCACCTGGACACTAGAAAGCAACATACCAATCCATGATAGGAGAATCCATGAATTAAGAACATAAACCAACTCAACTGAATCTAACATCAAACCAATTGCTTGATAGTACTAGGTCATACATAAAGTGAGACCATCCGAACAAGACCACAATGACCTGTCTCTTGTTGTGTAAGGTGATCAGCCTCCAAGAGATAGTCAACACACAAAAGTGAGTAGTGGGTTCTAGCTACGTCCAGCCTCACATACCCCCATTCTCAATGTTTCCTGCCTCTACTTCCTCGTACACACTCACCAAGTTTGCCTCAAACAACCTTGGAAATGAATCACAATACAACGCATAGCCGACATTGAAAACACAAATATAACTTGCTTAGCCACCAAGTTCATAAAGAATAGCAAATTAAAGTTTAATTTCAACAATAAGACAATAAATGTGCATAATTTCAACACTGAATCAAATATATAACCACTAGGGTTATAAGAAAATAAGATCACAAATTGTGGCTAAACCTTCACAATCAAATATAAACAAAGTGTCGGCCCTAACAATCAACCGAAAAGAATCATCAATAACCGAAAGAAAGTTCACAATCTTTAAATTCCACTATACAACAACTATGTGACTAGATACTAGCCACCAAATGAGGAAGGAGAAAACAATATCCAATGAGAATGATAAATACCCTCATAAATGCATCCATGACTAAAGAAGACATCATCACTCTACCAGGTCATCGCCTCTATGGACGTCTAGACATAACTAACAACCATGCTGCTATACCCAAATCTGAGGGATAAGGATAACACATATAGATCAAGTATCCTGATCTAGCATTAGGGAAAGTAGCGGGTACGTTTCCTCGAGATTGGTTGAGCTAAGATACTCTACGCCACCACATGCGTATGCTACACACTCCACCCAAGAAAACTTGTGACTACTACTATCCCTTCACGAATTGAGGATCTAACGAACCAAAAGAAAAGGAGCTACTTTTGGTTACTCCTATAAATAGGTGTCAACCACACCTGGGTTGGTCCTCAATCAGGTAACAAACATGCAAACACACAAAAAAGTATGGTAACATCCACACCCAAATGTGACTTTTCCCCATGGATGGGTACCAAGTATCACCCTCACATGGACACACAAGCAAGTACAGGTTTCCACAACATTCAAACAAGATACCGATACTGGTTTCTTACATTTACAAGGGAAAACAACTACATACATAATCCCATAGGAACATCCAATTCCATAACTCATGGAGTATGTATCTTCACTTTCCAACCATAACCTTATATCAGGTTACTACCACGCTACTCTCTTTCATAGAGTATATCATGCTAAAGTGAAAGCCATGAACACGTGATCTCTTAACACTCTACTAACAAATCACAAGAACAACATAGTGGGCACAATTGCACCCAGAGAATCCAGTGTTTAAACCTAGGCTCTGATACCATGTGTAATGCCCCGCCAAGTAATCCTAAAGGAAGTTGCAATTGACATCATAAACGAACCAAATTTTTTTTTTATAAAGTGCATTTAACATACACATTCACTTACTAATTAACAACAACCTCTAAGGCTACAAGGTTAGGATTACTTTAACCCACATATACATATTACATATAACCATAGCCCTATGAACTTTATGAAATCACCATCATACATCATAAGAATACCACATAACATAATAAGATAATCAACCAAGATACAATCTCATAAACATTATCTTGATCCAATAGATACATCACTCATTCCCAGAATGAGGCAATAGTACATAAGATTACAATTACAAAATTCCACCTCATAAACATAAGAGGGATAAAATAACTTATACAAGTTAAAATATTACAATACAAGATAATACAACAAGAACCGCGAGCTGTCCATCTGGATGTCTCGCCACCAAGTACTGAAGATCGATGGAGACCCAACAGTTTTGGTGCATGTTCCACCCAACCAATGTGGTACCCGAAGGCCCAGCCCCCATGCTAGGAGATAGTAACAAAGTAACATGGACAAAGATCTACTACCTCTAACTAAAGGCAGACTTATACTGACTCATACAGTTATAACCAACCAAATGAATTAACAAGCACAACTCATTCACCATACAAGTACGAATCAAGTACAACTCAAGTACAACATAAGTACAACTCAAGTACAATACAAGTACAAATCAAGTACAACTCAACATCACTGACATAGGTCACATTGCTTCCAGACATAATAATAATCAAGTATGTTCACAGAACCATACACATAAAACAATTAACAATAGTTGTCATAGATAGAGTGTCATCGCAAGGTTTGTCATGAGATCTCCTCTAGGCATTCTTCATAGGCTCCGGCACAAGTAATCCTGGTGGCCTCAACCGAATCCCGGCACTCATACTCACTCATGCGGAATCAACTACCTCTCACAAGAACTAGATAGTTGATCTTGCCATTCCAGGCCTTCTCACTCATCCCAAGTCTAAACAAGCCCTTGTGTCTATGAGTGAGGATTAAATTATCTTGATTAATGTGAGAAGTTAGTCCTAATCTTCTAAGTACATTATTTAAATTATCACTTGATTAAATCACTCCTGAAGGTTATCCAATTTACCTCTTTGGGCTCTGGCGCCTAACAGAAGCCACTCTTCTATTCGACAACACACACTCAAACAATCCACCAAGGGAACCATAAGTGCATACCAACTAGACATCACAATCCACTCCAACACAAGGAGGATACAAATAATACAAACTCACTCCAAACATCTTGGAGGCAACAAACACATAGTCCACTCCTTTCACAGGAGGTACAAAAGATCTCACTCCAAACATCTTGGAGGCAACAATACATAGTTCACTCCTTTCACAGGAGGCAACAAGATGAAACCACATAACAAGGTCACTTCATACAAGGAGACACGGATCCCATAATCCGCTCCTAAACCAAGGAGGTGCAAACATCCCCGTTCATGAAAACTGGGTAAAACTGAACATGCACTACCCAAGAGAAAAACAACTGGATGGCATAAAGATTCAACAACCCTTATCCTCTTAGTTCTTCTGGAAGACTTATAATTTAGGACTAACACTAAATCCCAAAACCAACAATACAACTTGACGACATAGCAACAAAAGCATTCAAGTCATCAATCAAATCTAATATTTGGATTTCCTAAATCCATACTCATTCAATAGGTAGTGTTGACAAAGTCAAAGACATGATAAGTAGATCATCTAAAATAATCATAACCCTTATTTCCCTTTTCATTATTGGAAATCTAAAACAATTAAACTTACTTCCCTTTACTAAATACAAAGAATTAAATCCTTTAAGATAAGCATGAGGAAGATACTACTTTTGGATATACTAAATCCATATCTCTTTCATAATCCAATCACAATGATTCAATTCATCTAAATAGAAATTAATAAATAACATAATTAATTGCTTCATCAATAAAAACTTCTTAATTTACTTTTAAATCGACACAAATCCATGCAAGTAAACTCTTTCCATTTCCTAACCAAATCTTACATCTCATTCAATTTTCTATTTTAAACATTCAATCACTTTAATATAATAACATATTGTTTCTCTATCCATTTTCCATATACACTAATCAATCTATTTTTAAATCCCTATTCAATAATACATTGCATGCATCTCATTAAAATAAAATACGATAATGAATTTTACACTAAATATATATATATATATATATATATATATATATATATGCTCCATATTATATAGACCCATTAATATTCCATTCACACTGACTAGATTTCTCTATGGAACTAAATAGAACATAATAACTATTTACCTTTTTCAATGTAGTTAGTTCCTAAATTTACTTATAATGCAACCTAACACTATTGCAAAACAATCTTTTTCAATTTTCTATCCGGAGTCTATGTCTCATCAACCATCCATTTAAAAACATAAAATTTCATCAATGTATAAAAATATCTTTTGACTTGTCTTTTTGACTACGCATTCAAAACTTATCTTTTAAATTCTTCATGCAAAACTAAATCACACGCACTTAAATAAAACAAGGTAAATACTGATTGAAAATACTCATGAATATATATATATATCTCAATATATTTTCTTCAATCATATTAACAAAATAAATATTTTCTTTTAAATCAAGTAATTACTTCTATTAAAAAAATATCTTTCTTTATACATTTTCTACATATACTAATCATTTCTTTTAAAACACTAATAATACCCAATTTGCAAACAACAGAATAAAATAAGATAAAATATTATTTATTCTCTCAAATGGATATATACCTTCACTATATATATATACTAAATATAAATTAATATATTTAAATATATTTAATCATTAACATATCTTTTATCCTTTGCAGAATATCAAATTGATTAATTCAAAATAAAATATCCTTTATCATCAATATTCCAAAATATAAATATATATTTATCCAATTAAATCAAATTAATAAGTGGACCTTTCACACATGAATTTAAATTTCACAACTAAATTTTAAATTATGCATTATCTAAATCAAATATTTAACTCCTTCAATTAAACTTTAACATGTCATTTTAAAATAAACAATAATTTCCCCATATGTTTATAATATTAATTCCACTAATCAAATATACAAATTTTATTTAAAATAATATAAATAAATATAATACTTTAGTATTATAAATTATAATATAAAATATTATTAGATAATATTTTAATATTATAATAACAATACCTAAAATATTAATATTTATAAATATCAATTTATTATTATTTCATTTTCAGAACAGCCATGGGAAAATAATATAACAACAGTCTCATGTTTCAAGCATAACTCAAACAATACGATCTGGGTATTTGAGATGTTTGGACATGATTAAGAAAATATCAAAATGCAAAAACCCTTTAAATTTCTTGAAAACACAGTTTGTGAAAATGAAGTTATAGGTGGCGCAACCAGACCATTTTACCATGAAAATATAACTATACTGCAAATTTTAAAATCCGATTTTTAAAAAAAACAAAGGGTTTCATTTTCTAAAAACATTCTAAATGCATTGTTCAATCTCTATGTTTGATTTCAATAACAACAAAATTGATTTCCCCAAATAATTTTAAATTCAACTAAGGTTTTCACAATTTTCACTCAAGAATTTTCACAAGCAAAGGCTGCAAATTTGTTTTATTTTTTTCTTCTAATATCAAATTTATTTTCTAAAACAGATTTAACAAATAAATCTTTAATCACTACTATTTAAAAAAAAACAATCAAGAACAATAGAACACAAAGAGGAAAACCTGGTATAAGAAGCTATAGGAAGAGATGAATTTTTGATGCAAGCCTCCTTCAAAGATTTCCTGAATTTTCTTCAATCCTCCAATGAATCCAATCCAAAATCCAACAAATGCAAACCATCTTTCCTTCAATCAATTCTACAATCAATCTTTTTTCAAAACCTTGTACAAATTTTCCAAAATTTCTTTCCTGCTGTAAAAATGTATTTTCCTAAAGATTTTTCTCCCCTAAAATTAAAACATGTATTCTTTATAAATCAAAAATACCTAATACAACCCTAATTCACATTACATGCAAATTAGATATTTCAATTTCAATTTCAATTTCAATATTTACAACTCTAATTCACATTATATGCAAATTAGATATTTCAATTTCAATTTCAATTTCACTTTTAATTTCAATTTCAATTTCACTTTTCAAAAAACCCACTTTCAATTTAAAATGAAATTTGAAATAATAAATTAATTTCCAAAGTTGTAACCAATTTCCCAAATAAACATTTAATTACAATTTCTAATCTAATTCCCACACGTTGGAATTAATTTCCAAATTTAATTTTAATTCTTTTATTTATTTTCATTCTCTTGCATCACGTTTAATTAATTAATTTAATTATTTAATAACTAAATTCAACCCCTTGGATTAAATTTAATTAATTAAATAAATTAAATATAATTAATTAATTTAAATATAACTTTTATCCACATTGCATTATTTAAGTTAAATAACTATCAACATGATTTAAAAGCAATTATTCTAAATATCTATTTCCAAATCAAGAATGCTTCAGAATTAAATATCATCAAAGCAAGACAGAAAATGACTCGACACATACAACTGACGACACACTAAGGCTAGGGTATAGACTTGACACATGTTACCTAGCTACTATCTCCCGTTCAACTTAACCGTTGGATCGACACGCTCAAACCTGTGAAACCAGGTGGAGTCGATGTCATGTACCTGCAATCCTGCAACCAAGTAAACAACATCATACAATATATCCAACATATAATAATCACCGTGAAGAAGGAATTACGGATTCGTAGGGCGCTCGCAAGCGAGTGATGCGAAACCGTCTTCTTCACCAATACACTCATCGAAACTGACACTTCCATCATAATTCCAATAATCTCATAATAACATCTCATGTTAACTCTACAACATCATTAATCCATAATGCATGTGAAACAAAATCAGATAACTACATCCCACAATAATAGTTGTCACTTAATAGTAACAATCAAAACATCATAACAAAATATATCCAGTATCAAAGTAACTACAACCAACATAGCATAAAACAACTTGAACAAAATCAAAACGGAGGGGTGTTACACTTAGTTACTAGCATACATAAATTTAATTGAATTAAAACATGAAAATATAATAGTTCAAGCTATCATGTTGTAACACACTCATATTTTTGATGAAAATGGTCATGAGTAATGTGTGTTATTTTCTTCATTTAATACCTGATAAAATTATTGTGTACTATAAAGTGTATTTTTATTGATTTGGGGTAATTTTAATTTAATGAATCATTTATCTATAAGATGAGAGGCAAAAGTTTCATTAATTTGTTAACAATTTGAGTTCAAAATTAAATCACTTTTATTTTCATTTAAATATTGAATCATTGTTTTAATTATAATCTAAAATTTGAATCTGTTGACACCTCCAAACACTCATCTCTAAGTTGAAATAAATTATGCACGGTAAATTTAATGTTGAATGAAATGCATAGAATAAACCCCTCAAATAATTGTTTTAGCATGTGTCCAACTGGAATTAGCTAAATGCTATTTTAATTGTTTTTCTTTTCTTTTCAACTCGCATTTTACACGCATTGGTTAAAAAAGAACAGACATGCAAATGCATATGGGTTAACAAGAACAACACACTTTGTTTTTCATTGGCTTTAAAATTAACTCTTAGATAGAAAACACTACAAACAGTTAAAAATAACCCCTTTGCTTGACAAACACTACAAATGGATAAAATGAACCTTTTGCATTCTCTGTTTGTTCACATTTTTATTTTGGTTTAAAAAGAACACCATGTGAGTGTGATCTGAAATATTCATGTGCTCTCTCTTTGTTTTTAAACAAAGATCGATTGAACTATGAATATTTTGGTTCGCTTTTGTTAAGCCTTAGATCTTGGTCCTACTTTGGTGGGAAAAAGTACTCACCCCAAAGCAACTCAAACCGGAAACGCGCTAAAGGCAAGCGACGCCCAACCGATATATAAATTTGAATGTTAAGGAAATATTAGCATTATAGAAGCTCCTGCGGACCAGTAATTGACTCCCTAGTACCCTTGTGGTGCATCGAAACCAGCAAAACCTAACCTCTATAGATTGGGATGATAATGCCTCTCACGTGGCCTTCTGAACGGGTGCTCGATTGTTGTAGAAAACCATAAACCTTCTATTCTTTGGTGCAGAAATGATCGTTGCCAAGACACCCGCACCTATGCAGTTCTTAGTAGAAATGATCAATCTTCCATGGGAGTTTCATGGAGATTGGAAGCTTGGTTGCCCTGAGAAGTGAGTGCACTATAAGGGGGAGCCCCTGGGGCCAAGCTTTTGAAATTCATTCGCTAAGGATATGCGGTTCATGGGATCCGTAAGAATACTGTCCTTCCAACCTTAGGATTTTTTTTTGTAAATGCCTTCTATGTGGCTGATTTTCATTCTTTACAACATCACGTGTTTGCCAACTATTTTCAGAAAACATGAACAAATGAGCATCATGTACAACCTAGGTTGCATATATCAATATCATATCGTGCCTAAGTTCCAAGTTGCATACATTCCATGAATTTAGTCCTTTCCATATTCATCATTGATCAAATAGAACCCTAAGCTCTTACACAAGTTTCACTACTCTTCATAGGTCTTAAAACCAATCCATTTTTATCTATCGGCCACATCACTTAAGTTTTAGAATGGAATATAAAGTTAGGGAACATAGGTACATTATCCTTGATTGTTTAGGGAAATCCTTTTGGAGTCCATCATCCCCTGCATACCCTCTCTTCATCATTGGTCCCTTGTGTTTATCCATCATAACACAAGTCAAACCTTCCATCGTAACCAAATTTGGACCTAGAGTTTCATTTGACCTCTTGTATTCTTAGCTTATCACATCATATATCATACCATTTTAATATATCATACCATTTTCATCTATCTCATCTTAGAGTCATATCCTTTTCAAATGCATTGTTTCCATGGAATTCTTAAGTTCAAGAATCTTTAATTTCATTTGATTTCATATGTTCAACTCCACTTATATATCATCATCTCTCACTTTATTTGCATACATGTACAACCTAGTTCTTGCATACATGTACAACCCTAGGTTGCATATATCAAGATCAAATCATGCCTAAGTTCGAAGTTGCATACATTCCATGAATTTAGTCCTTTCCATATTCATCATTGATCAAATAGAACCCAGAGCTCTTGCACAAGTTCCACTACTCTTCATAGGTCTCAAAACCAATCCATTTTTTATCTATCGCCCACATCACTTAAGTTTTGTAATGGAATTTAAAGTTAGGGAACATAGGTACATTATCCTTGCTCATCTAGGGAAATACTTTTGGAGTCCATCATCTCCTGCATACCCTATTTTCATCATTGGTCCCTTGTGTTTATCCATTGAATAACAAAATTCAAACCTTGCATCATAGCCAAATTTGGACCTAGAGTTACATTTGACCTCTTGCATTCTTTTCTTATCACATCATATATCATACCATTTTCATATATCCCATATTAGAATCATATCCTTTTCAAATGCATTTTTTCCATGGAATTCTTAAGTTCAAGAATCTTTAATTTCATTTGATTTCATATGTTCAACTCCACTTATATATCATCATCTCTCACTTTCTTTGCACCATATTTTGTGACATGTACAAATGTCTCAACAAGCAGAAATTTCTCAAGCAAAAGTTGAGCCCAATCTAGATATTGGACCAAATGAATCAATTGAAGAACATAGGGACCTTGAAGATAGGGAGTACACCTAAGTTCAAACAATGCATGTTGGAGAGGGGTCGGGACCACTTCCTTCTAAACCAGTGGGGAAACAAATTTCTTATAGAAATTTAGATCATTTACTTGAAATGGATATGGAGAAACTGAAATTTTATGCCAACCAACCTAAAAATACAAGTAAGATGTCAATAACTAAATCTGTAAATAGAATAATCCATGATCATTTCAATCATCTTGAAACACTTGAAAAAACCCAATTGTTATCACGTTTACTTCTTCGTGATGAGCTGAAAGAGTCATTATAATTGATGGGTATAAATTCTACATCGAATAAGAGGAAACACATGAGACTGAAAAAATATATTGTTAAAAATGATAAAAAAAAGGTTTAGATTCCATTGGGAAAAGATCTCAATCAGTGGTTAAGGCCATTGCAAGAAAGGTGATTTTGACATCTGTTTTAAATAAAGAAATATCCAGAAAAAGAAAAATTTCAGCACTTTCCACTGAATTTGGTTATATAGAACCACACTAATAAAATATGAGAAAAAGAGAAAGATTTTAGATGATAGTTCTGAAGGAAATCGGGAAATTATGTGTAGAGCTCCCCATTGTGACAAGATTGAAGATGTTGTTAGGAACTTGATCTCAAGCTTTTGGAATGATTAGACTCGTCCATCATCAAATACTAGAGATGTTATGAGGTACAAGATTAGACCTAGTATTTATGAAGAACATATTAAACATTGGCTAGACATAACACAACTTGAGATGTATATGAACTTTTGTAATATGTATCCTCATATAAATATTGGGCAAACAATGTTTGAAAGGTTAAAGACATATTATGTGAAGATAAACAAGTTTTTTGAAACTTCTTGTTGTCATTATCACATTGAATTTGATCTCTACTATAAGGTGTTTTGAAAGATGAGAGAAGAAAGATATGGTTTTCAAAAGGAACCTCCTAAACTGGTAAGTTTGTTCATAAAGGACCTATTATGTGATCATGAAAATGAACCTCAAATAAAATGCATAAAAGGACTCTGTGAAACATGTGGAAATTTGGCTAACTTTCCTTCAACAAATGAAAATGCTGACCTGAGTCAGAAAGTAAATTGCAAGAGTTACAAGTATGTAAAGTTCAAATAAATTTTGGGAAAGAATCCACAAGGTTAAACTATGTAGAAGAGGAGATACCTATTGGGAAATTTATGGAAGATTTTCAAAAATTGATACAACCGTACATACAACATTAATTTTATGCTAAGTGGCAAGCACATCAATTTCAAACATTAAGAGATAATTTCCCACTTTGAACAATTCTATCAATAGTTGACTTTGCAGAAAATTACTCTTTTTTACATCAAAAAGAGATTCAATCAAAATATTACTTTTCGAAGAAAGTCACTATTATGGTTCATGTGTGTTATTGACATGCACAATTGGAATTGGATGGTGTTGAGAGTATATATGAACAACAAGCCATCAAGAAAGAATATCACTTTTATATTAGTGATGATAAAGAGCATGACACACTTTTTGTACAACATTGTTTTACAAAATGTTTTTTTGAGAATTTGAGAAGCAGGGGTGTAAAATTTGAAAAAAAAATTGTATGGTCAGATGGATGTGCGGCACAATTCAAATCATCATGGCCATTTTATGCACTTTCTAGATATCATAAAATTTACAACATACCACATGTTTGGAGTTTCTTTGAGAGTGGGCATGGAAAGGGTGAGCATGATGGCGCAAGTGCTTGCATCAAACGTGCTTTAAGAAAACATCAAATGAGTTATTCAGAAGATCATATAGACAATGCACATGATTTTTTTGAATGGTACAAGAAACACTTTGCATCAAATGAGGTCGGCACATCTTCAAGAACAAACCGAAACATTCCACATAGAGTGTTTTGGGAGATATCAGGTATGTATAAATTACATTTAAAAAAAATAAATTTATTTAAATTTAAAATTTATACACATATATATACACACATGTTCAAGTTCACATAATTTTGTTGCAATTACATTTATCTAGGTGTGGATAGAAGATCGATGCATGGATGCAAGAGGGTAGAAAAAACAAGATCTTTGCATTGTGTTATGAGTTCAGATAGTCACCCTGGATGGACATTATACACAAGGGATTACACTTGTTTTTGCACTGAGTACATCGCGGGAAACTCTCATGCATGCAACAATGAATAACTTGAATAATTTAGTAAATGGGATATGGTACCACTATTCATTTCAAACACATACAATGAAAATGAAGATGAAAGATTTCAAGACATTCCTTTGATTTCAATTGATTATGACCATATTTCAGGATTGGTTAGAAAAGGTACGTGTGTAAGTTTTCAATAATTTAAATATTATATAAATTTAATGATCTTTAACTTGTCTAGAGATAATTCTATTTTTTTAAGAATTTTATTGTGTAAATTTGGTGTACAGGAGATGTTTTCGCAGTTATAGTAGAGTCTGAAAACATAGAAGGTGTTAGCTATTATTTTTTGCGTTGCACAGAAGAGAGTAATAAGCTAACACGACCTAAAACAAACAATGGAATGTTATTTCCCACAGGTGAGTTTGAATTTAAAATTACATATATACATTGTGTACATGTGTACATGTGTGTACATTACCTTAAAACATTAAATATATATTGTACAAACCTTGAGCACGCAAATGTTGTACACATGCACATGTATTACCTCAGGTTCATGTTTACCATGCAGGTTTTGTTGTTGTGCAAAGGATATATCTAAAACAAGTCAAAGTTGTTCAACATGGGATTCATTTTGTGGACTATCAAGTTGATAACAAGGTATATCAATATAGTCACTTTATAATTGTTACCACCCTACATCTTCATTAAATTCCACATGCACGTGGATGAAAAAATGGAGACTAGATAGTGATGACCATCAAAAGTTTTTACATGTTATTCAAGAGCGGGTTGAACCAGAATGTTTGGGTTAGATTATATCCATGATTTTCAAGTTCACTTGTACATGTACATACATGTTCAAGATGAGAACTTATAGTAACTTGTTTGAACTTTGGATTGTTTTAGTTACTTATAATATATGTTGATGAAAAGTGTTTTAAATTCGGTTGGACACAAATTAGGGGTTGAGATACATTCAGAACCTTAAATTAAGTAGATATTTCCAATTATATATTTATTCCATGGAATTCAAGTACTTGTTATGTACATAATGTGCAAAACTTGTCATAAAAAAATTCATTGGAAGAGTGATGGTGGGAGTAGAAGAAAATTTAGTGTTAGTTTCAATGATCCTCCAAATCTAGAATGTTTATTTATTTATATCTTCAATATAATGTTGTATTTATGTATATAGTTGTATATATTTAATCAAGATGGTTAATATTATAGTTAATTAATTTCTCTATTGAAATGTAACATGTTAAATATTATTGCAAGTATCTATATTTAAATATTTTTTTAATTTAAATTATGAACTTTATTGAATCATTGCATCATATTGGAGATTATTGTCAAGTCATACCATGGACACATGATTTCATCTTCCTATTTCCTATAACAGCTTGCATCATAGTGATGATGAGAATAGGAATTTGAAACTCTTTAAGAAAGATACCAATTGTTTACCATAGTTCTTATTCATGTTCACTAAATACTAGTTGTTTACCATAGTTCGTATTCATGTTCCCTAAATACTAGTTTAAATGAATCAAGTGGTAATCAAAAAAGTTATTTCATTGTGGAGTTTGTTGTTATTTAATCTATAGATATGCAACATATGTATCTAGTAATTTTAGAATTTTGTTACAAGTCAAAAAGATAATAGAGGTATAATTTGAATTGAATTTTATTAATGTTTCAAAGAATAAAATTTATTTGTTTATTTGTTCTTACTTTCTATCAAGATTTTAATTTCATCATTTTTATCAAATTTTAAAACTAGAAGAACATGTCCTTAAAATTAATAAATTAGAGCCTCAAGTAAATACACTCATTTATAAAATATCATTAGTTTACTTGAGCTTGGGAGTCATTTATCTTATAATTTTTGACTACTTACTATAATTTATTCAACATGGGCATGCGTGCGGAAAATATTTATTGTGATCAGCATGAATGAACTTAATTATAAAGTGGCATTCATTTCCTAAAATTCTACTCTAGAGAGATCAAATGAATATATCATATAAGGAAATGTAAGTTGTAAGAGATCATCAAATGAGCAAATGTATGTATATTGAATATAAGCGAATGTATACATATATCATATAAAAATGTAAACATATCAATATTGATCAATGTACAAACATGTAACATGTTATAAGAAAAGTTCCAAATATATGTATATCATGAAAGAAAATGTAAGTTAGAGATCATCGAATGTGGAATACTAAAGATTATCATATAAGGAAATGTCGAATACTAAAAATCATCATATATATAGCAAATGTAAGTTAGAGATAATCAAATGTCAAATACTAGAAAGATCATCATATAAGAAAATATATCTAATATGCAGGGCCTAATATGAATGTCGACTCCTAGTCGAACGACCATCTAAATGAGAACGGTCTTGCTCTGATGGATGTGCTGAGCCCTGCAAATAAAATGGTGTACAAAATGTGTTAAATACATATAATTTATATTAAATATGTATCTAGATCTATGCATGTACATATTCATGTACATATACACATGTATATATAAAAATTTAAAATTCACATGTACACTAGTATCAGATTCATCGATAGAGTTTCGTCGATGTGCCTGATTTGGGACAAGGCTAGGAGTGACATTAGGTATGTCCACCTACAAATATATAAATTTATATATATCAGTACATGAATATCTAGTTAAATTAAAACTAAAATTTAAAAATAATTAAAAAGGAATTGAAACATGCACATGAACACATACATGCACATCATTTGATATCGGATGAGTTGAGTCCTCTGAAACAGCCGCCTCGACCATATCAACTATACAGTCAAGCAACAAACCAATATCTACATCCATCTAATCTATCTCATGTCATGCCAGAAATGATGAGTGGAGAGGACTATTTAGGTGAGATGGCATCGACAATAACGAACCAACACCAACCAACATCTCAATAAAACCCATAGTCTATGCAGCTATCGAATGATCAGATGGTGGATCCTGATGTGCACTAGTGTTGGGTTGAGAGTGATGGGATCCTGGAAGTGAATGACCTCCACATGCCAAACGATATCTAACATGATCTATACCGATCCCATAGTCTGATGCAATGAAAGGATATGCCTCCAAGAATTCCTTAGCCAAATAATGCAGAGTCCTACATGCCATATCTCCCATAAGTGCCTCAAGCTCTGTGGGAGTAGGTATGCCTATTTATGTGAAAGGATCCATGGTGGTCCACTATGCCGAAGATGGCATGGGTCAGGGATGTCTAGACATCAAATACTGACCTACACAATCAGTAGATATCTTAGTGGTGGTAGCTGCAATTTCACCTAGAATGTCAATTGCTTCCTTTTTTGGGAAGCAATGACAACCTCATTTGCTATGGGGGCTAGAGCTAGGGGTAGAGCAGGAGACCTCTCACCAACCAATACCCTAAACATTGGGGTCGGTCTATTTGCTCGACGATAAGTGGGTCTGTCAGCAATCCTGCCACGCCCCTGACCAACATATGGTGGAATGTCCAGGTAGTTGACTTTGAGGCCCAAATGGACCTCAGCATATAACTTCTGAATAAAATATAATGGAATCTGGTCATTGTTTGGGTATTGACCATGCACTGCGAGAAATCATGGGTAGATCAATGAGGCCATATCATAATCAACACATCTAGTGACCTGGTATCCCCTAACCTTATGCGCACTTTGATAAAATGGAAAAAATTGGTTTTATCATTTCTTTGGTGACACTATCCTGTATTTTTTTAAGGGGAACCTCACCATGTACTTCTTCTCGCATGCAGGAAAGAATAACAACTACTCTATCTAGAGAAAATGCACTTGTCCTCTCAAGTTCATCTCTTAGTTTTTCAAGACTATACAATATTGACATGCATGGTTCAGAATATATCTCTGGGTTTACATTTTGTGCTAATGAGTCTTTCAATTTATTAATCTCATTAGCAGTATTTGCAAACAAAGATTCTAGAGGTGGAACATCTGCATTATCCATGTTATGTATGTATTTGTACCTAAAGGAGCAATGAGACCTTAGTTTAAATAATATATCTAGATATAAGGAATATAAATCTAAAATAGTTCTAATAATTCATCTACTCATCAATAATATTTCCATACCATTAACACAAAACATGTTCAACATCTATCATAATTTTTAATAATCAAAACATTCACATTACTAGATTGCACAAAAAACATAATCTAAAACAATTATAGATATTTAAATTTACAAGTGTCCGTGTGCACTCTAGAAAAAAATGTGTCATTAAAGAAAATTTAAAAAACATTGATAAAGGTTGCATCTAAGATTTATTTCCTACATCTAGTAATAAAGGGAAAACATTATTACTTAACATTGAAAATAAAACTATTGAACATGAAAGCGAAAATGTTGCAAAATGTTATGAAGCACCTATTGAAAAGAGTAACATTATAGAAAAATAAGAATTCAAATTTAGAAATATTTTTGAATAATGTAGAAATGAACCCCATGATATTAAAATCATACTCCATGATCCAATTGTTGATAATATTAATAAAATTGATAACACACATAAAAAAATGAAAGTCGTTGTATCTCCAAGTTACTTAAGAAGAGAGAGGACCTTTCCGAATAAGAATGATATCCCATATTCAAAATTTTCTAATGAGCTTGATAAAATTGTAATAATTCTGGAACCCAAAAATGGTTACTTAAAAATGATGAGAACATAGGATAAAGTCTTAAATGAAAGAGATCACAATGAACCATTCAATTTTGAGCTTCAAAAATTTTCAATGAATACTTAAATTGTAAAATTACTAAAGCTCTAAAAAATAAGACCTTTACAAAACAAATTAAATATTTAGGAAATCAAAATTTCTAATTAAAATAAAATTATTATAAAAATATTTTTTAATTCTCTTAATTCTATTAGGATTACTAGTAAGAAGAAAGATAAAAGAGCTACTTGTAGAGTAATAAAAACCTCAATAGTAAGAAATAAATTAAGAAAGGTTTGATTAATGAGGAAAACTCATTTTCCTTAAGCATAAATTGTAAAATATTGTGAAAAGCACTAGCAATAAGATCAAGACTAGATAGTCCTATTGAAAACATTAATTGGAATGTAGCCAAACAAAATTGTGTAAAATTTCTTGAAAAATATATTCATTTAAAAATATCACAAAGGGAATTTGAATAGATTGTAAGCCTTTTTATTGTACACATCCCTCTTAAAATTTCTAATACATATTGAAAATACAACATGTAGTTTTTATCTACCATGAACTATTATGTAATACTAATTATACTTTGTATACTAACCAAATTTTACAAGAGTGTGGTACAATTAAAATATGAAATTTATCTAAGGACTTATTAGATTTATTTTAATGTGTTAGATACAATGATTGTATTATTTGTAAGAATGTGTTTAAATGAGAAGTGTTTACAATGCGGTGGGTTTTCAAAGTTTATATCATGTACCCATGATGGAAGAAAAATGGTCTGAGAAATAAAATGTTTGAGAAAAAGAGATATGAGATTGTAAAATACAATTTGAAGAGTGGAGGTGAAGATTCTAGATGTGAGTTGGTCACAAGAGAAGCACTGCTAATTTTATTTCTGATTTTAAGAATATTTTTTATAAGTATGCAATACATAGCCACTATTCTTGATGGTTAGATCAACAAGTCAAGGTGTGCAAGGATTTTTCCTAATTGGAACTATTATAGATCTATAGTCAATTTTATATAAAATTACATGTTGCAGCCACAAAAATAGTTGAATCATATTAATATTACAATTCTATTTAGATAAACTATTATTGTTCACATCACATATAGGCATGCCCCTAATAGTAAAAAAATAAATAAGAAGATAGTTAGGGAGCACAATTTTTACATGTTAGTGATGATCAATATCATTTGTCATACTATGTACAATATTGTTTTCAATAATTTTTTGAGTTATTACAAGAAAACATTGGTATTAAATAAAGGTTCAAAAAATCAATATTTGGTCAAATAATTATATTGATTAACTCAATAATGCTTGTGTATTCATATTGGTTTAGTAGAATACATGCAGAGAAGGTTATACCTTGTATTGAGATTTTTTTAAAAGGTGGGCTACCTTCTTCATGTGGAGGAATTGTGTGAATAACATGTCATTATGTGGTTCATTGTACGAAGTTTTCTCTTGATGAGGAATAAATAAATAATTAGTAGAATAGTAACTAATATAATCTACAAAGTGCATAGTGTGATGTTTTGAAGTTCAATATATTGTAATAAGATTTAGTGGCATGATAGGAGGTGAAGGGATAGAGAGATTTGGAAATGCTAGAGGAATTTTATTGTTAAGTTGTACTATAGCTCAAGATCCACAAGAGTAGGACCCTAGTTGGCAATCTTGTGATCCTCATAACTTAAGTATTAATTCATTTATTTCTATTAAAGATATCTAGTTCTCTCTTTTTTTTTTATAGTTGTAGCAAAATTTATTAATTATCTCTATGTTATGGTTCTATTTTTCTCTCTTTCAATGACTTTGATTATGTAAGAACAAAAAAGATTAGAATAAATTCATTAAGACTACTAATCTGGATAATTTCACATATGCTCAACATATGCTCCTATAGAAATGATGACTTTATATATTTTGAAATGTGTTTACTCTATATAATGATGTATGAGTCATTTTCTTAATCTTGGGGGTGTAGTGTATGAGAGTCTAGAATTGGATCCAAGATGGATATTTTGTGTGATGAGAAGTGCCTTAGATCCTATCATCACGTGAGGTCCACTAAAAGAATGTTCTTAGTTTGAACACTATTTTTCTCTCATTACAAAACCAAAATATACTGGGAATCAAGAAAATAGTGGTGAGTACACTAGAATATCAATCAAGAGAGGCAAGTAAATCAATCCCACAATAGTAAGTATGCTCAAAATTTGACTCATAGAATATGATGTCATTATAGATTTCATTATCTAAAGTTTTCTCTTTATGAGGAATAAATAGAGAATAATTGGAATAGTGCCTAATGTAATGTACAAAGTATAGATAACTTGATGTTTTGAAGATGGATTTCTTAAAATTTTAATTGAATTATTTGTTGTAGAGGATGTGGTGTTGGGTATTTTTCCTGCAACCATCTAGATATTAAGGAAATCTACCATAATGTCCTAGTCTAGGAATAATGTAGACAATGGGGAAGTAGCCTATATATTTAGACTAAGGGGGAGAAAAATTAGAGTAGATAGAATGACTTGGATAAAGCCTCCTCCTCTTCTTTGAGCCTTACTAAGTTTGGAAGTTTATTTCCTAGAGATCTTAAATATAGGAACACAACTAATTTAGTATAAGAGGTCTCTAATTTGGTAGTTAGTTCAAATGATGTGACTCTAGATATAAGCAAGCTACTCATCCCTATATATATATATATTGTGTTTATCACAATAATAATTTACCTATATTTATATAGTATCATATAAATCCTATAAAAATACTATGTATTGAATAATGCTCTCTCGGGATTTAATAGCTTTATATTAGTAAATTTATGGATGATGGAATAAAACCTACTTCACGATAATATGACACTAACATATATATTTTTATTTTATTTCTAAATGAATAGAATGTCCAACCCTAACCTATCAAATTTATCTTGAATACATGAAACCTTAATGAATTGAATAAAATACTAACATTCAAATCAGTCTAATGCATTTGGATTTATCATTTAGAGATTACACTCTCAAATTCCCTTTTACCCAAATGATGCACCCTAATTGATAATCCACAATCAATTTAAATTCCCCACATATTATTTTAGAAAATTTTCCTATCCTAGCATGAACTACATAGTGTAACATAATTTTATAGCACATCTTAGATGTAAACTAATAAATAATTAATATAAAGAACAAAAAACACAAACTCAAAGATTCCATGAATCCATAAAAAAACTTAAATAAAAATGGAGGTCCATAATACACAATTATAATAAAAGGTTTCTTATATGACCTTAATAAAGGACAAATCATCGAGATGTTGAGATTAATGTATCTATATGACCTTAATTTTTTTATAAAAATATAAAAGGCTAAATTTTTGACTCTAAAAGATAGGAAAAGTATTCAATTAGGTGTTGGGGTTTGTGGGAGTATGAAATAATATACTAGGGAAAAATAAGGTCGAATCCTCTAGCTTTATATATTTTTATTTTTTGGAGAATGAAAAGATGATGTTAGTAGGTATGTCTCAATAGGTAACTCTAAAAATTGATGATGTTAGCATCATATAAAGATGGCATTATCATGATTTTTACATTGTGAAATTATAAAAGATGGATAAAAATTTAGACGCATGGAATCAATTCTAGAACTCTAAAACACAATATTTGTTTTTACTAGTAGAGGATCAAGATAATAGGGGTTAGAAAGGGATGGTACTTAAGGATTGGAAAGACTAAATTCCCAATACTACAAGGAGTAAATACAAATAATAAGATTGTGAAGTTGTTGGGGAATGATTGAAATGACATGATGGTTGAGAGATGAAAAAATTGGTGCAAAAATACTTATAGACATTTGGATTAACATGGATTGGGATTTTTAAGTTTAAAAGGGTGGTATGGTAGGATATAACCAAGTCTAAAATCCTAGAAAATATAACACTTGAATACAATAGAGCTGAGGGGTCAAATAATATGGAGACAAGAATGGTTTGAATGGAGGGTCAAGCCAAACACTCTAGAAATAGAAAATATTCTAGGTCACTAAGAAACACTAAGGATTGGATTACTAGCATGACAACCGCAAAAAAATTGAAGTCCAATAGAATCCATACTTAGATAAATTTAACAGAGGTTGAAAGTGGATTATCAAGATTAGTTGAAAGATTATACTTTGAGGATGAAGCCCAATAGACCAATGGAAAAAGAAAAATGGAGATAGTAGAGATGAAATATTGGTATGCAAATCCATCAAAATAACAATATGGTAAGTGATAGAAATTAATGAAAATGACCAACACAACTTCACACATAGGATATTTTTTTAATTTTTAGAAATTGAAGCATCTTGAACTTGTAGGGGACATCACCGAGTAGATATTTGAAAAGAATTTAATAGAGGAAATTATAATAAAAATTCAATAGCCATTCTACCTCTTCCTTACTCAATCACCTTAAGTCTAGATTACTTCATGATTTATTTGTAATAAGCCTCCTATAATCACATGTAGCTTTTTCATTTTAAGGTGCAAAGATGTATTTTAACTAGTATTTAAATATATATAAGGAATTAATTACTCATAAAATAATTAGTTTTATTAGCATATGAATCATCCTTTGTTATCACATCATCTACATAATATGGTGTGATCAACCTAGATCAACTTGTGTTATCAGTTTAATTAATTTCTATTATTTGGCCAACTTCATAGGCATGTTTTATATGTCAAGTTATTATAATATAGTGGTCCATTTTTCTCTTTTTTCTCTTGATTTATTCTACTAAGAAATTCCTTTACTAATACATGTCAAAGACTACTACAACTACTTTACTATTGAAAATGTAATTAAAAATTAATCAATACTCACACTAAAGCATAATTTTGCTTCAAATTTGGATAATTTATCTTTGCATCTTTGAATGATACACTCATGAAGGCTACATGCCTTTTATTTCCTAGGTTTCTTATTTGAGTAAGAGTGGTTGTACAATGTGGTCAAATGAAAATGAGTATATGTAGAATAGTTTAGAATAGTTTGGGCTTGTAACCAATATAGGGGATTCAAAAAATTATTTCTTGATTTATTAAAATGCCTTAGCTTACATTTTCCACTATATTTTTGCATATTTCATCATCTTGGCATTTAGTGGCCTCATTATCTCTACAAAACCTATTTAAAATTTCTTTATAAAGTTAATCTTACCAAACCAATAATTCAATTCATTATTTCTTGTTGAAGATTGTGAGAAGATCTTGTTTATGCTTGAATACAAAAATGGATTGTATACCTTCCTTGTTTAATTGTCTTTTGCTTCTTTGTCCATTGGAATTGCATAAACAAAAATGGATTGAATACAAAAATGGATTGAATACAAAAATGAATTGAATACAAAAATGGATTGTATACTCAACTATTCATATTCTTCTAAGTTTTAGATAATGGATTTGTTGAAAATGCTTTAGAAAATTTCAAACAAATGCAATTCATGCCACAAATTTTGCACCGAAATGAGCTATGGAATAGTGCAACCAACCTGAGAGGATGTGTTGGAGGGTTCACTCGAAGGTGAAGTGTTTCTACTTACTTTTTTTCTGGTTCACTACATGCACCTTGTTCGCCTCACGCACCTTGTTCGTCAGCCACCTCTGTCATTGTTTGCCGCTTGGTGAAAATGATAAGGTTTTTGTTTTTTCAATCTCTATTAAGGGGGTTCGACCAAACCCTAGTTTGGCTGAACCCATTTATTTTATTATTTCCACACATAAGTCAATGGGGTTCGACCGAACATAGGGCTTAGGCGAACCCTAGGTTTGACTGAACCAATATAAAGGTTCAAGTGAACACTATGGTTCAACTGAACCACTTCACTTTGTGTAGAGGGGAAAATCAACTTTTCTCTTCCTCCACAAAAGTGTTCACCACTTATGTGGGTTAACCCTAGACCCTACAGGTAGCATAAGCTCCTCACTACTAAGGATATCACTATTAAGCAAGGCTTTCCAAGCCTTTGCATGCTTAGAAACAACTCTGATTATGTTCTATTAGACAAGTATTTTCTAGGGTTCCTCCCCTTCCAAGGCCCCTAACACCCATTTTGATGCAAGGTAAATGTCATACATCTTTAGGTCTTTTAGCCCCTAAACCACCAAAAATATTATAGTGGACCTAGGGAAAGAGGATTCCCTCTACTAGGCCCTTAGGGTTTTTCACCCTAGGAGCACTGGGTGTGTGGGAGTGACACTCTTTCCTCTTGGTGGTTATGGGAATTTTGGCAGTTGGATTCAAAGGGAGGGTTGATTGATGAAGGTTATGATATATGTGTGTGATGTGTGGCTAGAACCTAAAAGTAAAATGATATTAATCTAATGAATGAAATGTGAATAAAATAAATCTAAACTAATGGAAACTATTCTAAAATGACCTAAATGTATGCAATACAAAAAGTAAGTGGGAAAGTTGAGAACTTGTCCACCTGTAAATGTGATGTTACAAATGAAGGGACTCAAAATATTCTAGAAATGTTTGAAATTAGTAGAAAAACACTTACACCGAGTTGGGTAACCTAGTCCTCTTGTCGGGAAATTTTTCTAGACCAAGTTTTACAGAAAAGGGTACCCAAAAATGTAGAAACCCTTTTCTAGTATTAGCACAAGGACAAGGTTTCCAATAGGGGCAACATAGTCCTCTTGATGCTTTTCAAGGATTTAGGGTTCAATTCTGTGGGTCCTAGTTGATACTTTCTTCTTCTGTAGCAATCTGTGTCTAGAACTCCCGAAAGTGACCTATAACTTCTCTTTTTGCTCCTTCTAGGGTTTGATTATTTGATGTGACTCGAGGGGAATGTTTGTACTTTCTCCAACACTTTTTACTTCACCAAATCTACATACAAACCTACAAACACATGCAAAGACCAAGAGAATGTTGGGGTTAGGGAATAGGGGTTTACCTAAGTCAAACCCCTTTGATAGTAACTAAACACAAGTGATAAACAAATCAAAGAAGAGTAAGATTGAATGATGAACTTAATGGAAAAACTTACCAAACCTTTGTTGTTGATGGTCTAAAACATGCAAGCACAAATCTAATGGAGGTTTCTTGTGAAACCCTTGTGCTTGATTACTTTCTTGTGAAGTCTTGAGTGCAAGAGTGCTTGTGAAGAGATGCAAAAATAAGCTTGGGAGAGAGAAAAATGAAAGTTAAAACCCTTATTTATACATGTAAAACCCTAATTTTCTTGAAATGCAACATGATAAGCCAACCTAGGGTTTAGGAAGCAAGATTCCCATTAGATTTTGTTTTAAATTTGAAATTTATGCCAAAAGGGACTCGGTCATCCAAGGTGGTGACCTACTCCACTTGGGCAATTTCAAGTGGTGGCTGAGAATTAAATAATGTGTAATAGAGTTTATAAGCTCTACCTCCTTAAACACACTTAAATCGGGACTAAAAGTACATTAAGGGGATAAATTAGCATAAGAAAAAGGCTAAAATAAGGCTGATAAGCCTATATAAGTGTGAAAATGCATTACAACACTTTACAAAACTTTGTCTGTAGGATTAGAAAGATGTAAAAGTGTGTTGTTTAGGTGAATTGTGTTGAAAGGGTCTTAGAAAAGTGAGAAAATGTGTTACAACACTTCACAACACCTTAGTAAAATACCATTAGGTCAGTGTTGAATTGCAAGCTTACAAGGAAGAATCAAGGTAAAACAAGGGCAAAATCCAATGGAAAAATTCAAAATGAGTGAAAAAGTGCCAAAGACCACTTTTTGGTGACACATTTAGTCCCCAGTTTAGTGAGAGTATGAACTTACTTCAAACTTACACTAAAGTAGTTGAATCATGCTTGTTGATCAGGATCTAATGTACTCATGCTAGTAAGGTGAGATGACTATGATCAAGAGGGATCATCAAGCCCCATGATCAAGATCTCATGGAAAAACAAAAATAAGCACAAAAGATCACACAAGGGATGATGTGAAAATTCAGATCAAGCTTTGACCATTTGTCCAACTATTTGTGGATTAGATCTAGATTGTTTGTCCAAGAGAAAGGATGTACTCACTCTAGATCGACGAGACTTTTGGTTTTCCACATGGGTGAGAATTCAAAAATATGGTGAGATACATACACATGGTTGGTATGCACTCACACACAAAAAGGTGGCTATGGGGAAATCCATGCTGCTAGTTGGGCTTACCACTCAACCATACCAAAGTTATACCTCCTGATAACTTTGATAGGGCACCATAAAAGCCAAGGGTGTGGTTCATGAAAGAAGAAAATCCTTGGATGCTTAGACTCATGAACAAGTACAAAATGGCACCACATGCATGAAATTTATGTTATGTAAGGTGGCCATGTATGCACAAATGCAAAAGTGCAAAATGGAAAATGAAAATGTAAAAATCAATGCGAAAATGAAAAATGAAATTGTTCCAAGGAGCTTGTTTAGTTCATATGAGGTCTTTGACTTAGGGAACATTGCATCTACTGTATCCAAGAGATTACCAATCAAAGGATAGAATATTCATAACTTAGAGGATGCAGTGCATCACACTGTGCCAGTGAGAGGAATGTAATATGCTAAGATAAGTCATACTTATGAAGGAAATTACACCTAATGTCATCCTCAAAGTGTGAAACACATCATGTGAAGTGGCAAGGCTGCACTAAGAATCAAAAACAAAGAAAAATAAAAAGAAAATACAAAAATAAAATAGTGCCAATGTATGCCCCCACTTTAAAGAGATTGCAACACATCGTTTTGTGAGAAATTTCTTTAAAGTAGAGAAAGGAAAAACACAAAAAGGACAAGAGAGCCTACTTGAAAACCCCAATGTGTAATGCCCCACCAAGTAACCCTAAAGGAAGTTGTAATTAACAACTTAAGTGAACCGATTTTTTTTTATAAAGTGTAATAACATACACGTTCACTTACTAATTAACAACAATCTCTAAGGTTACAAGGTTAGGATTACTTAAACCCACACATACATATTACATATAACCATAGCATTATAACCTTTATGAAATAAACATCATACATCATGAGAATACCACATAACATAATAAGATGAACATCCAAGATACAATCTCATAAACCTTAACTTAATCCAATAGTTACATCACTGATTCCCAGAATGAGACAATAGTACAAAAGTATAACAATTACATAATCTCACCTCATACACATAAGAGGGATAAAATAACTTATACAAATTGAAAAATTACAATTCAAGAAACTACAATAAGAACTACGAGTTGTCTATCTGGATGTCTCGCCGCCATGAATTGAAGATCAAGGGGGACCCAACGATCTTGGTGCATGTTCCACCCTACCATGTGGTACCCGAAGGCCCATCCCCCATGCTAGGAGATAATAACAATGTAACATGGACAAAGATCTACAACCTCTAACCAAAGGCAAACTCAAACTAACTCAGACTAAAATAACCAAACAAATGCAATAAACAAGAACAAATCTCACATCACTAGCATTGTTTCCACACATAAAATAGACCAAGTATGTTCAAAGAACCATACACGTATACAAATACCAATCACCAAGGGTATCTCAAGAGCATACAAAATAGAAATCATAACCACTCCAACTCAAGGAGGAAACAAATATAATAACTCACTCCAAACATTTTGGAGGCAACAAAACACATAGTCCACTCCTTTCACAGGAGGTACGAAAACATCCCCGTTCATGAAAACCAGGTAATAACTGAAAGACACCATACACTACACAAGGGAAGAACAACAGGTTGACATAAAAATTCAACAACCCTTATCCTCTAAGTTCTTCTGGAAGTCTTATAATTTTGGACAAACACATAATCCCATATCCTAACATACAACATGACGACATAGCTACGGAAACATTCAAGACATTAATTCAAATCTAGTATTTGGATTTCCTAAATCCATATTCATTCAGTTGGTGACATTAATAAAGTCAAAGACACAATTACAGGGTTTACTCAAATAATCATATACTCATATTTCTATTTCCATTATAAGAAATCTTAAACAATTTAAAATTACATCCCTTTACGAAATACAGAGAAACTAGAACATTTAAGACAATCATTAGAAAATTACTATTTTTGAATATACTAAATCCATATCTCTTTCATATTTCATTCACAATACTTAATTGCTCTAATTGAAATATAATAAACTAAAATAACTATTTGCCTCATCAATATAAACAACTTTTTAATTTACTTTTAAAACGACACAAATCCATGCAAGTAAACTCTTTCCATTCCCTAACCAAATCTTACATCTCATTCAATTTTCTATTTAAAACATTCAATCACTTTAATATAATAAAATATTGTTTCTCTATCCATTTTCTCATATACACTAATCAATCTATTTTTAAATCTCTATTCAATAATATATTGCAGACACCTTATTAAAAGGAAAAATGATAATGAATTTACACTTAACATATTTATATATGCTCCATATTATATAGACACCAAATATATATATTAATGAATTTAATTATATATATCCTTTAATATTCTAATCACAACGATTAAATTGCTCTATGAAAATAAATAAAACATAATAAATATTTTCCTTTTCAAATATATTTATTTCCTAGATTTACTTCCAATACAACATAAACTATTGTCATTAATATATTCTATTTATATCCAAAACCTATATCTTTTCAATTCTCTATTTAAAACATGCCATTTTATCAATGTATAAAAATAACTCTTGGTTTTTTTAATTTAACCATGCATTCATATTTTTTTTCCAATTAAATCTCATTAATTAAACAAACATTCAAATATAAATACTTCTACAATTCTTTGATATATTTAAATATCTTTTTTCTTAACAATTCGACCATGCATTCAAAAACCAACACAAATACACATCTAATTGGATTTCTTTTGTTTTCTAGCTAACTCATATAATTCAATCAATTTTCTATCTAAGCATGGAATTTATAAAATATCTCTTTCCTTATCTATTTGACCATGCAATTATAAAATATCTTAAAATATCATTTTCCCTAATAGTTTAATCATGCATTTAACCTTTTTTTTTTTTTAAATCTCCATGCAACTCAAATACATGCACTTAAATAAAACAAATTAAAAACTAATTATACTCCTGATTGAAAACAACATGTAAATATACATCGTATGTATATATATTAATATATTTTATTAAATAATACATTATTGAATAAAACATATTAAATTTTGGGGAGAAATTACACTAATATTTAATTCTCTAATTGCTCTTAACAAAATAAGTATTTTCACCTATAACTCAAAATATTTCGCTTAAATTAGATAACCAATTGCCCTTGCAAATTAAATCATTATAAAATTAATCAAATTAACATTTGGTCTCTTCTATAACTTATTGTGTTAAAATAAGATCAATATTTGGACTATAACCCAATATCATATATATATTTTTCCAATTAAATCAAATTAATAATTGGACCTTTTACACATGAATTTAAATTTCACAATTAAATCTTAAATTATGCATTCTTTAAATCAGATATTTAACTCTTTCAATTAAACTTTAACATGCCATTTTAAAATAAACAATAATTTCCCCAAACGTTTATAATTTTATTTCCACTAATCTAATATACAATTTTTATTTAAAATAATATAAATAAATATAATACTTTAATATTATAAATTATAATATAAAATATTATTAAATAATATTTTAATATTATAATAACAATACATAAAATATTAATATTTATAAATATCAATTTATTATTATTTTATTATCAGAGCAGCTATGGAAAAATAACTTAACAATAGTATTGTGTTTCAAGCATAACTCAAAAACTTCAATCTGGGTATTTACAATTTTTTTTCAGTGATAAGAAAATCCCAAAGTGCAGAAACCCTTTAAATTTCCTGACAACCCAGTTTGTGAAAATGGAGTTATATGCGACGCAACCAGACCATTTTACCTTGAAAAATATAACTACCCTGCGGATTTTAAAATCCGATTTTTTTAATAATAAACAGAGGGTTTCATTTTCTAAAAACATTCTAAAAACATTGCTCAATCTCTATGTTTCAATCTAAAAACAAAATAATTGATTTCCTCAAACAAATTAAATTCAACTGAGGTTTTCACAATTTTCACTCAAGAATTTTCACAAAACAAAAGCTGCAAATTTATTTTCTAAAACAAATTTAACAAACAAATCTTTAATCACTAGTATTTTAGAAATATTCAAGAACAATAAAAAACATAGAAGAAAACCTGGTTCAAGAAGCTACAAGAAGATATGAATTTCTGATGCAAGCCTCCTCCAAAGATTTCCTGAATTTTCTTCAATCATCCAATGAATCCAATCCAAAACCCAACAAATGCAAACAATTTTTCCTCCAATCAATTCTACAATCAAACTTTCTTCAAACCCTTCTTGATGCAAAATTTTCCAAAATTTCTTCTCTGCTGTAAAAATGCATTTTTCCTAAAGACATTTTTTGCCTTAAAATTAAAACATGTATTCTTTATAAATCAAAAATACCTAACACAACCCTAATTCACATTGCATGCAAATTAGATATTAATTTCAATTTCAATTTCAATTTTCGAGAAACCCACTTTCAATTTAAAATGCAATTTTAAATAATAAATTAATTTCCAAAGTTGAAACTCATTTCCCAAGTAAACATTTAATTACAATTTCTAATTTAATTCCCACAAGTTGAAATTAAATTTCAAAATTAATTTTAATTATTTTATTCGCTTTCATTTTCTTGCATCACGTTTAATTAATTAATTTAATTATTTAATAACTAAATTCAACCCCCTTGGATTAAATTTAATTAATTAAATAAATTAAATATAATTAATTAATTTTAAATATAAACTTTTATCCACATTACATTATTTAAATTAAACAATCATCAACATGATTTAAATGCAATTATTCTAAATATCTATTTTCAAATCAAAAATCCTTCATAATTACATAACATGAAAGCAAGGCAATGAACGACTCGACGCATACCACTGACGACACACTATGGCTAGGGTGTAGACTTGACACAGGTTACCTAGCTACTATCTCCCGTTCAACTTAACCGTTGGATCGACACGCTCGAACCTATGAAACCAGGTGGAGTCGATGTCATGTACCTGCAATCCTGCAACCAAGTAAACATCATACAATATATCTAGCATATAATACACACTGTGAAGAAGGAATTACGGATTCGCAGGGCACTCGCAAGCGAGTGATGTGAACCCGTCTTCTTCACCAATACACTCATCGAAACTGACACTTCCATCATAATATCAATAGTCTCATAATAACATCTCATGCTAACTCTACAACATCATTAATCCATAATGCATGTGAAACAATAATTAGATCAACACATCACACAATAATAGTTGTCACTCAATAGTAGCGAACAAAACATCATAACAAAATGTATCCAGTATCAAAGTAACCGCAACCAAACATAACATAAAGCAAACCGAATAAGGAGCAAAACAGAGGGGTATTACACAATGTCAAGTGACAGGTGTCCAAGATAGGATGCATCATGCAAAAATAAATAAATAAAAGGAAGAAGGGGTTGCCCCCAAAATGAAAAACACCAAACACATAAGGGATCTATGGATTTGGGGTCAGTATATTCATTTCTGCCATGTTTGCTTAGAGAGCGCAAAACTATAATACTTCCCCCAAATACATAGAACTAGAAGAAGACACAAAGAGAGAAAAAGAAAATGAAAAAGGAGAGACAATTTGGGTCAACCTGGAAGAGACATGGAATGTCTTAACACTTTGCATCGTCCCCAAAAGAACAACAAAAAGAAAAAGAAAAAGAGAAATGAGAAAGAGCCTTGCTTTTGAGTCAACATGAAGGAGACATTACGGTCTCAATGCCTTGCATCATCCTCAAATGAAAAGAAAAAGAAAAAAAGAAAAGAGTGTCATTTTGGTCAAGGAGACATTTTGTGTCAATGTCTTGCATCATCCCCAAATGAAAGGAAAAAAGGAAACAAGAAGAAAAATAGGCTCATTGTGGTCAACATGAAGGAGACATTATGGTCTCAATGCCTTGCATCATCCACAAATTAAAGGAAAAAAGGAAAAAAAGGAAAAGAGATTCATTTGGGCCAACATGAAGGAGACATTGTGGTCTCAATGCCATGCATCATCCCCATAATGAAAGGAAAAATAAAAAGGAACAGAGAAAAGCATAAAGGCATGCATGAAACATAGAAGAGGGTAGATACATATAGAGGAATGTCACAAAGAGTAAGAAAAAATCGAACAAGACGAGGAATACATGACACATAAGCAAACACAAGACTAGTAAGCTAAGTGTATGTCACCCATGACAAAATTCATCCACCTCCCCATCTTGGTGGGGAAAAGTGGGAGGTTGAAAACGAAGCTAAGGGACAAATACAAGTGCATTACTAGGACAAGTCTAGAAACCTCTTTCCCCCACTGAGTGCAAGGCTGGAGGGAGCTGAGGTAGGTTATAGAGGGGGTATGCAATAGTGAGAAGGGTATGGTATACAACTATTACATGCATGGGGACATAATAGTAGGTTAGGGGTCAATAGGGTAGAACTCATAATCGATGAAGTGATACTTACTTAGTATCTCTCGTAGATGGCAACATTCATCGCTTCAATGGCCAAGAACATGATGGAAAGCATAATGTGGTACATTAGAATCCTTAGGATGGATCACCAACTTATTACGATGAGGTAAGGTGATGAGTCCTTTATTTAAGAGGATGTATTTAATTGTCTCTCACATTCAGGTGGTGGATGGAGAGGAAACTTAAGTTTCTATAATTTTTAGGGCTTCTTGCAATGACTAGATTTGCCAACTTCAAAAGAGAGTATGGGAGCAGGAGCTCCCGAAATGACCAGAGGTTTAGATTTTTTGTTAGGAGGGGATGGTGGCTTCTCCTTAAGAAGGAGAAAATCCAAGTCAGGAGGGGTATCAAAGATCACCATGCCATCATTATAGAGTTGAAGGCATTCTCTACGATGCACCGTAGAATAAGGGGAATCTTGGTAACCAATGCTCGTATGATGTTCATCAGGTGGCAATTGTTCATAGAATTTTTGAATATCATGTCCGTTTGTGAGATCACTACCTTGTTTTCTTAAAATGGTAAACCATTTTCCATAATTTTGTTGAAGTTTAATGGGAGGATGTGTGACCGGGTTGTGGCAAAAGGGTTGAGGAGGAACCATATGAGAGGGACTAGGCTCACCTTGAGTAGGTATCCTAGATCTATCATGCAATTCTAGATGAAGATAAGAAAATGTGTCAAGGGGTGATATGTTAGGCATCACGGGTTAATCCATAGAGGGATAAAAATAATCATTTTCTTCAAGGTTGTCAAGGCACTCATTAAGGAACTAATACATGCTAGCATCATCATCTCAAATGATGTCTACTTCAGTACAAGGACATTCATTGGGAGTTGGTTGAGCAGGAGTGGATTCAAGGTCATTAGGATTAGTTTCAAAGGTGTAGCTTGACATATCAATTAAGGATTTGAGAGAGGTACATAGCTTCTTAAAAGAAATGGCCATGATGAAGGTTAAGTAATGACAGTAAATGGACCAAAATAGAAAATTTGGAAATAAAATTAGAAACACAATTAAAACAACCAAGAATGCAAACAGTGTGTTGAAACAAACAGAAATGGGGATGGAAATTGTGCAAGAGGAATAGGTCACCCAGTGTGGCGAATTAGTCCTAACAGTGTTGTTTTTGAAAAAAATCTGATTTTTGAACTATTTTGTTTGCTTTTTCTGATATTTAGACACAAACAAAATTTGGAAATGTAGATTTTTTTTGTATTTTCTTATTGAAAATGTAATTCAGTGTGCAATTCTAGTATGAAATTTAGCTAATGCACTTTTTCTATTAATCCTCAGATGCAAACAATGTAAATTCTTCAATGCAATGCAAGCTATCTCTAAGATAAAAAGAAAAACCAAAAAGGTAACAAGTGGTCTACCGTCGGGTTCACCAAAATGAACCACAAAAAATATAACACTAGACCTAGGGTAAGAGGATTCCCTCTACTAGGCCCTTAGGGTTTTTCACCCTAGGAGCACTTGGTGTGTGGGAATGGAACACTTACCTCTTGATGGTAATGGGATTTTTGGTGGTTGCATTCAAAGGGAGGTTTGATTGATGAAGGTTGTGATATGTGATAGGCTGTCATTAGGTCTCCTTACTTTAGAATATAAAATGTCAATAAGTTGATCAGGAAGTGTCCAAGACAGTTTGCAATAGAAGATAATTTAGATAACTCATCTTAGATTTTCTGTTAAATTCTCTAAAATACTGAAATAAATTTTAGTCTAAAGCCATCTAAATACTTAACTAGGAAACAATTTTATTCTAAGAAAACTAGAAATACTAAACTAGAAAGCACAAGATAACTAATTTAGAAAGCATAATAACTAGGCTAGAAAGCATAGGAATAAATAAACTAAATAACTGATAAACTACGAAAGTTGAAAAATGAGTAAATAGACCATGAAACATTCTCTTAAATAGTAAAAGATTTTAACAGTTGCAACAAATAACTCATAATAATGAAAAACAAAGAGTGCTCTAGAACTTTAGACTTAACAACCGACAAACTTAACGATTTCCTACTGAATGGTTATCTAGGTAACAAAAACAACATAACAATAAGTACTTATCTATTTAAGCTATCTTCCCTCAAGTGGCTAGCTCGTAGGTTATCACATTCATTCTCAAGCCACATACACTACTAGTTTTGAAGTTCTTCCATTAAAAACAAATATCATTCATGGTTCAACAACTCAACAATTGACAGAAGATATTTCTTTTATTCATAAGTATTTTTATAAAAAAACTTTTAATTAAATCCTAGATTTCAGATGGTATGGATAGCCATTGAAAAATTCTATAACAATTTATAACTTACTCCCTTGTCTTTAAAACCTATTACATAAACATTAAAAAGTGTAGACATGGAAAATGTACACTTTCGATTCGACACACTTGATCTAGATTTACTAACATCATTTCCTCTGGAATCAAACTTTTAGTATTTCATCATTTTTTGTCTCTTAATTTAATAAATCATTATTTATTAGATTAAATCTTCCTCTTTCAATGATTAAATTAATCAATTTAATTTAATTAATCTTACGTACCTGTTTAATTAAATAAATCATTTTATTTGATTAAAGCCTCTAAATTCCTCTTATTAAATTAAATAAATTAAACCTTATTTGATTTAATCTAACATTATTCCCTTTAGTTAAATAAATCAAATCATTTATTTAATTAATCATTTCCTCTCAATTTTGATTTAAATCAATTCATAAATCTAAGTCTAAATTGTCACATCACCTAATTCTTCATTAAATTAATCAAAACCATGATTAATTTAATCTCAAACACTAAAATCCTCTAAAGAATGCAACTTGCACAATAAATCAATTACTTCGATTTATTCAATTCTCTATTTTCCCTCACATGGCATCAAAAGGGAATATTCCCTCATTTGAATTCAAAAAGCCCAAGTGGACTTGGTCCTTACAACAAGGCATTTAAAGCCTCTGACATGTCCTTCACCTTGAGCCAAGTGACATTAACTTCAGTTCTCTTCCCTCCTCAACAAGTCATTTCACAAATTCAAATTCAAACTAAATGCATTTATTGGTACTTTGGCCAAAATGTGCATAACTAGCAACCATTCACATCATGACATGTGGCACTCAACCATTGGATTGAAGTTTAATCCCACATTGTTGAAATCTCACTTTCTCTTCCAAGTTGAAAGTTATAAATTGGAGGCTTCTCTCCTCATTTTTTATCCACAATTTTCATGCAAAGTTACTCTCTCCAATTGAGAACTAATTTTTCTTATTTTCATCTAGCCATTAATCATCTTTCAAGATTTTCAACAAGGTTATGCCCAAATCTCTTTGGATATTTGACCATTTCTCAACCACATAGCATCGTTACTTACGAATTGGGAAAGGGCCAATTGCAACACTTCATTGGCACCAATTTCCCCATAAGATCATCATGCTATTATCTTAATTAGGATTGAATCTCTTTTATTTAAAATTTATTGTGTTCTTCATTTCCTAATTTAGTTTGAATAGATGGATTCTATGGGCAATCTCTCATCCTTTTTTGCATGCATTTGATCTAACATCTAACCATGTTTGTTGCTCTTGTGCATTTGCATGTTGAGGGATTCACAAGAAGGCTTGAGATGAGATATGAAGTTTTTGATTAAAATATCATAAAAAAAATTAAATTAACAACTATATCTTCGGTTCATCAGCCTGATGTTCAGGAGCAAGTTCCCAAAATCTATCTTCGATTGTTATTAAGGCATGTGTTGGTTAAAAAAATTTCAACTGTTGCATGATGTCTGATTATTGCCCTCCAAAAACACTCAAAACAACCCATTAAACCCATATTTGTAGATTACCTCAATTGATCATAAAAAATAAAGTTTGCATAAATTTCCTTAAAGATTAAGCAATTATTTCTCCTAAAGTTTAATTAATTGGAAGAGGCTAAGGATTGAGCTTATATAAATAGGCTTTTTGGGTTTCATTATGCTGAGGTTATTTTTACCTCATCATTTTCTTCCCCTCCTAGTTCCTGTCAGGTCTTCCTGCTCCATATTTGTAACCCTGAATTTTATTCCATTATTCATATCTGACACTAAGGTCATACTCATCACTTTCTATTGAATCAAAATTTATAGGGTCATGGATGAACCCTCTGTGAAAGAAAACACCTTCTCACCATTCATTAGAAACTTTATCATTCTAATGTGTTGAAATATGGAAAGCAAGGGGTGGATTAAGCAGCAAGGGAGGTCTATACCTCATCCCTATCTAGTTTTTCTTGAGGTCTTTTAGAATTTTAACTAAAGCATCTACCCTTCTGAAAGACCATCTAATATTAAGAGGGGAAATGACCTCTCATTTCTTGAGATGAGCTAGTAATGGAGTAAATCTCTCTTCACAAGCATGCCAGGATTTTCCAATTAACTTTTTTCCCATGTTCAATGAAATAATTGTAATAGATTCTAAGACTGTCATCATATCTTTCTTTCATTTTATCATTTACTAGGAGAGACAAAAAGGTGTCTTTAAAACCTATAGGCCTAGCATTAGGTGATCTTATTTGAAGACTCATAGTTCTTTTTGCTTGTGTGTATTCTTTGGTGTGTTCTTTCCAATGAACCTGGTTTCACATAGTAGACAACAAAGCTCTCAATTGTACTTCACCAACAAACAAATTGATGAAGAAATAAGTATTATTTTCTAATAAAAGATCATGTAAAAAGAATTCACAAAGAACATATTTATCTTCAGGGGTTTATTCCACAAATGTTTTAACAATTTTTTTATCATTACGATCATAAGGCTGATCATTGTAGATTCTGAACAGTTTCCACCTTATCCATTGTTCATTTAGAAATATTGAGTACAATTTGGATGGCCTATAGGATAATAGACACTCTACTAGCTGACATGCATCTTGCTTCCCTTTATAAGTCCTATGAAATGATTCTTTCAAAAGTACCAATTCCTTTTTCAACCTGTAATTCTTAGTTTGAATATTTCTCAAGAAATAGCATTTTTCCATCCATTTCATAAGTAATCGGGGAATGCGAACCTAGAACCATTCAATTATAATTGGCTCAGTTTGGATTTCCTTTGATTCCATTCTTGACTTCACAATACTTTCTTGTAAGTCCTGTTCTCGCTCTATAATTTTGCTAAGGGAAGGATTTAATTCTTCTTTTTGTGTCTTCATGTCTTCCTCAAAAGCTGAGAACATAAGCATAAAATTCTTCTTTATCATTTCAATTTCTTTATTTTTTTCAACAATATCAGCATTATAAGTTCTATGTCCTTGAATTAATTCTTGAATTTGTTCTTTTAACTTATAAATCAATGTATATTTGTCTTGTAGTTGTAGTTTCAAATCCCGAATTTCCTAATCTCTTTTATTTATTACAACAATATGCACTATTAGCTCCTCTTTTTTTAATTCAATCATCAATTTCTATCCTAAATTTCTCTTTCTTTGCATTAGTATTACTTATTTCAACTGTCTCTAAAATTCTATCAACAATGGGAGATAAATGACTTAAAATATTATCTCCTCCATCCTGTTCTTTTTCTTGAATTTGTTCGGCGAGGACTTCCTCCACATAATCTGAGTGGGAAGGAATTTCCTCAACCGAATTTTCTCTTTCTAGAGGCATTTCCTCTTCATTGATAGGCCTAGAAATCTCAATGGGTTTTGATGGCGATTTGGGCTTCTTTTTCTTTGAACTACCTTCCATACTCTGTATTGGGGTTTCTATGAATTCATAGGCTAGATGTTTACTTATCCTTAAAGGAGAAATACATTGGAAGGCGACATGTGTCTTCCTTTCCCCTTTCCTTTTTCTCTCAAGACTGCTCATATCACAATACATGAGCTCAACATGCTTTGGAAAATCAAGGGTTTTGAATTCATCATTCAAAGATTTTAGCACTTCTTCACCAGGAGTTGTGGGAATTGGAGGTTTTGGAGCTTGAGAGCTCTTAGGGGAAATTGCTCTAGATGGCGAAGCAACTTGGTTAGATGTTTCCCCCGGTCCCAATTTTATTTTAAATGAAGACTTTTCTATTTTCCACAAAAAAAATTCCCACTTACCCTCAAATTTCTTGCGAAAATTGTATTTGAAAATTAATTGAATTAATCCATGGTGTTTAAGTGGCCTCGACCCCGTCTTATATCTTTTTATAGAGAAATTTATAGAGTCATATAAATTTTTTGGAAAATTAGCCCTGAGAGCAGGATTTTCCTTTCCATGGTGCAAATGGATTAGCATTCGAAATGCAGGTCCTACTATAATAGTGAGTTGTCCTTCACAAGTGAAATATTTTATAATCCAGGCTACAACAGTTCCCCAAGGTTCTAGTATAGAGGTTCTCTGAAATCCCTTATTTTGTCCTCTAGTACTAGTTACTACCATGGGGTGAGGATCTCCCTCTCTAACAAATAATTTAGACAACCTTTGATATGTTATTTGAAAGGTCTCTTTCAATTTTATGCCTTAATTATCTAACCTTGATAAAATAGAGATAATTTTTGGACTCACATTAAAGTGCTTTCCATGGAGTATTACCTGACCATTTGAGTAGTTTTTTGCAAATGCGTTCACCAAATTTTCATTATAACCTTCAATTTTTTTTGATAAAATCCAACCACCGTGCCTCCTCAAACAAACCAGAGATATTGCTTAACCCCAATAATTTTTCTATGCAAGCTAGCTCTGACTTATTTTTACCACTCCCCCATTCTCTTATTTTCCACTCTGCTAAAGATTTCAATCAAGGCAAGAAACTTGTACACAACTATTTTTGAAAATACAACTACTGCGATTATTTATTTGTCTTGCTCGAAGCTTACTATGGAATGATTTTAATCTGCATAGAGGCATGCGAAAAGCTTGTCGTACAAGTAGTTGATCACCGACTGGCACAAATTTCAAAATTAGGAGGGAATTTTGTGCCAATTAACTATTCTTTATTTGAAAATAACTACTTACTTAAAGCAAAAATTAGTACTTACTTGCATTCTATGATCGTTCGAAGATCTCATACGTTTACAGATTTGACAGGATGACACAATGGTATTGTTTGAGGTGACGAAGGATTTATTATGGCATGGATGTGAAAGATTATAAATGATAGAGCCATCAATGAGGACAGGTTGTACTAGTGGCTTTATTTTTATGAGAAAAATCAAAAAAGCAGATAGGAAGGCATGTGAACTAAGATGTGATGATGAAAGAATCACAAAATTTTGAATTTATGAAAAAGGTGGCGAAATGAAGATGAATAAGTTTTGGAGCACACAAATTAAAATGCAATTGAAACTAGTGAAAATGTTTTGGAGCATGTGAGAGGCATGCATTCATGATGAATAAGGCAGATAAGTTTCAAAGCATTGCTAAAATATGTAGCTGCAATGGTTGGGAAATGGAAGTTCTGGAACATCGCTGAAAGATGTAGTTGGAGCAATGATGAAATGAAGGTTTTGAAGCATCGCTGAAAGATGCAACCAAAGCAGAAACAAAATGAAGGTTCTGGAGCATCGCTGAAAGATGCAGTCAGAGCAACAATGAAATGAAGGTTCTGAAGCATCGTTGAAAGATACAACTGAAGAAGCAACAAAATGAAGGTTTCAGAGTATCGCTGAAAGATGCAGTTGGAGTTGCAACAGAATGAAGGTTTTGAAGCATCACTGAAAGATGTAGCTGAAGTAGCAATGAAATGAAGATTAAGTGGCAAGACCATGAATTTGAACTTCAGGAGCTTTTAATCACTTTGCAAGAACCACTTTTTTAACGTGATGAGTTGTTGTATAAGTCCTAAAGCATCTGGTATAAGGATTGTCAAGTTTTGGAGCACTTGGCATCAGGACCATAAAGTTATGGAGCATCTTAGGAAGGTGCTCTGGAAGTTATTTTCCTCTTTAGAAGAAGTCCTGCAAAATGGAACAAAAATTAGCTAAGTCCAAAAGAAGAAGAACTGATGAAGGGAAATATCTTGGTATAAATGTATTTTTATTACAAATTTTCAAAATTTATATATATATATATTATTTATTTATTTATTGGGTGATCCCACAATAGTGGTTTACAATTTTGGCCAAACTGGACACTGAAATTATTATTTTTAACTAAATCTTCACATTCGGGCACCTATAGCGGGTAAACGGTGAGGAATTTGAAGATGATGAAAACTAGAGTCTCATCACATTTTGTCTATAGATTCTAAAAATATTTTTTTCAAAATTTTTGGAATAAGATTGCATTTATTTTTCCTTCTCCCACAAAAACTGGTTTTTTTCATAAAACAACATTTTTAAAAAGTGACGCTCACCATATACAACATAATTTTTTTTGTATTAAGGATAAAATTCTTTTTTTTTTTGAATTTAGATTTTTAACTACAATATCTAGCACTTTCATTTGGTTTCATAGTTTTTTATTGAATATTTTTTCCTTAATAGAGTTTTGAAGTCAAACCAATTGCAATTCAGAAATAGGCGGACTGTATACAACATAACTTTTTCTGTGTGTATAGAAATTCAATTTTTATTCTTTTAATGGATCAAGGAAATCAATACCCAGCAAAAAAATATTTTGATAATTTGCTATTTTTCCACATGTGCAAAACAAAGAGCTTGATTTTCGGTGAAAAACCTATGTTTAATAAAACTAAAAAAACACATATATAAGAAAACCAAAATATATTAAAATTATATTCATGGGATAGCTCATTTCGAGGACTACCATAATCATTTGAAATAAATTTTAAATGCATTCATTTGATCCCCCAAAAGTTAAATCAAAATTGATTTTTTATCAGCATTTTGATAGGTGTAAGGGAGACTCATTTATAGGTATGGTTTAAAACTAGCGAGGTTCTATCCAAGGGGGTTTGATCTAAGGTAGTTTGATCAAACCCTCTTCAATTGGAATCCTTAAAATGGAAATTTTAAAGGCTTAAATCATTAGATTTTCTAAAAATATGTGATTTCAGCAAAAATCAGTTCCTCTCAGAAATTGTAAACCAGCTTTGTGGGATCACCCTATTTTAACTAATTGGACTCTACCTTGGCAGAGTCAAAGCATTGGATCTCTCCTTGCATTTCTACCTGTTTTGAAAATTCTTCCATGTTGACTGTCTTATGGTAGATACATAAGCGATGAAAATTGACTAAGAGAGTTCATGTATCACCATCAATTGGTTTCAACTAAATTGTGGCATTTGAAAAGACCTCAAAAATATCATAAGGCCCCAACCAATGAGTCTTGAGCTTTCCTTTATGATCTTTATATCTGGAATCAAATAGCAGGGCCCAGTCTCCATTATGGAACTCTCTCTCTTTAATATGTTTGTCATGCCACATTTTCAATTGATGTTGAATTAGTTCAGTTTGATGGAAAACATCTAAGTGAAGCTCATCCAATTCACTTAATTGCAGAATTCATTCAACTTGGGATAATTTCAAATCCAGACCTAGTTCCATAGTTGTTCGTAGAGTTTGAAGTTCAAACTCAATGGGAAGAAGAGGTTTCTTCCCAAAGATGAGCTCATAGGGGTTGAATCTAGTTGTGGATTTCCATGTTGTGTTGTATGCCCAAATAGCTTTAGGCAGTTTCCTAGCCCAATCTTTTCTTCCTAAAGAAACTATTTTCGTTAATATGTTCTCAAGCTCTCTATTAGTTACTTCCACTTGGCTGTTTTCTTGAGGGTGGTAAGGGGATAAATTTCTATGGCTTACTTGAAAATGGTTGGTGAATTTCAAGAGTAATTTGGACATAAATTGAGGTCCCTAGTCAGTGACGATAGTTTGAGGGGCTCCGAATTGAAGGAAGATTTTACTATAGAGGAAGTCTATGACCTGCTCTTCCCTAGCTACTCATAAGGCTTGAAATTATTCCCATTTTGTCAAGTAATCAGTGCAAACCAATATGTATTCTTTCCCTTAAGAGGAGGGATCTATGGGTCCGATAAAATCTGAATCCCATTTTTTGAATGTTTCGAGGACTACCTGTGGTAGTAAAGGTGTCTCAAAAGAAGCAGTTGGTCTTCCTACTCTCTGACATTCATCAAAACGATGAACATAGTTCTTAAAATCCTTATGCATTGAAGGCCAATAATATTCGGTGCCTAAAATTTGATTGGAAGTTATTTTCATAGAGTAGTGCCTCCCAGAAGGATCATTGCGACAGGCCCTTAGAATGTTGTAAGTTTTGTCAGCTCTGACACATCTTCTTAAGGCCATATCAGGTCCACAACAAAATTAAATTTCGTTAATCCATTTAAATGGGTTACTTTCCTTGATAAGTCATTTCCTTTGTTTCAACGTGAACCCCCAGGGTACTTCAGAGGTAGCTAAATAGTTATCAATGTCAGTGAATTGGGGTGACTTTACAGAAATAGCAAACAGATTATCATCTGGAAACTCATCTTGTATAGGTGTACTACCACCCTCTTCTTGTTTGATTCACGATAGGAAATCTTCTACCACATTATATTTCCCTAGATTTTCAAGGATTGTAGCATTAAACTCCTGAAGGAGAAATAACCACCTCATAATCCGACCATTAACTACAGGCTTGTTCATTAGGTATTTTATAGTTGAATGGTCTGTATAAAATGTAACCTTATATCTTGTAATATAGTGGCGGAATTTTTTAATGGCATGAACAACAACCAAGAATTCTTTTTTTGTTGTCATATAGTTTCTCTCTGCAGATGTAAGATTCTTACTGATATATTATATGGCATATTTACCCCCATTCTCATCTTCTTGTCCTAGTCCTGCACCAATAGTGTCATCTAAAGCATTTGCATTAATATGGAAGGGAAGACTCCAATTTGGCCCTCATAGGATAGGATCAGAGAAAATATTTTCCTTAATTGTTTCAAACGATAGTTGACACTCAAGTGTCCAAACAAACTCTACTTCTTTCTGTAAAAGAAAGAAAATAGGAGCCACTATTTTACTGAAGCCTTTGATGAACCTTCTATAGTAACTAGCCTTTGAAAAATTGTTTGTGTTTGAGGAATAGTCAATTGTTGGATGACTTCAATTTTCTTGGGATCAACCTTTATTCCCTCAAAGTAAATATGATGACCCAAGACTATTCCTCATTATTAAACATTTTTCGTGACTAAGGGATAGTCTATTTTCCTCACAAACTTGTAAGACTTGGTCTAGGTTCTAAAGAGCTTCATTATACGTTGACCCATAGACTGTAAAGTCATCCATATAGACCTCTACACAGTCATTGATGAGTGCAACAAATATAATAAGAACAACGCTCTGAAAAGTCGTTGGAGCATTAAAAATTCCAAAGGGAAGCACCCTGTATGCAAATTTTCCTCAAGGGTAGGTAAACATGGTCTTATCTTGGTCTTCTGGAGTAACTTGAACCTAGTTGTAACCACTAAATCCATCTAAAAATGAGAAATATTTCCTTCTAGCCAAGTTGTCCAGAACCTGATTAACAAATGGTAGGGGAAAATAATCTCGATGAGTGGCTTTGTTGAGTTCTCTATAGTCTACACAGATTCTCCATTTCCAATTTTTCTTTGGCACAACCACCATAGGTGACACCCACTTACTATTAGATATAGGATAAATAAATCCTGCACAAAGGAGTTTCTCAATTTCAATTTTGACTAGATCCTTTAATGCAAGATTGAGTCTCCTTTGAGGCTGGAATACAAGACTTATACTAGGATCAATATAAATTTGATGAGTACAAATACTTGGGTGAATTCCCCTCATGTCTGTGTAATCTAAACAAAAAGATTTAGACCTTCTTACCAATACATTGAACAATTTATCCTCTTGCATTTTTGTCAGCCAACTATTGATGTTTAGAGTTTTTCTTGGCAACAACATAATTGATTTTGTTCTAGGATGGGCCAAAGTGATAGTATATATTGGTCGCAAAAGGGTGTTGAGATGACAACTATGAGGTATAATTCGGTGAAACCTTGTGATATCTTCAAAGAAATGGATTTTTTTGGGGATCATGTTAGCTAAGGGACAAGCCATTCCCATTGTAGCATAGCTTTGTTCCATCCCACTTATATCAATTGGTTGTCCAAAAATTCTTGGAGCATCCATCATTTCTTCCTCATTCGAGCTTATAGCAAGGAGTTCCATGTCATTTACTAACTCATCCTCTAGTTCTCCTCCATATTGTTTAATTACTATCATGGCTAGCGAGGCCAAACTGTCTTGACCATTAGATTATGTTGGTTCATCAACCAAGACATTTTTATACTTGGTACGTTTAGCAGGGGATATAAGAATAAACGTTTACTGTCTAGACCATGAGAAATGGTCATTCCCCCTTCTTTGCAATCAATCTTAGCGGCAACAGTAGCCAACCATGGTATTCCAAGAATTATTTGATAACTATCTTTGGGTGTAAGTGACTAGTTACCTAGAAGTCGACTAGGTATTCCCATCCATGAACTTTGACGAGAATGTTTTTAATAACGCCCTTTGGGATGGCTATAGACTAATTTTCCATTTGTAACACTCTGGTTGTGGGACACAAATCAGTCAGACCTAATTTTTCCTTTACATCCATGGTCATCATGTTAATAGCTACTCCTAAATCCACTAGTGCATTTGGTATTTCTACCTTGTCAATTGTAACGGTTATAAGTCGACTCCCAAGATCATCGTATTTTGGAGAAATAGTCTTTCCAAAAAAACATTAGCTAAATAACCATCAATATGAACAATATTTATCTTCTTTGGATTCTTCCCTAGTGTTTTAATACATATTTGTTTGATTAACTGGTTTAACTCAGGAATTTCCTTTATGCCTGCAATAGAGTAACCTCAATTTGTAGTTGCTTGATTTCCTCAATTAACGTAGTTTCAGAAGCCACAAGTATTTCCAGAGTACCTTCTAGAGTCATTGATTTTAGACATTCCATATATGGTGTCATCGTTCTCTCGTTTGGAGCTGAATCCTCCCTATGCTCACTCAAATACTGACCTTCCTCCCCCTGAGATAAATTAGCTGCTCTTGCTACTAAAAAAGGCTCTTTATCTAATGTGGGATTGTCAATATTAGGTGGCGTGTCTTTTATAGGACTTTTAGGCTTGGGTTCCTCCACTATTTCTTCAATAGTTGGGGGTTGGAGAGTTCTACCAAAGCGCAATTGGACATTTCCATAATGTATCACATTATGTCCTATAAAATTTTCATGTTCAGTAAAGTAGACTGGCGTATTCTGGGGGTTGTTTTTAGGATTGGGAAGCGGTTGCATTGGAGGCTGAAGTTGATTTACTTGCTCATTCTAAGGAGGGTTTTGAGCTAGTGGTAGCAAATTCTATTGTTGATTCCTCCTAGGTCTAGTATAAAATTTATTTTGTCCCTAATTCCATTGGGGGGCAACATGTTGTGGGTACCATTGTTGTTGTGGTTGGTTTGACCACTTTTGAGTTCCCCATGTTTGATTTTCCCATTCAGTGGATCCCTAGTAAGGATTTCCCCAGTTAGGTTGTGGTGGAGGTGACTGATTCCAAGATGGAGCCCATTGATTATGAACCCAATTATTTTGAGGTCTCCATGCAGGATTGGAATTTTATCCATAAGAGAAGTTACCTCCTTGACATTTAACTCATTTATCTCCTCTTCAACTTGAATATTTTTTTCTTAGTATTCTTAAATCAGAAAAAATCTCACATTGATTCTTAGGATGGTTTTTCTCATAGAGTTGAAAAACATTGACTTTATCTAAAGGAAACTCATGCAACAGGTGTTTGTTTTGACACTTAGGACAATAGATTGAGAAGGTCTCAGGGTTGCAAGTTTCAGCTTGTATGCCAACTAATGTAGTGTTCAGTTGAACAAGAATGTCCATTTTTAGATTTTATATTTATTCGTAGAGCTTACCTATCTCGTTAGACCCATTAAAAAAATTAGTTTTATGGATTCCCCTATGTGTATGGGAGAAATTCTGACATAATTCACATATTCTCTCAAGGGTCAATTGAGACACATCACCTTTTCCCATCAAATCAAGACTTCTTCTAGCGTCATCATCAAGTCCCTTAAGAAAAATAGTTTTGAGAATCTCATCGTTAATAGCCTCTTCTCCACATTGTTTAGATAGGAAAAGGAACCTATCGAGATAGTCCTCTAAACTTTCATCCTCATTTTGTCTCAGTTTAAACAACTATTCCTTACAATCACTCACCCTATAATAACTCTGGTATTTTTACAAGAAAAAATTCTCCATTTCCCCCCAAGATGTTATACTACTAGAACCCAGTCCCATGAACCAGCACAGTGTTGAATCCTTCAAAGTAGAAGGAAAGAGATTCAACTTTTGGTTATTGTTTTTATAGTCATAATTTTGACATAGGACTTTAAATTCAAAGAGAAATTGGTTTGGGTCTTCCGAGGACAAGCCACGAAAGGTTGGAAGGAAAGATGGAGAAATGTTCTTCATCGGAGTATCATCATCCACATCTAAAGAAATAGGATAGGTAAATGTTTGAGGAGGTTCAGGTTCATTATGGTTGGGATTATGCTGGTTAGGTTCATCCCCACGATCTCCCATAATGTTCAAAGGAATCTTCTCCTCAAGGACAATTTCCTCTATAACTGGTTGTTCTGCTAGTTGATCTTCAGGTAGATAGTGGAAAGCCTCTAGTGGAATATGCTCAAATAATTCTTCAAAAGTATTATTGTCTGAGCCTTGGGCCTCCCTATGTATGATTGGTATGTATTTTTGTGGGGTCTTTGGTATAAATCGTCTGTGGGGGCCTCTTTTCCTGAACATGCAGAAAAGGAAGTCGTAGGTGGAATTTTGGCCTAAAATGAGGTATTCAAACCGTCTCTTAGTAACACTTAAGAAAAAAGGCTATTTTGGTCCTTGGTAATGGCGCAAAAAAGTGATAGGTTGTTGTTAGGTCCCATTACTTTAGAATATAAAATGTCAATAAGTCAATCAGGCAGTGTTCAAGGCACTTTGCAATAGAAGATAATTTAGATAACTCATCTTAGATTTTATGTTTTTCTTTAAACTACCAAAATAAATTTTAGTCTAAGGCCATCTAACTACTTAACTAGGAAATAATTTTATTCTAAGACAAATTGAAATACTAAACTAGAAAGCACAAGATAACTAATTTAGAAAGCACAGGAATAAATAAACTAAACAACTGATAAACTATGAAAGTTGAAAAATGAGTAAACAGACTATAAAACATTCTCTTAAAAATTAAAAGATTCTAACAATTGCAACAAATAACTCATAATAATTGAAAACAATGAGTGCTCCGAAAAATTCAGACTCAACAACCGATAGACTTAACGATTTCCTACTGAATGGTTATCTAGGTAACAAAAACAACATAACAATAAGTACTTATCTATTTAAGCTATCTTCCCTCGAGTGGCCAGCTCGTGGGTTATCACGTTCGTTCTCAAGTGACATACACTACTGGTTCTGAAGTTCTTCCATTAAAGAAAATTATCATCCATGGTTCAACAACTCAACAATTGACAAAAGATAGTTCTTTTATTCATAAGTATTCAGAGATCATGTTAACAACATAACATTACTATTGAGTGTCTCTTTTCAACTTTAGGAAATTGTATTTTTATAGAAAAACTTTTAACTAAATCTTAGATTTCAGATGGCATGGATAACCATTGAAAAAGTCTATAATAGTTTATAATTAACTCCCTTGTCTTTAAAATCCATTACAGAAACATTAAGAAGGCTCGAGCCGAGCCATGAAGTTATTGATTAAAAGATCATGATAGAAATTAAATTAACAAAAACTATATCTTTGGTTCATCAGCCTGATGTTTAGGAGAAGGTTCCTAGCATCTATCTTCAATCGTTATTAAGGCACGTGATGCTTAAAATTTTTGCAACTGCTACATGATGTCTGATTATTTCCCTACAAAAAAACTCAAAACAACACATTAAACCCATATTGGTAGATTACCTCAATTGATCATAAGAAATAAAGTTTGCATAATTTTCCTTAAAGATAAGCAATTATATCTCCTAAAGTTTAATTAATTGGTAGAGACTGAGGATTGAGCTTATATAAATAGGCTTTTCTAGTTTCATTATGATGAGGTTAGTTTTACCTCATCAATAGGTGGGTGATGTGTGGCTAGAAATTGAAACTAAAATGATATTAATCTAATGAATGAAATGTGAATAAATCAAATCTAAAATTATACAAACTACTCTAAAAAAACCTAAATGTATGCAATACAGAAAGTAAATAGGAAATTTGAGAACTTGTTCACCTGGAAATGTAATGTTACAGATGAAGGGTCCTAGAATATTCTAGAATTTTTTTGAAATCTACAGAAGGAAACTTACACCAAGTTGGGTGACCTAGTCCTCTTGTTGGGAAATTTTTCTAGATCAGGTTTTAGGGAAAAGGGTACCCATGAATCAAGAAACCATTTTCCAAGCTTAACATAGGGACAAGGTCATAAATAGGGGTGACCTAGTCCTATTGATTCTTTGCAAGGATCTAGGGTTTTATTCTATGGGTCCCAACTAGTAATTTATTCTTCTGTAGCAATCTATGTATGAAACTCCCGAAAGTGGCCTACAACTTATCTTCTTGTTCATTCTATGGTTTGATTCTTTGATGTGACTTGAGGGGAATTTTTGTACTTCTCCAACACTTTGTACTTCACCAAATCTACATACAAACTTGCAAACACATGCAAAGACCAAGAGAATGTTGGGGTTAGGTAATAGGGTTTTTCCTAAGTCAAACACCTTTGATGGTAACTAAACCTAAGTGAGAAACAAATCAAATGAGAGTAAGATTGAATGATGAAATTAATGGAAACACTTACCAAACCTTTGTTGTTGATGGTTTGCAACATGGAAGAAAAACTCCAATGGAGGTTGCTTGTGAAACCCTTGTGCTTCATTGCTTGCTTGTGAAGTCTTGAGTGCAAGAGTGCTTGTGAAGAGATGCATAAATGAGCTCAAGAGAGAAAAATGAAGGTGAAAACCCTTATTGTTTAGGAGGCAAGATTTCCATAAGATTTTGTTTTAAATTTGAAATTTATGGCAAAAGGGACTAGGTCACCCAAGGTGGTGACCTATTCTCCTTGGGAAATTTCAAGTGGTGGTCGGGAATAAACTAATATTTAATGGATTTTATCAGCTTTGCCTCCCAAAACAAACTTAAATCAACACTAAAAGTACATTAAGGGGATAAATTAGCATAAGAAAAGGGTAAAATTAGGGGTGATAAGCCTAGATAAGTGTGAAAATTCATTACAACACTATACAACACTTTGTCTCAAGGCTTCAAAAGATGTAAAAGGGTGTTGTTTAGGTGAATTGTGTTGAAAGGGTCTTAGAAAAGTGAGGAAATGTGTTACAACACTTCATAAAACCTTAGTAAAACACTGTTAGGTCAATGCTGAATCAAGGTAAAACAAGGGAAAAATCCAATGGAAAATGCCAAAATGAGTGAAAAAGTGACAAAGATTACACTTTTTAGTGACACATCCCCATCCCACCTTTAGAATTTTAAATGGTGTACCATTCCCATTTAACTACATGCCTCTTTTGTTTCCCTTTCCCATCTAACCAGAGGAAAGCCCTTATTCTTTTATGAATCTCATTGATTTCGTAAGAGTTAAAGAACCACACAGAAGCAAAGTAGATGCTATATGAAGAGAGAATACTCTAATAGATTTATAATCAACCAACTATTAAGAGAAATTTCTCATTCCACTTGGATATTTTTCTTTCAATTTTCTCTCGAATCTAGTGCCACATCTCCTTCAAATTTGGCTCCACCACGAAGGGGATCCCAAGATACCTTACAATTTTCTTAGAGTCATCCCACTTCAACCCAAAATTGTTAATCTAGTCTAGGGGCCTATATTTCCAGCCCAACAACCAAGACTTAGTTGGGGAAAGCTTTGCACCTGAGGTCAAGAAAAAAAGTTCCAGTTTCCTCATCATATTTGCAAGGTTTCTTTCTTCCAGGAGTAACAAAATGGCAGTATCATCAGCAAATTGGAGATTGAGAAGATCATTTTCATATGGAAGCATAATTCCTCTTACCCTTGGAGCTAGTGAATTATCCCTCAAAAGATAATGTAGAGTATCTTAAGCAATGACAAAAAGTGTCAGAACCAAGGGGCATCCTTACCGTAAAGATCTCTCCAAGGTGATCTCCTAAGTGGAAACACCATTAATTCCAAACTGAGCAGTGGCATCTTGGAAGAGTGTCCTAACCATATTATAGAAAGTTTTAGGGAAAGCAAAGGATTACAACATGGACATAACAAGAATTCCCATTCAATCCTGTCATAGACCTTTTCAAAATCTAGAAACATCATTGTTGCAATCTGCTCTATCACCTTTGCCCAATTCAAGGCCTTCCCAACTAGTGATCAAATAATCAAGAATATATCTTCTGTTTATAAAGTCTGTCTATGTAGATTTTATAATGGAGGGGAGAATTAGAGCTACCTTGTCTACTAGGATCTTGGCCAAAATCTTATCGAAAATATTTAAAAGAGTGATGGGCCTCCAGTTCTTGATTAAAGATCTATCACCTTCTTTTGGGATAAGTTTGATCATCCCTTTATTAATTTTCCTACCAAGAGAACCCTTCTCAAAGGATTCCTTGTATACCTGAATCAAGTCATCACAAACCCAATCATGGAATGTTTCATGAAATTAAGCTGGAAGTCCACTAGCCCTCGAGGATTTGTATTTCATGAGGGAGAGGATAGCCTTTTTAACCTCTTATGTTGCTACCTCTTTCCCCAATTCCCTTGCCATATCCTGACTGATCTTTTGGATGAGACTCTTGATAATTTACCTTGCTCGAATGTTATTTTCACTTACCTAATTAGAGGAGAAGATGCCTTTGTAAAATTGGAAGAAGTGCCTCCTTATTTCCTCTTGGTTGGTCACTAGGGACCCTTCAACAAAGATGAAATCTATTTGTTCTCTGGCCTATTTTTATTTCTTATACTTGAATAAGAACTTCGTGCCTTTATCCCCATTTTACAACCAATTCATCTTAGATCTTACCCTTAGCCCCTTGATTCTGCTATTTTGGCGCCTCTTGAGCGAGTCTTTGGCTATAGCCAGGTTATTTGAGAGGGCTTCATCCTTGGGGTAGGCTTGCAAATCAGATTCAGCTTGGAGAATCCTTTCTTGGAGTAGGACCTCTCTTCTTCAAGTTTCTTTGGATTTTTTCTTCCCAATTATCTGGAAAAGAGTCCTCCATCCTTCTATGTTCAATGAACATCTATCAATGGGGGACATGGATTTGTACATCCACTTTTTAATTTTTCTAAGGCACAAAATAGCATTTCTACAATCCTTATCCTTTAGGAGACTAGTACTGAGGCAAAAATTGTTACAACAACCATCAAATTTGGGCACCCCAGTCTTAATACAAAAATTAGCCCTAATGGGATGGTGGTTCAAGAGAGTCTAGGGGAAAACCTCAATCTTGCATTCCTCTTTCACCATAGAGGCTGAAAAGAAATCTTTGTTGACATAGAATCTATATGGCCTACAATAAATTATTTTTCCCTCTTTCTGGGAGTTGCAACATGTAAAATAGATTTCTTGAGTATATTTCTTCTAGCCTTCAATAGAATACTAAATCATTAGCCTAGATTTAATCCTATGCCAATATAATCTTTCATTCCCTTTCCAATAAAAGCCCATTCCTCCCTAGTTATCCTCTACTTTTCCACAAAATTGAAGTCTCCTCCAATGATCCAAGGGATATCCTATAAACTGTAGAGCCAGTTCCAAAGAGTGATCCTTTCTTTATTATCATTTCCCGAGCATAGACCGAGCATACCCTAAAACAGGTTGTGTCTTTCTTAATAACTACCTAGACTGACCTATTGCATGGGGAGAATCTTGAGTTGTTTACGTATTGGGCCCATTTGTTTGCAAGGAGGAGGGTATCTCCCCCTTTTCCTTTTTCATGATTGGTAATGTATTGTGCAACATCCTTCCATATGACTTTTAGGCTTGTTTCAAGAGTGAAACCAATAGCTTTTACTTCTTGCAACATGAAAAAAAATTTCTCGTTCTTCTGAGCTAGGAACCTCCTCACCACATGCTTCCTATCAAGGGTTTCAATCCCTCATACATTCCAGGAAATACAATTGAATTCCATTAGTTTAGTTCATTGGGGGGAGGTCCTTTAGAACTACAAAAATTATCAAAGCATTTATGAAGCCTAGTTTCTACTTACACTCTTTTTGCACTAGGGGGATTATCCCATTAAGCTTCTTTCTCTCATCCTTCTGAGGATGAGAGGAATCATTATCCAATGGGGATTTAAAAATTTATAGGCCTTTCTTCTTCCTGTATCTCCAAGTATTTTTCATAGTGAATTTCAGGGACGTCTCCTCACCATCAGTGGTATCCTTAGTAGACAAAAAACCCATGTCATTTGTAGAGTCCATGCCTAATTGTGATGCATATCCATCAAAGCTCATCAATCCACCATGAGGGTTGAGAATATTTTTTGAATTGTTGGGAATCAATGTTTCATCCACTTTCTTGTTTCCAACTACAAATGAAATAATGTTATGTGATCTAGTAATTTCGAATCTATTCCCCAAGGTCTAATTAGAGAGAGAATTTTAGGAAACTTCTTTGTTTTCATTTGGTCCCCCACTACAGATTTCATCCAGATCCTAGAGGCTTCCCCTCTAGGGGTAGGTAATGTTTTCTCACTTTCATTATCTAGGAGGCACCCATCTATAGGCAATTCCACCTCAATGATTTCTTTGAAAAATTTAGAATTAAAAGTATAAATTTTTTTATCTGCCTTAGGTTTAGAGCCATTAGGTGCTTTATGTTGTCTTAATTTTAGAAGAGCCAACTATTGTACATTCAATTTTAAGTTGCTTTCTGACCTAGCTAAATTTATCAGGTCTCCAGACTTGGATTCCTCATTGTCTTTCAGATGCACTTCATTAGGGTCATTCCTTTCCTTTGAATTTTTTTCTAATTCACAGAGAAGGGAATTTAAACTTTCTTCTATATGTGTTACTGTATTATGGTTTCTCAAACCAGATTTCTCCTCTTGTGAAGGATTAATCCTTATTGAATTATTGAAGTTAGGGCTTGAAGATCTCTCATCAAGTTGATGTTGGGTGGGGATTAAATGTGTAGAGTCCCCAACATTATTATCTTTATTTTTTTCTCGACCCTCCATTTTAGAGGCATGAGCTTATTATTTTATTGCTACTTATATTAGGCCCACCTGAGTTGGGTTTGGAATTTTTTATATTTCTTATTGGAGGACAGTTCCTCCTTATGTGACCTTCATGCTTGCATAGATAGCATGCATTAAGAACTCCAATGGTTTCAATTTCACAACATACTTTACCAATTTTCAAATGAATTTCAATTATCTCTGGAAAATCTTTGCCTGGTGATAGGGGAACCAACACCTGGGCATCAAAATTAGGGAGAGGAGTTTTCATATCATCAATTTTTAACACATTCCCATATGGTTCTAGTAACATCGGACCAAATTTCCATAATCTCATGGGGACATGTTTAATTGTTAACCATCGATGGCTAGAGAGGGCCAAGACCTCCTCTTCCACAACCTCTGGATCCTAGACTAGAGCTCGAAAAACTATCGAGTCCACATTCCAAAATTTATTTTTAATAGCCTCCAATTGTGAGTTAGGGTTACAAAAAAATAACATATAAACCCTTCTAAATCATGCAACAATAGTAAAATTGCATCCCAATTTTTTTATCCCATACTTTAGAAAACCATTCTTCCATATATTTTATTGCCAGAACCCTATTAGGGTCGACGACCACAAAGAAAATAATGGTATTTACAAATCTATTGTCTTCCTCTACAATTTATTCATCCAAAGAATTAGTGGGAATCAACATATCTTTTAGGGGAGAAGCCGAGGAATGCTTACCTTGTCATTCTTTGTCATTCTCTTGCACCTCGTCAAGACCTCCAAGTGAGAATTTAGCACCCACTAGCAACCTTCCTCTTTCACCTGCAATAATATCATGAAAGGATTTAGGGGGAACATTATTAATAGATGGTATGGAGGCATTAATTTCATTAATGTCCGATGGGTTTGTATCCCCAACCATCACTTCCAAATCTTTCACAAGGGTCACACATGAGGCCACACCTGATTCTAGCCATCAACAAAAAACACTGACCCACACAAGACAATCAAACATAAATGGAAATAACACCTTAGTGGTAAGAGGAAAATCCATGGAAGAGAGAAATGATAATTAGAAATGGAGGAGGGTCGAGCCTCCTCCATGAATGGGATATTTCAAACATGTGCACAGATCCTATTTGCAGACTGCTTCAAACCCTCGTGCATCTCTCTTGGAAGTCCATTAGAAAATATTTTGAGATCCCTTCTTCAAAAATTTAATCTAGTGGTTATATCCATTGAATAAAGTAAAGATCTAACCACATTCAAAGTTGAAAATTTGATCCATTCTTTGCAATATCATGAGGAGTGTATGCAACATTGTACAAAGAACCTAGTGTAATACATTTGGTCTATTGTAAGAATTGAATAAAAAACTACAACCCCTTCTCAATCAGATAAATATCAAGGGGATTCTTGTACAACTAGAGGACATGGTAGATGAAGAGGTTAAAGAAATAATAGATGAAGAAGAATAAGTTATGTGGATCATATAAGCATCCACTATAGATATTATTGAAGGCATGCATATTATGAATCTAAACATGTAGAAAGAAAAAAAATATGATTAAAATAAATCAAGAGCCAACTCTATTGAAGAGTCTTCTGAGGATGTAAAGCATTCTACATTATTTTCATACAATTTGGAAAAAGAACCTCAAAAATATGTGTTGTTCTTGGATAGTTTTTGCTGCAATCATAGGATAGGTAAATTTGATCTCTTTGTCAAATTAGATGAATCTGTGAAAAGTCAAGTCAAATTTTTTAATGATAAAGAAGTTGATGTAATGGGAAAAGGTACCCTTGTGAAATCTAAGCAAGAAGAAACTACTTTTATTCATGACACTTTGCATGTGCCCAAATTACAAAATAATCTTTTAAGTATTGGGTATATTGTAACAAAAAATTAATAGGTTTTTCTTTAGGATAACTTCTGCAAAATATTTGATAAATTAGCTAAACATCATCCTATAGAAATGACTTGTATGATAGAGAATAAATTATTTCTTCTCACATTAGTGTTCACTAAGATGCACGCCCTCAAGGAAAACACAGATGATTCATGTTTATGACACCAAATTTATGGTCATTTGCATTTTCAAGGATTAAGTTAGCTTCATAAGAAGAACATGGAGAGAGGACTTCTTGCAATTCAAGTAAAAGAAGAAGTTTGTTAAGGTTCTTCACTTGGAAAGCAACATCAAGATAATTTTTTGGTGAAAATTTCATGGAGGGAAAAATCTCCTCTAGAGCTTGTGCATGATGACATTTGTGGTGACATGGAAGAGGAATCTTTGGGAAAGAATATTTAATTTTTTACATTTATTGATGGTATCTCTTGCCATACATGAGTTTATTTTCTTAAGAAAAAATCTGAGGTACTTGAATTCATGTTTCAAGCACTTTAAGGCTATCACAGAGAAATAAAGTAGGTATTCTCTCAAAATACTCAAAACAAATAGAGAGGGAGAATCCACTTCCAAAGATTTTATTGATTTTTCTAACACTCATAGCATCAAGAGACAAATTTTAGGGTAGTTTATACCCCTTAGTAAAATGGTATTGCAGAAAGGAAAAACTATATTATTATGGAAATGATACGAAGCATGTTGTAGTCTAGAAATCTTCCTAATTGCTATTAGGGATTCATAGTAGCAACAATAATTTATATTTTAAATTGAAACCTAAAAAAATTGCTTCAAAATATCACTAGGTGAACCCACATAAGTGGTTTACAATTCGAGTGAGGAAGGAAAACTTCCAAAACCTCACCCATGCAAAAAAATTCATTTTGGGGGGTTCAAGCGAACTCAATGTTCGAACGAACCCAAAAGGGGTTCGGTCAAACCTAGGTTCGAGCGAACCCCTTTGCATGTGGGAGCCCGCATTTCCCTTTGTGGAAAGGGGGTTCAGTCGAACCCTGGTTCGACTGAACAGGGGTTTGAGTGAACCCCCTTTTTCCCACCTTCCCACCCTCTGACACAAAAACACTCCATATTTTCGCCCTTCGAAGCTCGGGTTGAGGTTGAAAATGGAGGAGACTTCACAAACCCAACTAGAAGATGATAGTCCTCAGAATGACCTATCCAACAAATATTATTTTAATATGTTTTTATTTTATTATGTATGCATTTTTTTAGTTTTATTAAACATAGGTTTTTCACCGAAAATAAAGCTCTCTATTTTGCACATGTGGAAAAATAGCAAATTATCAAAATAAAATTTTAAAAAATATGTATGTGCTGGGTATTGATGTCCTTGATCCATTAAAAAAAAAAATTGAATTTCGATACATACATAAAACGTTATGTTGTATACAGTCCGCCTATGTATGAATTGCAATTGGTTTGACTTTAAAACTTGATTAATGAAAAATATTCAATAAAAAACTATGAGACAAAATGCAACTACTAGAAATCTTAGTCATAAATCTAAATTTGAAAAAATTAGAATTTTATCCTTTATACAAAAAAAATTATGTTGTATACGGTGAGCTTCATTTTTTAAAAATGTTGTTTTCTAAAAAAAACCAGTTTTCGTGGGAGATGGAAAAAAAGTGCAATCTCATTCAAAAAAATTTGAAAAAAATATTTTTAGAATCTATAGACAAAATGTGATGAGACTCTAGTTTTCGTCATCTTCAAATTCCTCATGGTTTAGCCACTATAGGTGCCCAAATATGAAGGTTTAGTTAAAAATAATAATTGCAGTGTCGAGTTTGGCCAAAAATTGTAAACCACTATTGTGGGATCACCCCACTCCAAAGGAAGACGGAGTAGAAACAAGCCTTTAATATCCCACTTTTGTGTATTTCGTTGTCCTGCATATGTTCATATTCCAGTTCAAAAGTGAAAGAAGTTTGATGTAAATATCAACTTTGTATGTTTGTGGGCTATTCTAATTCCAAAAAAGGATATAAATTCTATAATCCTAACAAAAAGAAATGGATAATTAGTCAGGATCTGCTTTTTAATGAGGGGGGGAGTGGATTTTACCAAAAAGAGTTCAAAAAATACACCACTAATCAAGGGTATTGAAAATGATCAATTTCCTCCCCTCCCCACAAGCTCAAGTGGAAGTTCAAGGCCAAGTTCACCAAGTTCACCGAGTTCCTCTTCAAGTGATAGTTCGAGTCCATCATCAAATTCGAGCTATTCAAAAAAGGTACAAAGTTTAAATGAAATCTATCAAAGAAGTTTAAATGGTATTAGAGCTAGGTCATGGGTTCAAATCCCCTTAGGTGTTGTTGAGAGGGGATTATTGGACTAATCACCATCATCTCTCTTTAGATCCAACAAGAACAACTCTCTGGATCATGGGATTATAAATCTCAGTACATGTAGGGTTCATGTATGTGTGTTTTCAAATTCAACTTGAAAGCATGAATAACATATGGAAACTATAACAAAATCCATATTAGTTTTCAAATTACATTTTTTTATAGTTTTAGCTTTGATAGAAAGGAATAACAGTAAAATAACAAGGTAGAACTTACCTGAAGCACATCTTAGGTGAAGAAAACATGGATATTGTTTCCCACTATGTCAAAGTTTCCTTCTCTTGTGTAGAGCTTGATGAAAAATCCCTTGGGGTCTCTTATGGTCTTTGGGATTCCCATTCATGTATCTATAGAAAAGCATGCAATAATAGGCATCTAAACACTTGACTCCCTAAAAATGATAGGATAGGTTAGATAAAAAAATGTCATGAGTGACCTTGAGAAAATCCTTGGCTGACATTGCTCTCGCATGCAATATTCTCTTTTGGAATTCTCTCCCCAGTAACTGTGGCAAGCTTCTCTATCAAATGGTAGTCCTCCAATATAACAACACCTGGATAACACCAATAATCCATTTTTCATGGAATAGTTAAGACTCAAATTTGAAACTTTCTATTTTTTCATAGAATATAAGACCTTAATTTATTTTTTTGAATATTTTATCATTGCACTACTAATCAGACTTTCAGACTAATCCATCTTTAATCTAATTATGACTTAGTTCCAATAATTATAACTTAAATTACCTTTATAACTTTTTGTATTTAAAATCACACTTTAATAAGCTCTAAACTAATTTGATCTAAATCCATCACTTACCTCTTGATCCCACCATGAGGGAGGATGTGTTATTTCACATTAGAATTACATGGTTCATTGTTATGTACGGTGAAATGCAAGCACTCGAGGGCGATGTTACAAATTAAAAGCAACACCAGCACTATCAAATTCAAGCTGCTCATAATTTACACAAATATGGGCCCACTTATAAATTTCTTCCTTAACTTTGAAAACCTCGTGTAGATTAATGTTTTGTTTGATATAAGGATAAAACTAGACAAGGCAGAGAGATTGCAAATAAATTAAGCAACTAAAATGTCAGAATAGCAATCTAAAGTGCTCTTAGTTACTTTAATATGACATCAACATTACTTTCAAAGGATTTGTTGTGAAAGCTACAAATATGTGTAGGATGGAAAAATCAGACCTCTATAATTATGTCAGCAGGAACACTTGCCGACAATGGAGGAGAGTTATGGGCCATCTGAAAGAAAACGACCTTACTTTCCTCTTTAATGGAAATGCTTAACTATTGCTCTGCTGTAGATCGTTTGATTTCCCTTTCATTTTTAGATTGTCACACTATGTTTAGTATTTGAATTCTAGCTCCCATGACTGAATAACTGATAGATTAGAGAAGTATTTCAGACTGTCACACTCTCTACAGAATTTAAATTCTAGTATATGTTTTCCTTCCATTTCCATGGTGTACCCAATTAAATCGTAGAACGATAGAGGCAAGTTTTGGTGATGGGCATTAGGCTGAAGCTCTTTCCACATCCCTCCATTCACAATTCTAGTGATTCGACAATATAATCAAGCTGTAACATGTAGTATTTCAGTGTAATAATGAGTTGTCCACTCGCAAAGAAATGAAAAGCACCTTCCTTTTTATTTATTTTATTTTTCTTGTAAAGTACAGTCTAGAATATTTAATGGACACGCTCTGTGTATGTTTGAATCTAATTTTGGCCATTACGAAATTCCTAAAATTTAAATCTTTTTATTTTTTATATATGTTTGCAATGTGTTTAACTGGTCTAAAAGATCACACTTCAATGATTTAATAAGGATTTAAATTTTGATGGTAAACAATAGTAATTCCAAATTTTGATCAATCCAATAGAGATGAAGATGGGATTGAGTCTACGACAATTTTGACATAATGTGTATCTTTTAGTTCTTTGTTCCTACCCAAAGAAATTTCAACCTACCACTTGTGTTCCTTCTATAAGATAGCCAAAACGTTATGTGGATTTGATATAAAAAATATTTTCTAAACTTGTATGTAACATATTTGATTTGTTTTTCCTTCCTATCTAGATTAATAAAGTATATTAATTTTTAAGTAAAAAATTAAAAGTGAAGATTTTTGTATGTATATTTATACGTGATTTTTTATGTTTTTTGAAGATTGTGTTAAATAGAAAGACATAAAACTAATTTATTAAATTTTAATGATATTGATTGGCTCAAAAAATTGAGGAACCAACAATTTGTGAGCCACCAAGCTTAAGATTGAATGAGTTAGATAATATTATAATTCTATATGAATTATATTTAGTTGATGTTATTTAAGATTTTAATCTTTACTAACCAAATAGTTTTATATGACTAGAATAATTTTTTATTTGTTAATTATCTATGTTAAATTGTGTATAAATTATATTTGTACTAAATTTAATTTTTAATGGCTATCTTTTCCTTGTCTTCCTTAGTACTTGAATGCGTTTCTTCATGAATGAGCACAATATTGTTGCATATTTGTTTACCAAAAGTGAAGGTTTCTTGCTCCTCAAAGATGATAAGGGCCAATTCAAAAATTCAATTCACTATAATTTTGGCCATAAACATGTAAGAGGAGTTGCACAAAGAGATCAGCTTCAACTTTTTAGACAAACAATGTTCTTATCGTTTAGAATGAAGGATAAAAAGGTAGAGTTATCTATACTAATCAACTTCCCTTTTTGTGAAATAGGATTATCATGGAATGGAATGGCTTAAGAAATGAGGAATAAAAGAGTTGGAATTGATTGCACCTATCAACCTTCATCCACCACGACTCAAAGGTTCATTTTGACCTTCATCCACCATGGCTTATAGGTTCATTTTTTCCTCCATCCACTATGGCTCAAAGGTTCAATTTTCCCTTCATCACTAGACCCACTAGAATTCCAATCGTGTTGTTGAAAATGATATTATAATTATCATTTGAGAGTTTGAAACTCTTAAAATAAAGCCTTATTTCAAATGCACCCTTCAAACGAAGTCATTATTTTATTAAAAATATTTTGTTAAAAAGACCTTCGAATGAAGGTTACATGGTGAGATGATTTATTTGAAGGCCCCCCTTGAAAGAAAGGGTTGTATCTTCGAATGAAGCCTCTTCGTTTGAAGGTATTTATATTTTTTTATGGGAAACCTACAATTTTTGTTCATCCATAGGTTTATAACCCGCTATTAGGGGTTCACTCAAAAAATCCCCCCATAATAAAAATCAAACCAACTTTTAACCTCCTCCATAAATACCCTTACACTAAGCACTTAGGCTAGGGTATCAAAACTGACCTTATCCCACATTCTTTTTTTACCTCTAAAAGTGGCTTACAAACTTGCTTATGGGATACTCATCTATACTCCATTTAAAACACCAAGAAAAAAATTGGAACTCTTCACCATATTGATGGGTCTAGATAATGGCTAGTTTCCCCTTCTTCAGTTTATGCTTTTATCAGTTTTTTTATTAATTTTCACAAACATTCCCAAGAATTTATGCATCGTGCATATACCTTTTATGTACTTTGATAAACCCAAATAATATGGAAATATAAATATGATATATTGATATATGATTATATGTGTTGGGTCTCAAAAATGCAGGTTTGAACCACGAGAGGTTGCCAAGCTCTCACGACGCTATTGGCCAACTAACAAGGCCAACCAGTACAGTTGAACCTTCTACTCTTAGGGCTCTACTAAACCTAGGTGGGTATACCTATATGAATGCTGCAGATTTTGGACTATTCTTGACTAAACTATCCACAATGGCAATTTGATAGTGGAGAGATATGGTCTAAATTTGGTATAAATTGTATATGAAATATCTAATAAGATCTAAATTTGGTATAAATAGTGTAAACAATATCTAATAAGATCTAAATTTGGTATAAATAGTGTAAGTGATATCTAATAAGATCTAATTTAGTATAAATGGTGTAAGCAATATCTAATAAGATCTAAATTTGGTATAAATAGTGTAAGCAATATCCAGGTAAAATCTAATATGTTCAATTAGCAGATGTGAATGAAATGGATGGAAGCTAAAAGATAAAATGAGACCAGTGCCTTGTTGGGTAAATGAAGCCAAGTGAAAACCTCAGATGAATGACTTATATCTAGTAGAGACTCTAATTATTTGGCATATGAATATTAGTTTATAACTTGTATAAACATGCAAGAATGTAATTACCAAGTCCTTCTTAGTGATCCAAATGATACTTCCAGATGACTGTGAATGGCATGAAGGATTTAATCTTTACTTGAAAGAACCAACCAATCATACCACACAAATACAACAAACGTGCATTGATAAACTGAGAATATACTTGATATGTCAATTTAAATAACAAATAAATATCAACCTTGGAGACAAATTGATAATATTTTCAGTTAATTTACCAAATAATTGATACCAGAAGGGCGCTACAAAATCAGAGTTTTTTCATTGATCCCTCAAAACTTCATACATGCATCATCGTCCTTTGAAACATTTTGAAAATATTGTATTTCCTACTACCTACTTCTATCTAATATCCTTGTTTTCTATGTAAACAACAGGTATTTATACATTAAAGGATGGAAGGATGTGTCCTTTCAGAAATGTCTTTAAGTATGAAATAACAATAACATAAAAAGAGATTTGGCTCTGTTAAGCCATAAATGGACTCTTGACGTGTGGTCCACATAATCCTGGCATCCATGTGTTTCTGCATCTCCCCATGCATTGTGAATGATGATCTCCATCTTCACCATCCTCTCGTTTTGTTCACATGCCTCGTCCAGTGTCGCATCCTTCACAGTAGCTTTTGTCAGAATCTCTTGCAACACAAATTTGCTTTCGATTTTCCACATGGTTGTTTCTTTCAATTTTCCTTCATTATCCAGGAATGCAATCAATCCATCTCCGGTGGCTTCTACTAATCCTCATGCATCCCCTTGCAATTCCTCAAAGAATTCTTTATGCTTATCCATAAAACGATTAGAATCTTCAATTATTGTATTATCAAGAGTATCACATTGTTTTATCTCACTGAGTTTTTCCTAGATTTATTCTCTAATATTTTGTGTTCTTTTAACGCATCAAATTTTTGTGAGTATTTTTGCCAAAGTTTATTTAACCAAATGGTTAAACTAGCTTGCATCCCTTTCATTACTGCAACTAGTGCATCATATCTTCCCTGAGAATAAGCACTCGACCCCTCCCAGTGATCTTTTGTCTGTGAACTTTCTCCTTGGGTGAGCAGTTTAGTTGGCCCTTCTGTAACACCTACTAAGTCCTTTAGATGCTCATTTTCTCTCAGCATTCTTTCATTGTTTGTTTTGTACATCTCCTTTTCTCCGATCAATGCCTGTATTTGGGCTTTATTGAACTTTGCCACATTAATCCCTATTTATATGGTTGCTATTGGATCAACCTCTCCAGCCTTTAAGGTCATAACATGCCCAAATTCTTTCTTAGTATCAATAACAATTGACTTCCTGTTAGGGAGATATAAGGCCCAAATCATCAATGTTTCCTCATTTGGATTGTATTTTGACCCGACATATACTTCTGTCACCTTCTTTATGCTGAGCTAGTGTGTGGTGTTATTGCCTTTTAGGAAACTATCAAACTAGTGCAGAATTGAGGTCTAATCCTGGGAAAATCATGACACCAGCTTGTTCCAACATTTCTCTCCCCCTCTCAGGGGTCATGTTTATCATTTCTTTCTCCACATCATCTCTCAAAATTTTCAGCAACTGTTCCTCATTTCCTAGTGTGACATTATCAACCAGTCCTCTTATTTCCTTTCCCCTTTTCTTACACAAGAATGTTTTAAATTATGGAGACCTTATAAACTCATCATCTGCTACAAAATATTTGTATTCCTCATGTCTTGTATCAGCATCTGTACTTGCCTCAATACTTAATTCTCTAACAGCATAGGTGTAGCCCTGAGTTCTTGTCCTTGATACCTTTCTAGGTGGACCTTGTGGCCTATTAGCCTCTCATATTTCTTCACTGGAGGACAATAGCTCAACATCTAAAAATTCTTGATTATGTTTCTCAATTGCCATTTATGCCTCCTCTTCTTCCAAGTTTCTTATCATATCATCAAACTAATAAGGCACATGTTGATACCCTCCAAAGTTTATCCTCTGTCTGGCAGAATGAATATATCCCTTTGGATCAATTTTTTTTCTCAATGGTCCTCTCCCCATGTTATACTGTAATAACTTATCAAGAATTAAATTGTATCCTTCCTTTGCTAACACAGTAAAATCACCAAAACATAGTGTACTAGGCATAAAATATTTCTTTCCATAAGAGCTTAAGTTCATGACACTAGAGAAATCCATTTTCCTAACAATCTAGGTGATCCCAAAAAGCTGGTTTACAATTTCTAGGAGATTCCGATTTTTGCTAAAATCACATATTTTTAGAAAATATAATGATTTAAGCCTTAAAATTTTCAATTTTAAGGATTCTAATTGAGGGGGATTTGATCAAACCAGCTTAGATCAAGCCCCCTCGGATAGAACCCCGCTAGTTTTAAACCATACATATAACATAGTCTCCTTTACACCTATCAAAATGTTGATAAAAAATCACTTTTGATTTACCTTTTGGGGGATCAAATAAATTCATTTAAAATTTGTTTCAAATGACTATGGTAGTCCTCAGAATGAGCTATCCAATGAATATAATTTTAATATGTTTTGGTTTTATTATGTATTTTTTTTTTAGTTTTATTAAACATAGGCTTTTCACCAAAAATCAAGTTGTTTGTTAGGAACGTGTGGAGAAATAGAAGATTATCAAAATAAAACTTTGAAAAATATGTCCAGGCTGGGTATTGATGTCCTTGATCCATTAAAAAAAGAAAAAAAGAAATTTAATACATACAAAAAAGTTGTGTTGTATATGGTCCGCTTATGTCTGAATTATAATTGGTTTGACTTCAAAACTTGATTAAGGAAAAAATATTTAATAAAATACTATGAAACCAATTGAATGGGCTAGATATCATAGTTATAAATCTAAATTTGAAAAAATTAGAATTTTATCCTTCATACAAAAAAAATTATGTTGTATACGGTGAGTGTCACTCCTTAATAATGTTGGATTTAAGAAAAAACTAGTTTTCGAAGGATATGGAAAAAAAGTACAATCTAATTCCAAAAAAATTGAAAAAAATATATTTAGAATCTATAGATAAAACATCCCAAATCACTAGTTTTCATCATCTTCAAATTCCTCATGGTCTAGCTGCTATAGGACCTGAAAATGAGGATTTAGTTAAAAAAAAAAAGTTCAGTGTCCAGTTTGCCCAAAAGTTGTAAACCAGTACTGTGGGATCACCCATCTCTAAGTATGCAATCCTATCTGGAACTATTTTAGGCAAAATAAATGGGGTATATTTGAATCCATATACCCTAATCATGGTGGCATTTTCTAAACAATACCAATCCCCCAAATTGTGGTTGATTGGTCCATTAAAATCCATAGGCTTGAGAAACCTCTTTATTTCAGCAAACAAAGAATAGTCACAAGGATGATTATAAAACTTGTACAATGACTTTAAAAAATACTCTTGAAAGTGCAAAAAAACTAGAATTAGAAAACCTGTTGTCCCAAATAGTAGTCCATGACTGAATAGGCAATGGCTTGCCTTCCTTATCAAATTGTGAAATTCTCAATTCTTGGGGCCACATCCCTTACTCTTGTCCAAAGTATAATACCAGATGCATCAACAATGAATAATTCCTAAGGTGCAGGACAAAGGCTCCACTTTTCAGTTCCATTAAACTAGCATCAAGTTCCTTAAACACTTATGAGGTGTAATCAAAAGGCCTAGAATTATGATATTGAATATCTGTTGCAATCACCATAGGCACAATTGCCATATATTTCGAGACTTCCATCCCCAATATTTTCCCTACTCAAAAATATGTGCATTTCATATAAGGCTCGAAAAGATCCACATGGAATGGTGGTCCCTCACTGTCTTCCATTGGAATTGGTTTACCACAATGCCTAATTTGGTGCAAGGGTAATCTCCAACTCCTATAAATAGTGTCCATTCTTCCAAATTCCTTTTCAAGTTCCTCATTTACAATCTTTTCATTGCATATCCCTTCTAATTTAAAAACTTCACTTATTTCATTTTTTGATAAGTGTATAAATGGGTTTCCAGACAGATCACATATGGCCTTGTGTTTGGGATTATAATGATTAGCCAATAACTTCACTAGTTCAACATCAACAAAAACATTAGGGCACATCAGTTTTCCCAAATTAAGCTTCCAAGGGTTACATACTCGCTCGAAGTGATCTCTTCTATAGTAGGGGAAACTGAACAATTTGTAGCCTTTAGTTAGGGTCCAAACTTCTCCTATGAATTTACATTTGTCATCCAATTTATCTACTTCCGCCCTAAGCTATGTAGAATGTCTAGCTTTAGGTTTAGAACTAGGTAGCTGGTATATGAGATCTTGGCTTAACTTTTACTCGGTGCCCTCTGGTTGTATTTTAGTTTTTTTCATTTTTCCTTTTGATTGACTACCTCCCCCATGTTTTCTACCTTTTGATTTCTTTGAACTAGTGCTTTCCATTCTTCACAATTCACAAGATTCAAGGGATGAAGAACTTAAAGTATTTTGCCTAAAATTCCAATATGAACAAATGCCTCAATCCTTTTCTCGTTCCTTTGCTCTCCTTTGCTACCAATTCTGCGAGAAAATGCTTTTAATTGAGTTCACCTTGATTTGCAAAATATTTTATGCTTCATGGCACCATTAATGTCTTGGTTGAATCATGAATGTAGCAGGCTTTTCAAAATTCTCATTGTCACATCATATAGCATATCAGCAAGACATTTTAAATATTTGGTCAATCCTTCTATTTGGACTTTCGCCAAAGTTCACATACCCACTGAGATATCTTGTAGTTCCCACGATACCTCAAGTCTCCATGATAGTTATTTTTTATATCGCCACAACTCTTACCGATCAAACCTATCACCATGACTTAAGGGATCGAGCAGATGATCCTCTGCTTTATTCCAAAGGTATGTGTCTCACTGAGATGTTCCTTTTGTTAATTCAATTCATTGAGACAAAATAATTGTCTTGCCGATGGAATAGTACTCGTTGTAACCTTCATAGATCTCCCCGCTAAGGTTTATCTTATCGATACATCTTTTCTTCAGCGAGACCGTGCATATTGTCCCTCTGACCATTTTATCTCCATACATTTTGTCACGTCCAATCCTGTCGGTATAACACGGGAGGTCGACAAGACTCCCATAAATCTTCCAAGATATCATTGTCTCATCGACTGGATTCTCCTTTGCTTTATCGGTGAGACCATTGAATGCTTCGGGTTGTATTTTGAAATCTCACCCCGATGAATCTAGTCTTGCCAATACATTTTATTGTACTCCAAGCAGTGAAAAGTATACTAGCTCGATATGACCTCACACTGACATGCCAATAACCTTTGTCTTGCCAATAGAAAATGTGAACCCGCGTTCTCTTGACATATTCCCTCATTGATATGACACTGTTGATGTCTTGTCGATGTACTGAAGAGATTAGTATTGGTGAGACCTGCATCATCTTATGCTGATATGTTTCATATGTTAAGCTTTCATTGTTAGAAAAATTTACTGGGGCCATAAGACAAAAATTAACTTGGACCTTGGTGAGTATGCTATGTGAGGAAAAATTTATGCTTGTACTATTGACCCCTTGGGAAACTAATGAGCATGAATGGCCACTGAGATTTATTTTTAAAATTTTACACTTCTAATAGTATGGATGTATGAATGTTCATAAGATTTAGTATGGTGTAAATTCCTTAGTAACAAAACTAATATCTTACAACCAAGAAGGTTGTATCTCATAGCAACTAGATTTCCAACCTACAACAAAGAACTATAGACATTGCAAGGGAAAATCCAAAATGGCAGAAGAATGATAGTTCAAAAAGGAAGAAAAGGTTGCTATTGAATAGTCAACTATGAGTCACCATAAATGAAATTTTATCCACCAATAAATTAAGTAGTATAATTTTGTTCCAAATAGGAGTAATCCATGATGTGACAATTTCTAGGAAACATGTCCATGTCATGGCAGTTAACTATTAGGGGCAAATTCTTAGTTTGATTTTACTTCTATTTCATTTTTTATGGTTTTTTATTTCAAATACTTGTCCTCTTCCTATTATTAAGGGAGAGTAGATGTGTATGCATTTATATTCTATTTTTAGTCCTTGATTGAATAAGTCTCTTCTCAATCCTATATAATGGGATTTGTGGTTGAGGATAAGATCTAGTGATAGTGATGGTAACAATGCTATTGGTTTACTAGTTAATAGTAATTATTGTTCATTTTTCTATCATAAATTTCTAATAGTTATGTACTATTGAATGAGAAAATTTTAGATATTCTTGTTAGACTATAAGAAGTTCAATTCTCATACAATATAGGAGTTTACTTCACTATCATGATTTGTTGATTAAGTAGTTCATATTTGATATATTTTATGGGTGCAACAACTCGAGCAATGGCCACTCAAGGTATTTCCAACCCACTTTATATTTTGTTACTAGATTGACAACAATGGGAGGAAGCAAGAAAAGAGTTGAGCCTATTGTGTGTAAAAAGATTAAAGAAAATTCCAAGGTATGGAAGAAAATTGAGAAGGGTGGGCTTCAACCGTTCATTGAAAGAATTCATGGTCCAGACCTCGGGGATATTGATTATTTCACAAAACATTGGAATAAAGGGTAGATTATCATCTTTGGAAGGAAGGTGTTGGTGGATGAGGTACTTGTTGGAGAAGTCACTAGTCTCTCTATTGATGGTGTGAAATTTTATCCTGATAGGAATATTCAGATGAAGTTGTTATCATTTTTTTGAAATCAGAGGAGGAGAAAAGGAGACTGGTTAAAGTCTCTAATAGCTACTTCAAGTCTAGCAGGATCAAGAAAACTTGGAGGGAGGTTCTTAGAGTCTTAATGGAACATATAACACTGGATGGGAGATTCACCAGAGTATACGGGTATCACTTCATTTTACTCAACCACTTCAGATATAAGGCTAGGTTTTCTTTCCCATACTACTTGTTGTGTTGTTTGAACAATAGTATTGAGGATTTTAGAAAAAATCTTGAAAAGAATCTAGTCCTGCATGCTGGCCTTATTTGGCTCATTTATGAGAATTTCAAAAATATGTCGGTTGTCTCTAACCCTATCATTGCCTTGGCCTCAGAGGGTTATGACATTGATTCTAGCTTGCCTGAGGATATCAAGGGTTTGAACCTGGATTGGGTGGATGAGGTTACTCCCCCTCCTAGCAAAAAAATGAAGAATGCCCCTTCTATTAAGCCCTCAAATAAAAAATATGGTACTCGAATAACTCCTCTCGAAGGATTTGTGTTGAAGGACAAGATAAGGGATGAGCCCCCTGTGGAAAAATTGGTGGCCTATTCAGAGGATTCTTCGGATGATGACAATGTTGATCCTTCTGGGAAAGAGATCTCCTTTGCCTCTTTCCACTTTGTTGACAGAGATAATAGGCCTAGCTCTCATGTGTACTTGAATCTTGATGACCCTTCTTTTGAACCAAAAAGGGAATTTTATGGTGATATCCTCTCTCTGGCCAGAAAGGGAGTGATTGACAATTTTAAAATTCTAAAATGGGCCTTTCATGAAATTAAGAACCTCAATCTTAAAAATAGATCTATCACAAGAAAAATGGAAATCTTAGAAGCTAAAGTGGCTAAATTGAATGTGGCTGAGGCTTTATGGACTGTGGATGAGAAGATGGCCATGGTTGATTACCTCCAAAAAGAGGTTGAATTCACTAAAAACCTTAAGAAGGATGGCAAGAACCTTGAAAAAGAGGCTGATAAGACTAGGGATGCCCTGCAAGCCACTATTGAACACAACCACATAATTGTTAAAAACAAATCCACTATATTAAGAGCTTTGGTTGAAAAAATGGATAATACTCAGTAGGGTCCTCTGATTGTGGATCTGGATGGTGAGAAGAAGAAAAACAAGGTGGAGGAATTGGGCCCTTCAAAGAGAACCAGAGCCAACATGAAGAAAAGACTAGATACGATGCCTCTGGGGACCCAAGACCTGAAGATGGTGGCTCAAGATTTGGAAATCCTGGAAATGGAAGTGGCAGAGACCTTAAAGTCTCTGGGTTAGGTTTGGTTGTGTTTTTTGCTATCCTTTTTCTAGTTTTTCGATGGTGGTTGTTCTTCTTTCCTGTTTATCTCTAGTGTGCAGCTTGTCTTTTCCTAGACTTTATATTTCTCTATATTTTAATGGTTTGTTAACTTTGTGGTTTCAGGTGCCTGTAAAACCCATTCTTTTCTCAATCAAAAACAAATAAATTTACAATAAGTTTCCAATTGTATGCATGTCAAATTCATGAGTGATATAATATAACATGAATTACACTGAGTTAATCTCTAAAGAAGCTAGAGGTTATAAGTTAGGATTTAGAAGTAAGAAGTATTAGTTGGTTGCATGTTAAAATTTCAAAGTTAGAAATTATAGTATTAAGAGGTAAGTACCTCCATCATTAGCAATAGATTTATATTTGTTACCCTATTTTATAATTTCATGCTTTATTTTCTTATGAAAATTTTACCATTTTCAATACATGTGTGGCCACCTATATTTGATCGATATAGGTTGTAGTAGGATTCTTGAATGCACATGTATAGTGCCAACAATGCCAAAATCTTATGAGCCTTGATTGATAATTAAATGAAGCCTCTTGTGAAGGTTTGGTGAACACTCTAGTTAGGAAACCATCCTCTAGATATGTGTCTACTTGCAAACACCAAGCTAATTAGACATTGGAAAGGCCTTATATTTCTAGTGTCGTTATCAGGGATGATGCTACATTCAAGATTCTCCTATGTATTTTAGTGATTTTTTGAGTGGCTAATAGTTGAAATTTGGGAATCCAAAATTGGCTAATAACTTGAGCTATAATGGGACTTCAATTGCCACATTTTCACAAAATCTTATTATACTCTTATTTAAATTGCCAAAGAATTTTTTTTCTTAGCAAATTTAACTGAAAAATTTACCATAATATTCGATACAAGATTATATCTAATTCACCTAAATTTAATAAATTATAGTAGAAATCTTTATTAATTCACCAATGTTATATCAAAAGTATTAGTTGCTTTAGGACTATTTTCTAATCTTTAGTTTCCACCATTGATTTATAATATAATGAAATGTCCCTTGTTATTTCCATGAGGTAAAATGTACCCATAATTTATAATGCTCATGAGGCCAACAATTTTGAGTCTCATGAGCATTATAGATTGTGGGTAAATATTACCTTGCAGATTACAATACAGGTTGTTAGATAAATGATCTAAAATCAATTTCGAGACTCATGACAATTACAGATATTGGGTACATTTTACCTTGTAGAATAGATCAAAGATCATTATATTATATTTTAAAATAATTGTTGCAAGTAAATATTATAGTCCACCCCTTAAACCCATCAATAATTCCCACCCTTGGGCCCCTACTTTTACATGAGAATTTTTTTAAATTGGATGGGTTCACCATCATAATTAATGAATTTTCCTATTACCTTTCAAGATTTGCCATTTAAAAAAAAAATAGTAATGTAAAAAAATGCTAATAAAATTAATATTTTTTTCAAAAAAATGGAAAGATTTGCCAATAGAAATTAATATTTTTCCTAAAAATGTGAAATATTTAATAGGATTATATAGATATATATATATATTAGGGGAGTTTGTTAAAGTTATCACTGATGTAATTTCAAGTTGTTATAGTTTATTGATTTTGTTCTAAGAATTAGGGTAATTAGGTTTTAGCCATCAACACAAATAGTCTTTAGTAACAATATATAGGAACCATTAAACCAAAGAGTCATAATAAATGTATGTAGAGGCAACAAAACACTTTGGGGAGATTTATCCCTTTAGCATAAGAAGCATTAGAGGATACTGGTGACCACAATGAATAAAGAGAGGATATTCGTAAATACGAGTAATCCCTAATGCCAATACCCACACTAGATACAAAGGAGACTTCCCACACACACATTAGCATCATGGCTGATGCATCAGTTGAAGATCCACTAGAGCATGCCATATTTGAGTTTCCAATTTCCAACTGAGAGAGCAACTACTTTGAAGAACCTAACTCCTTCAACATTATTTTTCTTCTATGGGTTAGTCATAGATGATCTAGACACCTTCCTTTTTGAGTTTGGCATGTTTATGTAGAATTTATGATTATAACATACATGTACATAAGCTCAAATTGTTTCAAGCAAAATTGAAGGATGCTACTCTAAGTTGGCTTATGGGTTTGCGAACAAATACTATTCCCAATAATTTCATGAAGAAAAAGTTCCTAGAAAAGTATGAAGGTTAAATCAAAGATAGATAGAAAGAGGGATGACATATTTAGGACGTCACAAAAGGAATATAAATCCTTGGAATACTATATGGAGATGGGTACATGTGTAGGATCATCATGGAAAAAACAGGCCCTTAAGTGGCAATGAAAATTTAGAAAATCAGAGTTAGGCAACTTGACGTAAAAATTTGAATAAGTTATCTATATTATTTTAAAAATATGTAACAAGAGAATTTGTAGAAAATTGAATGTAGTTTCTAAAATACTAGGTTTATTTAAAAAGAAAAAAAAATCAATTTGGTGAAAATTTGAAATTTCAATGGAGTAGTACTTAAATTTCAGGAAAAAAATAAGAAGTGGGTGTCTGTCTCACCACCCTAACCACAATAAAATGATAATAATTTTTATAATATTTTAGATATAATTAGAGGACTCATGTCCCGATGTGATGCATATTTTTTTGTAATTTTTTTCCAAGTAAATAATTAATTATGATTTTTTATTACAACTCTTAAAAAATATAAAAACTCATATGTCTGACCACCTTAACTTTGTCAAAGCTTCATGAAATTATTTTTTTCTTTTTTTAATCCTATAGTATGCGAATTATAGAATGTGGCACATGTTTTAGATTAAAAAAATGTGATACCATTTGAGAGCTATAGATGTTTTTCAATCAGCCTATCAATCAGGACTTTTATTCATGATTCAAATAGAAAATAAATAATAATTATTTATTAAATTCAAAGTAAAGCATAATTTATATTGATGGAAATTTGAGAATATCCTTTCAAAATCCTTTTTGTTTCATGAAATTTGGGTAAAAAACCAAGTCGTCAGCCACATGGGCCATCATATCACTCACATATCGCCACTTTTTGGCCCATCATGATCCTGCACATACCCAGTCTATGTTTTTATTTTTCCTTAAGAAATCCCACCTAAATAGACTGTTTGATGAATCATTAAATTTGATATTATTGAGAGGGATTAATCAAGATTGCATGAATTTACTTAACCTCAATATGGAAAGAGACATCTCACATGAACCATTTAAGGAAACTACAAAGCATACAAAAATTACTCAAGGTATTTCACTAAGAAGGCTAGAAGAGACATGAAATCTTCCATCACTAAATGACCCACTGGAGTCTCTATAGTAGAACTAAGCTATCTTCTATCAAATATGAAAGAGGGTATCATCAAACATTTGGCTATATAATTAGATACCTTTCATATAAAAAAGAAGCAAGAAGAGATAGAAGATGCCCTTATAGAATACTACCCACATTATATCTATAGAGAAGTGTAACGAAGCTAAGGTAGTGCAACAATTTCCCACAATAATCTTGAGAGGAGAATAATTCAAAACTTTTAAAAATTTTCAATATTTACATAAACTTAAATATAAATAAACAAAAGTATCATGCATACCACAATACAGTGATTTATGTGGGGAAAACCCTTTTGGAAGAAAAACCCCACACTCTAAAGCCACCTAATATATTATTCAATAATTAAAAATATTACAATAAACTTACAAATCAATCTTCTCACGGGAGTATTACCACTCTTAGATCTAGAGGAAACACAATTTCTATTAGAATCTTAGAACACATCACAATATACATGTGTAATACAACGTCGTCACAAAATAGAGTTGCCTTGTATGGAAAGTCAAGATAATAAAATATTGGTCATTAGATATGATACATAATGATGAGTTGTCTAGATTTACAATAATAAAGTGTATATAAAATTTGGCTTTTGAGGCCACTACCCTCGAGTCCACCAACTCAGGGGATGATCCCCCCATGCCTCCTATCATCGTTAGATGAACAATACCTTATGTAATTGAAAGGTTGAGATACATTTTCTCAACAAATCCCCCACTTGTTGAACACCTTGGAAGGAAAATAGAAGGGTGTCATCATCATCTCTTAATTGTTGTGGACCAAAAGGCCCATAATCTCTCAACACCATCTAAGATTTTTTGTACTCACAAGCTAAGTTAAAGAATAATCAACATTCATCAAATTCCCTACCTTAACCAACTTCCTACCATCTTTGACCATATCTCTAACAAAATGATAGTGTACATATATGTGGTTGGTCCTACAATGAAATGTTGGGTTCCTGGCTAGACATATTTATTGAAAGAATGAAGGAGACGTTTTGGTTTGTTTTCATTGATGCCAACACTATTTGGTGACTAGCTAAGTAAACTGTGTATCTATATTGATCTCATAATTTGATCTAAAATTCTTTTAGTAAAAGATCGCTCAATGATTTTTTGATATGCTGGTCAGGGCTATCAATTATAGCTATGAATGGGATTTGAAAAAAAATATTTGATTAGGATGAGATATATAAATGAAATAATTTTAGAATTCTTTTAGCTGAAAGGGTTAATAATTTCTTGTCTTATGAATGTTTAAAGGGTTCCATATTAGGTCTGGGCTGACCTAATTTTTGTTTGATACATTTTTTTTGTGCACCAAAAATAAATTTGTTTTGGGTTGACAATTAATTTTGAACTATCCATGGAACATTAATCTAATCCATACAAGTACAAAGCATCCATAAAAGGGAAAATAAGTTCAAGAAATCAAATCTCATTTTAGGACAACTCTACAAATACCTACATCCACATGCATTTGAGTGAGACAAGCTATTGTAGAAGCATCCATATCATCTAATGATCAAATCCATTTCCTAAATGCAATTGGGGTAATGAAAAACAATGCCTTCCAATGCCTGGAAGAAGCACCCAACATAAGCACATTACTCCATAAATGAAAAAAATATAACGTTCTCCATATCACTAGGGAGCCTCTCACACAAATACCCAATATAAAATATTTGTTACAACATAACCAAAAATCCTAAAAACACAACTCATGTGTCAGGATTATTTTGCTATCAACTAGGAGCTTTAGATCACATTATTTCAATATGAACAACTCCATTTTCTCTATCTTCACCATCCTTAAAGCTATGTTATGTGTCTTGAAGCTAAAACAAAAAAAGAAAGAACTTCCACTTACCAAAGGATCAATCTTTAGCCAAGTCCTTTAGATTTCCCTAATCTTGCCAAGCTGAGAAATATTCATAGAAGGAATACCTAGAACCAGAAATACCAAGAATTCTTACATGCATCAACATGCAAGAACATGGAAGCCACATGTGAGTTCATGAAAGTAAATGTAACTCACAAACCTACACATTCAAGAAAAAAGAAAATCACAGAAGAAAGCTCTAATACTAATTGAATGGAAATGGATCATCCTAGAATGAATATCTAAGATCAATAGATTCCTTCAATAAGTTATGTTTCTTTAGAGAACCTCAAAAGCACGTAATACTATGACATGAAGCAAAATCAATAGTTTATTTCCCACCATTAATCTTTAGAGGAAAGTTCATGCAACTTTAGATCTTGCAAGTTCAACTAGTTTCAACAACATGCCTTAAACTGATTCACTAAATAGAATCATTAAACATGAAAGATAGAACATGAGACATGAACACAAAGATTATGTGGTGAAAACCCTTTCAAATCAAAAACCCCACACTCCAAAAGCATATATCCATTGTATTATTCAGTAAACAAATACATAGTTACAATACAATTCTAGGCTCTAAGCCTTTACATGGAGATTTACATCTTGTTTCATTTAGAGAAAATTTGACACCATAACCCCTATGAATTCAATCTCTCCTCTATCAACTCCTCAAGAAAAATATTATATTTATAGAGCTTATAATGCAAAAGTTAGACATTTCTAAATCGACTACCAAAGGCTAAATATGCAACATGGAAAGTGTCAAATCCATTGCACACATATAACGGTAAGTTTCCAATTGTCACCAAACCTACACATGCAAACCTGCACTTACAAAAATCACATTCCGTGAAGACCAACATGGAAATATAAAATGCCTTCATGGAAAACTCGACTTGTAAAATCAACTTTCCAACTTGAATCCTCATCAGAAAAGAAAAATTGCAAGTTGTAACTCACAAGAAAAAGTGAGAAAATTAGCAACATTTAAAAAATCAATGCTATGGAAAAATCAAAAGTTGAGACACCTTCATTTTCGTAACACAAATTAACTATGACTGAAAAAAAATATGGTCACTAATAAAGAAAGCCCCGGTATAAGGAAGAATCAAACCTTTTATTTTCTCACCATAAAACACACACATTTGAAAAAATCATGCATTCATTTATCACGTACACTAAAATACTAAAATTAATTCATGGAGCTCTAAGAATTTAGAGCAACAATTTTCCTATTAATTTAATTTGTAGAGTTTTAAAAATTTAGAGCAATAGAGGATGCTAAAAAATTAGAAAAATGGGACATATAAAAAAATAGAAGAATGGGATTCAGATTGCATTATTTTGAAAAAAAAATGTTGCATGATTTAATCCATATAATTAATTAATTGGGCCAGGGTTAGGGTAGGTAAAAATCTAGAAAAATAGTCACAAATCAAAAATCTCAAAAAAAAAAAACCCAAATAGAAAATTATATTTTCGAATATTTCAAAATAATAAAATGGTGCATATCCAAAAAAAATAGAAATTTTCAATAAATCATAATTTAATCCATAATAATTAGATTAGTATTAGGGTTTGTGATTTTTTTTTTAAAATCACCACAAAAATCAAAATCCAAAAGAAAGTATCCTATTTTTTTTAAATTAAAATTAAGTTGCAATTATTGCATAATCAAATATGGTGTAAAATACTTGTGTTGAATAAACAAATGCAAGGATAATCATAATATATAAGAATTTCTGCTACCATGTAAATCAGAACAATGAACAAATTGTTCTTTATGAATCAAATTCATATACCAATGCTAGAAAGAACCTTTTACTATAATGAATTTTCATTATATTTGATTTATTACAAAATAAAATAAATCTTTCCACTGAGACCTTGGAAACATGCCACATTATTATGGATAATACTTTGTTGGTGCTCAACTAGCACTCTTCAATGCAATGATGCTTATAACAATGCCAAATTAATCTATCCTGAATTTTTTTACTACCGTATAGCCTAGATAAGAACTTGGAGAACTCTTGACCAAGTAAAATAGAAGCCACCATCCATGACCTGTCACTTCTATTAATTGTTTTGCAACCTAAAACCTAACAGACTACTCTCCGAACAAAGTAGTTCCACACCCCAAAACAATCCTAAACTTCTAAATTTTCAATCAAGTAGTTTAGAAATTATCTCTAGATCCTAAATAAGCATTAGATATTAATAGTAGGTAAAATTAATAAGTCCACTCTTGAGCTAATCATTAGATATTAGTAGGTGAAAATTAATAAGTTCACTTCTAAGCTAAGCTTATTTCTATTGGTGTAGCTTAGATTTGGTGCCTAGTGAATCCATTTTTAGAGGCAAGTTTGCAATAATCTATAGGTTTCCCAACATACTGTGTTGATGGATGAATAGCAGGTGTTGATGTCAAAGCATCTAAAATATTAAACAAGCCAATCAATCAAATAAACACTCAAATAAAGTTAAGATCATTATGATAACATGAAATAAATTATAGCTCACCATGATAGTTGTGAGAAACTCTACACTACAACATTGTTTGACCATTTATGTCTTCAACATTTAGGTTTAATGCTTGCACAATCCTAGAGGATAGAAAAATGGTGGAACAAGATGCAAAGGCACAAATCACGGTTAGAAATCCAATACAGAAACATATAGACCCACTTTTGAGAAAAACACTAGAGCCCAAAACTTGATAGCGTATTCCATTAACATGGTAACTTGAGAACATATGAATTTACAATTTATTGTGTCGAGGGAGACGATAGTGTTGTTTTATCATATTTTGAGTTAAAGGTTAATGAGGCATTTGATTTCTTCTATTTCAAGGACTACTTATGTTTGATGTGATTTTCTCAATTTTGATTGAATACAAAGTTTATTTATTTGTATAGGAAGATTGTGCTATGTGATTCAGTGTACTATATTGTGTTCTATAAAAAGTCAAATTAGTTTAAGATTGGTGTGGAGCATCATTTTCTTTTATTTTATAAGTGAAATGTTGTGTTATTTCTTTAATCTTATTGTATGTTTTTACTATTATTCTTAGAATTGAAATGTTGTGCTACTCTTTTATTTGTTTTTATATTGTGCTATCGTGCAATTATCTTCACTATAAAATAGAGTGTAGTACTATTTACTTATGTTCTTCTATTTTAGTGAATTTTATTGATATTTTTATCTATTTATTCCGTAAGATCTTATTTTGTCATGATTAAATGATATACGATGAGAGATATCTGATTTGGTGGAATTGTAGATATTTAATCTCATGTGTATGTACTCTTAATTAAAGTTGATGGGTTGACTAGAGGCCCAAACTAAATATTCTTTAATGTAAACCCAAAAAAGTGTGATGAAATGTAATTCATCATGGTATTTTTCTAGATGTGTTTGAATTAGGAGCATTTATGAGGCAGATTTCTCTGCACCTACAAGTCAAGGAAAACAAGTATAATAGCAAGCTAAGCCATTTCCTGCCACAAATTATGCTAATAAATAATAATAGGAATAAAAAATAATCCAACCACTACTAGAAGCAAAATAAGGGAACCATCTATTTAAGATCCAACCACGAGAAATAGTAAGTGAATACTAGTAGAAACCTAGCTAGGATCCAACTAATAATACAACCTAGATATAATAAATAATCATGAAAAGTATCATTCTCGGATAGGATTTGAGCATGAATATTCATTAAAATAAGAAGACTGTTAGAATCAAACATCCTCTGATACCATGTTAGAATTGGCTATATATGTCAAGATCTATGGACCAAATGAAAAGCACAAAGAAGAGAGAAAATAATGTGACAAGAATAAACTGTATTCAATGTCAATGATATGAGATTGTTTTTATAATGAGAGAACCCTTAGTTATATAGCCAAGGTGAGAACATAAGAGGACATAAGATTATGACAAGTGTCATAATCTTATGACATGAGACAACAATGAAAAGCTATCACTCCACTTAAAGTGGAAAGGTGATAATGTGATAACCACCATAAAAGGTGGATCTACCACAAAAGGTGGAAACCTAATCACATGATATGTCCATGAAAGGTGGAAGTGATAAAGTAATAAGAAGATAAGTCCACCAAAGGTGGAAATTCTCCAGAAACTCCTATGTGGTCCCTAAGTAAATGTAACTAAGGTGTAATTATGACCTAGGACAAGGTACAAGACATTTAATTACACCAAAACCCCCTTAAGTGCAACTTACGAAGAATGTACACAAAAGAAAACAATGCAAGATGGGTCCTGACAACTAGGCCATGTTAGGTACCCATGTACAAATGCAATGCAATATCTCACAAATGGGGAAAAGGAGAAAACCCAGTGGGACAAAACTCCTCCCAAAAAGAGAGATGAAATACAATATATAAATGCTCTCAATGATGCATGAGAAGGTAAAAACCCCATGTGAGGAAAAAGACCCCCCCATAAGAGAGAAGTAGCAAGGAGACAAGATAGGCCCCCCTCAATGACATAATCTGCTGCAAGAGAAACATTAGAAGTACACTGTGGAGTAACACTAGAATCCTCAATTTGGCAAGCAAGGAAAGATACTTTTGTTTACTACTGAAACCATATGTGAGTCAATGATTGAATCAGGGTGGAACCATGATAAAGCAACAATAGACCCGATGCCAAGGAACATTGAAAAACTCACAAACTGGAACAACCCTAGAATCCATGAAGCAACAATAGATGAATAAATGATGCCCCCATAAGAGGGAATGATATGATGAAAAAATTTGGAAGCTATGTGGATCTCAATGTCGATGCCAAACTGTGACTAAAACTGATCCATAGGAGCAAGTACTATGAAGATTCTGGAACATTAACCATAAAATGAATGGCTCTCAAACTGAGATGTGACCCGATGTGAATATGATATGGTTCAGGATCATTAACCATAGGCTCTCAATCTGAGATGTGAACCGATGTGAACCAAAATTTGTCAAGCTATGAGCAAGATGTGGCCAAAAGAAACAACAAAATCCAGATACAACTGATGTGAGTTGTCATCAATACAAAGATGAGATCAAAGTGCAACTACGCTCTAATCAAATTATTATGCAAGAAGTCCCCCTGATGGAACTTTATGTAAGTTCATTTATTACAATACCCCATGATTGTAAAAAGAGACAATGCAAAATATGCATAAATTAAAGAGAAAATGCAAACCTAATGCACACAAAAAAGGAAATAGTGCATGCATTGATAAATGTTCACATCTGCCTCCATGATGAAAAATAACCTCAAATTTGTGTAGATGACCAAATCTGAAAAAATGGTCTACACCATTATTAAGTGCTCAAAAATAGCTTTCATCGATATCTTGTTTGCCAAAAATGGATATCGTGACCAAAAGTTATTAATTTTTCAAAAAACTGAATTTAGCTTGCAGGAAACGAGTTTTCTAGCAAAAAACGTTTATTTCTAATTTGATTTCTGGAAAATCTACTCACTGTTTGTAGACAAAAATAAAAACCCAAAAATATTTTGATGCTAAAAACAAAACTCAAAAATGGTTTTTTGATCCAACGAGTAGAAGATGACAAAATAAAAAAAATTAACCTTCAGCCAGGAGAAAAAATGACGTGCACCACTTTTTTGACAATGATTTTCTCCAAATCTATGCAAGATATGCAAAATTTAAAAGATACCCTATTCAGATTTCGACCCTGCCTACAAAACCCATAAATTGTTTTTCCTGCAATGAGGGAAAGCCGATTTTTTTAAGCAAAACTGATGACAGCTCCAATAAAAAATGATTTTCAACAAAACCTTGTTTGTCAAAAATGCAAATGGTGATCAAATTGAGTGAACCAAAAGCCAAATTTGACTTTATCGAGCCTCTTGGATGCAATGGTGAGCTTAGATTTGGACCAACAAGCTCCGATATAAACCTACAATAAAAAACCAAAAATGGAACCTCCCCAAATCTAGTATCTCTCCTCAGAAAAAGACTCTCCAATGGCACCCAACCTACTTTGATACTAGGTTAGAATCAAACATGCTCTGATACCATGTTAGAATTGGCTATAGATGTCAAAATCTATGGACCAAATGAAAAACACAAAGAAGGGAGAAAATAATGTGACAAGAATAAACTATATTCAATGTCAATGATATGAGATTTCTTTTACAATGAGAGAACCCTTGGTTATATAGCCAAGGTGAGAACATAGAAGGGCATAAAATTATGAAAAGTGTCATTATATTATGACATGAGACAACAATGAAAAGCTATCACTCCACCTAAAGTGGAAAGGTGATAACCACCACAAAAGGTGGATCTACCACAAAAGGTGGAAACCTAATCACATGATATGTCCATGAAAGGTGAAAGTGATAAAGTAATAAGAAGATAAGTCCACCAAAGGTGGAAATTCTCCAACAACTCCTATGTGGTCCCTAAGTAAACTTAACTAATGTGTAATTATGACCTAGGACAAGGTACAAGACATTTAATTACACCAACAAAGACCATAAAAAAGGAACCTAAATATTACAACCATGTTGATCCAAAAGATACTTCAGTAAGACACCAATTATTTTGTAATACAATAATGAAATTTGTCGTACAAATTAAAAAAAGGACATAAACCTCGTTATTTTTAAAAGATAAAAATATTGATTAAGTATTTTTGTCAACCTGACTAGAATCCCCATCACTAACAAAATCGAACAAAAAATATAGCACCCATGAAAATAAATTTAACATTAAACTATGAAAAAAAATGCAGCCATATATTAACGCCATAGAAACAAAATATGAACATAATAAAACATGAAACATAGCCTGGAAAAATTAAAATACACTGTCAAACAAACAAAGCCCATGTTAAGGGCCATTAAACCCCAACTTTGAACATAAAAAATATGAAACCGAGCTTGTATGCTTGAAGCCTTGGCCCCTAAAACTATAAAGTAAACCCTACTTTGAAATTATTTAATAATCCCATGCAAAGATCTAAGGTCATGTTGATAAGAGGGACCATGAGAGCAACACTCTTATCTGGCTTCCTTCTCAAATTAGAGTTTTTACCCACACACTGAAGTAAGAACATGCCAATAATTCCTCCAAATTCTTGGCCCGAGCCATTTTATTCAAGGAAAAATTATCTCATGCCAGAACCACCAACTTTTTGTAGGGGAGGCCATGGAGAAAAGAGAAGTCAAAAAATTTAGTAGATCGGTTGTCAACACCAGATTTGTTGTCACCCTAGATTGCAAGTATTAAAATTGTGTGGATTTATCTTACATCTCCCAAGCATATGTATTATTGTTCTTAGGTTTCCTATACTATTAAGGAAAAACAAAAAAAGAGGAACATTAGGGACTTACCAGAGGGAGCACCATGAGTGGGTAGACTAGTGGTGATGTTGCATGAGCCACACTTGCTTCCAGTAAAACCCACTAAAGATCGACATTTACCTTGTGATGGGTATATACTCACTAAGGAGAAAGGTTACCTCATGTTCAGTTGGCGTGGGTGAACAAAAAAATATAACACATGTAGAAAATTGCAGAGAAGAACAAAGTTGCATAACGATCAGATTTATGTGGAAAAACTTGGTAAAAATATACCAGTAAAAAACCACGGACAAAAGGGTATGTGCAGGATCATCATGGAAAAAACAAGCCCTTAAGTGGCAATGAAAATTCAGAAAATCAGAGTTAGGATACTTGACATAAAAATTTGAATAAGTTATCTATATTATTTCAAAAATATGTAAGAATAGAATCTGTAGAGAATTGAATGTAGTTCCTAAACTACTAGGTTTATTTAAAAAAATAAAAATTCTATTTGGTGAGAATTTGAAATTTAAATGGAGTGGTACTTAAATTTCAAGAAAAAAAAAAGTAGGTGTTTGTCTGGCCACCATAACCACAATAAAATGATAATGTTTTTTTTAAAGATTTTAGATATAAGTATAGGACTCATGTCCCAATGTGATGCATATTTTTTTGTAATTTTTTTCCAATTAAATAATTAACTACGAATTTTTTATTACAACTCTTAAAAAATATAAAAAATCGTATGTCTAACCATGTTCACTTGGTCAAAACTTCATGAAATTCATTTTTTTTTTTTAACCTTATAGTATGCAAACCATAGAATGTGACGCATGTTTCAGATTCAAAAAATGTGATACCGTTTGAAAGCTATAGATGTTTTTCAATCAACCTATCAATCAAGACTTTAGTCATAATTCAAAAAGAAAATGAATAATTATTATTTATTAAATTCAAAGTAAAGCATAATTTATATTGGTGGAAAACTGAGAATCTCCTTTATAAACCCTTTTCATTTCATCAATTTTGGGTAAAACAAAATTCGTCAGCCACATGGTCCATCATATCACTTACATATTGCCACTTTTTGGCCCATCATGATCCTACACATACTGCAAATATCTTTCATATTGATTCTCAGGAATTATAGAGTTACAACAACCTCAAATGAGATCTAGCCCCTTCTTCAAAAGGGGGGAAAGAATACCTCTCAAAACTATTCTAGGCTTTAGCCTTCTTTCTACTACATACAAATGAGGGAATGCTCCTCAATTTATATACAAATTTGAGAAACGTAATGCTATAATTAAGTTCTCAAATTTTCCACCTCTAATCCTTCCAATGCCACCACTATAGTCATATTATTTACTAAGCCTATATGTGGCTCTCAATCATCTACAAGATTAACACATATAGAGTCCAATTTGATTCTACTATGAATCACTTAATAATTTACTAAGTCAACACAATATGAATCAGTCAACTACATGTATGACACATACATAAGAAGAGTCTTAATTGCAAACAACTTGTATGACACATATGGAAGAAGAGTCCTAATTGATGTTACTTTTCAACATTCTCCCACTTGCATTCAAATTTCAAACTCATGAATAATTCCTCTAGTGAAAGATGTTTGTCAATGCTACCTATCATCACATAATCTGCAAACCAAGAGAAGTTTTGCACCAAATGAAATTCTCTCTACCAACAGGTTTCTTCATAATATCCGTAGGGTTTACATAAGTGTGAATCCTTTCCAAAGAGATTTTTCCTCCTTTCACCACTTCACAAACAAAGTGATATTGAATATCAATATGATTTGTTCTAGAATGGTATGCTGAGTTTCATGCTAAGTGTAAAGCACTTTGACTGTCACAATGTAGTGCCATGTTATCTTGATTCACTTGCAATTCACCCAAAAGTCTATGAAGCCAAATTTCCTCCTGGCTAGCTTGTGTTGCTACCATATATTCCGCCTCAATAGTAGACAATGCCACTACTGTATGTAACTTTGACACCCAACTAAAAACACCTCCAGCTAAAGAGAAAGCATAACCTATTGTAGACTTTCTCATATCTCTATCTCCAACAAAATATGCATCCAAATACCCATTAACTTGAAGACTACTCCCACTGTAACAAATAACAGCATCTGAAGTGCCTCTCAAATATCTGAGAATCCACTTCACAGTTTTCCAATGATCAAAACCACGATTCGCCATGTACCTACTGACAAATCCCATTGCTTGTGCAATGTCTGGTCTAGTGCACACCATGGCGAACATAAGGCTTCTAACTGCTGATGAGTATGGTACATGCGATATATTTTTCTTCATTTCTTTTGTGCTAGGGCACTGTTCCTAAGACAATTTAATATGAATAGGAAATGGAGTACTAACTAGTTGTGCATTTTGCATATTGAAGTGCTGCAAAACCTTCTCCACATAAGTTTTATGTGACAACCATACTTTCCTATTATTTTTGTCTCTATGTATCCTCATTCCAAGAATCTGATTTGAACTGCCTAAGTCCATCTCAAACTACCTAGCAAGTTGAGTTTTCAAATGGATGATTTTATAAATACTAGGACCTGCTATGAACATATCATCAACATACAATAGTAGAATAATAAAACTGCCATCATCATACCTTTGAACATAGGCACAATGATCAACCTCACACATACTAAAACCTAAACTCATCATGAAGGAATCAAACCGCTTGTACCAACACCTTGGTGCTTGTTTCAAACCATACAACAATTTTCTCAACTTGCAAACTAGATTCTCCTTGCCTCTTTCCTCAAAATATTCTCGCTGCTACATATAAATCTCCTCAAAGAGATCACCATGAAGGAAGGTTGTTTTAACATCTAACTTCTCTAACTCCAAATCAAGACTAGCAACAAGAGCTAAAACAACTCTAACAGTACTTAATTGTACAATAGGTAATCTTTTTTATCAAAATCAATACTAGAATTTTGTACATACCCCTTTTCCACCAACCGATCTTTGTATCTCTCCAAATTTTCATTTATATATCTCTTCAATTTGAAGACCCACTTGTTCCCAATAGATTTTCTCCCCTTAGGTAGTGGCACAAGCTCCCATGTCTTGTTCTTATGCAGAGCTTCCATCTCCTCTTCCATAACAACTCTCCATTTTCTTGTACATTCAACTTCACAAGCCTCTTAATATGAACTAGGTTCACTAACATCAATTAGCAATGCATAAGCAAAATTACAAGTAAGAGAGTGCTTTACAAGTGATTTTATTACTATACTAGATCTGCTTAAAACAGGTGGTGATTCACCATGTGGTTGAACTGGTTGTTGTTCTTCTAGTTGATCTTCATCTAGTTGCTCTTCATCAAGCACATCTAGATAATCATCATGTTTTTCCACCTCTACTGGAATAACTTCGATACCTTTTTCTTCACCTCTTTGCATTGATTTTTCGTTTAAATAAACATCTCAGCTAACAATAATGTTGTGGGCAGGATTATTTGACAATTTGTACACCTTTGTGCCTTCTACATAGCCAAGAAAAATACATTTTGTAGACTTCTTGTCTAGCTTATTTCTATTCTCTTTAGGAGTATGTACATAAGCATCATAACCAAAAATATGGAGAAATGAATAATCAACAGGCTTACCTCTCCATGTCTCTTTAGGAATTTTATTATCAAGAGCAGTAGTGGGAGATCTATTGATCAAGAAACAAGTTGTATTTACAACCTCACCCCAAAATTTCGGCTCCAAACAAGCAGTGCTCAACATGCATCTGGCTCACTCCATAATTGTATGGTTCATGCGTTCAAAAACACCATTTTTTTTGTGGTGTTCTCACAACTGTCAATTGCCTTGCAATGCCATGCTCACTACAAAACTAGTTAAATTTTGTTGAACAAAACTCACCTCCATTATCAGTTCTCAAAATTTTTATTGTCTTACCTTTTTTATTCTCTACCAGAGCCCTAAACCTCTTGAAACAAGAAAACACTTCAGATTTCCTCTTGAGAAGATAAATCCACACCTTACAGGAATAATCATCTATAAATGAAACAAAAATTGATGAACCTCCAATAGATGTTATAGGAGCTTCCCAAGTATCTGAATGAATTAAATCTAATACATCTTTGCTTCTGGTAGTACTTCTAGAAAAACTCATTATATTTTGTTTCCCAAACAAACAATGTTCACAAAAACCCAAATCTTTAGATTTTCCACCTAGGAGAAGATTTCTATCTAGTAGTACCTTGAGACCTCATTCACTCATGTGGCCTAGCCTTTGATGCCAGGTTGATAATGAGTCCATCTCTACATTAGATACCACAACAACCTCTCCAATGTCAGTTTTTCCAACCAACCTATAGAGATTGCCAACTTTTTCTTCCTTTAGCACAACCAAAACTCCCTTTGTTAGCTTGAGACAACTATTTTCACCACTAAAACAATAACCTTGTTCATAAAACACTCCAAATGAAAGTAATTTTTTATTTAAACCAGGTACATGCCTAACATGCTGAATAGTTCTCACTACTCCATCAGACATCTTGATTCTTACCTCTCCTTCATCAACAACTTCACATGGGTTGTCATTTCCCATGTAAACCATACCACCAACACAAGACTGATAACTAGAAAACCAATCTATGTGTGGTGTCATATGAAAGGAGGCACCAAAGTCAAGAATCCAAAGATGAAGTAAAGAGCTTCTCAGACTAGCAGTTAATACCTCTCCATATTCCAATGGTATTTGAACTTCAGCAGTGTTTGCTTCAAATGTTGGTGTACTGGGATTCTCTTTGGTTTCTTTTGGAAACATGCAATCCTTCTTGACATGCCCATTTTTTCCATAGTTCCAGCATTTACCTTTTTCGCCCCTTGGATTTGGACTTGATTTTTCCATGCTTAGAATTTTCTCTTTCTTGAGTTCTACCTCTTGCAAAAAGGGCTTCATTTGAAGAGGATCATTGAATGTCTTTCACCTTGAATCTTCAAAGATTAAAGAAGCCACCACATCTTCAAAGACTAGCTTCCCACTTGGTGCAGAGTTACTGAGAGCCATAACCAACGGATCCCAAATATTTGGCAAGGAGCATAGTAATATTGCTGCCTTATCTTCTTCATCAATTTTCACACCCACTGAAATCAACTTGCTTGTCGGTGTGTTGAAATCATTGAGATGATCTGTGACAGATGAATTGTCACGCATCCTCAAATTATACAACTATCTTCGTAGAATATTTTTGTTTGTCAATAAATTTGTCTCATACAGTTTTGCAAGCTTATTCCATAAGTCGTGAGAAGATTTCTCTTTTGAAACATTGAATAAATTTGAATCTACTAAAGATAGCTAGATTGTTGATCTAGCCATGCTATCCATGGTATTCCAATCTGACATGCTCATATTTGTAGTTTTAGATGCTACACCTTTAAGAGCTTTGCCATATCCATCCTTCACCAGCAAAGCTTGAATCTTAAGCTTCCATAGAGAAAAATTAGAACCATCAAACTTATGCACTTGAAATCTAGTAATAATAGTTCTTGCTATTTCTCACCTTTCCAATTAAACAACTTCTACACAAAAAACCTATGCTCTAATACGAATTGAACAGAAAAATATAACAAGTGTAGAAAATTGCAGAGAAGAACAAATTCAAATAACACTCACATTTATGTGGAAAAACTTGGTAAAAATATACTAGTAAAAAACCACGATCAAAATATCTTTTGTATTGATTCTTAGAAATTACATAGTTACAACAGGGTAAAAGCACAAAGCTGTGTCACACTTTATAAAGGAAATGACCAATGTTGATCCAACTTTTAAACTTGAATCACTAAAAAGTAGCATATATGTATTGAATTTTTAAATGATGTAAACTAGTAAAATATGTATTTTTTAGTATATTTTATGTTTGTATTTTTTATAAGAAATTAAAATATTATTTTAAACTAGTTTTTCATAAATTAACACAATAATTTAGTTGCTGATAAAATGCTAAAAAATGAAATTGCACAGGACATCAAAATTTTTATAGTAAATTTAATATTTTTTCTTTCAAATTTTTTGTGTGTATTTATAACTTGAAACTTTAGTGCATGGATATATTTTTTTCCAATTTTGATAAATATATATTTTTATATAAATATTATAATGTGCGTGAATAAAAAAAAATTGTTTCCATTGGACGTCAACATTCATATTAAATATGTATCTAAAATGGAAAAAAAATTATACCATCTTGAAATAGATTCTTTTATCTAGTGCATCATATTTTTTTCTACTTTTTTTAATAAGTTTTAGTATTTTTCCTTGGCATGGTAATCAACCTAATATTTTTTACTGGTAACCTACTTTTAGTATAAATAAAAATAAATATATAAATAATCCTTAAACTATTAAAATAAATATATTTTTGAAAACGACACTTATGGATCTACAAAAGGGTATTTTTACATTTTAAAAAAAATGTTATTTACATGAGGAGGAGTTATTAAAACTTCAAGTTTTTCAAATAGTTTTTTTGTTGGTAAATTGAACTCAAAGTGGTGCTCCATATATTTTTAGCCAACAATTTTAGTTGAATAAATTGTGGAAGTATCTAACTTAGCTAGAATTAATCTTACTAGGTCATATGTTTGACTAAAATTGATTTTTAGTTAGAAATACTTAAATTCAGTTGTGTTGATATGTTGGCTGAAAGTGTGACACAACTTTGTGCCTTTACCCAACAACCTCAAATGAGATCTAGCACCTTCTTCAAAATGAGGGAAAGAATACCTCTCAAAACTATTCTAGCCTTTAGCCTTCTTTCTACTACATACAAATGAGGGAATTCTCCTCAATTTATATACAAATTTGAGAAACTTAATGCTATAATTAAGTTCTCAAATTTTCCACCTCTAATCCTTCCAATTCCACCACTATAGTTATATTATTGACTAAGCCTATATGTGGCACTGAATCATCTATAATATTGACACATATAGAGTCCAATTTGATTCTACCATGAATCACTTAATAATTTACTAAGTCAACACGATATGACTCACTCAACTATGTGTATGACACATACATAAGAAGAGTCTTAATTGCAAACAAATTGTATGACACATATGGAAGAAGAGTCCTAATTGACTTCACTTTCCAACATTGGGAACCCTATCGTTGTTGCTTCTTGCTACAATCTAGAATGACTTGGCCAAAAAATTAGTAGGATTTATCATATTGGAAGCCAAATTGGGCAAGGGAAATACTTTACTGGGAGAATGACTGTTAAAAGTCATAATGACAGAGAAAGTGGTGCCATTGTTTCATGGGAAAACAAAAAAAACCCCTATTTTGATGTTTGCATAGAAACTTATTTTGTTGGTGCCCACAATGCCCTACAACAAAATTGCCAAGGAAAAGGAAAAAAAAAGAGAATATCAAAACCAGAATACCTTACAATCTATTGTGGATTAAAATCCTCGAAGAATAGAAAGTCAAAAAATCGCATGGAATCGAGGAATTGTGACAGTGGAAAATGCCCAATGGCATGCAAATGACAGTCTTGGTGGCTTTCTACATGTCCTTAGTCTACCCCTGAATATCCAATAGAAATCATTGTACAATTTTTATGCTCATCTACCTATTCTTGGAGTATACAAACAAATTCTCGATATCGTCCATAGTTTCTTTGATATGGGGAAAAAATAATGAATAACAAAGAAAGATGTGGATTAATTCTTAATAGAACTCTAACTGATGGTGATTAATCCTATCATCTTACATCGTTAAAATAGGATGTGAACCATTGAAGTTAAAAATGAGTAGATGGACTTCATCTAATTATGCAGATTTGTAAATTCAATATTATAATTGTATAACCTAAAATTTGATAATGGATGAAATTATAATTTAACATAATCTTAAAAAAATATTTAAAAATAATGTCATTTAATACAATCTTATAAAAATATTTAAAAATAATATCAAATAACAAACCAAACATCAAGTGGTGTGAATTGAATATCATATAATTGAATGGAATGAAATTTGACAATTGATGAAATTATTATTTAATATAATTTTAAAAAATATTAAAAAATAATATCAAATAACAAACCATAGTTGACCATTGCAATGGATGGTATTACAACCTACCAAATAATTTCAAATAACAAACCATAGTTGACCAATGCAATAGATGCTATTACAACATCCCCTTACTCTCTACAATCCATAATCCTATCCTCTCACGATTATAAAAATACACAACCCTTCTTTCTTTTGTTCTTTTGTTCTTTTCAAAAAAATTTAACATATAACTTTAAACAAAATTTATACAAAATCATAATTATTAAATAAGTTAACATATTATAATTTTAAAAAAAATTTATATAAAATTATAACTATTAAACAAATTGTTTATTAATAAAAATATAATAATTTTTTTTTTTTAAATATGAAAAAAAAAGAAATGCAATGTCCAAATCAATATAAAATCTCTAAATTAAAACCTTAAGTTTGTTAGCTGGATTTTGAATCCTTCCTCTTTTTCTTCTTACATTAATTCATATGCGATGAAGTTAATTTATGATAGGAATTCAAAATCTAGTTTTATTTTATTTTTATAATAAAAATACAGGTTCATTTTTCTTTTAGATTTTTTCTTAAATATTTTAGAAATTTTAATTAAAAAGAGACAAAGTAATAACATTTTTTCTATTTATCGTTTTTTTTTTTTTAGATAAAAGTGGTTGAGCCACTAAACTTTATTGAAACAGGGAAGAAGATGGAAAATGACAGATGAAACTCAATCCATTGAAGGAGAGCCAATACACAAATAAAGTATTTGAAAATGCATACTAAAATCCCAGCCAAAGAGTTCAGACCCAAGAGAAGAATGCTTAATCCACCCACCGACCCCCAGTCTAGCAGATGCTAGACAAGTATGCAGAGCTCATAGAAGAAAAATGAGTGCAAGAGAACAACTAATATCATAATTACAAATCTTCACCCCTAGAGGATGAGATGGCCTCATAATGAGAAAGAGGCATGGAATTATAATCATGAAATGCCTTCACATTTTTTAAGAGAATTTCATAATCATGTTCTTTTGTCTCTAATCTTGCAGCCACATCAAATAAGAAATGCACCACTAGGAAGACATCAACACCAGCAACAAAAGTGTTTGTTTCAACCTTGCCATGTAAATCATTACAATCAAGGATGGTCCTTTCAAAGTCATCACACATGATACTTTCCCTGAGGACATGCAAAAGATCTCCAAAAAAACTATTAGAAGCCAAATCATTATGACTAATAAAACCACCAATAGGAAAAGAACTTGCATCAAACCTATAATTAGCCAAAGCTTCATTGAGTTCAGATTCAGATAGAAGACTAGGCTGAAAAAATTGTGAAGCAAGCAACATAACCAGCTCAAGATCCAAGAGAATATTGATGTAAATAGTGAAAAAATGAGATAAAACTTCATGATAAGTGGCATTTGAATTTTCCTTAAGCCATTGAGAGCCCACCAGCTTTTTGCAGGCTAGAAATGTGTCAACATCATCTAGAAAAAAGACTTTCACCAACATTTCATGATCGTATGGGTGAGAGTCAAAGAAGACTTTTCCCTTTGATTTAAAATTCATTTTGTACCAGGTTGGACGAATATGCGAAGACATGGTAAGGAGAAGCCCTGAGTTATTAGCACGCCACTTTCCAGAACGAAAAGGAAATTATTTTTAAATATCAAACTTTGAGAAATCATTTTATTGCTATCGGTAAGGAGATTTTGTGCAAGCCGACAAACACCACAAAAAAATACATGGATGAAGGATCTTCCCGCACATTGCAAACAATGCTTCTCAATGTCGACCTACCAAATGAGGTGCCAAGAAGACCACCATAAATTGAACACTATTAAAATTATTTAATTAGAGATACTTTACCATATTTGCATGGAGGAAAATTACTTCTCATATTTGCTTTGCATTCACAAGTTGTTATTAGCTGATAATTTGCAACGATTACACAGACAACCAAACTGAAATGAGCACACTTTCTAGACAATAGTAGTTCTTGTGATTTTGTTTTTTTTTTTCTATGTTTTTTCCAACTGTAGGTGAGTACATGGTAACTAGAATACTAAGATGTGCAGAAGAGGCCAATCCCGTAGTAAAGAGGTGATATGGAATTATAGACTAAGCAGATTTTTGGAAGAGTGTAGAGGTAGGAAAGCCCAAGATATGTCAATTGTCGTCACAGTCCAAATTCCTTGGTTAATGGGGGGATTTCTTACTGTAGAAGTTCTTTGTAATCCCAGAGATTGTTGATTGCTTTATTAGTAAGGTGGTCAGCCACAAAATTTGCCTCCCTGAAGCAATGAGACACTATGTAACTACTGAATAAGGCTAATTGTGAGAGAACTCTCTCCAGGAGATATTGGAGATGCCAGACATGGGATTTCCTATTAGTGATAGAATTGAAAATGACCATTGAATCTCCTTCTATTACAAGATCTTTAATTCCAAGTGACATGGATAGATCCAACCCCATGCTTAGAGCTTCTAATTCAGCTTTATTATTTGTGCCAGAAGGGATAGATTTGCAGGTAGCCTTAATGACTTATGAGTCTGAATTTGTAATTACAACCCCAATCCCCGAACTTTCAAGATTTCCTCGGGAAGCCCCATCATAGTTTAGTTTGAACTAGTTCAAGGGTGGGGGAATCCATTTTGCTTCTCTTCGTGCTTTGCATTTATCAGTCTTACTTGAGATCAACCCATGAGATGGTAGAGACTTGATTGAAGGCCATGAACTTAGAATATGAGTGTCCCAACTTGAGAAGGATTTCAGATTGTTAACTTGTTTGACAATATAATATTTCACTATTTTTGAAATTGAATTTTCCAGCTTGAGAAGAACATCATCCAAAGAGGAAGAATTATGTTTGAAAATTTTGCTGTTTCTTTCAATCCAAATGTTCCAAATAAGTAAGGAAGGAGAAGCAACCCACAAGTAAGAAAAGAATGAAGACTAGAAGCACTAAGGCCACACTGTGAATTGGGCTAACAATGTAGGACCAATCATAGACTACCACCCCAATTTCTAGAATAAATAATACCATCAGTGAGAGGAAAAGGGGCGTCTTAAGAAAAGGTGATCTACATATTTGAGGAAATACCCATAGAATGCACAAGGAAAGGCAGCAATGATGCCCAGTCTATCCAATCTTGCACTAGTAAGAGCCCTATCTTGGAGAGCAATCCATGCAAAGGCCCCTGCCTTTGGCAAGCAAGCGACATTCCAGAATAGTGCATGTGGGAGCTCAGTTTTGGGGTGAGATAATAAGAGAGAATTATAACCATCTCTAATGGAGTAATTCCTAGTTTTTGATTTGGTCCCTATCAAAGAATCTTTCTTGTTAGAAAAAACAATGGCTCTTGTTGCCAACTCCTCTGAAAAAGTTGATTTAAGTGAAAGGGGAAGAGGGAGAGAGTCAACTTATTTCCACTTGGCTTTAGGAATTGACTGAGAGTGATCTAGATCAAAATAATTTTCCACTTTAGATCCCCATTCAAACTTGAGCATTTCAATTAGGGGACCCCACTCTCTGAGCTGACCAAGATCCAGATAGCCATTCTAGACATCCTCCCAAAATTGGGCTTTACTACCATTATGCACCAACCAAGAAAGATGGGGGAGGATGAAAGACCTACAAGAGGAGATAAAATTCCACATTGTGGAGCCTTTAGGAAGAATAGAGGCAGTAAAGATACACTCCATTGGATGGGGATAAAGGTATTTTGAAATAATTAGTTTCCCCCACCTGGAATTTGTGTTTTGATACAACCTCCAAGTTAGCTTAGCTCCTAGAGCTAAATTTTGTAGTTTTACATCTCTTATCCCTGAGCCTCCCATCTCTTTCAAAAGGCATACATTATCCCATGAAATTTGAGGAACTCTTTCTTTTCCCCTAACATTATCATTCCATAAGAATGAGTGAAGCACAAATTTCAAATGACTTAAAGTGTTTGTTGGAGCTTTGAGCACTGACAATAGGTATATTGGTATGGAATTTAGTACTGATTTTATCATCTAAACTTTCCTAGAAAATGAAAGCCACTTGTGTTTCCAAGTAAGGATCCACCCTGATATTGAGGAGATAGCTTTGTCCCAGAAAGAAGAAGTAAATTTACCATAAAAGAGGGGAATCCCAAGGTAGGAACTTGGGAGAGAAGCTAGCGAGAATCCCGAGAACTTTGACAAATTTTTCTCTATAAAAGGTGGGACATTGAATAAGAACAATTTTGATTTTGACAGATTAATCATCTAGCCAAACACCTTTGAATATTCTAAAAGGGTTTCCTTCATAATTTTAGCTTTTGGGATTGAAGCATGACCAAAAAGAAGGGTGTCATCTGCAAAGAGACCATGGGTTTGATTTGACTATAAATTAGGAATGTGAATACCTTTCCAAATATTTCTATCTTCGGTAGACTAGATTTCCCTGCTCAAACCTTCTCCCATAAGAATAAAAAGAAAGGGCGATAGAGGGTCCCCTTGCCTTATGCCCCTTGAAGAAGAGAAAAAACCATAGGGAGAACCATTTAATAAAACTAAGAATCTTACTATTGAAATGCAAGAGAGTATCCACTTAATCCATTTGGTAGAGAAGTCAAATTTCTAAAGAACAACCTTAAGGAAATCACAGTTTACTCTATTGTATGCTTTCAACATATCCAGTTTTAGAATCATTGCCGGTATCTTATGTTGCTTGATGGAGTGCACAATTTCATGTGCTATTATTGCTCCATCAGAAGTTTCCCTATTGGGAACAAAACCTCCTTATTCATCTGAGATAACCTTAAGGTTGATGTTAGCTAGGTAGATAGTGATTGCCTTTGTGAGAATTTTATAGAGAGTGTTACACAAAGAAATTGGTCAGAAATTTGCAAAAGAGGAGGGATTATCCACTTTTGGGATAATTGCAATAAAGGTAGAGTTGATTTCTTTTAGAATAGAATTACTCCGTCTAGATTCTTCCAAAGCCCATAGAACATCTTGACCTATTATATTCCAGCACTTTTGGAAGAAAAAGTAGTAAAGCCATCGGGACCTGGTGACTTATAAGGCGACATGGAGAAAACAACAAATTTTAATTCTTCTAGTGAGAAGGGATCCATAAGGAAAACATTGTCTTCCTACGTGATTAATGCTGGAATGGAATCTAGAAATGAGTTGCTCATAGAAACAGGTTCAACTGACAGGAGATTTTGGAAAAAAATAGTGGCTTCTTTTCCTATTTCTTTCTCTTTTGTTAATAGGGTTCATGAATTTTTCTTAATTGAGGATAGCCTATTTCTTTGTCTGTTGAGTTTGGCTGAAGCATGGAATTTTTGTGTATTTCTATCTCCCTTAGCAAGCCAAGATTCCCTAGCCTTCTACTTCTAATAGAATTCCTCATGCAAAATAATCTCATCAAGTTGGGAAGCCAAAGATCTTTTGCAATTCATAGGAGGTTGCATTCATACCTTCCTTAAAGATATACTCATTTGGAGTTTCCAATTCTTGTTGGACTCAGTTTTTCTCAGAAAAAATATTCTTGAAGTGAGTGATTTTCCAGATTTTAAGTTTTGTTTTAAAGAAGTTTAGTTTTTTAACCAGTTGGAACATTCGGGAACCTGAGAAAAAGGGGGAATTATCCCACCAAAACTGGATCATAGGGATAAATCTTGGGTCTCTAACCCACATGGGCTCAAACTTAAAAGGTACCTTGTCTTGAGCTCTATCTTCTAGGATTACTAACTGGATTGGAAAATGATCTAACGATGGATAACACAAAATTGATGAATAAACATCCATAATAGAATGTAACTAGTTTGCAGATAATAAAAAAAGGTCCAATCTTTCTACAATTTGAAAAAATTTGTTTCGTTTGTTAGTCTAAGTAAAAATACCATTTTGTTGTTTCCAATCAATGAGATGATTGGCCTCTATAAGCCCTTTAAAATCTGCCATAGCCTTTTTATTTGGAAAAATACCACCCATTTTTTCTGACTCATCCACAATTGCATTGAAATCCCCACTGAGGATAAATAGGCAGTTAGAGAAAGATTGAATAATTAGAGATATGAGATCCCAAAGTTTCCTTTTCTCATATACATTTACCGGTTCATAGACATTCACCAGCCAGAATGTTGTTCTTGTTAGGTTGCTCTTTAATAGTGCCAATGCCCAGTACGAATCCACAACTATCATTCTTAACTGAATAGTTTTTTCCTTCTAAAGGAAGGAAAGACCCCCTGAAGCTCCCATAGACAAGAAAGAAGAGAATTTCCATTGATACCATTTAGAAAAAAGAGATTATGAAGAATCCAAAGTAAAATTAGTTTCCTGTAACAACACTATATCAAATTTTGCTTGTTCCAATTAATGCCTAACATGGCATTTCTTGTTAGGGGAATTTAAGCCCCTAAAATTCCACAAAAGAAACCTTATTCTTCTCGAGGGGAGGAAGTAACCTCTCCCCTCTTCCTTTGAGATTTTTGTTGGGTTAAAATCCCTACAGAAATCTCTAATTGCAAATTCTTCTTTGTGGCCCTTTCCCTAGTTGTAGGTGGGCTGAAAGTGGCGGTTCTTTTTTTCTTTGATAGTGGAAAAATAGTTGCTTGAATTCCTACATCAATCTCTTGAAGTGTTTTGAGGTTTTTTGGCTTTCGGCCTATTTTTCTAGGTGTCGAGGAAGGACGAATTTTGACATAAAGGGGACTGCGAAACATAAAAAATTTCCTTCATAAGAAGGTTAGCCTTTTCTATTTCTAAAAGGTCATCTTCCTAAAACTTATCTGGGGAAAGTACCTCAAATCGATTTTTTAAGAGATGGAACTTGAAGCCCTGCTCAATTTGAGTCAAGTCAGCATCAATGTGTGAGATAATTTGATCTTGGGTTTCCAGGTTAAAGTTAACCTTTGTAGAGTTTATTATTATTTTCACTTTATCAATAAGTTGTTCATCCAATGAAATGGGATTGAACTGCAGATTATTCTTTACCAAGGATTTACTCCAATTTTTCACCTTGGATGTTTTGCCAGTTTTTGAAGGTCGTGACATAGTAGAAAATTCAACGGGTAAATTAATTTCAACATGCCCAAGATCTCGTAACGATGGAGAATGTGGGGCACTTAAAGGTTGAACATTAGGAGTGCCATCAAAATGTTGATCAGCCTCGTTCAAGTATGTGATAGCCAGATTGGATATTAGTCCTTGCAGACACAATGAAGGAACAAGAGGGGACACCTTTTCCAGAGGACTGAAAACCTTTGCTAACCCTGTGGAGATCACCGAACAGGGATTATGGGTCAATGGCCGAGGGTCCCTCCTATCCTTACTCACATTCGCTTCCTCACAGGTAGAGGAAGATAGTTTAAGTTTCTTAAACAACGGTGCATCCAAGACAATCGCTGCCTTTTGGAAACCTTCCTGCATTCTTACTATGTCCTGTCTCCAAATACCATACAGAGACTTAAGATTGCAGATACACGATAAAGGATCATCAAGGTTTATGAGAACACATATTTTAATAGTTAACAATCCCTCTAGAATTGAACTATCAGATTGAAGAAATTTTCCAAGGGTATTTCCAATTGATTCCAAAATCTCTGGATTTGTGAATTCTAAAGGGATTTCGAGTAGGTTAAACCAAATAGGCATCTCCTGGCTTAGGGACTGGGATGGAGAAAACAACAGTCGCCGTGGGTACACAAAAATTAAACTTTTATAGGAACAAAAGTATTCAGAGAAAGTACTTGAAAGTAAATGGTTCCATACCAGTTAGAATGAAAAAACTTATGGAGCTTAGAGAGAGTTAACCTCTCACCCCACGCTTGCAAAAGCACAACATACCCATGCAAATATTGGGTTTTTTGGTTATGTGGTTGATTCTCAGTGTGAATGATGGGAACTGTGATCCACTCCAGTTTCTTTGGTGTAGACCCCTTCCCGACTGCCTGATCCGAGCTCACGACTAGTACATCTGTTGTGTGCCCTTGCTGAGGCGAGGAGGTGTTTCCTTTACCAATCTTTTCCCCAAAACCCACATTTTGAGTGGTGAAAGAGCCAAAAGTGGAGCCGTTGGACTTCGGTGCACTTGACTTCCCAAATATAGGGTTTTGGGGTGGGCTAGATAGTCCCCGCCTACTCTGTCGTTTCTCAGCATCCTGCTTATAGTGAATTTTAGTTATGTCCCTAAATCTTGCAGGGTTCTCGTGAGGCTCATGGAAACCCCTGAAAAAGTCAGCCTGAGGGTTGTTGAGGATCTTGGTTGACCTCTCACACTCTGCCTCCATTGCTTCCAAAGCAATCTCCCTTGGGGCCCTATCCACCCATTTGTCGTTGTAAAAAACCCACTAGGGGATATGATTTACATCTACTATGGGGCCCTGGTAATCTCCCCACACCTCATCTTCCCACCTACTTAACCTTGCCTCATTGGCCGCAGCAACTTCTTTCACCACCGCATCCATTGTCAATGATGGATACTTTTTAAAATAGGGTAGCTGTTAAAAAAGATTGACTATGATTTTGAAAGAGAAGCAAAAGCATCTATATAGAAGAGATTCGGTAAGCTAGACCACAACAACTGGAATTTTTTTGTGTTCAACCTTGTGATTTGTTCATCTTTGGCTTTTTTCTCCTATTATGGATGATTTTTCCTTTTCATAAGTCATCCTTTTCACCTTCGTTATTTATTTATTGTTTTTTGATTTTTGATTTTTGATTGATTTAAAAAATATTTAAGAATTTGTTTTTAAATTATTTTGTGATGAATGTATTGATCTCTTAAGAAAACAATACTTTTGTTGTAATTTTATGTCTTTTACTTTATCAGAATTGTAATTATATGAATTGTTTAACAAAATTTTTAGATTAAAATGTGTTTTTAAATAATCCACATGAAATTCTCAAAAAATATCAATATATAAATTATTTTATTAGATTCAATACTAAAATGTTCAAAAGAATGTCTCAAAGCAATTTGATCTCAAGATATGCCAAAACATATGAAATTTACACCAACAACAAGTTAATAAGTAGACTATTGCTTGAAAAAATTTGTAACTCATCCAAATCAGCATTGTAGTTGATGAAAGAAAAATGAGGACAATAAGAATCCACATCAGAATCCCCTTACCTGGCATACAAGTATATATATATATTATAAGTGTGATTTTATTGAGGAAAGAATTAGAATTATGTAAATAGTAATAATTTTTAATTTAATATTCCATGAACGTGAGTAGGCAAGAAAATCAAACCTCTTTAACTATGTCAGTAGGAACGCTTTCTGACAATGGAGGAGAGTGATGGGCCCTAATTACTTTCCTCTTTAATCACAATGCTTAATATTTCTCTGTTGTAGATGATTTCATTTTCATACTGTCACACTATGTTTAGTAGTTGAATTCTAGCACTCGTGACTGAACAACTGATAGTTTAGAGAATTATTTCAGACTGTCACACTATGTTCAGTATTTCAATTCTAGTATATGTTTTCCTTCCATTTCCATGGTGTACCCAATTAAATCGTAGAACGATAGAGGCAAGTTTTGGTGATGGGCATTAGGCTGAAGCTCTTTCCAAATCCCTCCATTCACAATTCTAGTGATTCAACAATTTAATCGAGTTGTAACATGTAGTATTTCAGTGTAATAATGAGTTGTCCACTCGCAAAAAAACAAAAAGCACCTTCAATTTTATTTATTTTATTTTCCTTGTAAAGTACAATCTAGAATATTTAATGGACATGCTCCGTATATGTTTGAATCTAATTTTGGCCACTACAAAATTCCTAAAATTTAAATTTACTTATTTTTTATATATGTTTGCAATGTGTTTAAGTGATTTAAAAATCACACTTCAATGATTTAATAAGGATTTGAATTTTGATTGTAAATAATAGTAATGTCAAATTTTCATCAATACAATGAAGATAAATTCTTTTTAATTCAAGGTTTTAATATCATTAAGGATGAAGACAAGATAGAGTCTATGACAATTTTGACATAATGAATATCTTTTAGTTCTTTGTTATCAGCCAAAGAAGTTTCAGCCTACAACATGTGTTCCCTCTATAAGATAACTAAACCATTATGTGAATTTGATATAAAGAATATTTTCTAAACTTCTAACATATTTGGTTTGTTTTTTCTTCCTATCTAAATTTATAAAGTATTTTTTTTAAGCCAAAAATTAAAGGTGAAGATGCTTTTTAAGAGTATGAGTGTATATATATATATGAGAAACATCCAAAGAATTTTGTATGCATATTTATATGTTATTTTTTATTTTAAAGGTTGTGTTAAATATAAACCGATAAAACTAATTTATTAAATTTTAATTATATTTATTGGCTCAAAAATCTAAAACTTCACACTATAAAATAGTAAATAAATTTTTATATTTAATTATTTTTAAATATTAAAATAAATTCTTAATTATTGATGTCCAACTTATTGCAAATTTGGGGTACCAACAATTTGTGAGCCACCAAGCTTAGGATTGAACAAGTTAGATAATACTAAAATTCTATATGAATTATATTTAGTTGACGTTATTTAAGATTTTAATCATTACTAACCAAATAGTTTTATATGACTAGATTTTTTTTTATTTGTTAATTATCTATGGTAAATTATGTATAAATTATATTTGTACTAAATTTAATTTTTAATGGCTATCTTTTCCTTGTCTTCCTTAGTACTTGAATGCTTTTCTTCATGAATGCGCACAATATTGCTGCATATTTTTTTACCAAAAGTGAAGGCTTCTTGCTCCTCATAGATGATAAGGGCCAATTCAAAAAATTCAATTCACTATAATTTTGGTCATAAACATGTAAGAGGAGTTGCACAAAGAGATCAGCTTCAACTTGTTAGAAAATTAATGTTCTTATTGTTTGAAATGAAGGATAAAAAGGTAGAGTTATTTACACTAATCAACTTCCCTTTTTGTGAAATAGTATTATCATGGAATGAAGTGGCTTAAGAAATGAGGAATAAAAGATTTGGAATTTATTGCACCTATCAGCCTTCATCCACCATGGCTTAGATGTTCATTTTGACCTTCTTCCACCATGGCTTAGATGTTCATTTTTCCCTCCATCCACTATGGCTCAGAGGTTCAATTTTTTCTTCATCGCTAGACCCACCAGAATTCCAGTTGTGCTCTTGAAAATGATAGTATAATAATCATTTATGAGTTTGAAACTCTAAAAAATTGCCTTTGTTCAAATGCCCCATTCAAATGAAGTCTATATTTTATTAAAGATACCTTAGAATGAAGGTTACATAGTGAGATGCTTTGTTTTAAGGGTCCCCTTCAAAGAAAGGGTTGTATCTTCGAATGAAGCGTCTTTGGTTTAAGGTATTTACATTTTTTTATGGACAACCTACATTTTTTTTTCATCCACAAGTTTGTAACCCACCATTATGGGTTCACTCAAAAAATTCCCCCATAATAAAACTTAAAACATCTTTTAACCTCCTCCATAAATATCATAACACTAAGCACTTAGGTTGGGGTATCAAAATCGACCTAATCCCACATGTTTTTCTTACCTCTAAAAGTGGCTTAAAAACCTGCCTATGGGATACTCATCTATACTCTATTTAAAACACCAAGAAAAAACTTGGAACTCTCAACCATATTGATGGGTCTAGATAATGGCTAGTTTTTCCTTCTTCAGTTTATGATTTTATTAAAAAAAATTTGTTAATTTTCACAAACATTTCCAAGACTTTATACATCTTCCATATCCCTTTTATGTACTTCGATAGTCCCAAATAATATGAAAATATACATATGATATATTTATATATGCTTGTATATATGTATGAATGTTCATAATATTTAGTATGGTGTCAATGCCTTAGTAGCAAAACTAATATCTTGCAACCAAGAAGGTTGTATCTCATAGTAACTAGATTTATAGCCCACAACAAAGGATTATAGATGTTGCAAGGGAAAAGCCAGAATGGTATAAGAATGATAGTTCCAGAAGGAAGAAATGGTGGCTATTGAATAGTCATATATGAGTCACCACAAATGAACTCTTATCCACTGGTCAATAAAGCAACTAGAAGAAGTTTGTTCCAAATAAGAGTAACCCATAACGTGACAGTTCCTTGGAAACATGTCCCTATCATGGAAGTTAATTGTTAGGGGCATATTCCTAGTTTGATTTTACTTCTATTTTATATTTATGGTTTTTAATTTGAAATTCCTATTATTAAGGGAGAGTATATGTGTATGCATTTATATTATGTTTTTAGTCCTTGATTGAATAAGTCTCCTCTCAAGCCTATGTAATGGGATCTGTTGTTAAGGATTAGATCTACTAATAGTAAAAGTAATAGTGTGATTGTTTTAATAGTTAATAGTAATTATTGTTAGTTTTTCTATCATAAAGTTGTAATAGATATGTACTATTGAATCAAAAATATTTTAGAGATTCTTTTCAGTATATAAGAAGTTCAATTCTCATATAATAAAGGGGTTTACATCACTGTCATGATTTATTGACCAAGTAGTTCATATTTGATATCTTTTGTGGGTGAAACAACTCACGCAAGGGCAACTCGAGGTATTGCCAACCCACATTATTTTTTGTTACTATATTAGATACTAAATTACCAAATTCATTTATGATAAGTCTCCAATTATATGTTGTGCCAAATTCATGAATGATATTCTATAGCATGAATCACATTGAGTTATTCTCTAAAGAAGCTAGAGGTCAAAAGTTAGGATTTAGAAGTAAGAAGTATTAGTTGGTTGCATGTTTAGATGTCATAGTTAGCAATTATAGTATTAAGAGGTAAGCACATACATCATAAGCAATAGATTTATACTAGTTCCCCTATTTTATAATTTCATGCTTTATTTTCTTATACAACTATTACTGTTTTTAATACATGTGCGGCCACATATATTTCATTGATATAGGGTGTAGTAGGATCCTTGAATGCACATGTATAGTGTTAACCATGTCAAAATCTTATGAGCCTTGATTGATAATTAAATGAAGTCTTTTGTGAAGGTTTGGTGAACTTTCTAGTTAGGAACCCATCATCTGGATTGTATCTACTTGCAAACACCAAGTTAATTAGACATTGGAAAGGCCTTACATTTTTGGTGCCATTGTTAGGGATGGTGCTACATTTAATATTATCCTATGTATTTTAGTGATTTTTTTAAGTGGCTAATATTCACCAATTGGCTAATAGTTGAAATTTGGGAATCCAAAATTGGCTAATAGTTTGAGCTATAATGTGACTTGAATTGCCACATTTTCACAAAATTTTATTATAATCTTATTTAAATCACCAAATAATTTATTTTCTTAGAAACTTTAACTCAAAATTCACCATAATATTCGATACAATATTAGATCAAATTTTCTTAAATTTAATAAATTATAGTAGAAATCTATATTAATTCGCCAATGGTATATCAAAATAATTAGTTGCTTTAGGACAATATTTATAATCTTTAGGTTCCACCATTTATTTATAATATAATGTAATGGACCTTGTTATATTCCATGAGGTAAAATGCACCCACAATTTGTAATGCTCCTGAGGCCTACAATTCTAAGTCTCATGAGCATTATAGATTGTGGGTAAATTTTACCGTGTAGAGTACAATAAGGGTTGTTTGATAAATGATATAAAATAAATTTCAAGCCTCATGAGAATTATAGATATTGGGTACATTTTACCTTGCAGAATATATTGAGGATCATTATACTATATTTTAAAACAATTGTTGCAAGTAAATATTATAGTCTACCCTTTAGACACATTAATAATTTCCACCCTTGGGCCCCTACTTTTACATGAGAATATTTTTAGTTTGGATGGGTTCACCATCATAATTAATGCATTTTCCTATTATTTTTCAAGATTCACTATTTTTTTAAGAAAACATTACTAATGTATGTAAGAGAGGGAGACCAACCTCATCAAGTTCTCGAGTCACGAAGAGCCAAGAGTGGAGGGCTTCCCTAACTTACCTCACTCTAAAATATTCCTTAGGGTAAGGATCAAGAATGATGCACACTATAACATAATTCTACCATTATACCGATCCTAAACATAGGTTTGGAATAGGTGAACTAGTTTTTGGAGTTAGTACTATGTCTCAGATAGCTCTATGTTTAAGGACAATAACATAGTTTTAGGATGAAAGTGCGGTGCACTAGAATCTCTCAGGCACACTGGAATCCATACGATTAGAAAATATTAAACATAATATAAATTGCTCAAAAACTAATTAACAACCTAGCAAGTTGGTTTCGATAGTAAAAAAAAATGATAAAGTATAAGAAAATAGAGACAAACATGATAAAGAAAATAAATAAAAGCTAGGGTGATGAAGATGATCTCACAAAAGAACCTTTTTTCTAGCTAGGTTTAAACGCACATTCACCTACACGCAAGAAAGAGGGGAAATTATTTGAGGTTGTATAGGGGCCTGCCTTAGTCAAATCCCCGTTTTGGTGTTTCCACCTCCATGGATAGTCAAAAAGAAATGAAATAGAATATGCGATAAAGGAAAGAAAGTAATAAGCACTACAAAATAGTGTTATAATAATCAAATCACAAAGGAGAGGAGTGAAACGTTACCACCTCCACTGAAAATCTCACTGAAAATCTCACTAGCCAATGGAGGAGTTATGGACTTGGAAAAGTCACCATACCTACAACTGTGATGAAGGAAGGTCTCACAAGACTCCAAGACCATGCTTCAATGGCTTGCTTCACACTCTAAATGTGGATTTGATAAAGCTTCAAATGCTACTGTAATGGAGTGTTGAAATGTTGCTAGAGTAGTGAAGTGAAGTGGAAAAATGCTAAGAGAATATGAATCTATTTCTTAGATATCGAAATGAGATGAGAACAATTTTTTTGAAGGTGGGATGGGAAGAATTTACCATTTTTGGGGTCGGTTGATCAAAGAGGGATGTTACAATTTGACCCCAATTGAGTATTTAATGCCTATAAAAAATTTAGATGTAGAAATCTGTTAGGGACGACAATGTGTCACATGGATGTCTGAGCATTGTGCATGTGTCCCCGACAAATATTCTCTCACTGACATAAAGGACAAATGCCACGTGGATGGAAGGTAGTTGGGGGATGTGGAATTTCACCTTTGGATTTGATTTTCTAATGTGAGGGTGCGTGAAAGGGGAAATTTTGTAAGGGGTGAAAATTCACTCCTATACATTTTTCCCCCACTTTAGCGAGCACGAATACTGATGAGTGCTTTGGTCAAGTAGATCGAAGAGTTGGTAGGGTTAAAAATTGATACCTAAACTATTGAGGAAGTAGACTTTGATCTGGTGATCTCAAAAGCATAGGACATGTAAAGGACTCCATAGGTACTCTCCCTAAGGAGCTTCGAATAAAACACTCCATAGCCCCGCAGAACCATGAAGTTGCACAAAGTATACCGAAGGGCCTTACACCAATGATGGACAAATTTGATTGGATGAAAGAATCTCATAGGCCCATGGACATGTGAGGAGGCAACCCCCAAGATATCTCACATGAAGGAAGCCCCATGAAGAAATTTTCTTATAGGCTTGTAGGCCTGTAAGGAGGTGTCCCCCAAGATCTCTCACATGGAGGAAAATCAATGAAGCAAGCATCCCCCAAGATCTCTTACATGGATAAAACCTGAGAAGCAAGTGCCCTACAATCCCGCAAACCTACAAGGAGGCATCCCCCAAGGTCTCTCATACGGAGGAAACCCTATAAAAGAGGGCTCCACAGAGTCAAAAAGTGGCTTCACAAGCACACCTATGAAGTGACATGTTAATCTACAAACAAAAATGTTAGGAAACACAAAGCATCCACGTAGGTAATTAAGCGGATAGTCACATGGACCATCAACAAATTGGAAGGTTTTTAAAGGGATCCCTTGGGAACCTGACTTGAAGAGGGGTCCACTTAAGGGACACATTGTTTGAAAGTGAAAAAAAATTGATTCATCATCAATGAATCCTTTTGAAAGATGTTCAGGGTATGTGCAAGATCATGATGGGCAAAAAAGTGGCGATATGTAAGTGATATGATGGCCCACATGGCTAACGACTTTTTTTTACCCAAAATTGATGAAACGAAAAGGGTTTTTAAAGGAGTTTCTTAGCTTTCCACCAATATAAATTATGCTTTACTTTGAATTTAATAAATAATTATTATTCATTTTCTATTTGAATTACAACTAAAGTCCTGATTGATAGGCTGATTGAAAAACATCTATAGCTTTCAAAGGGTATCACATTTTTTGAATCGAAAACATGCTTCACATACTATAGGATTAAAAAATAATAATAATTTCATGAAGTTTTGACCAAGTTAAGGTTGTCAAATGTACGATTTTTTATATTTTTCAAAACTTGTAATAAAAATTAATGATTAATTATTTACTTGGAAAAAAATTACAAAAAAATATGCATCACATGAGGACATGAGTCTTCTACTTATATCTAAAATCTTATAAAAAAATACTATCATTTTACTGTGGTTAGGGTGGTCAAACAAACACCTACTTCTTATTTTTTCCCTTAAATTTAACTACTACTGCATTGAAATTTCAAATTTTCCCCAAATAGATTTTTTTAAAGTAAAAAAAAAACCTAGTAGTTTAGAAACTACATTCAGTTTGAAAGAGATTATATTCTTACATATTTTTTAAATAATATAGTTAACTTATTCAAATTTTTATGTCAAGTTTCCTAACTCTGATTTTTCTGAGTTTTAGTGCCACTTAAGGGCTTGTTTTTTCCAGTATGATCCTGCACATTCCCTTCACTTTATTAAGGAATTCAAAAGGAATAAAATGTCCCCTTGTGAGGGGAAGTTCAAAGCTGCTTCCACCTTATAGGAAATTTTTCAAGTTCTTTCTTTGTAAACCCATGTTGAGGGAAACACATTTTGTTAGGGGTCCATGTTGAAAATGTGATTTTCTTGAAAATGTTTGCAAAAGGTTTTCGAGAAAAAATCCATTGTTAATGAATGAATGTTCTAAAAATCCAAGACCTTGTCACACATAGGAGGGTCAACTCAAGCGAATAAGGGATAAAGATAAGAAAAGTGCAAAAGAGAAGTAATCACAAATAGAGGTGATTAGTAGTAAAATGGGTGCTTTATAACCTAGGTCATAGAACACTACTTTTCTCCTATTATCATTCAATAATGTCCTAGGAATCCTAATTGAATTGACTAACAACCTCACAAGATTAGTCTATTCACAATGAAAAATACTTAGGAAGGGTTCTTTTAGATCTTAAGGGGTTCACCACCAAGCAAAAATTTGGAAAAAGACAATAGAACATTCAACCCATAAAATCAACCAATGCAAGTCAAATAATGAGTGTAAATGATAAAATTAGGCTACACCAAGTTAGGCTATGTTTACCTAGGAATTTTAGAGATGTAATGAGGATTCTGGAAGTGCAAAATGTTGTTGAACTATGCTATGGAGGACTAAGATGCCTAGAATGGTGTATTAGTCTTGCTGCTATTTTTTAGGGAAAATACAAAATCTTCAGATGTTGAAACAAAATCTTAAAGAATCTCTTAAAATTACCCTGTCGAGGATTAAGACACCCAAGGTGGTGGATTAGTCTTGTTCTGAATTTTTGAAGACTCTGAATGTGTTCTTGAGCTCCAAGTTCTGCACTTTCTTCTCCTTAGATCTGAGATCCAAAAACTTCCAAATCTTACTTGTAGGTGAGTTTCCGTGAAGATGAAAACTTTGGCAATGCAACTTTTGCAACTTTTCAATCTTGAACTCCAAATGATCTTCAAGTTTTCAACCTAGATCTATAAATACAAACACAGAAGAGAGGAAAAAATTGCTGATTGTTAGTGAATGGGGGTTTTCATTGGTCAAACACATTTTTGGTAATTAAACCTTGAAATGAAATAAAGGAAATGGTGAATGAACAACATGCAATACTACAACTCACAAAACCCTTGTAATAAAATGTTACAAAAATGCTTTAGAGGGTTCTAATGAATCTTGATCTTGAATCTTTCTTGAACAAGATAGATCCTAAATCAAAAGTTAGTTTGAATTATAGAAACCTACATCATAATTGTTAGCTCCAAAACAAACATGATGATTCTTGAATCTTGATGATGGCTCCAAATGCTAGATAAATTACTCTTGAATGCTCTTGTGAACTCAATTTTTCTAGAAGAGATTCTCTCACAACTTTCTTAGATGAAAATGAGTGAAGGGACCTTGTATAAATATACTTATCCATGCTTAATATCCCAGAATTATACCACAACAAGCTAACATATGAAATAATTAATTAAAGGAGGCTAAATCTCTCCTGAATTTGAAATAGGCTCCTGAAATTAAGCCAAGAAGGACTAAGACACCCTAGGTGGCATCTTAGTCCCATGGCTCAAATCTTGTGGCACAAAATCCAAAGAGGACCTTTTTACATGGTTTCAAAATGAGGGTCCCAAGACACATGGAGGACAAAGACACCCAAGGTGGTGTCTTAGTGCTAGTCCAAAAATCAGGGGCACATAGACAAAAACATTAAATGATCATTTATATTTTAATGTTTTGTTGGGATTTTCCATAAAATATATAATTCATAGGGCTTGTGGATGAGAAATAGTACCAATTAAGCCATAAAGAAGCATAAATAAATCAAGGCAGACCCAAACAAGTGTGAAAATGAAAGGGTATGAATTTTACTACACTACAAGAGGACACATGGGATATGGTTTCGTGGGGTTAGATCTGCTCATGCATTTATAAATAATAGGTAACCACAGTGCAAGGTGAAAGATCATCAATTCTCACCAGATGAAGAGGATTGCACAGAAGACAAAGTAAGAATAAAAAATTGGTTCAACATGGAAGGGAAGCCTAAATTCCCCCAACACTTTTGCATTGTCTGCAATTTTCCAAAAAACAATCACAAACATGGAAGAATGATGATACAAATAGAAAAAGGTTCATGAGACAAAATAAATCCTATATCCAAGCACCAACAATGGTGACAAGGGCCATCTAGGGACACATAGAAAAAGTATAGGGGAACACATTGCACACACACACTTCTAATCTATAGATAAAGAAGAGGCCTCCCCATAACACTCATCGACCAAGAGGTTGTCTCCATCCCAATTTAGATCATTATAAGGGGAAGGCGGATGAGCCTACAATGGTAGAATATTAATGGGAGGAGCTTCCAACCATCCAACAACAAGAGCTAATGAAGAAGCCTCTACAAGGTCTTCCCCACTCAAAATTGTGGAGGTATGGTCAACAAATTCATGAAGATCACCGACAAGCTCAAAAAATTGTCTAGAGACTTGAACATGCACTTTACATAAGCTCCATGTCATATCTTGAAATAAACGAAGAATATAACACTTGAGATTCAATGATTGGCTCATCGAGCGACTTGAGATTAGTGACAAACTCAAGAGAAGCTGAAGTTGGCTCCATCACTAGGATGGAATAGGCTAGCATAGGACTACCTCTTGGAGAAGGTGTGCCCCTCTTATGCCCTTCATTGCTGGAACGGACAACCTCAAAATTTTCCTTCATCGGGGGATATGAACTCGCCATAGATGAGGCAAGAGGTGTAGAAGAGGAAGAGGAGAAAACCGCAATGGACACCACCAAGGTATTTGGCATGTCCATTGGTTTAGGAAATGGCACAATGTCTAGAAGGGAAATCAACAAAGGTGGCTCAATCGAGGGGGTGATAAACACCTGCACCTTTTTGGAGTCAGGCATGTTCACATGCACAACGAGAGTCAAATGCAAGAATAAACTCAATTGGGTGGAATTAGAGGGGGGGAGAGAGGAGGACACCATAGGAGACCTTGATATAGGGGTGATATTTTCCTCTTCCTTCTTTTGCGAAGTGGTCTACTCAACCACCAAATCCTTTTGTTGATGTTTGCACTCACATGTAAGGTGGTTTGTGTGACTCTTCAAGCTAGAGGCTGAGAGTTACAAAGGGATGGAAGGCTCATGTTTAGCCATAGGGATAGGCTCCTGAAAGGGAGGAGGAGAAAATTGAGAAATAATGGGGGTAGTGGGCTCTAGTGCCTTTGCAATGGGCCTCTTATGATTTACTACTTTTGGAGCAAAAGAGGTGGGAGACGATGGAGGTTGAGACATAGAGGACTCCCCAAGGGGACCCTTCCTTCTACCATATTGAATGGACCTAGGCTTTGTGGGTAGAACAGGAAGCTCAAATGTGGGATGCCTAGGCTTTCGCTAGGTGAGCACCATAGGAATCTCCCGTATGAGGAAAAAAAAATCTAAGGGTATCATAGCAAGGTGATCCCACAATAATGGTTTACATTTTTTGGCCAAATTTGGCATTGAACTAATTTTTTTAACTAAATCTCCACTTTCGAGCACCCATAGCGACTAAACCATGAGGAATTTGAAGATGATGCAAACTAATGATTTGTGACATTTTATCTATAGATTGTAAATTTTATTTTTTTTAAATATTGGAATCAGATTGCACTTCTTTTTCCATCTCCTTCAAAAACTAGATTTTCATAGTAACACCATTTTTAAAGAGTGATGTTACTTGCTAACACATAAGTTTTTTTCTATGAAGGATAAAATTCTATTTTTTTCGAATTTAGATTCATAACTATGATACCTAGTGCGTGCAACTCGTTTCATATCATTTCATTAAATATTTCTTAATTAAGTTTCAATGTCAAACCAGTTATAATTTAAACATGATTTAGTGGCTAAAACATAACTTTTTGTATATATCAAAATTCAATTTTTATTATTTTTGTTGAATCAAGGACATCAATATCTAGTGCATAGATATTTTTCTTATTTTTTTGATAATGTGGTATTTTCCCACATCTGAAGAATATAGAGCTCAATTTTCAGTGAAAAACCTACATTCACAAGAAATAAAAAATAAACATATAATCGAATTAAATTTATTTAAAATTATACTTTTTGGGAAGCTTATAATAATTACTACATACTTCCAAAAAATAAATTTGAATTCAATTCATTTGATCCCTCAAAAGGTATGGTTTAAAACTAGCAAGGTGGGTATATAGGAGCACCAGTTTGCTTTCAAGCCTCCATGAGGGTCAATTGTAAATAAGTGATGAGAAGTCATTTAATAAGGTCTCTCAAGACCATTCAAGTGTTTTTAAGTCTTTTGAGTAGGTTAAGTAGGAATTTGGTCTCATTCTGTCATATTTGGTCATATTTACAAAAAGAGGGCAAAAGATGTAAGAATTGCTTGAAAAGAATTTGAAGGGTCATTTTATGCAAGAGTCATATTTTAGTGTTTTTAAGGTCCTAAGAGACAATATTCAATGTAATTTTGGTCCCTAAGAGGGATAAAGTTGAAATATGTGCAAAACACAAAAGTTATCAATATGCAAAATTGACAAATGAGGCAAATAGGGAAGTTTAAAGAGTAAATTAGTTAGAATTTGGTTGGATTCTATTAGTTGAGTAGTTATGATTTTAATGGCATAAATATGCCTCCTAGACTTTGAGGTAGGGGTAGAGGATTTAAAATAAAGGAGATAAATGAAGAAAACGTTTGTTCCTTGTGGAAATTATGTGTTTTTTTTAAAGCATCTGTGTTGCAGTAAATTGTATCGAAATTAATGTTGTTAAAAAAATTTCCTCCTCAAATTCGTGTGATAGCCCTATGAATTAGCTTTCAAATGCATCTAGTCTTATGATATTTCATCAAGTTTTACAAAAGATATTGAAGATTTAGTGAAAGCGGGTAGAAACCCCGATTTAGGGTAAGAGGGAGCCTTTAAATTTGTGTTTCTCTTATGTTTATCAATGAAAGTTCTTATTCTTTGGTAAGATAATTAATTTATGGATGTAATTTCGTGCTCTAAAGGGTTTAGAACGTAATGAAATTATGTACAATGAGGACAATCATAATAGATTGACAAAATTTGAAGGAAGAAGACTTTATGTTTGTTGTTTTGGGTTTAATTAATGTTTTTTAAGGTATTTTGAAGGTCTCTAAATGGATTTGGAACTCTAAAAGAAAATTTGAGTGTGTGATTTAATTGTGAAGGAAAATGTGAATTGCAGATGAGTAACCAAATAACGATGATTTTGGTGGTTTGTCTAATGAAATTGAGATAGTTGTGCTTCTTCCTCTAGCTCTGCATCAAATTGGATTTTGAGCCTAAAGATTCTCTGGGAAATTTGTTTGTGGTTTTTGTGTGTGGTTGTGTGCCGATTAGGAAGAACTCAGTTGCTATCAAGAGAAGGCAGAGAAAAGTTGAATTGAAGCAAGGAGAAACTTTCTTAGAGACCATCTAAAAGATGGAAGTGATAAGAAGATTTTTCCAGGTAGAGGAAGAGAGGAAAAATAAGAAACAAGAGGAAAAGAGAGAGGAAGAGAAAAGAGGAAGAGATGAGGAAAAGGGATATTGATCAAGAAATCAAAGGGTTGTAAGAAAAGATAGAACAGTTGCTCAAAAGAGTCACAAGTTGGCACTTGAAGATCAAGAAAGGGGTCAAATGGCCTATTGAGAAGATTAGGATGAAGAGAATACAAGAGAGAAAGAAACCTAAGAAGATGAATACAATGTCAAAAGGAGAAGAATGCAAACAAGTTGAAGGGATTTCTAATAATGAAGAGTTAAAGCAAGTAGAGAATGAAGACCTTGAAGACATGAAGATAGAAAATGAAAGAGGTTCAATGGCAAGGGAAGAATATACTGAAGATTTGGTGCCCAAACCTGATAAAGAAGATGACAAGGATGAATTGGATTGGTTACCAAGGTATCAGAATAAAATGTTTACTTCATTGTTTTATGCTAAGACTAATGGAATTTTCAGCTTTCTCCATGTAGAAGTTTGTGGTTATCTTGAGATAGCAGATGTAGAGAAATTTTTGTTGATAGAGGAGAAGGAAAATTAAGGCATAGAGTGTATGGATGAGTGTGAGCATTCCTGGGATGATAAGATGATAGGAAGGCATACTTCACTTATTGTGCTTATGATTTCAAGGAAAAAACATCCATGGGTCAAAATGAAGATGCAAAGTTTTTTGATTGCAGGTGGTGAAGATTTATTTCTTTTTGCATGTGCTTTACATTTTGCTAACTCAAGAGACTTGAGTTTTTTACTTCAAGGGGAGAATGGTGCAGGAGCACCAGTTTTCTTTCAAGCCTCCACGAGGCTCAATTGTAAATAAGTTATTATAATTAATTTAATAAGGTATCTCAATACCATTCAAGTTTTTTTAAGTCATTTGAGTAGGTTAAGTAGGTAGTTGGTCTCATTCTATCATATTTGGTCATATTTGCAAAAAAGAGAGCAAAAGATGTAAGAATTGCTTCAAAATAATTTGAAGGTTAACTTCATAAAATATTCATATTTTAGTGTTTGTAAGGTCCTAAGAGACCATATTCAATGTAATTTTTGGCCCTAAGAGGGATGAAGTTGAAAGATGTCCAAAACACAAAAGTTGTCAATATGCAAAATTGACAAATGAGGCAAATAGAGAAGTTTAAAGAGTAAATTAGTTAGAAGTTGGTTTGAGTTGATTAGTTGATTATTTATGATTGTAATGGCATAAATATTCCTCCTAGACTTCAAGGAAAGGGTATAGGAGTTAAAATAATGGAGATAAATGAAGAAAACCTTTGTTCCTGGTGGAAATTATGTGTTTTTCTAAAAGAATGTATATTACAATAAATTGTACAACCATTAATACTATTCAAAACCTTTCCTCCTCCAATTAAAATTATATCCCTATGAATTATCTTTTAAATTCATTTTATCTTATGATATTGAAGATTTAGTGAAAGCGAGTAGAAACCCTAATTTAGGGTAACAAGGAGCCTCTAAATTTGTTTTTCTCTTATATTTATCAATGAAAATGCTTGGAATTTGGTAAGATCATTAATTTATGGATGTAATTTCGTGCTCTAAAGGTTTTAGAACATAATATTAAGAATAAAGTGAGTAAAGTGGAAATTCAGAGTATAATTTGTGTCAGTCCAGAAACAGGGCAATTAAAGAGAAATAAAGCTAGGTTTTGTTAAAATATCATTGGAAGTGGAATTTTTGTGATAAATTATTTGTATTCATGTCTAATGTAATATTTTTTAAGTTTTTTTTTTCCAGGTTTGAGATTGGAGGGCTAAACGATAATAAGCCCTTTTTGGTGTAAGGCCTAATTACGCTTAAAAAGGCAAACTGTGATTTCAAATTTTGATACAAATGTTGCAAAAGACCTCACACCCATGTTTACATATGTTTTATTACAGCCAAATGGGTATCTAAATGTATGATGTTTTTTGATTTTCAGTATGTAAATTGAAAATAAACTTCCGACAAACCCCTATGAATTGCTACAAGCATTGGGGTAGCCTAGATAAGAAATTTGTCTTCAAAACAAGAAACATTTTTTCTTTGATTTGTTAATTAGGGGAGTTGAGTTAATTTAGGTATGAGAAGGATATAAAAAGTGTTGAATTAGACATATTTTTCTTGAATGGTAAATTTCATAGTTCAGGTTTGTAAATGACATTATGTACAATGAGGACAGTCATAATAGATTGACAAAATTTTAAGGGGGAAAACTTTATGTTTGTTGTTTTGGGTTGCATTAAGGGTTTTCAAGGTATTTTTAAGGTCTCTAGAGGGATTGTGAACTCTGAAAGCAAATTTTAGTGTTTGAGTTAAGTCTTGTGAAGGAAAATGTGAATTGGAGATGAGTAACCAAATAACGATGATTTTGGTGTTTTGTCTAATGAAATTGAGATAGTTGTGTTTCTTCCTCTAGATCTGCATCAATGATTCTATCCAAGGGGGTTTTATCTAAGGTTCTATCCAAGGGGGTTTGATCTAAGGTTCTTTGATCAAACCCTCTTCAATTAGAAACCTTTAGATAAAAAAATTTAAGGCTTGAATCATAAAATATTTAATTTCAACAAATCAAGATCTCCCAAAAAGTGTAAACCTCTATCATGGGATCAACTAGTAGGGCAAGAGGAAGCATTAGGATGCAAAGTAGAAGAGGAGGGAGAGGGGCCTTGGGAGTGAGTATGTTCCTCTCTTCTACGTGCTTTGGAAACATCATTGCCAACTTTTAAGCAAGCCCAATGTGAGACAACATAAGGAGATGGAGGGTACCTCACCTTAGGCTTCAAACACCCTTTCTTTTACTTTTGATATGTCTAATACAAGAGGTCTTTCCTAGGGAGGAGAGGACCAATAGGTTTAGGCCAAAATTTATCTAAGGAATAGCTATCACGTGTGACTAGTGGTTTATAACTAGTGTCATGAATCACATGCTCTTAACCCCCATGAATAAACTTCAGATGTTTGTGCACAACTGAGGGAACTTTGTTCATAACTACTAGCTAGGGGATACCCAAATTCACTCTTAAGAGTTCAGACCCTAAGATTATGTCAAACAATAGGTCCAACAAGGATTAACAAAATGATACTATCAAATTCTTTCTTGTGAAAGCTACAAATTTGTGTAGGATAGAAAAGAGGGTGTCTATAATTATGTTAGTAGGAATAGTTTCCGACAATGGAGGGGAGTGATGGGCCATCTGGAAGAAAATGAGCTTAATTTTGTCTTTAATGACAATGCTTAGCTATTACTCTTTTGTAGACCATTTTATTTCCTTTTCATTTTCAAACTGTCACAGTATGTTTAATATTTGAATTCTAGCACCTGTGACTGAACTGTTGATATATTAGAGAACTATTTCAGACTTACACTTTGTTCAGTATTTCAATTCTAGTATATGTTTTCCTTCCATTTCCACCATGTACCCAAATATATCGGTCTAAGTTTAAACCTACTCAATAAAATGTGACTTCCATAATAATATCACCCTAGATGCATGTTTTGGTGATGGAGATTGGGCTAATAATATTTGGATTGTAATAATTCAACACTATATTTTTGCAAAAACTTTATTCCAATGAATAGTAAAAACTAAGCATTCATCATAGTTATATGGATTTCCTCTTTGTTTCTTCTTTCAGTCAAATAAATTTAATTTTGGACTTCTACTCTCCATATGACATAGCTAACAATTTTGTTTTGTTTCATTTTCTTCTTTCAATCAATTTTTTTATTAATATATCATTTCTATCTAAATTAGTAAATTATAGTTTTTTTTAAATAATGATTAAGATGATTTTGAAGAGTAGATAGATATATTATTTTTTTGGAACATTAAAAAAAAATCAAAATATTTTGTATGCACATTAATAATAATAATTTTTAAAAAAAAATTAGTTTAATGTCAAATATAATATAACTAATTTATTAAATTTTTGTGTGAATAAGTGCAATAAACTAAAGTTTTAAACAAACACGCCAATGCAACATTATATTAAATAAATCTAAATTAAAGATGATCAAACTCTTAACACAACAAATTCTTTAAATACGTCTCATTGTCCTCTATCTCCAAGGATTCGTTGTAAGTTGTTTGCTCTAAGATTTTGTAAGCAGTAGCTTGAAAGAATGACAACCTAGAGAATGAGATTACACAACATGCATTTCTATGCTAAATGATATCAGATAAAACTAAGATATGAAAGATAATCTACCATGATTGCTTATGCCAATATGATAATAAAACTAAAATTCTATGCTCTAGAATGATAAAATTACTAAGCGCTCAACAATAAAACTATAATTCTCAAGCTATATTCGATTTGATTCTAGATCAAGTCCTTTTCAAAGCACAAAGAGGTTGTATTTATAGAGTTTTGGAGGAAAAATCCTAGCTGGAAAAGATCAATGGTTGAGATTCAGTCTGGTAAGATGAATGATGAGAGATGGAGAAATTGGAAAAAAACATAGAAACTAGAAAGAAAGCAGGAAGATGTTTACTTCTCATAATACCTTTTCTCTCAAAATTTGAGACAACTTGTCATTTGTCTTGAGTTTAGTTATGAGTTAGGTTTAGTGGTTGAAGATAATTAAATAATAAAATTATTTCATTTCATGTGACATGTGGATTTGGAAGCTTCTAATTAAATATTTAAAAATATTTAATTATATGTTAGATTGTTTTTTAGAAGATTTAAAGATGATTTTATGATTTTGGAAAGAAGAATATTTACTTTATTTGAAATAAAACAATGTGATAATTAAATTAAATAAATTATAAAATTTATTTAATTAATTAAGAAGAAATGAAAAAGATAATTTTGGAAAAAGACGAATATTTATTTTATTTGAATGAAAAAGTCAAATTAAAGAAATATAATAGTTAAATTAAATAAATTGTAAAATTTATTTAATTAATTAAGAAGAAATGGAAAATATGATTTTAGAAAAAGAAGAATATTTACTTTATTTTAAAAAAAAAGTCACATATGAAGTGTGGGAGAGTTTCCTACCACTAAAGTAGTGTTAGGTGTCAAAAGTAGTTCCACACCTCAATGAAACTCGCAACTAAATTGACAACTTATGTGAACAAGTGTCATGTATTCTAAATGTGGGTTCCTAATTATGTTAATGTCTAAGTAGACTTAAAAAATTATAAGTATATGAATAAATTTAATATATACACTAACACACCCCTTTAAGAAAAAATTAGGTGGGCATGAGTGAAATAGTTCTTGACTACTAGCTTGGTGAGGTACTCATGTACAATAGAAAAGAAATGATTCTTGGCCATGAAGCCTAATAAGTTACTCATATACAATGCAAACACTTTAAAAAATGAAGTAAGAAAACCCAATGAGAAAAACCTATCCTCCAAAAAGAGAGAAGATGAGGATAAAACTAGAAAGCCCCCTCAAGGATGTTGTTGTTGTTGTTGATGTAGAATGCATGCCAAGAAGAGCTCATAGATGAATTAATTTTCTCTCATTTTAAGTGTTTGGTAAATATTTTAGAAACCTTCATTGAAGACTGGAAAAATACTACTTGTCAATGTTTTGACCATGAACCAACTCTCAAACATAATTCATATGAATCTCTATGTGTTTGGTTCTATGATGTTGAACCAAATTATTGCATATCTAAGTGGTTCTTTGGTTATCACAATATATGATTATGTTTTTCCTTAAAGAAATAGAAATCTTAGAAAGAATTATATGGAAGTTAAGCTAGCAGAACAACTTCCTACACTAATCTTGAGAGGAGAAAAATACAAAACTTTATAGATCTTTAACAGTTAAAAATAATTAAACAAAAACAAAAAAAATATCATGCATACCAAAATACAATGATTAATGTTGGGAAACCATTTCGAAAGAAAAATCCCACACTCCAAAAGTTGCCCAATATATTATTTAAAAATCAAAAGATTACAATATACTTGTAGAGAAAAATTCTCATACGAGTATCACCACTAGAGATCAAGAGAAAACATGATCACTATCAAACCCTCAAAATGCAGCCCCATCTACATAAACCTTAGCTTCTTATAACAAGATATTTTTGGAACCTTCTACAATTAGTGTTTTACAAGGTTGCTTTTCATTTGACAATTTAACAAAAACACCTTGATGTGTTATTGAGAAAAAACCTTGATGTGTCAGCCGGAAAAAAAATTGACATGTTAGTGGGAAAAAACCTTGATGTGTCAGTAGGAAAAAACCTTGATGTGTTAGTGGGAAAACCTTGATGTTTCAACAAAAAATAGGGTGATTCCCTAAGCCCCATATCCTTGCTACAAGTGTATATTATTTGCATGATTAGTTGCCACATACCAACATACATCCTATCAATAATAAATAGTATATAATTGCAAGGTTGACACACATTTTCATAACAAATCTCCTAATTTTAAAACACCCTACAAGAGTAAAGTTAGGGTGTAACCATCATCGCTTTAATTGATAGGGGCCGAAAGGCCCATTGTCTCTAAACACCATCTAAAATTCTCTATTCTCACAAGATTAGTTAAAGAATCAAAAACATTCATCAAAGTAAATACCTTTGCAAGCTTCACCCTACCATCTTCAACCATACCTCTAGCAAAATGATATTGTACATCAAAGTGCTTGGTCCTAGCATGAAATGTCGAGTTGTTGGGTAGACATATCACACTCTAACTATCACAATGAATGGTCATTGCACCTTGTTTATTCCAATATCTAAACATAGTCCCTTAAGCCAAATGAATTCTTTATGAGCATGAGTAGTTTCCATATACTCTTTTTCACTAGTGTAAAAAGCAACAACAACCTATCGCTTACCCATACAACTAATTGCACCACCAAATAAAGTAAAAACATAAGCACTGGTGGATTGTTTGTTATCAAAATCACCTACCTAGTTTGAATCCACATTACCATGAATATCAAGGGAAATATCATCTTCAATTATATTACTATGATAACATAATGAATAATCTGAGGTACCCCACAATTATCTAGAGACTCTTTTAACTATATCCCAATGAACTCTACCAAGATTAGACATATATTTAGAAAGAACTCCCATTGCTTGAGAAATTTCTGGTTTAATACAAACCATAGCATACATCAAACTTCCAACTACACTCTAGTAAGGAACTTTTCTCATGTCTCCCATCTCTAATGGAGATGTTGGTCAATCTAAAATAGATAACTTTGTTCCAACTCAGATAGGAACACACAATGGTCTACAATCCTATATATCAAACCTTTGTAAAATTTATTTGACATAATTTATTTGGCCAAGCCATATATTTTCGTTCACTATATCCCTTTTAAATTCCATCCCAAGAATGTGTTTAGCTACACCAAGATATTTCATTTCAAATTTAGTAGCAAGTTGAGATTTTATTTCTAAAATCACACATTTCCCTCTACCAGTAAATAGCATATCATCAACATATAACATAATAAATAGGAAATTATCACCATTAGTTTTATAATAAACACAAAGATCTAATTTAGAATACTCAAATCCCAAAATCAACACATATGTATCAAATTTTACCACATCCTAGGACTATGTTTTAAGCCATTCAAATATTTCTTCAATTTGCAAACGAACTTACTTTTACTTTTCACCACATAGTGCTCTAGTTGTGTCATATAAATATCCTCCTCAAAATCACCATGATGAAGAGCAGTTTTCACATCCATTTTCTAAACCTCTAAAACATAAGCAAGAGGAATATAATGAAAAAATCTAATGAATATCATTTTTAGAATAGGAGAAAATATCTCACCATAATCAAAACCCTTAACTTGAGAGTAACCCTTTGTAAACAACCTTTCTTTTTACTTCTCAATACCTCCATCTGAATGAATCTTTTTCTTGAACACCCATTTATAATCAACAAGTTTTCGCCCTTCAAGCGATGGTATAAGATCTCATGCATCATTCTTTTTCAAAGATGTCATTTTTTATCCATAGAAATCTTCCAATATTTTGCATCATTCATACCTAGTGCCTCTTCTATAGATCAGGGTTCATCATTGTTACTATTCAAAGAAAAAATATATCTCTAATCATCAAGTGAATACCTTTTAGGTCATTCTCTATGCCTTGTAGACCTAAAAACAAGCTAAGTTGGACATTGTTCCTCCTCTTCTAAATATCCAGAGCTAGATGAGATCTCCTATACTTCTTTTCTATCCTTAGGCCTTGATTCAACTTTCTCAAGTGTAGAAGGAAAATCAATCACATATTTTTGTTTACTTAGTTTCTCTAAAAATAACAATTGTACTATGTATTACCTTATTTATAATAACATCTCAAAGATTGTATCCTTTCACAACATAACTATATCGTATGAAGATACATTTCATAGCCTTGTTCTCCAAAAAATTTCACTTCTCCATTTGCACATGTGCATATGCCTCACAACTAGATACTGTAATATGTATTAGTGAAGGCTTGAAACCCGACCATGCCTCTATAGGAATCTTATCAATGAGAGATGATGTAGGAGACTTATTAATCAGGCAACATACAGTGGCAATAGCTTCATCCGAAAACCTTTGTTTTAGGCCAACACCACTCAATATACTCCTAGCCTTCTCCATCAGTGTCTTGTGCATTCTTTCTACAACTCCATTTTGTTATGGAGAACACAAAGTTGCCTTTTGTCTATCAATACCACAATATTTACAAAATATATCAAAATCATTAGAGAAAATTCATCGTCATTATGAGTCCTCAAACAATTTATTTTATTTCTAGTATGCAACTGAACCTTTCTTTAAATCAAATAAAAAAATTAGATTTACTCTTTACAAAATATACCCATGTCCTTCTATTATAATCATTAATAAATGAAACATAATATTTAGATTTACCAGTTAAAGAAACATCTACAAAACCAAATACATCAAAATGAATAAGATCCAATACACCACAATATTTATGAGAACTTGAGTAAAACTGAACGTGGTTTTATTTTCCATAAATGTAATGCTCATAGACATAAAATTCAAGATTACAATCAGAAAAATATTCAACAAAGTTTTTAGTTTTCAAGGTCCTTAGGCCCTTTTTCCAATGTGGCCCAGTCTTTGGTGCCATTGCATAATTTTATTTGCAGGTAACTTTGTCTCAAAAGAAACAACACCCTTGGGTACCCAAAATCCATGACCATCTACTGAAGGTGAAACCCTCACTTCTTCTACACATTTTCTTTTCATATAATTACTATTGCACTCAATAGTGTATGCATTAAGCTTATAAAATTCCCCATATTTGACACCTCTAGAAATCACCACAACACTTCTAACCATATTGTATCTTGCATCAAAAAATACTATCTACACACTCACATCTATTAGTTTGCTCAAAAATAAAAAAATTTCATGCTAATCCAGGGATATGCAAGATACCATTATTCGTTTTTATTCTACCATTAGGAAACTTGATTTTAACTTTACAGTGGCCAACAATATCTAAATGAGAATCATCACCCAATTATACTTTACCTCCATCAAATTCTTCATATTCATAAAAACAATCTCTATTAAAGGTCATATGAAAAGATGCACCCTATTCAATTAACCATGCATCATTACCAACATGGATTTCCAAAATTGCAATGAATGTGTCACCATATTCCTTCTCAGACTCAAAATCAAAATTGGATTTATTATTTTTCTTCTTATTTTCTTATTTTCATTCCTTACGAACATGTTTAGACTTTCCAAGAGATTTAGATCTCCCCTTGGACTTGGATTTGTCACGCTTCTCATTCTTCTTTCATTTTTCCTTAGGTCCTCTACTAACATTTAGGGCCTCCTTGGAAGTGATGGATACCTTCCTCCTCATCTATTCAAAAAAAAAAGAACCCACCACATCTTTAGTTTTCAATATAAAAAAGTACTCCCAATAGCCATAACAAGAGAATTCTATAAATCAGGAAAAGAACAAAGAAAGATATGAAATTTCTCCTCCTCATCCATTTTGACACCAACTGATGCCAATTGAGCCACCAACAGATTGAATGCTTCTAGGTGTTATTTTGACTCATCCACTCTCTTCCATTCTCAATGAATACAACTTCTTCCTCAAGAAAATATTGTTCACTAAAGATCTATCCTGATATATCTCACCAAGCTTCTTCCATAGTTTATTTAAAATGAAGTGTGTCAAGAATAATTTGATTAGACCCTTGAATTTATGGTCCATAACATCATATTGAGTATATTGAGTAGGATTTTTAGGTCTTGAAACAGTCTATCAACATCCCTTAAATCGTGATCTATCAACAAATCCTTCATTTGTAGCTTCCACATCTCAAAATTATTTCCAAAAAAAATATCCACCTCTATTCTCCTTGATGAACTTACCATCTAAAAATTCTTGTAATAATATCACAGAGTGTCTTCTACACAAACTCCCACTCAAATCTGGATAAGTTCAAAAAACCCAACCCACAACTAAACTAAAGGTGATCAAGCTCTAATACCACTTGTAAGGAAGTTAACATAGCAGAACAACTTCCTACACTAATCTTGAGAGGAGAAAAATGCAAAACTTTGCAAACATTTAATAGTTACAAAAACATAAACAAAAATATCGTGCATACGATAATACAATGATTTACATGGGGAAAACCCTTTCAAGAGAAAAACCCCACACTCTAAAATCTTACCAATATATTATTCAGAAATAAAAAAATATATATAATATACTTGTAGATCAAGCTTATCATAGGAGTAACACCACCAGAGACCAAGAGACAACACAATTCCTATCAAACTCTCATAACACACCCCTATCTATGTATATCCCAACTTCTTATAACAACCTTCTTTTGCAACCCTCTAGAATTAGGGTTTTACAAGGTCATTTTTCATTTGACGCGTTAATGGAAAAACTCTGATGTGTTAGTGGGAAAAAACTTGATATGTCAATGGGAAAAACCTTGAGGTGTCAACAAAAAATAACATTCATGTGTGTTAGTGAGAGAAAACCTTGATGTGTCAGCACGAAAACCTTGACATGTACAGAATTTACATGATCAATCACCACATATCAACATACATGGAATATCAATAATAAACCATATATAATTGAAATTTTGAGGCATATTATCCTAATAAGAATTCCTTGAAGCAATAAGCTCTTAGTAGTTGAGTTAACTGCCCCCTAAAATTTTCCTCTATAGTATATATAGCAATAACATTCTTCTTCTTTCTAGAAAAACTGATAAGACTTGAACTAGGTGGAAAACTATAACCTAAAGTGGAATTGCAATGCTCAGTTTCACCATCCCAATCTAAATCTATAAAACCAACCAAGTCAACCAATGAACCAACTCTATGAAAAATCTCAAATCTAAGAGTACCATGAATACAATGAATGGTACTCTTAGATCCTTTCCAATGTAGCTCATGAGGTTCGTACATGAATCTCAAAACTATTCCTATTGCATAGGAAGTATATGGTCTTGTATGAGTCAATTAAATAAGACTACCAATAATTTATCGATATAAAGTAGCATCAAGCAATGATGAAGTACAATAAGTCTCAAACTTGACTCCAAATAGAAAGGGAGTCAAAGGTGGTTTTTAAGTAGTCATGTGTGAAATTGTGCAAGTAGATAAAGAGTATACTTAGGCTGTGCAAGAGAAATCCTTGAATCTGACTTTGAAATGTCAATGCCAAGGAAGTAGAGTAATAAACCCAACTATATCATGTCATTTTTTTCCTAAAGTGATGTCATCAATGCTACAATGGTAGATGAAGTACTCCTTATAATCAAAAGATCATCAACATAGAGAACCACTATCGAAAGTGAATCACCCTACCTTAATAGATACACATTAGGATTAGAATGACATCTTTTAAAACTTGAAGATAGAAGGTAGGAATCCATCTTTTCATACCAAGCCCTAGGATATTTTTTGAGGCCATAGAGAGATTTCTAAGTCTATAAACTAAGGATGAATCTTGAACAAACCCTAGTGGTTGTTCAATGTATATTTTCTCATCAAGACCACTATGAAGAAATGAACTCTTTACATTTGTCTAATGTAAATCCCATCCATATGCTGCAACTATACCTAGTGTGAGTCAAATTGAAGTCATTTTAGTAACTAGTGTAATGTTTTTTATATAGTCAATGCTTGGAACTTGTGAAAAAAATTTGGCAACAAATCATGCTTTATACTTATCAACTAACCCATGTGCTTCAAATTTTGTTTGATATATCTATCTACATTGAGTTGGATTCCTTCCCTTAGGAAGTGAATTCAAATCTGAGGTTTAATTTCTAATCAAGGAATCATATTCCTCATCCATAACAATATCCCACTTTGGTATTATAGATGTCTCTCAGAATGTTTGTGGATTATAAACTAAACCAAAGAAGGCAAGTGACCCCTCTTGAAAATGTACCTGAATCTATATCTCATCTATTGGATCTTGCACCCCTATATCTACCTTTTGTAGAGTGCAAAATATAGGTGAGTCTAGTATAAAAATATCAACTTCAAATGCAATCCCAAAACAAGATGAAGATGAACCCTCATCACTATTTTCACTATTATTATTCTCCAATAAGAAGAAACTACTCTAGGAATATAATGATAATGATTTGAGTCATGATCAATACTGTAATTAGGATTGGGTGAGCACAATATGTTGATAAGTGTCAAGTATAGTTTCAAGATATGTTTCTTGAAACTTAACACTTCTCCCAATAAACAACTCATGTGTATTAGGGTGGATTAGGTGAGGGAATTGCACACCATCTAGATATCTAAAAAATATGCAAATGTCTAGATTATGGATCCATATCCTTGTAATATTCTTTTTGAATACATGTGCCATGGTATGGGAACCAAAAACTCTGAAATGATCAATTGTTGGTTTCCATCCTTTCCAAGCTTCAAATTGAGTGATAACCTTCAAGGATTTATGTGTAACTCTATTCTATCTATAACATGCAGAGCTGACTACTTCTACCCAATATGATGATGTGCAACCCTTAGAGTGAATCATACAATTAGCAATATCTTTTAAAGATCTATTTTTTCCATTCTATAACATGATTTTTTTGAGGAGTATATGGAATTGTACACTATAGATCTATCCCCTCTGATATACAAAACTATTCAAGATAGTTTTTTCCATTCTCACCCCCATTATCTATTTGAATAACCTTGTTGACTTTCCCTAATAATATTTTTGCTAGATCTTTGAAATCTTGAAAATATTCAAACACTTTTGATTTTTTCCTAAGGAAGTAGACCCATGTAAAAGGTGAGAAAGCATCCATAAAGGTGAGAACATATCTTACCTTTGTAATAGATGGACATGGAAAATCCCCTAGAACATCACTAAGAACAAGTTCTAAAGCATTTTTTTCCCTCCATGATTTCCCTTTATCTAATTTTTCTTGCAGATGTTTGCCAAGTGCACAACATTCACAAAGCCCTTTATAAAATGTTACCTTAGGTAATCCCTTGACCATATTCTATTGAAATAATTGGTCAAGATAGTTGTAGATAAGATGGAAAAATTATCGACACCAATTTTTTAACTTCATTTGAATGTGTTAGTAGTGCTTATGGAGAAATATCTATCATAAAATTGGAGAAGGTATATAATCTAGATTAGTGATTTTCCTCCCATATTGCTACCAAATTGTTTCTTAACAATTCTCTTATGTCAACTAAATTTTGATAGAAGTGTACTCTCATGCCCTTCCTAAAATGATTTATTTGATATACTAAAAGGAGACTAGTTGACAATGAAGCTACACTTATAACATTAGAAGATGTTCCTCCTTCAACTTCAACATACCCTCTCCCTTTTACCATTGTTGGAGTATCATCACCTTAGGTCATTGTGGACATGCATGATGGCTCTAAGGATGGAAATACAATGTTTGAAGAACCCATATGGTGTGAAGCATAAAAGTCTATAATCCATGATGGAGATAAAGATCTTGTAGCACTTAAGGCTTTTCCCTTTGATTTCTTTATGTCCTTAGTATTTTCTTGAGTTGATGAAGATGCTTTGATGGAATTAGGTAGCCCCATATTAATAATTTTGATAATTGTTGGTAGAGAAACAATTTTTTTCCTCATGCATTGATGTTGATTGAGTCTAATATTTTTATAAAAGGCACATTTAACTCTCTACTTACTTTGAGAAGTGTTTTTCAAGCTATCAATTTTTACTTCTTTCTTAACATCCTTGTCCTTTTTAGTGTTCGTATTCTCTCCTTTTAACATTTGTTGTGTTTCATTCCCTGCAAGTAGGTCTATAGGATTACTAAACTTCAAATTACCCATTTTAATTAGCTTTTCTTGATCCCTTGTGAGATCAACAATAAATTTATAAAGAGTGGTCATTGACTATGCAGCTCCAAGAACCCGTTTAGTAGAGAAGAAAGCTAATAAATAAATGAACGATTATGGATTTTATTACCTTCTTATGTTTAAATTTTGAATTATAATTTTATTTTGAGATCATCTTTTGAAGTAGTACATGTGATGGTTAGTGGCTTTAGGTATTTTCCCTTGTTTTAAAAACAAGGGAATATGGTAGTTGAACACAATACTAGATAGCATGGAGGATATAGTATTAGTCATAATACCTCAGGGTATGTGCAGGATCATGATGGGCCAAAAAGTGGCAATATGATGGGTATATGGATGATGACTTTTTTATTACCCAAAATTGATGAAATGAAAAGGGTTTTTAAAAGAGATTCTTAGCTTTCTACCAATATAAATTATGCTTTACTTTGAATATAATAAATTATTATTATTCATTTTCTATTGAATTACGACTAAAGTCCTGATTTTTAGGCTGATTGAAATACATCTATAGCTTTCAAACGGTATCATATTTTTGAATCCAAAACATGCATCAAATTCTATGCTTCACATAATATACTATTAAAAAATTAAAAAAAGTGAATTTCATGAAGTTTTGACCAAGTTAAAGTGGTTAGACATACGAGTCTTTATATTTTTTAAAAGTTGTCATAAAAAAATTATAATTAATTATTTACTAGGAAAAAAAATACAAAAAAATATGCATCACATTGGGACATGAGTCCTCTACTTATATCTAAAATATTATCATTTTAATGTGGTTAGGGTGGTCAGACAGACACCTACTTATTTTTTCCTTGAAATTTAAGTACTATTGTATTGAAATTTCAAATTTTCACCAAATAGATTTTATTTTTTGTAAATAATCCTAGTAATTTAGAAACTAAATTCAATTTTCTACTAATTCTATTCTTACATAATTTTAAAATAATATAGATAACTTATTCAAATTTTTATGTCAAGTTGCCTAACTCTAATTTTGTTGAATTTTTTGCCACTTAAGGGCCTATTTTTGCCATGATGATCTTGCACATACCCCTCATCAATGTCGCTACATAGCCTACACCCTATCTTTGTAAAAATTATAAATACCCATGTATTATGGTTTTGATTTCACACCCACTTCAAGGCTTGTAGTAGAGGAGTTATTCTTACCTACCTTATTTCATCCACATACATATATGTAGTGTAGGAAAAAGTATCCCTTTTTCACACTTAATTTATGAATTAATGATAAAATAAACATAATTATGCCTTAATTTAGTGTTGTGATATGTATTTTACATATTCACATTAAGTTTAGGGCTTTATTAATTAAAATAGACTTAAGTGTGCCTTAATGTTGTGTTGAAAAGTGTATTTATTTACCTTTTCACATTGATTTAGGGCTTTATTAATTAATTGAGGTTAATTTTCCTTAATTTTCCCCCTTAATTCAAATCCAAGCCTAATTAATTACAATTTCTGAAGAGGAAAACTCAAAATTCATTAATGCCATAACATAACACTTATCATTGAGAAATGTGTGTCCTAGGTAAGTGACCTAGGACCCATTTACCCATGGTTGAATGGGTCTTCCCTTAGACCTAGGATCTATATTTTAATTATGTATTTGGTTGTATTTTAATTATTTCAAATCTATATTCACATGTTGGCTTATGTTATCTAAATTTTACGAAATTAATGTTACAGTAATATAAAATTAAGATCATTTCACTAATTTTCACAAAGAAAATTCAAGTTATCTTAAGAGTACTTTCAAGAGAGCATTAGTGGTGCATTACAATAGTATTTCAAGGAATTCAAGAGTAGATTTATTGAATAATTATTGCAGAAATGAAGATCCTATTGTCATATCAAGGTTTTCTTGCATCATGCATGTTATAGGAGCTAATAAATTGATGTAGTGTTCAAGATCCATTCAAGTAGTCAAGGAATTTTTTCAGAAAAAGCTTCAAGATCAAGATCCACATCCATTGAAGTCATTTCATGCAAGTTGTAGATCTACATTCCAAGGCTCATCCAAAGGTTTCTCATTCATCATTCCTTTCATGCTATTTCATTTCATTTCAAGGATTAATTACCAAAATAGGGTTTGACAAATGCAAACCCCAATTCACCAAAAAAAATAAAAGTTCCCTCTTGATTTGAGTTTATAAATTTAGGTGGAAAATCTCTTCAAGAGAAAAATTAAAGAACATGTCAAAGTTACATTTGTTGTCACCATTATTGAAATTTCATGGAAACTCACCTACATGATTTATTTTCAACTATGGGTGATCCCACAATACTGGTTTACAATTTTTCAGCAAACTAGACACTGAACTAATTTTTTTAAACAAAATATTCACTTTCAAGCTCCGATAGCGGCTAAACCATGAGGAATTTGAAGATGATGCAAACTAGTGATTTGTTATGTTTTTTCTATAGATTCTAAATATATATTTTTCATAAATTTTGGAATCGGATTGCACTTCTTTTTCCATCTCCTTCAAAAACTAGCATTTTTTAAAAAAAAAAAAATTTAAGGAGTGACACTCACCATATACTACATAACCTTTTTTGTATGAAGAAAAAAATTATAATTTTTTCAAATTTAGATTCTTAAATATGATATCTAGCACTTTCATTTGGTTGCATAGTGTTTTATTAAATATTTTTTCCTTAATGAAGTTTTGAAATCAAACCAATTACAATTGAAAGATAGGAGAACTATATACAACATAATTTTTTTTGTATGTATCAAAATTCAAATTTTTTGTTTAATGGATCAAGGACATCAATACCTAGCCTCAACATATTTTTTAAAATTTTAGTTTGATAATATGCTATTTTTCCACACGTGTAGAATAGAGAGTTTGATTTTCGATGAAAAAACTATGTTTAATAAAACTAAAAAAACACATACATAATAAAACCAAAACATATTAAAATTATATTCATTGGATAGGTCATTCCTGGGAATACCATGATCATTTGAAATAAATTTTAAATGAATTCATTTGATCCCCTAAAAGGTAAATCAAAAGTGATTTTTAATCAGCATTTTGATAGGTTAATGTTGCATCTATTTCTCTATTAGATTGAGTGGAACAAATGCATCATTGACGATATGGATTGTGGAAACTTGTTATCATTAATTTTGATAGGTGTAAAGGAGACTCCATTGTAGGTATGGTTTAAAACTAGCAAGGTTATATCCAAGGGGTTCTAATCTAAGGTGGTTTGATCAAACCCTCTTCAATTGAAATCCTTAAAATGGAATATTTTAAGTCTTAAATCACTATATTTTCTAAAAATATGTGATTTCAACAAAAATCAGAATCTCCCAGAAATTGTAAAACAAATTTGTGGGATCACCCTTGTCTGACTATGAAAATTGGTAATCTAGGAGTGTATACATAGGAGCAAAGAACACAAAAACTATTTTTATAGAGTTGTAACCAAGACCCATTCACCATAGGCTGGATGAGTCCTTATATACCTTTAGAAAATAAATGTTGGTGACTAGTACACATCATCTTCCCTCCCTTAGATTTGAATTTTGATTTCTACTTCCATCAATATTAAGCTTAATCTCCAAGATCTAAGTTGTAGGTTGCATTTTGGAGTTAGTTTTATATTTTTAATCTTTCTTTCCAAAGTGTTGTTTAATCAAGATCCCCATCCTTACTGTAGACATGAAAAATATACAAGTTGATCCTACACACCTAATCCTGATCTTACTAACATCGTTTCTTTCTAAATCACACCCTTTACTAATTAATTTAATTGAATAATCTTTATTTGACTAAATTCATCATATTTCCTCTCTTAATTAAATAAATCAATTTTATCTGATTAAATCATTATTCTCTATTAACTAAATAAATTAGTTTGTTTAATTAATCCTATAGTCTCTCCTTTAATTAAATAATTTACATTATTTGATTAAATCTCTAATGTCATCTCCTTAAATCTAATAAATTAAACTTTATTTGGTTGAAATATACCATCACTCCTTTTAATTAAATAAATCAAACTTTATTTAATTAAATCTTGAAATTATTTTCCTCTCAACATCAATTTAAATAAATCCTAAAATCTAAGTCAAAATTATCAAATCACCTAATTTATACTTAATCTGATCAAATCATGATTAAATCTGATCCTAATCACCTCAATCTTCTAGATTTTGCAACTTGCACTAGTATATCAGTTTAATTGATTTATAAAATCATCTATTTTCCCTCAACTTGGCATAAAAAGGGAATACTCCACAAATTTTAAAAATCCCTCCAAAAGGGATGAAGTACTTCCAACAAGGAATTAAAGGTATCGTACATGTCCTTTTCCTTGAGCCAAGTGGCATTAACTTCATTATCATCTCCCTCCAACTTGTCATTGCACTAATTCCAAATTCCACCTAATTGCATTTATTTGCACATTCATCAAAATGTGCTCATTCCTTGTTCAATCACATGTTGATAAGTGGCCTCCTCTCATTGGTTGGCCTATTATCCCACATTCATCCATTTTGCCTATTATTCCATTCTTGAATTCTATAAATATAGGGCTTCTCCCATTGAATTGATCATCCACAATCCATGCAAGCTTATTATACTAAATTTCATCCACAACTTCATCCATTGCGTTTTGAATTTCATAGTTTTGTATCAAGTTCATCAATTTTATCAAATTTGCATCAAGAATCAAGGATCTTCATCAAATTACACAAAGGATTTGGGAAAGGGCCATTTTTTACACACAAATGGAACCAATCCCCCCATGGGATCAAAGGCTTGCTCATTAGAATAGGATTTCATTGATATTATTGCGTTGTTCTTCATTTCCTTTCTATTTTGATGTTGCAATGTTGTTTCTATCTTGCATTTGAATCTAATATTGTGTTTATTATTTGTGTTTGTGTAGGTACAGGACTACCATTCACATTTTGGTGCTAGAAGGATGACGAATCTAGAGGAATTCATCACGTTTTTCTCAAATTTTTATGCTTTTTTGTTGTCTACAAGAAACTCAGGCACTACCAGTAAAGCAACACTATATTGCACTACTCCAAACTACAAACTCCACCACTGGAGTTGTCGTACTGAAAAAAATCAAATTTCAAACTCACCCACGGGGTTTCCAAATTTAAAACGTCACTTGCCAAACATTGTCATAATCGTGGTCACTATTTTGTTGCAGAGCACTGCTCTCAGTCATAAGTGGTGCTATATTGCACTGCTAACCTTTCCAAACTATATCTCACCCATGGATTGCACTATTGCAGTTGGGTAAAAGGATGAATTTTGGTTATTTTGACATGTGCTTTTTTCCACTTTGATTATTTGGACTTCTAACTGGTTTTCAATTTCTATTTTTTATAGTATTAAATAGTTTTTGCAGGTTTGATTGATTGAAGTGAAGAAATAAAATGAAGACCAAGGCTCATCCATGTTATCATTAACACCTTGTATCAAGTGCTTTTTAACACTTTAGGGAGAAATTATAATCCCTCTTCCAAGGATTTGCTACATTCTTGCTTTAGGATTACTAAATTTTGTTTGGGTTTAAAAAGAACAAGGCAAAAAGGTTAAAAATAACCATAGGCAAAACTCACTAGATTTTGTTTTGGGATCTAATAAATGAATAAAGAACTATCACACTTCCAAATTGGTGCTTAAAATAATTCATACTATTGCTTTGTGGTTAAAATGAACTTGTGTTTTTCATTTTTTGTAATCTATCTTACAAAACAATATCATCAAAAAGGTGTATGCACTTCTCTCACGCTTTATAGCGATCTTGAGAATCAAAAGTCCTTTTTGTGATATTAGGTTGTATAAGGGATTACCTTAACATTTCAAATTAGGTTCCTAAAATTGAACAAATCTTGTGACTGTGAGTGGAGCACATTGCAAGTGTTCTCTCTTTGTTTCTCAACAAAGGTCAATCAAACTATGAATGTACTTTCTCACTTTTACTTATTCATAGAGGGCATGCCTTGGTAGGAAAATGTACTCACCCCAAGGGAATGACCCAACTGATAACACGCTAAATCCAAGCGACTTCCAACCGGTATATAACTGTGGTTACTCGAGGAAAGTTTGAGTATCACGATGATCATTCTGACAAGAAGGGAAACAATGGTGTCTTGCCACATGGATGGTCCCCCATGAACAAAATGCTCACATTAAAACCCCTTATGGAAAAAGGCTGAAATCCTAAAAAACATTTGGTGCAAGAATGGTCATTCTGAAGCCACCTCACATTCTTATGGCTTTACTAGAGATCAAAAGTAGGCCATGGGAGTTTCATGGGTACTGATGCTTGGCTAACTTAAGAAGCGAGTGAACTATAAGGGGGAGCCTTTGTGGTCAAGCATATAATCATCCATTGAGAGTATGCATAGTTGAATTTATCCAAGTGGGAATCCAACAAATATTGTCTTTTCATCCTAGGATTGTGCATATTCTTGAGATCAAAATACTTTGCTTGGATCCAAAATGCTTGAAAATAAATATTCACAAATTTTTCAAAAATATCAAACCCTTTAGAGAAAACAAACACCCTTGACAAATCCAAGTGCTCTTTCTTACCCTAGGGATTTCGTCCTTAGAGGTTTCTAAGCATTTGGATTTAATCATCATTTGTTTTCATGAAAGTCGGCATTACGAAACCTTTTTCCTTAATTTCCTCGATTTTCCACATAATGGACTTTTTGGGATGAGAAGAAGTTAGGACACTAGAACTATGGTTTGAAACTTTAATCAAAAATAATTTGTGGTAGAAAGAACTCATGTGTTCCTTCAAATAATTTCCCAAAAGATCAAAATCCAAAAAATCATGAAGAACATCTTTCAAGGCTTCACAAAGTTAGAGAAATTTTGGCTTACAACTTTTACAAGAAAGTTTCAAGGAATAGTCATAACTTGTATGAATTTTATTGCCAACAAATCCAAGTCATTTTGAAAGGTTTTCCTTTCTCACATAGGGAGTATCAAGTATGTTCTTCAATACCAAGGTCTTGTAGAAAGGATTTTTATCTAGGTCTGGTCTACGGTCAAAATCATAATTCTCACCTATCCTCCAAATATCAAAAATCATCTCATCAACAACTCTTAAAAATCTTGAAAATATCATTCATGCTAGAATTTTGGAAAATAAAAATCATTTTGTTTGGTTAGATATGTGTAGATGAATCCTTCTCCACATATTTGGTCAAATTATAAATCCTTGTGAAAAAGTTTACGTCTTGATAAAATACAACATCTTGAAGTCTATAAGTTCATTATCGAAAATCATCTTGTTTGGCTAAGGGTGTCTTGATGAATCCTTCTTTATGCATTTAGTCAAATTATCATCTTGTGTATGTGTCTACTCTAGGAAAACATCCAACCTATTATATTTTACAAGTTCACTATCCAAATCAAATGAAATCATGTCTTAAAAATCTAGTATCTCCTCCAAGATTTCTCAAGAGTTAAAATCATCTACAACATCCATTTTCTGATTTCTCATTCTCATCCTTCGATCCTTAATCATCCTAGTTCTCTTTTTTGTTCCCGAAGTTAGATAAATCTAAAGGATTGCACATTATTGAAAATTGATCCCTATTTTATGGTGCAAACTAGATCACAACACAAGAAGAATATGTGAATTAACAAAGAGACATCAACTTCAAGTGATCTAAGTCAAACTGATCCTAAAATGAATCCCATGGGATTGAGAATTCCCCTAAGAAATATCACTCTACCTTCACAAAATCCTCAAGAGGAGGGTCAAGTGGAGAACATCATTGACAACATATTAGGGATGACACTAGATGGTGCAAAATCCAAAAAATCATCGAATTATTAATGCCATGATGAGGTTATATCACTCCCAATACATGCTTGAATTGGAAAAAAAAGGGGCTAAACTCCCTTCTGACTATGACATAATAACTCTTGTGGAAAAACCTCTCAAGATCATGCCTCCAATCCCACCCATACCTCCATATCAAAGCATCACATCCCACAAATCATATCATCCATCACTCCAACTCTGCCAAGTGTTAGCAAGGGAATCTCATTACTTCATGCACTTCAAGCAAAACCCCTTGTGAATAATCAAGAGTTGCATGAAAACACCATATTGGACCAATTTGTCCTAGTAAATCCATTACACCCATACATTCCACTTTCATTTCATAATCATGCCAATTCATCTTCCTTTCATGCAACACCAGTCTATCCTCTTGACATTGAAACATCTCTCCCTATGACCTCACAAGGAGAATGTGATTTGTTTTGGGTAGGGGGTCTTCAATCCCTCATCATAATTTATTCAAGGGAATGCACCATCCATCTTTCCACCATTTCTACCTCTACCACTTACATCCACATCACCCCTAGGATCAGGTCTTCCCCCCATGCTCACCACCCATCAAAAAAATCCAAGCAATCTCCCCATCTTACCCTCAATATCACAACAACAGGTGGCAACTATCCAAGCAACCCTAAAAATCAATACATCATCTACTATTCCCCAAGTCTCTCAAAGCATGGTCCCCCAAGGACAAAGCATATCAATTACACCATCCAACTTCCAAACCCCAATCATCAATACGATTGTTCCTCTCATCACAATGGTCAATTCTATTCCAAACGGACCACCACCACCACCAAGACCCAACATGGTGAATTCATTTAGCATCACGTTGCAAGCAACACAACAAGCCATCTATCAAAATGAACTCCAACAAATCCAAAATCAACAAGTTGCATAGTTAGTTGCTCAGCAAGCGCAAGAACAGTTAGCAACACAAAAAGTGCAATAGGCACAATAGGCTTCTCAAGCCCAAGCTTTACTACAAAAAAAACAAGCCACCCAAGCTATGTAAGTAGCTCAAGACACACACGCTACACAGGCTGATCAAGCTGTGCAAGTAGCCCAATAAGCAGATTCTCAAGCTCAAGCCCAATATCAAGCTTAGCAAGTGTAAGCAAAAACTCAATACAAGGCACAATTGCAAGTAGTCCAACAACAAGAATATCAACAAGCCTTGCAAGAATATCAAGCACAACAGCTAGCATCTCAACAACAAGCCCAACAATAATCTTTTTTCTCACAACAACAACACAACCAATGATAAGTGTTGTTGGCTCAACAGAAAATGTAGGCATTAATCACACAACAAAGCTTGCAGCAAAATCCCACCAGTACTCCACCCATCAATCAAATGCCCCAACCCCCTGAAAACATGTTCAATCCACCTCTTGATCTACAAGATGATGTGATGACACATATCAAGTTGCTCTCACAGCAAGTGCTTGATCTTCAATTAAGAAAAACAACAAGCACACTTGGCAATCTATGTCCCTATCCTTTTGATAGGAGCCTTGCAATGATACCATTCCCAAAGGGGTTCAAAATCCCCAAATTTGATAAATATCACAAGTTGGGAAACCCTAAAGACCACATCAAGGAATTTTAGGTACATTGCATGGAAGTCACATACAATGATACATATCTAATGCGGTTATTTCCTTGAATCTTAACTAGGCCCACTATGGAATGGTTCTCTCGTCTACCTATGAGTGTCAAAACATTCCAAGAAATTGTAGATGCATTCCTCAAGAACTACGAATTCAACATCGGCATGGATGTTAGCTTAGAGGAATTGCCAACGCTCAAAAAAAATAAGGGGGAATAATTCGCCTCCTTCATACAATGATGGTGATCCAAGGCCAATCAGAGTAAGTGGGCCATGCCAGAGGAGAAAAACATTTGTACCATCATTTCCAATCTAGATAAGACCTTGGCAGTCCATCTAAAGATGCAATGCATCACCACATATGACCAATTAATCCCCAAGGTTCTCAACATCGAACAAGCCGTTATTGCACAAGGGAGTACGTGCCTAAATATCCTGAACAACAAGATAGTTTCCCATCCACTAGCTATAAAGAGAAACCTCGTACATGGGAAAAAAACAAAAATGTCAGCAATGATAGTGTGGTCGACATCAATGCCATGATCAGTGCTCCAAAGAAGAATGCCCAAACATATCATCAACCGCAAAATATAATCATAATAACACACAATCCAATGTGATAACCCAACAACCACCCCACAATCAAGTCAACAACCTCAATAATCAAGGAGGACCACCTCCATGAAATAGATATCCTCCCAAGAGGAAATTCACAACCCTTAGGGAATCAATCGAATCCATCATGAAGAAGTTGGTCAATGAGAACCTCATCAAAATCCCCACTTATGATAATCACCAAGAGCCATAGGTGAAACCACAATAATACAATGAAAATTTCCTTTGCGATTATCATAAGCTAAAGGGGCATACCACAACCAACTATATGAAACTGAAATATTTCATCTAAGACCTCATCGATGACATAATCATAAATTTGGAGCAACTAGTTGGTAATCAAGATGTAAAAGTCTACACAAATCTGATGCCCTATCACAACCAATGAAATAACAAAGGGAAGAAAAAATATGCTAATGTCAACCACATGTATGATCAAGTTGATGCATCACTGGATGGAATGGTAACTATTATTAGTATCAAGGGAACCAAAGCTAATTGTGGAGTAACCACACATGGCAGAAAGGTCACTATTTCCAAGGAACCATAGCCATCTAGGACCTCCACCTCAAATCAGAAATTTGTTCCTAATGGTTACAACATCCTTGACAAGTTAAAAAGAACCCCTTTTTAGATCCCCATCATGGAGTTACTAAAGATATCATCTACCGACAAAGAAATCCTTGAGGAAGCATTGGCTTCATCTAGCATCTCTACCAACCTTGATATATAGCAATTCCAAGCTATGGTCGGTAGCATCACCACCCTAATTTCCTCACATTTTTCGATCAATATTTCCCCGCCCAACCATCTCACAACTGTGCACTTCACCTTGAAGTCTCGGTTCATAAAAATAAGGCCAAAAGAGTCTTTTTGGATGGAGGTACATGCCTCAACATCCATTCACTCAAACTCATAAAGAAACTAGGATTCTCTAAAGATTCCATTGAAAAAGAAAAGGGTATCATAATCAAGGCTTATGATGATCAAGAAAGAGTATCTCAAGGCAATATTCAATTCCCTATTCAAGTAGGGTTGGCTATTATGGAAACTAATTGTCAGGTGCTTGACCTTGATTTGCCTTATAATATCCTCTTGGGGCACCTATGAATTCATGGGATACAAGCAGTTGCATTGACCTTCCACCAATGTGTCAATTTTTCATACCAAAACTAGGAGGTCACAATATATGGTGATCCTGAGCCCTTCACATACTGCAAGAACCTAGAAGCCAAGTATTATAAATTTCCCCAAGTCCCAAAGAATTATTAAGGCCCTTCAACTCCATATATAGATCCATCCAATATAGCCTCCACTTTTGGGACAAAGACACCTACCATTTCTGACATATCCAACATTAAACCTATATTCCAAGACAATGAGTGTGGGGAATACAAAATGAAGAATGGAGCCTTTGTGGACAGGGAGTTACCTCAATCCCCCAAACCCCATGGAAAGCCACAACCCACCAATAAAATAGCTCAAAACTTCAGAGAAAATCCCTCTTGATTCAAAATTTTAGGAGATCTAGGCAGAGAAGTGGTAGACAAGAGAGACATATCCAATATCCTATATCAATATGAAAGACCTATACCTACCCTTCCTATGGATGATGCCAACATTGGACTTCAAATAACGTTGGGTATGGGCTATAACGAAAATTGAAGTATGGGAAAGAAAAAAATGGTCGATTGGAACCTATCATTGTGCATAAATAAATGAAAAATATTGGCCTTGGGTGTACCCCTCTGAGTGTAACCATACATGGTAGAATTCCCCCAATTAAAGTAGTCAAGACTCCCCCTTAGCTAACAACAACCGCCCTTGAACTACCAGTATCCACAGGTCGGCCTTTAGATAAATTCACCTTAGATGTAACTGATTTGTGTAGTAGTAAAAAAAATCCCATAAATGACTTACCTGTGATGTTTGAAGACTCCTCCCTATGCATAATTAGCACCCTATCTTTTGAGTTGGACCACCAAACCCATGAAATAAACCTAGTCTACCCCCAACCCATCGATTATGACCAACGAGGACCACTGATTTTGGACATGTTCAAAAATGATGAGGCACACTTGGAGTTCATGGGATTATGAGATACAGTACCATATGGAGATCATAAGTCTAGATGTGACATCACACTAGACACTCAATCCTATTATGGACAGACGATTGAATCCTTCAATCAGAAAAGTGAGAAATTTAGAGTAATCTCAAGGTCTTTTAGTGAAAACTACACTATGGAAATCTCTGACCCAAAAATAGTAAAAATAAAGGACACATCCAATGGTGAAAAGCTCTCTAAGTCACCATTGGATGAAGGATTTTATCTCCCCTTCATTGCACTTCATCAAGAAAAATCACCAGTTTTGGCAGAACAATGCATCCCGTCAACCTAGGAACAAAGGAGTTACTGCACATAACCTTCTATGTTGAATCACTTCTCACAGAAGAACAAGAACTCTTAACAGCATTTCTGAAAGAAAGAAAGGTAAATTTTGCATGGAATTATGATGATATGTGTGGGCTTGACCTACAGGTAGTAGTTCACCACTTGGTTGTATATCTTGAAGAAAAACCTGTGAGATAGAAATTGAGAAAGATGCATCCTCAAATAGCCCTGCTAGTCAAAATGGAATTGCAAAAACTCCTAGATGTAGGTTTCATATGACCAATTGATTATCCAGAGTGGGTATCAAACCTAGTACCTATTTTGAATCCTACTAGGGGCATCCACATCTACATCGATTTCAGAGACTTAAACAAAGTGTGTTCCAAGGATGACTTTCCACTACCAAACATTGACATGATAGTGGATATAACAGTCGAAGAAGAGATGTTATCACTAATGGATGGGTTCTTAGGATATAACTAGATCATAATAGCAAAGGAGGACCATCACAAGATAGTGTTCACGTGTCCGTGGGGAACATATTGTTGGAATATGATGCTATTTGGGCTAAAGAATGTAGGAGCAACTTATTAGACATCCATGACATTAATATTTCACGATATGATCCATAAGGGTATGGAAGATTAGGTGGATGACATATTGGCTAAATCTAGGAAAAGATGGGACCACATATCAACTCTATGTTCCATTTTTGATAGGTTGGAAAGAATAAGGTCTGACTCAACCCAAAGAAGTGTGTATTTGAAGAGAAATCAAGCAAGCTCTTGGGATATATTGTTTCAATGAGAGGAATTGAGGTAGATCCCACCAAAGTAAAGGAAATACTTGAAATTGAAGCACCCAGGACACTAAAATAGCTAAGAGGTCTACAAGGAAGACTTCAGTCCATCTGTAGATTCATAGCACAACTGATAGACAAAAAAATCCCATATTCGCATATACTCCACAAGGGGGTAGCATACAAATGGGATAAGAAATGTGACTAGGCATTCAAAAAAATCAAGGAATACCTACTCACACTGCCAGTTCTAATGCCACCAATTCTAGGCAAATCATTGATCCTATACATATTAGCAACGATATCTTTTGACACACTCTTAGCCCAATATGATGAAAACATAAGGGGGAGAGCAATATAATATATCAGCTAGACCATGGTAGGACACAAGCCAACCTATACAACTATTGAAAAATATTGTCTAGCAATTGTGTTTGCAACTTAGAAATTTAGACACTACATGTTGGCACATCAGATCAGGCTAATCGCAAAAATAGATCCGCTCAAGTACCTAATTTCCAAAGTAACTCTCACAAGACGGATGGCAAAGTGGGTTATGATCCTAACAGAGCATGGCATTGAGTATGTAGAGTACAAGGCCATCGAAGGACAATCAATTACAGATCAATTAGTGAAGGCACCTATATATGCATAAAACACACTTATCTCAAAGTTCCTCAACGAATCAATTTTAAACCTAAGTGAAATAGAACACTGGAAGATGTATTTTGATGGATCCTATATAGAACATGTGTCGAGAGAAGGGATTTTATTCATCACTCCTATTGGCACTCTCAAATTTTGCAGATTTGAGGTGCCCATTTCGAGAAATTTGCCTCTGCACTTTCAGAAGTGCACCTGAGGGGTTAATCTGAGTGACCCACTTTAGAGAATCAAAATTCGGAGCATGTTGATTTTCAAGAAAATCCCATTTGTAGACGTATTTGATTGAAATAGATGACCGTGTGTGTCAATTTTCAGCTTCCCACGATAAGTTTTGTTAGGGTTTTCAAAAAGTGAAGTTGGAGGGTTTTCCACTGTTCTATTGTTTGCAGATTTGGCAGTTTTGCGTAACAGCCTCCTGTTTGAGCTTGGATTTCGCAACCAGTTGATTTTCATATCAAAATGAATGTTGTTCTATGTTCTCCATACCCAAATGATCTCAGGTGTCAGTTTTCAAAGCCTAATGATGTGATTTTCTATTTTTAGCGGATCAAAACGAAATGCAGTTTGTTCTGTTTTGCACCTGCTTTAATGATAGGCTTTCTAAGAGGCTAACTTTGACCATCAATATCTTTTGATCAGTGATGTTTCAAGTGAATTCCTTTTACAAACATGCTCAGGGTACCTCAATGAACTTATTTTTCTGATGGCAGCTCGTCAGGGGTTGATTTGCTACTCTTCCAAATTGGCAGTCGGGTGTAATCTAATTGTTTCAGAACAGCTGCTGTTTCAGAAAAGTTTAATTGGGCAACTTTTCCAATTAATATCTGGTTCCTCGGGATCTGTTTCTCTGAGCCATCTTTTTCACTATACTTTTGGATCAAATGACTATATTCTTGCAAGTTTTTATAGTTTCGAGAGGTCGTTTGATTGGTTTCCCAGATTGATTCCTGAGGCAACTTGGCCTGTTTTGACCATTTTGCAAAAGTGACAGAAAACAATTTTTGAAGGCAACCTAGTTTACCATTTCACTTCAAATGCATTCGGAACCTTCCTTTGATCAGTTCAAGGAAAAATTTGTTTGAAAGAGAATTTTTTTTAGTTAGGTCCACATATGCTTTACATGACTTGAGGTTATGTTTCAATACTAGTAAAAAGGCATTGTCAGAAATTGAGGGTTTATGTTATGGTCTTTTGAGTAGCATGTTGCTAAGTAATAGCCATCATATTTGTTGTATGAGGACTATTATTCTTCCCCACTGATGTCACTCTCTATCATATGACTTGAAAGAGTTCAATCAAGTATTCATGCAAAATTAAGGTGTATGCCACAACAACCATCATTGCTCTTCATCGCTTTGTAAATGTTTATCACAACTAGTAAGGATGGATGCTTGTCAATGGAGTGGAATGTGATCGTGTTACAATTATAGGAGATGTTGTGATGCCATTAGAGGCATGCATCCCTTTTATAGTGATGAGTCAGATCTCTCAAAAGGGAGTTTCCTACAAAGATAAAATTACAAATTGTTCTATTGTACATATTTCTCCAGAGGGTTCAGTAATTGATGGAAAATGTGAAAAGAATATGCTCAAAACTTGAAGCTTAAATCAGGGTTTGAATTACCATCTGAGAAGGTTGGTGATTTTCAAATTAATAAACTATGTAAAGAGAGCAAACTTTTGCAAATTACACATAAATAGGTGTATGATTTCCACTTGGAGATAGAAATTGTTCTCTAGTTCTCTGCAACAACAAATATCTATCAGGCAACATGAGGAATTTAAGAACAAGTGAAGGCATCTTAAAAGAGCTCGAGCCTTATATTGTGGAGTGTTTGCATAAAAACTAGAAGGGTTATGTTGCAGATTTGGGTTCATCATCATGGTATCTAAGAAGGGATCTATACAGTATCTCACAACATTTATACATAGTTTTGTGTTTGGGATTATGCGTAAAGAAACCAATGAGCGATTGTATGATACAAATGAGGAAATATTTGCATATTTTTGCATGGGTTGATCCATGCATTTAGAGAATGACGTGCCCAGACAGGTTGAACTCCAAGTTCAATGCTGAAAACAAGAGAATGTGTGTCATGTGCAAGAAAATAGAGGAAGCTGGAGGGCACGACTAGGTGAGGAATTGCTGAATATGAACAATGACTGTTGAATATGCTTTAGAAACTTTTAGGATAATGCATTTGGAGGTTGTGAAGCCGCACTCCACAAAGGCTATCACAATACATGTTGCCTGCACCAGTGAGAGGAATTAAGTGCAAATATACTAGGCCGCATAGAGGATAAATGAAGGGTATGCACAAACTAGATTATTGATAAATCTTTAGATATTTACAAGCAGGCTGATGGAGGAACAAGCAGTGGAGGATGTGTGGCCAAGGAGAGGGGGCACAACCTGTAGCAAGGAAGGAGCAGGAGGTTATGTGCATCGCACAATGATAGGCATGGCGAGGTACAAGGGGCGTGACCTGTAGGGTGAAGGGAAGCCCACGTAGGGTGAGGGGGTCGCCAGGTTGCTGGGCTTGGCCAAAAGTGGTGGTTGTTGCTTTACAGCATGGTGCGGATGCATGCAAGCCCCGTATAATGATTGAGTTGAGCTCGAGCCAGGAGGGGAGTATGTAGAATGCAATGGCCGCCATGAGTGCACACAATGTTTTGCAGAGTTTAGGCAAACAAGATGCAAAATGAAAAAGGATTAGGGCAAACCAAATGATGAATGATCAAAGAAAATCCAATGGTAGTGATCTTTGGTCAAACTCCAGCTACATCCAAACCATTGCCCGCCATATTGTGATCTGGAAATGCTCACGAGTTGTGGATTGTGGGATGGCGAGGAGATGGAGAGATGAAGATTAAAGCATTTAAAATTAAATGTTTTGGTTATAGTTTTGTCAAATAATATTAAGTTGGGGAGTGGGACCCATTTCTTTTTCTCTCGGGTGCTGGGTAAATATTTTTTGAAATATTTCATATCTGACAAATGAGGCAAAACTTGGGGCTATTCACTAAGTGTGAAAACAGGTAAAATATTATATATTGGGATTATATTAAATGCCCATTTTTTAGGGAAAAATGAAAGATGGATAGCTCGATAAGTTAAATAGTTTTCACTTTTGAAAGTGAAATTTCTTCATATGGAAAATGTTGGCACGAGAAAAAGGTGAAAGTGAAACAGAATTTAACGGTTGAGATCGGGAGGCCAATGCAGCAAGATCTTGATCGTTGCCCACCATATCGTGATCTGGAGTTGCTCACAGGGTGTTGATTGCGAGATGGCGGGTAGTTAGGGGTGGGTCCTTAACAATAAAATTAAAGGCTCGGGTATTAAATGTTTCTTGTGAGATAAGATAATGCCGTGAAGTGGAGGTGAAATTTTTGTTAAGCCCATGATTAAATATTTACAAGATTTTCATTTTATGAAGTGAAATATTTTGTGCTTGGTTAAATATTGAGGTGCAACATTATAAAATAAAGAGTAGAAATAAAATATTTTCACGGGAAAACAGGCAGGATATTATTTAACTATTTTTCACTTGCTGGGTAAATTTAGGTGGAGTTTTCCTCATAGGGTGAAGTATTTCAACTATGAAGTTAAAATTTTCATTTTGTAGATGGAATATTAAAATTCCATGTGAAATGCAAGAGGGGGTAATTTGAGAAAGTGAGTAAAGTATTCACTTGGGTTTCTCTTTGCTGAGAATAAAGACATTATATGCATCTACAACAAGTAAAGTGGGGAAAATGTGTTTTCACGGGAGCAGATGTTTTTTGTGTTTACACAACAAGTGAATGGAGTAAAATATACACATGGGCATTTTTCTGTTAGAGAAGGAATTGGGCAAATGTTGTTTTGAAAACAGAATAAAGTTTGTTACAAGGAGAAGAAGAAGATGTTTCTAGATGGCTATTCCTGTTCGGATTTAGGGTTTCTTCTGGAATCTCTTCTCCTCTTCTTATTCTTTTCTCTTCTCATTCTAAAGGTTGGAAAGTTAGAAGTCTAGTGTGGAGCTGCATATCAAATTGTAAAATTTGTAGTTATAGAGGCAATGCAAGTGGGTTTTGTGTCATTTTATTGTAGAATTTGAGTTTATTGGGATTTGATGTTTCATAACAGTACTGGCATTTGAGTTTAACTGACAAATCTAGGATTATGTCTCTCCTATGTGCAAATGTATTTGAATTTTGAATGAAATAATCAAGGGTTATTTTGTTCTTCTCACTATTATGGTGTGTGCAATTTTGGTTTTAGCTTTGATTCAAAGAATTAATTAAACTGCTTAAATGAGATTGTAGATTGATTGTTCTGTACAAGGATTGGGTAAGAAGTATTGAGATGAGGTACAAATTGGTGATACTGTAAGGCACTATACTCAGAGATATTACATGCTATGTGTTAAAATCTGCTATGAACCATTAGGTGTTGGTGAATTTGACGCCTCCAATGGATATGGCACTGGTCTGATTTTCATCTATTCTTTGTGATTTAGTGTTTTGTTTGTGTTCACCTGGGGCTTGCTACCATTTTAAAAGTAATGATTATCTTTCACCATGAAACTGTGTTGTAACTATCTCACACTCCGAGTGGTTGATAAAACTGATGAACAACCAATTCATTTTAGCTTTATCCCATTCTATTGAGCTATTAAGTGGGATTATCTATTTGAAGTTAATGCTTGTTTATAATTTTTTTGCAAAAGTTGTGAAATCATTAAGGGATCACCCTCTCGGGTCTTGCAGAGCCCAAAGTGTAGCAGGTTATTGTTAAAATCCTCGTCAGTTGGTCCAGGTCCTCCGAGCTGCCCTTGATTGGAATTGGCAATTCCATAGGTAGATTAGGAGATAAACTTGGTTTACAGAAAAAATCACCAACAAAATGGTGACTTACTAGGGATTCACTTAGAGGTTTTGGTTGCAGACAGTGTTGTTATAGAGTCATAGAAGTTTTAAATTATTTTTGTAACCATTGCTGATAAATATTTATGGCTTATAGAGTCATGAGCCTTAGAAGTCCATTCTCCTTGTTGGTTGAGTCAATTCTCATGAATGTTGCCAGAGAGTCTGTTGTAATTCATCTTTCAATGTAAGTCTATCAAGATTTGTCCATACTTCATGCTTATTTCATAATACCTCACAAGTTGTGAGTGGCGACTCCGAGATCTATGCACTTGTGTGCATTATTTGAGAACAACTGGGAAAAACCCAAAATATTTGTAGTAGAGATGAAGCCGATTCGAGATCTTGTGATGAAGTACCCTGAAAAGTTGAGGAAGGAATCCATATGATGTCATATTGTTGGATATGAAGGTGTTGCAGTACTTATGCTGGTTTTTAATGAATTTGACCTGTGAAGAATTTCCAGCTGTTCAAATTTTTGTCCTCTGCAAAGAGGTGGCGACTCTACCAAAGAACCTAATGAAGATGTGAATACGGTTCAAGAATCTACAAATATTTCTAATCAGAAGAACCATTTGCAGCTGCTGCAACAGTTCCAGGCATTTTTCACTCTTGGGTTTCAAGAAATTGTGTATTGAAACCATATGTGAATGTTTTAGGAAATTTTTGATTCCCTATTAGATGAATCTGCATTATGAAAGGGAACAATAACAGTATTTCTTTCCATACTTCTGAAATGTAATATGTAACATGAGTAAATAAGTATGTGTGTTGTGAGTTATGTCTTTGAGAAAGCTTAAGGCATAGGTATTCAATCAATGTTTTAGAATCATGGTTGATTTTGTTATTGGTAACCATGTACGAAGTTGATACTAATTGAATTTGTATACAAGAGGGTTTCCCTATGAAATGGAAAGTAAAAGTATGTAGGGAAAACAAGTTATCCCAAGCCCTCAAAGGGATTTTTCTATTAAAAGATATATTCCATTGGTTTTTAGTGGTATTGGAGGTTTCCCGAACCTAATCCCTAAAGATGTTAGAAAGAATTTTCCCATATTCGCAGGGCAAAGTTCAGAATCAGCCTCTAAGCATCTACAAAATTTCATGGATGTGATGGGGGATTATGAGGTAAATCATGAGGATGTTGTTATGAAACTGTTTGTTCAATCCTTGAAGGATGATGCCAGGGATTGGTTTGCATATTTACCATCATATACTATAGCCTCTTGGAATCAGTTTATGATAGCCTTTGTTGAGAAATTTGGTGAAAGGGTGAATCCAAGTGAGGTGAGGAAAAACCTTTTGGAGATCCATATAAGTGAAAATGAGTTGGTCCCTATTTTCAATCTCCGATTTTCCAAGGCAATAAGAGAGATCCCAGAGTATGTAAGACCGAATGGTGTCGAATGTTTGGTCGTGTATCTTAGTGCATTTGACAATAAGATGGGATTCTTGTTAAGGGATAAAGATCTTGCAACTTTACTTCAGGCATTTTAAATTTCCATGGACATTGAGAACAATTTAAAATACTCTATGACAAAAGGGTGTCTAGCTGCAAGTGTTGGTTACCCAAGAATAGCTCATGATTGTGGAATTCAAAGACTAGGTAATGGAAATGATTGTCAAGCTGACAATGCCTCTACTGTTGTGATTTCTTCATCATCAAAATATGAAGATCATAGTGAGCTCCAAGTTGAATGTCAACAGAATTTGGGCATTGTTGATAAAAGGTCTTTTGTACAAGAGTTGTATGAAATGAGAAGACAAGGAGCAGTGAATGAGATACAGAGTGCCACTTCATGTCATGTTGTGACCAGAAATTACAAGACATGTATTGCTAATATTTCATTAGAAAATAGTGACTCTAATTGTGAAAGTACAACCCCAAAATATTGTTGTGAGGATTTTTAAAATGGTTTGTGTAGTGAGGCTTCTTCTTATGAAAACCATGATGGGGTTGATACTTGTGACTGCTATTCTGAAAGTGATGTTGAAACATATTCCTCACTTAGAGAATGCAACGATATAAATGTTCATAAGGTCATTTATCCACAAGTGAAAGAATAAGGAACATGTCAAGAATATACCGAATGTAATTCAGGTTCAAAATCAGAAGAGCATGTTCACTATGAGAGTGATTCGGAATTTGAGGACAAACATGTGTGTGATCAGTATGTTGATTCAAAACATAATGTTAAATATGATGAAGGTACTAATGAGCGTTCTTATGTTCCTACTCTTCATGTTTGTTTGAATGAAGCAAAGATGGAAAGGTTTGTGATGCATGATGAGCATGATGATAAAATAAGGGATTCATCAAGCATGTATATAGGTGAATCAACACTAATTGATGATATTGAAAATTTTGCTGACTTATGTGACAGTAAAGTTTCAGTTTGTGTTGATATGGCAAATGTTGTCAATCCATGTGTGGAGCAGCCGAGTAGTGACAATGATGGTGAATCTCATGTTGATGAATGTGAGGTTGAATATAATTACCTTTTGTTTGATGCTTCTGATTTTCAGAATATGCACATGGACATATGGTCACCACATATGAAAAGCCTTGATATGAAGGAAAATGATGATTCTAGTTTCATTGTTAATGAGGAAATTTTGATTAGCAATGATTCTTTCACTTTTGGATCAACAAACATACCAGATGGTGTTGTACATGAGGTTATTCGTTCACAAGGTTGTCTTCCTCATTTCCTTGTTGATAATGATTTGTTTGAGCCTTCACTGGAGGTATTTGGTTTTGAAAGGAATGATGATGTGAAAAATGAATCAGAACATTTTTCTCAAGCCTGAGATGAATGTATTTACTCATTCCTTGGATGTTAACGATGCATGTGTTTCTCATGACCTTGATACCGAGTTGTGTTTTGATGTGCCTGAACCAAAGTGTCAAAAGATGGGCCTAGGTTGTAGTGACCAATACAAGGATGCCCTTGAATGTGAATCTTTTATCTTTGACATATGCCAAGATGACTTGTAGGGAACACACCAAGTTGTTAATGAGAATTTTCAGTTTGATTTGCAAGTTGATTTGGATTTGCAAACTGATAATCAGATTGAGCCTAATAGTTCCAGCCATACAACAGGGTGTGAGTGCTATTTTTGTCAGTTGGAAGGAATTTTCATAGAATGTGGCAATGTGCAAGATATGGAGGCAGGTTGTTTTCTGCCTGAGAATGATCCATGTGATGAATGTGATAGGTTGTTGCCACATGATAATTAGTATTTTGAAAGTATTCCCAACTTTCAGATGCATAGTGATTGTGAACATGTTAATAATGTTGTGAATGATTTCCTGTTAGGAGGTACTAACATGTTTAGTCAGGCAAAGGGTTGTGATCAAACTGTGTTTTCATATGGTCTTGATCACTATTTTCAAATCATGTCACTTGATATAAAATCAGAAAATAGAGAAAGTAATAATGATGTGACCATTTTGATCTGGTTGCCATATAATGAAGTTGAACATAGAGAAAGTTTCTACTTTCCAGAAGGCAGCTTGACACTGATGTTTGTAAAGTTGCAATTGTTTATGTTGTTATGGTTTGATAAGTGCAAGCATGAGTTGAGGGGGATCAACTCTTTTTACAAAATTGTATTTGATAGAGGTAAATGTTGATTCCTATTTTTCATTTGGTGACCTGGGGTCATCAAATGAAGTTAAAAAATAAAAATTGAATTGGCGAGCAGTTTGAAGGCACTTGACAGATTCAGGATTTGGTCTACTTTCCCCAGAGATCTAGAATATTGATATGCCCACAAGGGGCATACATCCCAAGATGGAGCCACTGTTGGCACTCTCAAATTTTATAGATTTGAGGTGCCCATATCGAGAAATATACCTCTACACTTTCAAAATTGCACCTGAGGGGTTAATCTGAGTGACCCACTTTGGAGAATCAAAATTCAGAGCATGTTGATTTCCAAGCAAAGCCCATTTGCAGACGTATTTGATTGACATAGATGAGCATGTGTGTCAATTTTTATCTTCCCACGATAAGTTTTGTTAGGGTTTTGCATTGTTCTACTGTTTGCAGATTTGATAGTTTTGCAAAATGGCCTCCTGTTTGAGCTTGGATTTCGCAACCAGTTGATTGTCATGTCAAAATGAATGTTGTTCTATGTTATCCATACCTAAATGATCTTAGGTGTTGGTTTTTAGAGCCTAATGATCTGATTTTCTATTTTTAGCAGATTGAAACGAAATGCAGTTTGTTTTGTTTTGCACCCGCTTTCCTGACAACCTTTCTGAGAGGCTAACTTCGATCCTCAATATCTTTTGATCAGTGATGTTTCAAGTGAATTCCTTTTACACATGTGCTCAAGGTACCTCAATGAACTTATGTGTCTGATGGAAGCTCATCAAGGGTTGATTCTCTACTCTTACAAAATGGCAGTCGGGTGTGTTCTAATTGTTTTAGAATAGCTGTTGTTTTAGAAAAGTTTAATTGGGCAAATTTTCTGATTAATATCTAGTTCCTCGAGATCTGCTTCTCTGAGCCATCTTTTTCACTATACTTTTGGATCAAATTACTATATTCTTTAAATTTTTTAAAGTTTCACGAGGTCATTTGATTGGTTTCCCAGATTGATTCCTGAGGCAACTTGGCCTGTTTTGATCTTTTTGCAAAAGTGACAAAACAGTTTTTGAAGGCAACCCAATTTACCATTTCACTTCAAATGCGATCGAAACTTGCCTCTAATCAGTTCAAGGAGAAATTTTTTTGAAAGAGAAATTATTTTAGCCGGGTCCACATGTGCTTTACATGACTTGAGGTTATGTTTCAATACTGGTAAAAAGGCATTGTCAGAAATTGAGGGTTTATGTTATGGTCTTTTGAGTAGCATGTTGCTAAGTAATAGCCATAATATTTGTTGTATGAGGACTATTATTCTTCCCCACTAGTGTCACTCTCTATCATATGACTTGAAAGAGTATAATCAAGTATTCATGCAAAATTAAGGTGCATGCCACAACAACCATCATTGCTCTTCATCGCTTTGCAAATGTTTATCACAACTAGTAAGGATGGATGCTTGTCAATGGAGTGGAATGTGATCATGTTACAATTATAGAAGATTTTTTGATGCCATTAGATGCATGCATCCCTTTTATAGTGATTAGTTAGATCTCTCAAAATGGAGTTTCCTGCAAAGATAAAATTACAAATTGTTCTATTATACATATTTCACCAGAGGGTTCAGTAATTGATGGAAAATGTGAAAAGAATATGCTCAAAACTTGAAGTTTAAATCAAGGTTTGAATTACCATCTGAGAAGGTTGGTGATTTTCAGATTAACAAACTATGTAAAGAGAGCAAAATTTTGCAAATTACACATAAGTAGGTGTATGATTTCCACTTGGAGATAGAAATTGTTCTCTAGTTCTCTGCAACAATAGATATCTACCGGGCAACATGAGGAATTCAAGAACAAGTCAAGGCATCTTAAAAGAGCTCGAGCCTTATATTGTGGAGTGTTTGCATAAAAACTAGAAGGGTTATGTTGCAGATTTGGGGTCATCATCATGTTATCTGAGAAGGGATCTATGCAGTATCTCAAAACATTTATACACAGTTTTGTGTTTTGGATTATGCGTAAAGAAACCAATGAGCGGCTGTATGATACAAATGAGGAAATATTTGCATATTTTTGCATGGGCTGGTCCATGCATTTAGAGAATGACGTGCCCAGATAGGTTGAGTTCCAAGTTCAATGCTGAAAACAAGAAAATGTGTGTCATGTGCAAGAAAATAGAGGAAGTTGGAGGGTGTGGCTAGGTGAGGAATTGTTGAATATGAACAATGAATTTTGAATATGCTTTAGAAAATTTTAGGAGAATGAATTTGGAGGTTGTGAAGCCGCACTCCACAAATTCTATCACAATACATGTTGCCCGCACCAGTGAGGAATTAAGTGCAAATATACTAGGCCACACAGAGGATAAATGCAGGGTATGCACAAACTAGATTATTGATAAATCTTTAGAGATTTACAAGCTAGCAGATGGAGGAACAAGCAGTGTAGGATGCGCGGCCAAGCAGAGGAGGTGCAACCTATAGCATGGAAGGAGCAAGAGGTCACATGCATGGCACAACGATGGGTGTGACCAGGTACAAGGGGCGTGACCTGTAGGGTGAAGGGAAGCCCGCGCCAGGTGAGGGGGTCACCAGGTTGCTGGGTGTGGCCAAAAGTGGTGGTTGCTACTTTACAGCATGATGCGGATGCATGCAGGCCCCATATAATGATTGAGTGGAGCTCGAGCCAGGAGGGGAGGATGTAGAATAAAATGGCTGCCATGAGTGCACACAATGTTTCGGAGAGTTCAGGCAAACAAGATGCAAAATGAAAAAGGATTAGGGAAAAGCAAATGATGAATGATCAAAGAAAATCCAATGGTGGTGATCTGTTGTCATACTCCAACTACATCCAAACCATTTCCTGCCATATCATGATCCAGAAATGCTCACGAGTTATAGTTTGCGGGATGGCGGGGAGATGGAGAGAGGAAGATTAAAGCATTTAAAATTAAATGTTTTGTTTATAGTTTTGTCAAATTTAATTAAGTTGGGGAGTGGGACCCATTTCTTTTTCTCTCGAGTGCTGGGTAAATAATTTTTGAAATATTTCATATGTGACAAATGAGGTAAAACTTGGGGCTATTCACTAAGTGTGAAAATGGGTAAAATATTATATATTGGGATTATATTAAATGCCCATTTTTTAGGGAAAAATGAAAGATGGATAGCCCGATAAGTTAAATAGTTTTCACTTTTGAAAGTGAAATATGTTCATATGGAAAATGTTGGCACAAGAAAAAGGTGAAAGTGAAATAAAATCTAACGGTGAAGATCGGGAGGCCAATGCAGCAAGATCTCGACCGTTGCCCGCCATATCGTGATCCAGAGTTGCTCATGAGGTGTTGATTGCGGGATGGTGGGTAGTTAGGGGTGGGTCCTTAACAATTAAATTAAAGGCTCAGGTATTAAATGTTTCTTGTGAGATAAGATAATGCTGCGAAGTGGAGGTGAAAGTTCTGTTAAGCCCATGATTAAATATTTACAAGCTTTTCATTTTATGAAGTGAAATATTTTGTGCTTGGTTAAATATTGAGGTGCAAAATTATAAAATAAAGAGTAGAAATAAAATATTTTCACGGGAAAACAGGCAGGATATTATTTAACTATTTTTCACTTGCTGGGTAAACTTAGGTGGATTTTTCCTCATAGGGTAAAGTATTTCAACTATGAAGTTAAAATTTTCATTTTGTAGATGGAATATTAAAATGCCACGTGAAATGCAAGAGGGGGTAATTTGAGAAAGTGAGTAAAGTATTCACTTGGGTTTTTCTTTGCTGAGAAGAAAGACATTATATGCATCTACAACAAGTAAAGTGGGGAAAATGTGTTTTCACGGGAGCAGATGTTTGTTGTGTTTACACAACAAGTGAATGGAGTAAAATATACACATGGGCATTTTTCTGTTAGAGAAGGAATTGGGCAAATGTTGTTTTGAAAACAGAATAAAGTTTGTTACAGGGAGAAGAAGAAGATGTTTCTAGATGGCTATTCCTGTTCGGATTTAGGGTTTCTTCTGGAATCTCTTCTCCTCTTCTTATTCTTTTCTCTTCTCATTCTAAAGGTTGGAAAGTTAGAAGTCTAGTGTGGAGCTGCATATCAAATTGTAAAATTTGTAGTTATAAAGGCAATGCAAGTGGGTTTTGTGTCATTTTATTGTAGAATTTGAGTTTATTGGGATTTAATGTTTCATAACAGTACAAGCATTTTAGTTTAATTGACAAATCCAGGCTTATGTCTCTCCTATGTGCAAATGTATTCGAATTTTGAATGAAATAATTAAGGGTTATTTTGTTCTTCTCACTATTGTGGTGTGTGTGTAAGGAAACTCAGGTGCAGAAACAGCTTCCTACACTAATCTCTTAAGGAAAGTATGGTGCAAATTCAATTTAAACCCTTACAATTTCAGATTCGTTAATCTACTTAACAAAGATATTGCAGCAATATACCATACATACAGAAAATAAAGAATGACACAATGATTTACCCTGGGGCAAACCTTTCAGTAAAAAACCCCAGCACTCCAAAACCTGCACAATGTATTATCTTCAACACAACAGTTACAACACACTTGCAATGCAAGTTCTTTCAGGAGATTTCCAACACTTGAAGACAAATTGCGGAAACATCAAAAAATGTTCCAACAATACACTAACATCGCATATCTTCGCAACCCGTCATTGAATCTTCCAGACATAGCTCTTACGTGTCATAGGAATCCATCATAACCGTTTCAGCCATGATCTCCTTACACACAATTCAAGATGTCGACATATCAAGTGGAGTGACACATCAACATGCCAGCTAGACATGTACACTCACACTTAATTTACATTATTTGCAAGAAATACATTTTACAAAACAAATAATAAGAATAGGAATTATCCAAGGTTGAGACACCTTATTCCTAACAGTGTGCAATTCTAGTTTTAGCTTTGATTCAAAGAATTAATTAAATTGCTTAATTGAGATTGTAGATTGATATGTTCTGTACAAGGATTGGGTAAGAATTATTGAGATGAGGTACAAATTGGTGATACTGTAAGGCAATATACTCAGAGATATTACATGTGATGTGTTAAAATCTACTATGAACCATTAGGTGTTGGTGAATTTGACTCCTCCAATGGATATGGCACTGGTTTGATTTGCATATGTTCTTTGTGATTCAGTGTTTTGTTTTTGTTCACCTGGGGCTTGCTAGCATTTTAAAACTAATGGTTATCTTTCACCATGAAACTATGTTGTAACTATCTCACACTCCAAGTGGTTGATAAAACTGATGAACAACCAATTCATTTCAGTTTTATCCCATTATGTTGAGCTATTAAGTGGGATTATCTGTTTGAAGTTAATGCTTGTTTATAATTTTGTTGCAAAAGTTGTAAACTCATTAAGGGATCACCCTCCCAGGTCTTGCAGAGCCCAAAGTGTAGGAGGTTATTGTTAAAATCCTCATCAGTTGGTCCAGGTCATCCAAGCTTCCCTTGATTGGAATTGACAATTCCATTGGTAGATTAGGAGATCAACCTGGTTTACAAAAAAAAACACCAACAACTCCCCAAGGGGACTTCATACCCAAATCCTACAAGCTATCATTCCCATGCACAAACAACATAGTAAAGTATGAGGCACTTGTCATAGGACTGAGGATTGTGGTGCAGTGGAAAATTATGGCTCTTAAGGTATTTGGAGACTCTCAGCTCATAATCAATCAAGTAAACAATGCATATCAAATAAAGGATGATAAACTGACTCCATACAAGAAATTAGTGGAGAGCCTCAAGGATTCATTCACTGATATTACATTTGAACAACTACCTAGAGCAAACAATAGAGAAATGGATGCAATGGAAACCACTGGATCACTCATAGAAATCCCACACAACGTCCCAAAATAGGATTTTCTTGTAGAGCAGCTTCTCATACTAGCATTTGAGGTACCAGAGTTTGAATTCGAGTGTAAAATCATTCGTCACAATGATCCCTGGTACCATGGCATTTACACCTACTTGAGAATAGGATTTCTTCCCATCGATATAACACCAAACCTCAAAATATATTTTTTCAAGAAGTCATCTCATTTTGTCATCCTAGGAGAAACCCTCTAGCATAGGAGTAGTGAAGGGACCCTATTATGTTGCCTAAATACTAAGGAATCCATGACTACTTTAACCAAGGTACACAATAGTGTTTGTGGTTCACACTCGAGTGGTATGACTTTGGCGAAGAAACTATTGAGGATAGGATACTATTGTCTCACAATGGAAAGAGATGCACATGACTATGTTAAGAAGTGTTTGTAGTGTCAACAACATGGGGACCTCATCCATACACCAACTCAAGAGCTTCATCCCATAGTCACACCTTGGCCCTTTTCACAATGGGGCCTCGATCTCATCGACAAAATCACCTCCACCTCATGCAATGGCCATAAATTCATCATCACCACCACAAAGTACTTTACAAAGTGGGTCAAAGCCATTCCCATGACCTACATAACTAGAAAAAAAATATCCAAGTTCATCCTAATCTACCTTATTTGTTGATATGGTGTCCCTAAAGCCATTATCTCACATAATGGGGCACCTTTCAAAAATTAGGATGTTCAAGACCTTTTCCATAAATTCAACATCCAACATCACTTTTCCACTCTATATTATCCCCAAGGTAATGACCAAGTAGAAGCCACCAATAAAACTATTCTGAAGATCCTCAAGAAAATAGTCAATGGCACTGGTTGTGACTGGTATCTATAGCTAAATCCTACCTTATGGGCCTAATGCACAACTATCCACACACCAATAGGTGCCTCCCCCTTCTCCTTGGTCTATGGATCAGAAGCCATCCTCAACATTGAGATCGAGCTCATGTCCCTAAGGATATCACTACAAAATCTCATTATAGATGAGGAATACCGGGTCTCATGACTAATGAGCTAGAGCTACTAGATGAGTGGCACACGGATGCCCTCAATCATTTACAAGTCTATAGAAATCACCTCAAATGTAGTTACAACAAGAAAATTAGGAGGCGGACATTCCAAGTTGGTGAGCTAGTACTGAAGGAGAATTAGAAGAACATGCCAAATCTAGAAAGCAATGGTAAGTTTTAGCCCAATTGGCTGGGACCTTCCATCATCATGACAAGCTATAAATTAGGAGCCTACTAGTTGTCAACGCTTGAAGGGGAACCTCTATAGGATCCCATGAACAACTCCCATCTCAAAAAATTTTACACTTAATCATTTAAGGGTAAAACCAAACACACAAAAATATATAAAAATATAAAAAATCCCAAAAAATCAAAAGGATTAAAAATAGTAAATAAAAAAATCATCGTCTAGTTAAAACTACTTCAATGGTGCTTTGGAAAAGTACCTTAGTGAAAACCTAGCAAATAGGAACCAAGTGTAAATAAAGCACTCTCCATCCACCAAAATCTTCATGACTTATTATGAACACTTACCACTCATCCATCACATTCCATTAGTCCTTCCATCACCCATCCTCGTTTGTATCATAGCTTGATCTTGTGTTCATATCATGTTCCAGCCTAGTACTACTTGGCACATTCCTAAGGTTAGTTTTTCCTACCTATATCGAAGTAGTCTATCACATCACGCTAGGAGCATGTTCCTATACCTACATCAGATCATATTTGTGTATATTCTTGTGATCTTCCTAAAAATCTCAAAAATCTAAAAACATCCAAATCAAATAAAAAATCCAAAAACATGTCAAAAATCCATAATATCAAAAAATAGAGTCATATTGTCAAACTACATCATCTCTGAGCTTGAACGTAGGAAAGGTTGATCTTTGATCATCCCCCGAGACACCCTAGGTCATTCATTTAGGCATCTGTCACAATAAAATGGCAATCCATTTGTCCATCTATCTCATCAATAATTAAGTTAGTTGTCAGTCAAACTATTTTGTCTCTACATATATAATGTAGGTAAGTATAATTTGTTGATCATCTCCTAAGACCCCTAGGATAGGTTTTTAAGTTAGTATCTTGGTTAAAATCTCAAAAATCCAAAAAAAGTTAAATAAAACTAAAATACCGAAAACAACCTCATAACATTTCAAAACATCAAAAACATCCAAATATTTGAAAACACCAAAAATGGTGCATCCAGCTCATCTCACTTTCACCCACAATAAGCATCATTCATAATAAATCAATCGTTGCCTTCATCCTTTAGCAATTCAGTCAGAAACAAGTCTAGCAAGTTTAAAAGTGAAAGTTGAATCGTCAAAATCTGAAGTCTAGGTCAGTAAGTAAGCAAGTTAATCAACTTAGAGTATCAATAGCTTATCATCCAGTCAATCCCAAATCATTTGATAACAACATGTCCTAGGATGAACCCTTCCTATAATGGACATCAACATTAGTCATCACCATAGTTTAGTCTTGGCTAGTGGTATGAAGAACTTTGGTTTTCTTTTTTAATTTATCTTGGTATTTTTGAATTATCTTATTTTGTGCTCATTCCAATGACCTCTCGATGATTCCTAATCAATATGGTTTAGAGAGAAAGGAATGGGGAAACAATTATTATCTTTTTATCTACTATGCTTGTTGGATATTCTTGTGAAATAACTTGGTCATACATGTTTTTTTTGTTTTGTAGGAAAGTGTTTTAGATGTCTTGTTGACCACATAGGAAGGCTTTATTTTCTATGTTTTGGTCTAATGTTTAGAATATCTGAACTATATATTGAATAAGGCTTTGTATGTCAAATGTGAATAGGAGTACTCCTATCTGATTATTGAGTCAAAGCTCACCACATTAGGTACAATGTCATCCTAGTTCTTAATACCTTCATGCATCATACCTATGCGTGTTATCAAACATAAAGCAAATGGCCCTTTTAAAATCACAACTCCTAATTTTATCATCATCGTCATCACTAAATAAGATTTTTGGATCTTCGTTCTTCTATCTTGTTTCTATACTAACATGATGCCATGATAGTTACTCAAAAACATTAATTAACCCATTGTGCATCCACCAATCATCAACATAATTCATATATATAGGAAATACAAATTCATTTCATCTCATCATTAATATAGATTCATTATTATTTGCATTTCCTTTATTGTCAACTCATCCATTACAAAATCACATATCATCACTTCATATAATAATTATTTACGTACATTTTTTTGTCATATTACTATTACATATCATAAAACATCATCCCATGAATCATCTCACACCATCTCATAATCATATCCATTACATCATTTTCATCCACAAATCAATACAAAATAGGAATCATTGCATCACATAATAATCATCATAAAATATTACATTATAGGTCATTTTATACACCATTCAAATTGTACATTGCATAGATCACATAACATAGAATCACATATCATAAATCATTAAGCATACCATCATGAATCATTACATAACAAATCATAAAGGTCACCATCTCATAATCATGTGCATTACATCATTTAGGATATTACATGTGATCATCATTGCTTATCATACAACATTATTTCATAACGTAACATTGCATTCGTTATAGGAATCATTGTATTACATCATTACATTTATACATAATACCATTGCATATATTATATCATAAATACCATGTATCCTCTCACATTCATATTACATAAAGGCATAACCTCCACATTTCATATATCATCCATAAATTCATAAGAAAAGGAAAAAAAATATTCCACCTACATATCACTACATACATGTCATAATAAATCACATAATTCATTTAGGACATAATATAGAAAATAATTTACATGTCATGATTGCATCTATACATCATCACCATAAAATGCATAGAAAATACACAAAAATAAATACATCCATAATCATTGCATCACATCACTGCATACATCATAAAAATAGAATCACAACATATCATAAACACGTAGGAAATTAAATGCATCCATCCATCATAAGTAAAATAGGAAATCTCATGAATGAATCAAATAATCTCATATATATACAAAAATAAGTAATTGTCATAGTACAAGATCGAGATCAAGTGGGTATAAATCAAATTTGTATGATACAATTGGGGCAATAATATTAGAGGCCATGAATCAAAAGTAAAATAGTTGTCTCTGATCAAAATGATGAACTAGCCCTACTAGCTACTACCCTCTCCTACATGCCTCTCACTATGACCCTTGGGTGGACTCATCCCTGCCTATTGCAAATACTTAGGTACTCAGGTTTCTATTAGCTCTACATGTTTGTAATGAAGCCTATAATACTCGACCTCTCTCACAGTCTCCTAGTACATCCAAGTGGACATTGTCTTTCCCTGGGATGTAGAGGCCATGCTCTTGAGCTGTCGCCTTTGGCCTATCTCCTAATCTCTCTTAGACCCTGCCTAATCTCTCTCTATAGTAAGTGTTAGGACTTGCTACTCAACCTGATCCATCCCAATCATCAAAACTTGCACATGTTCCTCTAACTATTGAATCAGGGCATCATGGTGATCTAGATACCCTCGCGGTGGATATGAAGGTTGCTGCTATGGGACCTCTCTCTCGCCATCTATGGACTCATCCCAAGGAGGTGTCTATTGTGCCTAATCCTGGGGTGGTTTATTCACTCAGAGTGGTGTCTACTACACTTAGGATGGTGTCTGCTATGGTTGGTGTGGAGGTGGTCCACCTCCTCCTCTATCCCCATCCCCATCTTTGTCCATGACACCTTTGCCTTGTTTTCCCTGACCTTGGCCTATTGATCAGCCCTTGGGTCACCATTGTGTGGGCATTACACCTAGATGTGTTAGTCTCATGGGTGGTCTAAACCAAGCTATATATGCTGATATAACCCCTAGATCACCATGTCCTTGATCATATGGCCATGGTCTAGCCACCAGCTACCTAAATTATGTAACTGCCTCATCTGTAGGGATGGGTATGCCCCATGCAGTCTCCCTCATAGTACAAGCGAAGATGGCCATGTAATAGTCATTGGGTCGATCCTGTGTCTCAGCAAACTTCTTGGCTACTTGGTCCAACTGGTATCTCTCAATGATCATATGTCATTGGCCCTACATCAATCTCTCTTGTCAAGAAAAAAATAGTTGTTGAACATCATCGAAGAAAGGACCCATGCCAAGCCAGGGCCTCAAAGTAAAATATTTCATCTCATCAATGACCCTCTGCCAATGGGTGATGCCACCTACCCCTATGTGTTTCAAGGTAATTTGTACACCGCCATACTTTCAGATGATCAAATCATTTAGCTCAAGAGAAACCACTATAACCTAAGGACGAAGCATGACAATTTTCTCCCAGGCCTAGACATGTAACAATGTAACACTAACACAATGGACCTACTATCTAAATATGCAAACTCATGAAAATCCATGTAAAGTGAGGCTAGCATCATTGGACCCCAAGTAAGGAACTCTCTATAAAAGAGCATTCGCTCCCATGCTAATCCCAACCCTAGACTGAAATATCAACCTCACCGATCTAGTGCCAAAAGTCCTAATATGATGGCTACAACAATTAGTCTAAATGTGGGTATTGTTCCTTGATATCTCTCTAAATCAATATGGCCCTTGAAGAAGATAATCTCATCAAGCCCCATGACTACGAAGTAGACATCTATCCCAATATCCACATCATAGATGAACCTCTCTCTATAGATGTGTAGCCGCATGCACCAGACATCCTCTAGTGTGAGGGTGGCCTCACCAGTGGGAAAGTGAAATAAATATTTATCACTATGCCATCTCTCTACTAGGGCTATCATCATCCCTATGCATGTCCAAACGGGATGGGAATAGGTGATATACCAAAGACCAATGGCCCTAGGGTGCTCCTAAAGAAGCTCATGTAACCCATCTAATTTTCCAAGCACTGGGCATTTGTACTCCTGAAAGTGTAGTATCCCAAGGTCCTCTTGTGTAGGAAAAGCTAGAATGTCAGGTTTCAAAAAAAAAATTGAGATCCCGCCCTGAGTTTTCACAGTTCAAATAGCATATGTGGCTATGTTTGCAAATTCCAAACTGTGCCACAGTGGTGTAGCTTGACCACACTCCTAAGTCCTAAACTCCAAAATGTCTCATCGTGATGCACTTCTCACATGTGACCGACTCCAGCTTGAAACCCTAATTTCTAAATTGGCTCACAACGGTGTTCTTCACACATGCAGTGCACTTTGAGGTTGCCGACACCGATTTTACATTTTCAGCGATACTATATAGCATTTCTTGACTCTAATTTGACTTTGACAGTATTAAATGCACATAAAAAGATGAAATCAAATTTTGGGAAAGGGGTACATACCATGGGTCCTATGTCAATTGGCCATTGGTACACTCATACTCGCACTGACATGTACCATGGGAGCAATATTTATGCAATCTTGATCACAAATCAAAGCTCAAAATGTAAAGTTCTCTAAAGGATAGGTGTGTAAATTATTTGAAAGTGACCCCTTGGGGTCTATTTAAGCTTTAAAAATTATGTTTTTTTTGACCTAATTTAGCTATTCTGCTAGGGTTCTAGACCCCCCATCTTGTTTTCACCCAATCGAGGGATGTTTTGCATTATTTTTTGGTGTTTTGGCATGTTTTTGGCATCCAATTCCTTTTATGAACCCGTCGGACAACTTATCCTCCTTTTTTGCAAGATCACCAAAAAATCCAAATTTTTGTCTGATCTCTTGAGGGGACAATATACCAACGTAATCCTTCTTGCTAGGGAAGTAGTGAGGCATTTGAAAAAATGATTTTTTTTAATCACAACAGATTATTCTTTGAACCAATGCAACAAGTGCATCGCTTCAAAGAGGGGCAAAATATAAACATGAAAAATATACAAGTTGATCCTACACACCTGATCCCGATCTTACTAACATCATATCTTCCTAACTCACCCCCTTTACTAATTAATTTAATTGAATAGTATTTATTTTACTAAATTCATAATATTTCCTCTCTTAATTAAATAAATCAATTTTATCTAATTAATTCATTATTTTTTATTAATTAAATAAATAAGTTTGTTTAATTAATCCTATAGTCTCTCCTTTAATTAAAAAATTTACTTTATTTGACTAAATCTCTAATGTCATCTCTTGCAATCAAATAAATTAACCTTTATTTGGTTTAAATTTAACATCACTCCCTTTAATTAAATCTTGAAATCATTTTCCTCTCAACTTTGATTTAAATAAATCCTAAAATCTAAGTCGAAAATTTTAAATCACCTAATTTCTACTTAATATGATCAAATCATGATTAAATCTAATCTTAATCACCTCAATCTTCTAGATTTTACAACTTATACCAATAAATCAATTTAATTAATTTATAAAACCATCTATTTTCCCTTAGCTTGGCATAAAAAGGGAATATTCCACAAATTTTAAAAATCCCTCCAAAATGGATAAAGTACTTCCAACAAGGCATTAAAGGCATCTTACATGACCGTTTCCTTGAGCCAAGTGGCATTAACTTCATTATCCTCTCCCTCCAACTTGTCATTGCAATAATTTCAAATTCCACCTAATTACATTTATTTGCACATTCATCAAAATGTGCTCATTCCTCCTTCAGTCACATGTTGACAAGTGGCCTCCTCTCATTGGTTGGTCTATTATCCCACATTCATCCATTTTTCCTATTCTTCCATTCTTGAAATCTATAAATATAGGGCTTCTCCCATTGAATTGATCATCCACAATCCATGCAAGCTTATTATACTGAATTCCATCCACAACTTCATCCATTGTATTTTGAATTTCATAATTTTGTATCAAGTTCATCAAGGTTATCAAATTTGCATCAAGAATCAAGGATCTTCATCAAATTACACAAAGGAGTTGGGAAAGCTCCATTTCCTACACACAAATGTCACCAATTCCCCCATGGGATTGAAGGCTTGCTCATTAGAATAGGATTTCATTGATTTTATTGTGTTGTTCTTCATTTCCTTTCTATTTTGATGTTGCAATCTAATTTCATGGGAAATTTTGTTTCTATCTTGCATTTGAATCTAATATTGTGTTTGTTTTTTTGTGTTTGTCTAGGTATAGGATCACCATTCACATTATATTTCATCAAACATCAATCCAAACAATCAATATTAGTAGAATCTAATTTAATCTTTAACATCACATCAAATCATGAAAACAATTTTGTTCCAAATCAAGCTTCAAAATCCTAATCAATCTAATCCAATCAATCCATGATCATCTTGGGATATCCTTTGCAATCCTCATGTTGCTTAACAGTATCCCTACATTATTGTGTATCCTCAACAATGTTATCATCATCAATCTGATCAATCAATCTTAGCTTGGTTTTCAACAAAATCCCAAACAAAACACTGATATCATATCCATATCCAAATGGTCAAAATCATGCAAAAATCCAAAAAAATCCAAAACATATCAAAAATCCCAGAACAAGTCAAAATATTAGAAGAAGTAAAAAAAATGCATCTGAATTATGTAGTCTTTAAGCTTAAACGTAGGCAAGGCTAATATTTGATCAGCCCCCGAGACACAAAATCCAAAAACATTCATAAATCTCAGAAAAACCAAAAATCAAAAAATTTGTAAAACATCTTGAAAATACCAAAACAACCTCAAAATTTTTCAAAAACACCAAAAAAAATCCAAATATTTGGAAAAATCCTTCCATCTCATCTATCTTTTCACCCGAAATAATCACATTCATAATAAATCATCATCATTTTCACCCTATGGCAAACTAGTCAGAAGCAAGTCTAGTAGTTTTTGAAGTGAAAGCTCAATCATCAAAGTCTCAAGTCTAGGCTAGTAAGTACAAAATTTATTCAACTCAGAGTATCAATAGCTTATCATTCAGTCAATCTCATCATCACCTAATCACAACATGTCCTAGTATGTATCCTTCCTATAATGAACATCAAAATCAATCATCACCATAGTTTAGTCTTGCCTAGCCATATGGAGAACATTAGCTTGTTTATTTACTTTATCTTGGTATTTTTGACTTATCTTATCATGCGCTCATTCCAATGACCTCTTGATAATTTATAAATAGAAGGATTTAGAGAGAAAGGAAATGGGGCAATGATCATTATCTTTTTATCTATTGTGCTTTTTGGATATTCTTGTAATATAACTTGGTCATGTGTGCTTTGTTTAGTTTGTAGGGAAGGTGTTTTAGATGTCTTGTTGACCACATAGGAAGGATTTATTTTCTATGTTTTGGTTTGATATGTTTAGAATATCTGAACTACATTTTGAATAAAGCTTTGTATGATAGGTGTGAATATAAGTACTCCTATATGATTGTCGAGTCAAATTCCATCACACTAGGTACAACACCATCCTGGTCCATTATACCTTGATGTATCGTATCTATCTGTGTTATCAAACATAAGGTAAATGGCCCTTTTAAAATCCCAATTCCTAATAAGAAAAACATCATCATCATCATCATTAATAATAATGTGGACTTGTTGGATCCTCTTTTCTTCTTTCTTCTCTCCGCGGTAACATGGAATCATGATGACCAATCAAAAACATCACTAATGTGTACATCTTGAACCTCTTTGTCGCGAGATTAACCTTCAAATTGAACTTTTCACTCCATCTCTTGAAGGGGTAGTGTACTAGTGTACTTATTTCCGCCAAGGCATCCAAAAAAATTAGATTTTTTTTTAAATTTGACACAACAAGATTATTCTTTGAACCAACGCAACAGGTACATTGCTTCAAAGAGGGGGAAAATATAGACACGTAAAATATGCACGCACTTTATCTTGATCTTATTCACACTAGTTCATCCTGAACCATCTCCTTGGCTAGTCATTTAATTAAATAATATTTATTTAATTAAATTCATCATATTTCATCTCTTATTTAAATAAATCATTTTTTATGATTAAGTCATTCGCTTTTATTAGTTAAATAAATCATTTTGTTTAATTAATCCTATATCCCTCTTTTAATTAAATAATTCATTACACTCTAAGGTCATCTCTTTTAAATTAAATAAACTAATCTTTATTTGATTTACTCTAACACCACCATCTTTAATTAAATAAATCAAACTTTATTTAATTAATTCTAAATCCACTATTCATCTCATTTTGACTTATTTAAATCTTAAACTCAAAATCAAAATTGTGAAATAATCTAAATTCTATCTAAATTAATCAAATCCTCATTAATGCTAATCCTAATCCATCAAATCCTCTATATTTTGCAGCTTGTGCCAATAAATCAATTTAATTGATTTATTAAATCATGTATTTTCCCTCAACTTGGCATCAAAAGGGAATATTCCACAAATTTTAAAAATCCCTCCAAAAGGGATGAAGTACTTCCAACAAGGCGTTAAAGGCCTCTTACATATCCTTTGCCTTAAGCCAAGTGGCATTAACTCCATTTATTTCTTGCTCCAACAAGCCAACTTTCAAATTTGAATATAATAGCATTTATCATGCATGTTGACCAAAAAGTGCTCCACCTCCTTCCATTATCATCTTGACAAGTGGTACAATGCCATTGGTCCATATTTAATCCCACATTCATCCATTTTTCCTCTTCCTCCATCATTCTCTTCTATAAATAGAGAATTCCTCTATTGATTTTTAATCCATCCACAAATAGCACAATCACAATAGATATTTAGCACTTGAGTTCTTAGAATTTTCCATATCTTGCATACATTTTCACATCAATTTAGCTAGGTTATTGGAAAATTGCATCAAGGAATCAAGAATCATCATCAAATATCATGAAACCACATCAAGGAGTTTGGAAAGGCCCATTTTCCACATCAAAATGACACCAATTCCACCATAGGATTGAGAGTTTCCTCATTAGAATAGGATTTGATTGCTTTCATTATTGTGTTCTTCATTTATTTTCCTATTTTCATGTTTCAATCTAATTTCATGGGGAATTTTGCTTCTAACTTTCATAATGATCTAATTTTGTGATTGTTCTTTGTGTTTGTGCAGGTATAGGATCACCATTCATAGGTGGTTAATAATACTTCTTTGACCTTATCTTCTATAGATGGTTGCATAATTGTATGGACAATAAATGTGAAGTATTTTTAAGGATATCGAGGAGATATTAAGGAAGATGCACTTGCCATTACATCTGTATGCCAATTATCTTTTTTTTGGATATTATCAATGGTATATGAATCAAATATGTCTAAGAGATACATTGTGATATCCATATAATTTGATCATTTTTTATGCTTTGATTGATACGATCCATTTATTTTCTTAATGAATAATTGTAAATCACTTCAAATATCTTAATACTTCAAGCTCCCAGAGTTAAATCGATGCATATTCCAACAATTAAAGCTTCATACTCTAATTTGTTGTTTTCACATAATAATTTTAAGTAGTAAGACAAGGGAATAGGATTTCCTAAAGGCAAGATTAATATAACCTCTATGTTAAATCCAGTTCTACACATAGAACCACCAAAGTATAATTGCCATGTTTCTCTTTTTTGAATAGTAAAGATATTCCTATTAGGGAATGAGTCTATATTAGGTAATATTATGGAAGACAGAGCATCAACTAATTGATCGATCAAGGCTTGTCCTTTGATTTCATTTTGAGAGAAAAATTTAAGATCAAACTCAGTTAACAGTATAATCCACTTAGCTAAGTGTCTCGATAAATATGTTTTATCAAAGAGGTGTTTTAAAGGATAAAATTTTGTCATCAAATGGATTTCAACATTCATTAAGTAATGTCTCAATTTACTAGTAGAAAATATGAGATTCAAACATTGTTTTTCTATCATCGTATATCTTGTCTCTTATTCAGTTAGAGTTTGACTAATGCAATAAGTAGGATGTTCTTTACCACTGTCGTCTTGTTGAGCTAAAAATGCTATGAGAGCATGGGCTGATGTTGTTGTATAAAGGATAAACAATTTTTCTTGCATAAAAGTTTGTGAAATAGGTGGGATAGGAAGATAATATTTCAAAATATCAAAATTCAATTTATAATCCTCATTCCAATTAAACTGAAATTCTTTCTTAAGGAGTTGCATAAAGGGTAATGTTTGATCTACTGAGGATGCTACAAAATGACAAATAACCTAAATTATTCCTTATAAAGTGCACAATTGAGAAATTTTTCTAGGAGGGGACATGCTAATGATAGCATTGATTTTCTGCATGTCCATCTCAATGCCTCTATGAGATACTATAAAACCTAAAAAATTCCACTATCTACACTAAAGACACAATTTTTAGGGTTCAATCTCATGTTATATTTTCACATTATTTCAAATATTTTTTGGAGGATATTCACACTATATAGTGTAGTTAAAGATTTGGCAAGAATAACATAGACATAATCTTCCAAAATATTATGTATGTAATCAAGAAATATCAATTTTGTAGCTCTCTAATATGTTGTGCTTATGTTCATTAATCCAAAAGGTATGACTACCCAACAAAATGTTCCCCAATGGTGCAGTCACAATAGGAGGGTCCTCAAAGGGAATAGTTTGGACCGTGCAACAAGAGTTACAAAACATAAGCCACATGAAATATGGAGGCAAATGCAGATTCAGACGTTCTTATTACCAAAAATTGAAGTTACAATCAACTGGCAACATCCTGGTTCATTGGGCTCACAGACCTAATACAATATGCTCAAAATATAGTAATTCTATATGACCCTTAACACGAGCTGAAATCTTACATATTGAACCCAATATTCATTCTACTTACTTTTGTAATGATCTGTTGTAATTTTTTATATCACATCCATAGATCTAGAATCCTCTGTGTCGGCCAAAGATCATTACAATCTTTGATGAAGGAAACATAACGTGTGCATGAAATAGGCCAGCCTTAAATTTGAATATCTCCTTAGTAGGTGCATAGGATGAAGTGTGGGCCAAAATTAAGGTCGGGGACACTCCTTGGAATAATGAAAAACACATTGCAAGGATCCACAAGAGATAAAATTAGTCATCAGGCTCAAAACTGCTTTGGTGCTCTGTTCAAGAAACTGTCACTTAATTCATAAGCGATAACTTTCTGGAAAAAGATCTAGTCATTTTGAAATCTTGAAATAAGGGGAAAAAACATGCCCATGATGAAAACATAGATTGTAGGGTCCGGCGAGAAAATATGATGAAATGTTGAATTTACCAACTTGAACTGAGCAAGAATTGAACAAGAACAAAACTGAAATGAAAATATTTTTGGTTGATGCAGGATTACAAAGAACCTAGCGATGCTCTTGCATCAGACATCTAGGCTATTTAAAAAGTGAGTCCCTCACTTTGTTGGGCCAAAGGAAAACTAATACAGTCTACCTCAACCTGAGAAATCTAAGAAGAACCCTCGATTGGTCTTCCTTTCCACTTTAGAAGATATTCTTTGTACTATCTTCCACGCATTTTCCTCCCATCTCTGATATCAAAAATATCTTCTATCTCATTTGATTGTCATTTAGGAAGTTGTTTCTTTAATTTTCATCTACTTTCTTCACTAAATTCTACTTCATGGTATTGATGTAGATCTGTAATGTTTAATATAGGTTATATACCCATGCCATCTGGTAACTCTACTTCATATGCATTTCCTAAATTAAATTTTCTCAAAATCTTATAGGGTCCAAACTTCAATTTTGAGCTTATTGTATGTGCCAATTGGAAATATTCCCTTGCTCAAATACACCATCATTTCATCTCCAACTTTGAACTCCTTATGTCTCCTTTTTTCATTTTCTTGCTCTTTATACTTCTAATTCATATCTTCCAATTGTTGCATTACTTGAGTATGCACTTTCTTCATATGTTCTGCAAATTCCTTAACTTTTGCACTCTTTTTATCTTCCTTACTGATGTCTTACAACTCTGATATGCCTCTAGGATGAACTCCACTGACAATCTCAAAAGGTGTCTTTTTGGTACTCATGTTCACTAAATTATTGTAAGCAAACTCTGCTTGTGGAAAGACTAAATCCCAACTTTTGATCTTCCCCCCAACCAAACATCTCAGCAAATTCCCCAAACTAATGTTTACTACCTCTATTTGTCTATCAGTCTGTGGGTGAAAAGTAAAATTGAACTTTAAATATGTCTTTAAATTCTTCCAAAGTGTCCTCCAAAAGTAACCAACAAACTTTGTATCTTTATCTAAAAAAATACTCCTAGGTAATCCATGCAATCTGACCACTTCCTTGAGGAAAAAGTCTACTACATGTACTGCATTTATTGTCTTCTTACAAGGTATGAAATGTGCCATATTAGAAAATTTATCCACCACCACAAATATAGAATCATTACCTCTCTATGTCTTCGGCAAACCAAGTATGAAATCCATGATGATATCCTCCCAAGGTCTCTCTAGAACTATCAAAGGCTTATATAATCCAACACTCTGAACACTCCCTTTTTCAGCTTGACAAACTCTGCAACTTTGCACAAATTTCCTAACATCCTTATGAATATGTGGCCAAAATTAATTATCACTTACCAATGCTACTATCTTATTAATTACAAAGTATCCTACCAATCCTCCATAATTTTTTCTTTCACCAAGCTATCCCTCATTGAACTCTAGGGTATACATAATTAATTCCCTTTGAACAACATATCCTCTTGAATGACATAATCCAACCATTGACCCCTATCCTCCAATATTGGTTCTTTACAAGCTCTCCAAGGTTTTGCAAAATCTAGGTCTTCCTCATACAAGTTCTTCAATTCATCAAAGCCTAATACCTCCACTCTTATCTCTGCTAGTAAATTACTTCTCCTACTCAAAGAATCGGTGAATCAATTTGACTTTCCACTCATATGTTTCAAAAAAAAATTATAACTCTGCAAGAATTACACCCATCTCATGTGTCTTTTATTTAACTTACCTTGATTGGTCAAATACTAAAATGTCTAATGATCTATATACAACACATTTGACTCCTTAGGAAAAAATTAATGTCTACTTCTTCAATACTTGAACTATGGCATAAAACTCTTTGTCATCCACTGAATACCTTCTCCTAGCATCATTCATTTTCTCACTAAAATAAGCTATTGGTCTTCCTTCTTCACTTAATACTGCTCCAATTACATTTCCACTTGCATCAAAGTCTACCTAAAATACCTTATTAAAGTCTGGAAAATCCAACACATGATGCTATGTGTTGCTCATTCACCTTCTATTTCAACAACTCAAAACTCTGGTATGCTCCAGATGTCCACCTAATATCTTTGTTATCTTCTCTCATTGTTTCTATCATAGGACTGCAAATAGAATTGAAATTCCTAATGAACTTCCAATAGACACTATCCAATCCATGAAATGATCTTACCTCTCCAATTCTTTCTGGTGTAGGCCATTCAAAAATTTATCTTACCTTCTCAGGATCCATCATCAATCCATTTGTAGATATCAAAAATACCAGATATACCAATTCTTTCTTCATGAAACTACACTTCTTAATGTTCATTAGAAATTTCTCTTCTCTCAACCTCTGCAAAACTTGTCTTATATGAAACAAATTTTCTTCTCTAGTCTTACTAAAATCATAAAATTACCCAAGAATTTATTTAATACCTCTTTCATCAGCCTAATGAAATTACTCGATGCATTTGTTAGTCCAAAATGCATCACCAACCACTCATACAATCCTTCATTTTTCTTGAATGTTGTCTTCCACTCATCCCCTTATTTGATTCTAATATGATGATATCCACTCTTCAAATCCATCTTTGTGAATTATTTAGCTCCACTAAAGAATCCATAATGTCATCCATCTAGGGAAAAGGAAATCTATACTTCACTATGATTTTGTTTATGGATCTAGAGTCTATACACATCCTCCATTATCCATCCTTCTTAGGTGCTAGCATAGTAGGTAGTGCACAAGGACTTAAGCTTTCCCTGATCAAACCCTTCTTCAACAACTCTTGAAGTTGTCTATTCAAATATTCATTCTCTGTCGGTATCATCTGGTGTGCTACTTTATTAGGAAAACTTGCTCTAGGGATCAGATCCATTCAATGACTAATACTCCTCACATGTGGCAATCCATCAAGTAAATTATCTAAAATGATATCTTCATATTCTCTGAGCATCTCCTTTACCTCCTTCAGTTGTTCTTCTACATGCTTCATGTCTTCAACCTTCTTAGGAATGAAGGAATAGCACATGTTCTGATGTCTAAGTATATGCATTCTTCTTTTCATCATGAATAACATGTCTATCATACTGCTAAGGTCTTCCCAACAAAACATGGCATACATCCATAGGCATGCTATAACACAAAATGTCATCATGATAATTTCCTATCTTCAATTTCACCAAACGTTGTTCACTTACAAGTATCTTATGCTTATCTTGAATCCATGCTGTTTGATAGAGCTTCGAGTGTTTCAATATTTCCAACTTCAATTTGGTCACCATTTCTTCAAAAACTAGGTTCTCAGAACTTCCATTGTCAATAGTAATTCTGTAAAATTTACCAGCTACCTTGCATCTGATCTAGAATAAAATCTTTCTATGTATTTATTTCTGCTTCATCTCACTTTGACACAATACTCTTATGTTCACCAATACTTCTCCCTCTTCTAGTTTATTAGATGATCTAGAATGATCCTACTCAGCAAAGGTTGTTCTTCTATTTTTTTCTTCCTTTCTGCTTGTCTCTCCTTTATTACATTCAAATTCTTTATGTCCTCCACCACACTTAAAACAATTTCCCTTGAATACTCTTTTCTCATGTCCTCTATCACCTTTTCTATAACCCTCATTCTGGTAATCACCATGTCCTCCTCTCCGATGAGAGTTTCCATCATCTCTATGGTACAAATTATCATTCTTATTGACTTCCTTATCATTATTCTGATCTTCCAAAGATCCTCTTCCTCCTTTGGTAAAAAATCCTCCTCTCCATCTTTTCTGATGTATTTTATTCATCTTCTCTTCTTCTTTTAGGGCACATTGATATGCCTCCTCCACACTCATCAACTTGATCAAACTGATCTCATCCTATATAGATGGCTTCAAGAAATTCACATATTTGGCTACTTGCTTGGTCTCATCCTTCGAATGTATGGATTTTATATTTAACTTGTAGAAATCCTCAATATACTCTATCACACTTGACTCCTACTTCAAATTCTGCAACTTCTAGAATAAATTGATCTGATAGTCTATAGGCATAACATTCATCTTTAACTTATCCACCATCTGATCCCATGATTTTATCTCCTCCTTTCCTCTTCTTTTTCTATCTCCATGCAAATGTTCCCACCAAAGAGATGCATGTCCTTTCAACTTTGTAGAAGAAAATTTCACCTTCTTTTCTTCAGTGATACCTTCAAAATAAAAATACTTTTCCATCTCCATTATCCAATCAAGAAACTCATCTGAATCCAACTTACCACTATAATCTGGTGGATTGAAATGTGGTTTAGTATTTACTATGGTTAGGATCTTACGAACAACTCTTCTCCCTGATCCAAGCCAAGTTAATTTTCTCTTTCCCCTTCTTCTTGTTCTTCTACCTCTTCATCACTCACATCATCAACTAGTCAACCTCTCCTCTAGGTCATGTCAATTGCTTCTAATCTAGCAGCAATTCCTCTCATCATCTCCATTATAGTTGTGTCTACATTTCAGCATGCTCCATTTACTCTACCATTTCTTCTTCCCTCCATCTTTATACAAGTCCTTTGTAGCTATAGGTTGGATCCTTAGTCCACCACCCCACAATGAATCTTCAACATGTTATTATTTCATAGCTTCAAGAGATATTTTATCCTTAAAGGAAGGTGGCCTTCGTATTGCAAATTATATTTTATATTTATATTTCTTGAATGAGGCCGAACCTTGTGAATATTTTCCTTTCTTGTAAAGAGGCACCTTACCTTGTATATAAAGAAGGCGATGCTCATTCTTACATCATATATAATTCTCAAGACATTCACAAGACATCAAGGAGTTCATACTTCTACAATAGAGTATAATATTGCTTAGTGAAAATCGATATCAAGGAGAGATTATTATCATTGTGTATTTTTCATATAAGAGGTGTGATTTATCATTGCATCATATTGGCCTTAAGTTTGGCCTAAGATTGTAAGCAGATTTCTGCTCATTCAATTCAATATATAGGAGATAAATTTTGGTTGGGTTTTTTTCTCCCTCAAGGAGGGTTTTCCTAAGGGTATAATGTGTTCTATTTTTCATGTGTTGTATTTCTACTTTCTGTTAAATTTGATCCTAAAAATAACATGGTATCAGAGTGGGTTCGAGGGGAAGATCTGATCACATTTTTCTAGGAATCAACTAAATGAGGCAAGGATATATAGGGGCTTTTATGGAGAATATGATTATCATAGAGAATTGGTTGATGTTTGGAATTTGGTGAAGAAGATCTGAGATCAATACCTCTTAGATGATGAATTCTTGACTGGATGAAAACCTAGTCAAGTATTCCGACGTAAAGGATGTGGCATAGAGAAGTATCTTTCATTGGAGAGTATATCTCATCGATCTATCTTCTTTCAATAAGGCGAGAGAGATAGATCATCTGCAGTTTCGGGCATCTTGTATTATGCTTGCCAGAATGATTGTCATTGAGGAGTGATTATTATTGTGGGTTCATAGCTATCTTAAGGCATCAATAATCTCTTTAGTCAAAGGCGAAGGGATAATATAAAAAAATAAAAATTAGCCAACCACCCTTATAGTTACCTGGCAGTGCTTTATCGAAGGGTTGAGTCTTTATAGAACCGATTTCCATGGGGAGTTTAAATGGAGATATTCATACAAAAAAGGAACAAAGCATGAGTTCATTTATCGTGGGTGTGTATATAAAGGAATTGGGAATATTCTCATTATGCATTTCATTGGAACAAAAGTTCTCACAGTTTCTCTTATCGGGAGGCTAGGTGTGTTGGGAGTCATAAGGTGATACTGATTATATTAATATAGGTGTTTGGAAGATCGATAACCATATGTAACTGAATGCTAGTGGTGATCTATGGAATTCTAAGAATCTGTAAAACACTAGTCAAGAACAATATACAAATAGAAGGAAACTCAAGAAGTCTATTTTAGAGATGCACTTAAATACTTGGTGCATTGAGGCTTGATGTTTATATTCTCTAAGAACTCACTACTATTATTAACTCAAGTTTGGAAGTTTGGCTAGAGCTAAAGGCTCAATCTGAATGAATATCATAAAAGTTAGTTCGTAGTCGGATGTGGAAATAGAGAAATCATCAAGAATATTTGTTGGTCGTGGGCTTCAAGAGTTGGAGCCTCGGTAGGAATATTTTCCTATTGTGAAGAGGATTTGGAATCCATTGATGAGAATGGAGATCTTAAGAGTAACCATGGACAAAGGGAAGTGATATAAATTACATGATTACAAAAATTAAATCACATTTTCCATAGTTGGGTACTTGGATCATACTGTATCGAGCATTTCAATTCATCTCTAGTGAGGATTCCCTAGGTATGGACAGATAAGTGTAGACCTGAAAAGCGTTTAAGCACAACACTTAAGAAGATTCTTATTTCAACGAGATAAGTACTTCATGTTTGAATAATGTTCAAGAATTTGTATGCAGTTATTAATTCATGGTATAACATTAGGATACTGAATCATGTATGCTTCTAGCATTGGTATTTGTCTTCTAGATAGTTGAGTTATATGAATTATTATTAAAGTATATAAAATGCTTTTAGGATGGACTGAGAAGCATAAGAGATTGTATTCAAGAGAAGAAGAGCTTGATGCATCCTATGAGGAAGTCACACAGGTTGAATAATAGAGAAATAACTTGCAGCCATGGGACTGAGTTGGTGGTTCGAGACATCTCTCGAAGAGGAAGAACCCATACAAATTGTCACTGTGGTCAGCTTCTTTGAAGAGGAGGAATTAACATTAAGAGGGAGTTTGGAAAACCAATAGAGGAAAACTTTGATGAGGAGTTTAGGAGGTTGATGTCAGAACTTGGACCTTCAGAGGGAGTCACATCATCATGAAGATCTATTATAATGTATATTTCTCTGTGACAGAGAAGTATGAGTGAAAGCCCTTGTGAGTGTATAATTCTCTATGACAAATAAGTATAAGGTGAAAGCCCTTGTTAGTGTATGTTTATCTATGACAAAGAAGTATGAGGTGAAAGCCCTTGTTAGTGTATGTTTCTTTGTGATGGAGAAGTAGGAGGTGAAAGCCCTTGTAGTGTATGTTTCTTTGAGATAGAGAAATATGAGGTGTGAGCCCTTGTTAATCTCTGAGATTGAGATGAGACATCACACTAAGAGACACCATGATGAATCCTTTGTACTTTTGTTTTTTCACACATGAAAGTAGTCATGGTGGATGTCATGTTGAGAGACTCCATGATGAAATCACATTGAGAGACTTCGTGATGGGCACTTGTATGTGTGTTTCTTTCCACACATGGGAGTAGCCATGGTGGACGTCATGTTAAGAGACTCCATGATGGCATCACATTGAGAGACTTTGTGATGAACCTTTGTGATTTCCACATATGAGTGTAGCCATTGTGGGTGTCATGTTGAGAGACCTGATAACATAGTTATCTAGAAAATATCTCCCTAGCTAAGAGGGAGTGTTAGTATTTGGTAGCTTCAGGAGATATCTTCTCCTTAAAGGTAGGTGACCTTCATATTGAAAATTATATTTTATATTTATATTTCTTGAATGAGGCTAACCCTTGTGAAGATTCACCTTGTTTTTGAAGAGGCACCTTACCTTTCATGTAAATAAGGTGATGCTCATTCTTACATGATATATAATTCTCAAGACATTCACAAGACATCAAGGAATTCATACTTCTACAAAAAAGTATAACATTGCTTATTGTAGATTGATATCAAGGAGAGATTATTATCATTGTGTATTTTGCATCTAAGAGAGGTGTGATTTATCATTGCATCATATTGGCCTTGAGTTTGGCCTAAGATTGTAAGGAAATTTCTGCTCATTCAATTCAATATATAGGAGATAAATTTTGGCTGGCTTTTTTTCTCCCTTGAGGAGGGTTTTCCCAAGGTATATGTTGTGTTCTATTGTTCATGTGTTGTTGTATTTCTGATTTCTATGAAATCTAATCCTAAAACTAACACAACATGACTCCACAAACTCTGATGATCTCTCACAAAACAAATCTCACTTTGATACTAGTTTGGTGCAGTCACTGTAGGAGGGTCCTCAATGAGAATAGTCTTGACCATGCAGAAAGAATTACACAACAAAAGCCACATCGAATATGGAGGAAAATGCAGATTCAAACATTCTTATTACCAAAAAATTTAGTTACAATCAGCCGAAAACATTCAAGTTCACAGATCAGGATCACATGCCTGATATAACATGCTCAAAATATAGTATTCCTATATGCTCCTTAACATGAGCTGAAATATTACATATTGAATCCAATATTGATTGTAATTAATTTATTAATGATCTGTTACAATGATTTATATCACATTCGTAGATCTAGAATCATCCACGTTGTCCAAAGATCATTACAATCTCTAATGAAAGAAATGTAATGTGTGCGTGAAATAGGTTGGCCTTAAATTTGAATTTCTCCTCGGTAGGTGCATAGGATGAAGTGTAGACCAAAATTAAGGTTGAGGAAACTCCACATAATAATTTAGAACACATCGCAAGGATTTGCATGTTACGAGAAGGATCCACAAGAGAAAAAATTAGCCATTAGGCTCAAAACTACTCCGATGCTCTATTCAAGAAACTAACACTTAATCCAAAAGTGATAACTTGCTGGAAAAAGATCCAATCATTCTAAAATCTTGAAATAAGGGAAAATAAACATGTCCAGGATGAAAACATAGATCATAGGGTCTGGTGAGAAAATATGATGAAATGTTGAATCTGCCAACTTGAACTGAACAATAACTAAACTAAAATGAAAATATTTATGGTTGATTAAGGATTGCAAAGAACCTAGGGATTCTCTTGCATCACCCAAGCTATAGTAAATTTTTTTATGTATTGATCTTGAGGGTTAATAAAAATTTGATTATATCCAAAAAATCCATCCATAAAAAAAAAAATCATGTCTTGTAGTCAAATCTACTATCATGTTGATATTAGGAAGGGGAAAATCATCTTTTAAAGATTCTTTATTGAAATGAAAAAAATCCATACACATCCTATCACGATTATTAGGTTTCACAACTACAACAATGTTCGAGATCTACTGAGAATAATCAATGGGTCATATAAAACTAGCTTAAAGGAATTTCTCAATCTTAGATTTAACCAATAAGGCTATCTTAGGATCCATCTTTCATATCTTTTGTCTAAATATTTTAGCATCCTTTTCAAGGACTATGTTGCATGTCACTATCTTAGAATCAATTCCCGAAATATCTGAATAAGTCCAAGAATTGTTTTTTTAGAAACTCATGAAGTAAAGTTGCATGGTCTTCTTCTTCATCTTCATCAAGGCAATTTCCTATTTGAATCACTTTTTCCTTGTTAGTTGTATCCATTGGTATGTTGATTTTATCTTGCAAAGGAAGTGCACTTTATTTTGGAATTTTAGAATTAAATTCTTCTTTTTCCTTATCATTCTCATTACTTTCCTTATCTTTTTCTTATTTCTTAGAATTAACCATAGAACATATAACCCATTTATTTTTAAGAGGAGTAAATGACTTGTCATAAACTCCTAACATTTCTTTCAAGGCTTCATCATTTTCAAAGTATTCTAATGATTCTTCACAAGTTGTATCAATAAATTCAAGATGCTTCAAAGTGAGATATTTTTGGTGGAGTTACATATGATGGTTTTTATGTTGAGTGAGGGTATTTTTATCACTTGTGTTTTCTTATAGGGAAAATACCCAAAACCACTTTTGATTTCTTGCATGTTAGGCTCTATAGGAACATAGATGCCTTTCTCTTTCCTTCCACATCATTTTCCACTATAACCAATTTGTTTCATAAGCTCATAACCTCTTCCATAAAGTTTATCCATCTCTTTCGAGTTTGGTGGTTGCTAGTAGTCTATCTCATTTTTTTTTTTATATAGCTTGTGTCTTCTTCTAAAGTGGATGAAGAAGATGCTTGTGAGTTTTCTTCTAAATTCTACATTAACATTACCATTGGTTTATTTTCTTATAATTTTGTATTCTCCCATGAATGAAGGTGTAAAGTTTAATGAACCCTAATAATCTTCTAGTAACTTTGACACATTTTCCATATCTTGTTTCTCTTCTTTCATAAGTGTTGGTGTTTTAAAATTCCTAGCTAAGGCTTTATAATTCTCTAGGGGGTTGCCAATCCCCATACTTAAGAATTATCAAAGTTAGTGGCCACTAACAAGATTTAGTCAATGACTGAGATCTCCTACAGTTTTGGCTCTCTGAAACCAAGGAAGGTTTTCCTAAATATGTTCATAAAAAATGGTTTATGCCTTAAGAACAATTCTACACATAGATACATTCCACACTAATGCAACTAGATATAAATTACCCTGGTTTTGGAAAACCAAAGAATAATAACAACTATCTAGAGCTAGGAAAGAAAAAGTAATGTAAGATTTGTATCTCGAAAGAGATAGATAGTGATTTTTTTTTAAATGTACAGATCTTGAACCACCACACTTAAAACCACAATCCTGTACTTCTACAAGAATATTGAACAAACTATCCAGTGCCTCCTCCATTGGACAAGGGTCATATAAAACATAACCCAGACATTGTTGAACTTATCACCATAATGCTTTATATTATGAGATCTTTCAGTTTTTAAAAAAATACTCCTTAATGAATCTTGAGCATATCATCACAAACTTGTAACTCCTTTTCAAGAATTTCACTAACTCATAAGTTAAAGCAGGAAAATAAATTAAAAATTCAAATATACCATTGAAACTGAATGAATAAACCATTGATAAAACCATTCACAATCCATGAAACATACACAGGAGAGAAATTATCTTAAGCTTTTAGATTTGTTTCAATATCAATCATTACAAAAGCATAGCATGCTTATCTTATACAATTACCTACCTGGAATGATTTCCTAGTTAGGACATTCAAAATACCACAATATAATTATAATTGTACATACTCTAAGCCTCAGGAAACAAAAATTGTGACCCCAACAATGAGCCGTGAAATATCCTTTATAGAACAGGAGAGCAACAAGCATCAAACTCCATTGTTCATTTAAAAATGAATTTCATCCTAACCAAATGAAATTCAGGTTCACTTCCCAAAAAAATCTTCATCATCATAAATAACAATAAAATGAATCAAGGAATAAAAAATGGTTATGCCCCTATAACCAGTCGGAGAAAGACAAAAAACACCATGTCACTGATGCGCATTTCCATATCAGACTTCAACCACCAAAACAAAATCAAAAAGAAAAATCACCACCCTGGCAACCCACATCACTTTCCTACATCATGAATAAACACATGACCCCAATATAGGTGATCGCTCCTAGTTCTTGCTTCAGTGTGAAGAAAAACCATTACCTTACTCTTTCCAATACTAATACTAGACCCAACAACATTACACAGTGCTATCACAACAATTGGAGAAACTGCAAGGACCTCCTTGTCCACTCCCACAATCTCAGTCATGGCCATGAGGTAGCTGCAATAGTCTGAATTAGTTTCATACCCTTCACCACTAGAGCCCGAAGAGAGCACAATAGGTGAGGTGCAACGTCCAAACCGCTTATGCACTCCCCGAGAAACTGTTCTAAGAATACCAAGAACAATTTGTTCCTCATTTCACTACAAAATTCTTGCACCCACTCTAGCACTTCATCATACTATTGGCTTATCCATTGAAAACATGAGCTCAAACTCAACAAGTAGATCAATCACTTGTAAACAAACAAACTCAAAATATGATGATACTGATGAGAAAATTAGTAGACATTTATAGAGAAAGTCGATGCAGGGAACATTAATTTCCCAAATTGTAGTATGAGCAAGTGAGAAATTTAGTGGTTGATGTTGCCACCACAAAATAATTCCAAGCTTATGGAAAATGACATACAACCCATCATTGCATTACCAGGTAGATACCGCTCACACACAAGGAAATCAAGAGGAAATCCACTAAAAAAACCATGCCATTAATGAAAATAACTTGCAAAGTGCAAAAAATCCTCACACGAGTGAACACTAACATTTTGAATTCAAAATATCAATGTGAAAAGACCTGGAAAGTTGGGAAACTCAGATTGAGTCAATGATCGTTGAAAAATCCACATCACCACCTAGGAGAAAACAACATCCAATCAGAATCAGGAACTCGCGACCGAGCAACAGGCCCCACCCAGCCACCTTGTTTCGCAGAGCTAAGCCATGTTCCATTGTCTCACACACTTCATGTTACCTTCGAGAACATTAATCTGATCATGTAAGGCTTGCAAGGGATGATCATCATTAATCCCCATCATTTAATACCCATCATTGAAAAGATATCCACTTGTCATTGTTGGCGCATCAAGACAGGCCCCACTCTACCATACTCAATAGATGGTGGCATATCACACACCTCATACCACTTTAGAGGCATCGGCAAGAAACCTTGTGAAGTCTATGAGGAATGGTCTAGATTAGAACCCATGATTAGACAATTTTCCAAATTGCATAGGGAAAAAATTATAACAGTGGGGCCGACCAAAAAAAACCCTCGGAGGCACAAAAATTTAGGTACAAGTGGCAAAGATAAAAATGATAGGTCAAGTTAACAGGGGTCAATCACAACATGAAATATAGGCTCAATCAGATGACTTAAGAGACTGGTAACCCCCAATAACAAGTCAATGATAAAATATAATGTAAGGGTTTAAAAGGTACAAATAAAATTTATCATGGGTAACAAAACCCTAAACCCTAAGCATTAGATCCCCAACCATAAAAGGTAAACAAACATGCCCAAACTAGGCAAAGGTTTGACAATTTTTTAAAAATTCTTATCAGTGGCTCTAACTGGGGATGTATGCCCTCTACGGGCATAGAAAGATTCTAGTATCTCTTGTTTCGTAGACCAGATCATTGAATCACACAAGTACCTTGAGGAATGCTTTACCATGTTAGCAATTGGAACTTGTTTACATCCAACTTGGTCACCCCAAGCCCCCAAACAAGGGAAATCAGATTTTACCCTTGTGAAAAACAAAATTCTCTGCTACCTGGAGTAAACCAAATCTGCAAATTTTACCTCTTGATGTCCTTATGTTACTTGAGTAATCAACATGCCTGAAAGTATCATAATATTTCCTAATACTCCTATGCATTTGATTAGTCAGTACCCTGCATCCAAACATTAACTGCAACATATGACCATAATGACATTTTACCTTGGTCTTCCCCCACGCATGTTCCATTGAATGCTTATTCATCTGAGCTGAGAAACATAAACATTCATAATTTATCTAGTCTTTGGCATCACAAAACTTGGCATCAACATCAGTTCACACATCGAACTGAAAACTCTCATAGAAAACTTTGTGCATGTTATACAAACCCTCTTTGCATAACAAGGAAAACACATAATTCAGGGAATCCTCACCCTGGTGCTTTCCACATAAGCTTGGTTGCCAACACCTGTGTTCAGATATCCAAGAACACTTCCTACTATTACAAAGGTGGGAAACATGAGTTACATCTTTCTCTAGGAAATGTGTGAACACATTCATCTCAAGCCTCTCACAATACATTCCCTCTTGTATTCCATCATTCATTCCAAAATGAAAAACCTCAAAAGTAGACTCTAGCAAACCAACCTCAACATGGGCAATATAAAAATAGTTGTATGTACTGGCCTCCTTATGTTTAGCACCACCTGATGTATTTGTTAATTTATAAGTGATAATTTCAGCACAAGCTGAAAAAATTTCACCTCTAATATACATGACACCTTCATTATAAGCTAAAAAAATTTCACCAGCAATATCCATAACACCTTCATTATAAGCTGAAAACTTTTCACCAACAATATCAATGATACCAGGTGACAAAAAATCAATCTCAAATTCATACAAATAGTCAAGAATATCAATAGTACCAATATATTCATCAATATGTTGGTTACCTCCAGTATTATTATTTAGATTACCGTATTGAACACACACCTCATTGTCTTCAAATTCCTCAACATTTACACAACAAACATGTTTCATTGCCAAAACATTTAGAGTATACTCTAAGTATTCATCTTTTGAAAAATTTCCCCTCATTTGAAAGAAAATAATATGATGAGGCTCTATACTACCACAAAAATATGGTAAGGGGAAAGGTTCCAATTCATCCTTCGTAATGCAATCATCACTTCTAAAATCACAATCACTAGCCTATAACAAAATCTCAATGACATGTTCATTATAATCATGACATGGAAAAGAAATGGGTTTCTCGTTTAATCCTCCATCACCTTGCCCCTCAAAATTTTGTATAGTTGTCCAATACTCTTCAAAAGGGAAAGCATCATCTTCATTTTATTCAAATATACTCTTGGTTGATTCTGCAATCTCTATCCATTTAAGTACTTGAGTAAGATTATCAGGTTTCAATTATTCTGGAAAAACACTCAACCCTGGTTCATAAAGTTCACAAAACAAGTCAATGCATAAAAAATCATCAGGTCTGAAACCTCTAGGAATTTTTATTAAAGCATCCAAAAATCTCAAGAAAAACTCATATGGTGATTCTCCCTCTTGTCTCTTCATCTCATACAATTTTTGCACAAAAGAGTTTTGATCATCACTACTCAAGTTGAACTGGATTTCAACTTGGATTTCATCATTATCATCACACTATAATGGTGGATATATTATAGTTTCCAAAGCACTCTTATCACAATGAGTATTATGTGTAGCCAGCTCTAGAATTTGACTAGTATGCGTTATGCCAGGGTAATCAACAGTTGTAGCTAGATACCCTTTCATCATTGAGTATTTCATGTTTTTCTCAATATCCATAGCCATTTGATATGCTTGGCGCAGGGTTGTAGGTTATTTATCTCTTAATAAGTAGCCCATCCTTTTGTCAAAAGCACCAAGATATACAATCAGGCATTCAGCCTCGCTTGGTCTTATTTCTTTAGGAATTTCTAGATTGCAACTTTTGAAAATTTGAGATTAAAATACAAAACTAGCTCATCTTTTCTTCTGTGGATTCCCATAAAACCTTTTCTTACTATGTTGGGATTTACTCTTTCACCAAATTTTTCAATAAAAACTATCACCAACTAATTCCATGAGTTAACAGAACATGCAGGCAAATATGAACACCAATCCCTGGCATCACCCCTCCAGGATTGCACAAAAATATTCATAACAACATCCCCAGGAATGACTTCATGATCCTCCATTACATCTATAAAATCTTGTAGATTCTTAGATGTGGATTCTTCACTTTGCCTTGTGTATTTAGGCAAATATTTCCTAATCTTTTTAGGAATTAGATGAGGGAAACCTTTGATGTTACTTAAAATAAAAGGCATATACCTTTGAGTTACAAAATCTCCTGAAGGTTTTAGTGAAACTTGTTCCCTTTGCATATTTGTGTGTGACATCTCATACAGAAACTCTCTTATATCCATTCAATCATTATCAAAATAATACATGGTTATTAAATACATCATTTACTATTTCAACCATGATTCTAAAAGTGATTGAAATACTTATACCTTGAGGTTTTAGAGGTATAATACAACATAAACATACTTCTCAAATCATTTTACATATTTCATTATTAGAAGTATGGAAAAGGTAGTCACTGTTCCTTTTCTTGATGCTAGAACATCTAATTAGGAACCACTGATCATCCGTAGTTACAAGCACCTCTCATAATCAAAATATTGATCTATTTAGATTTAATGAGAATACCTAGAAATAAAGAAGTAGTTGTCAACCTTCTCTCCCTGATTGTAGATGTCACAGATCTAGGACTTTTCTTTGTATATCAACTAGTTCTTTAGACAAATTCGCCACCTCTTCAACAAAGGAATGAATTTTAAAAGAATATAAAATTCCTTTTCAAAACTTGTCACATCTAGGGTCTTTGTCCACAACAAAGTCACACCTCAAATATTCTAAAATCATATTGCTACCAATCTTTTCCAAATCCATAACCTCTCACCATCCAAACTTAAAATTTAGAACCACTAAACAAATGATTTTGGACAGCCACCTCCTACTGTTGTGGTTTTTCTCTTCTCTTTTTTCTTTAAATTTCTCAAAATTTCTCCCCAATAAAATCACCATTCAGCTAATGACTTACCTAGAAAACCCATTCCATCAAGTTTAACCTTATAGTTACAAGTAATATGTTAGTATTATAATGACTCTATAACAGTATTCTTTGCACCCAAAACTTCTAAGTCGGTCCCCAATAGAGTCGCCATTATGTTGGTGTTTTAAAATTCCCAACTAAGGCTTTATAATTCTCTAGGGGGCTGACAATCCCCGTACTTAAGAATTAACAAAGTTAGTGGCCAACTAATGAGATTCAGTCAACAACTGAGATCTCCTATAGTTTTGGCTCTCTGAAACCAATGAAGGTTTTCCTAAACATGTTCATAAAAAATGATTTATGTCTTAAGAACACTTCTACACAAAGATAAATTCCACACTAATGCAACTAGATAGCAATTACCCTAGTTTTGGCAAACCAAAGAACAATTACAACTATCTACAGCTAGGAAACAAAACTTAATGTAAGATTTGTATCTCAAAAGAGATAGACAATGATTTTTTTTTTAAATGTTCAGATATTAAACCACCACACTTAGAACCAAAGTATTGTACTTCTAAAAGAATTTTGAACAAAATATTTAGTGCCTCATCCATTGGGCGGGAGTCATATGAAACATAACCCAGACATTATTTAACTTATCAACATAATGCTTTACATTATGAGCTCTTTCAATTTTTAAAATAGTACTCCTTAATGAATCCCAAGCATATCATCACAAACCTATAACTCCTTTTCAAGAATTTGATTAACTCATTAAGATAAAGAAAGAAAACAAATTACACATTCAAATATACCATTGAAACTGAATGAATAAACCATTGATAAAACCATTCACAGTCTATGACACATACACAAGAGAGAAATTATCTTAATTTTCTAGATTTGTTTCAATATCAGTCATTACAAAAGCATAGAATGCTTATCTTATACAATTCCTAACCTGGAATGATTTCCTAGTTAGGACCTTCAAAATACCACAATATAATTCTAACTATACATACTCTAAGCCTCAAGACCCATAAATTATGACCCTAACAATGAGCCATGAAATCTCCTTTATAGAATAGGAGAGCAACTAGCATCAAGCTCCTTTGTTCAATTAAAAATGAATTTCATCCTAACAAAATGAGATTCAGATTCACTTCCCAAAAAAATCATCATCATAAATAACAATAAAATGAACCAAGGAATGCAAAATCGGTTACACCCTTGAAACCAGCCGGAGAAGGACCAAAAACACCACATCACCCACGTGCATGTCCATATCAGACCCAAACCACCGAAACAACATCAAAAAGTGAAAGCACCACCCTGGAAATGCACATCACTTTCCTACATCATGAGTAAACACACGACCCCGATACAAGAAACCACTCCTAGTTCTCACTTCAGTGTGAAGTGAAACCATAACCTTACTCTTGCCAATACCAATACCAGACCTAGCAACATTACACGGTGCCATCACATAAATTGGAGAAACTGAAAGGACCTCCTCATCCACTCCCATGAGCTCATTCATGGCCATGAGGTAGCTATGATAGTCCAAATTTGTTTCAGACCCTTCACCACTAGAGCCCGAAGAGAGCACAACAAGTGATGTGAAACATCCATACCACTTATCCACTCCTCGAGCAACTAGTCCAGGAATACCAAGAACAATTTGTTCCTCCTTTTGCTGCAAAATTCTTGCACCCACTCTGGAATTGTTTCGCACTATTGACTTATCCATTGAAAATGCAAGCTCAAAGTTAGAAAGAAAATCAATCACTTGCAAACAAACAAACTCAAAATGCGATGATACTGATGAGAAAATTAGTAGGCATTTATAGAGAAAACCGATGCAAAGAACATTAATTTCCCAAATTGTAGTACGAGAAAGCGAGCAATTTAGTGGCTGATGTTGCTACCAAAAAATAACTCCAGGATTATGGAAAATGACATACAACCCATCATTGCATTATCAGGTGGATACCACTCACACGCAAGGAAATCAAGAGGAAATCCACTGAAAAACCCACACCATTAATGAAAATAACTTGTATAGCACAGAAAATCCTCACACGGGTGAATAGTAACCTTTTGAATTCAAACTGTCGATGTGAAAAGATCTGGCAAGTCGAGTGATTCAGATTGAGTCAATGATCATTGAAAAATTCACATCACCACCTAGGAAAAAAAAATAGCCAATCACACCCCTCGCAATCAGTAACCAACGACCGAGTAGCAGGCCCCACCCAACCACCTTGTTCCATGGAGCCATGCCATGTGTCACTGTCTCACACACCTCGCAGTACCTTCAAGAACATTAATTTGATCGTGCATGGCCTACAAGGGATGGTCATGATTAATCCCCGCCATTTAATACCCATCATTGAAAAGACATCCACTTGTCACTATTGGCACATCAAGAAAAGGCCCACTCTATTGTACTCAACAGATGGCGGCATCTCACACACCTTGCACCACTTTAGTGACATCAATAGGAAACCTTGCGAGGTCTACGAGAAATTCTCTAGATCAAAACCCATGATCAGACGATCTGCCAAACTATATAGGGAAAAAATTATAACAGTGGGGCCGACCAAAAAAAACCCTTGGAGGCACAAAAATTTAGGCACAAGTGGCAAAGAGAAAACGGATTGGTCGGGTGAAAAGGGGCCGGTAATAAAACAAAATATAGGCTCAGTCAGATGACTTAAGAGACCAGTAACCCCCAATAATAGGTCAATGCTAAAATATAATGTAAGCATTGAAAAGGTACAAATAAAATTTATCATGGGTAAAAAAACCACTAAACCCTAAGCATTAGATCCCCAGCCATAAAATGGAAACAAAGATGCCAAAACTAGGCAAAGTTTTGACAAATTTTTAAAAGGTCCCATCAATAGGTTCTATCTTTGAAGTTTGTATTAATTTCTTTGGAGGAATTTTCATTCCTTTTTCAATTTTTAAGCAAATTTTGGGCTCAATTTCTATTTCAATTTTGTATACTTTATTTTTCTAGAAATACTTCATGACCAAAATGAAAACAATGGAAATAGGTGTCCACCTTTTGGGAGATGGAACTTGGGAATATTTCATACTTTAATTCATTGGGAAACTAGGATCTCTCAACCAAGTGACTTAATTAAGGGAAGGACTAAGGGTTTCCTTGTTTGATTAGAGGGGGGTTCATCATTAAATGAATCTTCAAAGGAGAAATATAGACACCTATGCACAAAACCCTAGAAAATTGAAAGAATGAAAATATATTAACAAATAGGATGAAATAAAAAAGCACCTAGAAGAATGATGGAGTCAAAGAAAAGTTTGTAGCTCTTAAAATCTATTGTTTGAGGTGCAATGGGGTTGATACATCAAGTGAGGCAATTTAGTTCTACTATAGCAATTTGGGAAAAAAATGGAATATTCTAGTGATTGTTCAAGATCTACATAAAACTAAAAATGGGGATATACTGGGACTCATATGCCTAGAGGGGTGATTTTCTTTCGTTCTTCCTTTTTGAAAAATAAGGATCTAAAATTGTTCTCCTATCTCTACATTTCCTTCCTATTTCTTTCAAACTTCACTTCTAGATCTAAACCTGTTAAAATCTATAAAACAAAATGTTGTGTTGATTTTATTATGGGGAGTTTTCCTTGGTCAAACCCATGGTTTGGTAATTAAACTTTGATAGAAAGTATAGATTTTAAATGTAAATGTGTTTGAAAGCCCTAATCTTAAGTGTGTCTAAGATTATGAGAGATTAGATGCAATAAAACCCTACCCTAATGTGCTAGAATGGGATGCATAAATGAAACATGAAAATGGTGATAACTCACTATGGGAGATCCACAATCACCCTAATAATCCATAAGAATGTATGTACCTTCCTTTAGGTAGAAAGTAGAATGATATGGATGTGGGATTAGTTAGGAAGCAATTCATTAGGCTTGGTTCAATGGCTAGTTACATCCCCACAACTTAGAATCCATCATGATCCTCTATAGGAAATAATCATCAATCTTTGGCAATGCTTGATCTTGAAATGAAAGTGAGATTTAAGACCTGCAAAAACACTTTAATGTTGCTCTAATACTTCAACTTTTCTTTCTCTTTAATCTTGAACGCAAATGATTGAATCTCTTACTTGCTTGATTTTATTGTTCTCTCTAATTATATCTAGTTGAAAATTGAATGTGAGACTTAGGTTTTATAGGCATCCTATCCAATTTATCGTTTATAATATCCCAAATGATGAAATTTGCAAAATTTTAATTAAAAACTTGAATTTCCTAATCAAAACCATAAAAGGCCCCAAATGTGACTCATATGCCCAAGGTGGTGTATGGTTCTCACTAGGGGGACTCATACACCCAAGGTGGTGTATGCATCCTATAGATTTTTGGAGTGAGAGAATGTTGGGAGGTTAGAATATTAAATGTATTTATTGAATTTTTCAAGATTTAAATTTAAATAAGCCTTGGGATGCATAATAAAGCATCTTAGGTGCCTATTAATGATGATTTAAAGGGAATTAATGTAAGGCTACTAAAATAGGTCCAAACTGAGTGTGAAATTGCACTATCTCCAAGAAGGCAATAGTATTTTTGACACTACAATAGTATTATAATTATGGGCTATTTATCTATAAGAAGGAGCCTTAGAAATATTAATAGAATAACAAGTGAATTAAACACCATCAATAAAAAAATCCTTTTAGGAGAAAGACTAGTTGAAGTGAGATAAATGAATGGTCTCTTAGGTCTTTGGGGATGAAAAAGAAATAGATGATATTTACATATTCCTTACAACTTATAGAGGAATCATTTGAAGAAATATGTTCAACACCTATCTTTGTGGGATATGATGTGAGAGTAGATTCATCATTAACTAATCCATCATCTCTAGAAGAGAGTGCATTGGAATTAAGAGAAGGTAGGGTAACATTAACAAAAGTATCAATGATTTTGTCTTCTTGCAACAAAATATCCTCTGAAGAAATAGAAATTTCATGAGAAGGATCAAAGATATCGAGTGATATAGGGAAAGCCAAGTGACCATCACATGCATGAAATGGCACATCATTAACACTTTGAATACAATTATAGATTGAATTGATAAAAGAATATATTAAATGCATCTTGAGATAGTTAGTTAAATATAATAAATAATGAGCAAACAACCTAGCCAAAGGATGGCACATTACCTCTACTTTGATTGTATGGAATGGAGTTCAGCTTATAAGCCCCAAAAAATATTTTTGAAGGATAAATCTTTGATTTGTCCTTTTTAATAAAGGGGTTTTCACATTGGATTTACCAAAATGTAGAGAAAGGGGATTCACTACCCACAAGTCTCTTTATTCTCAAGAGAGTCTGAAGGAACGAACTACCCTAAACTACCTTAAGGAATAATGCTAAAGTGATAGGGTAAAAATGAAAGAGTTCTAGAATAAAAAAGAGTAGGTCACATAGATTTTCTAGACAAACTTGCATGCTTTCGGCTGAAGGATGACAATATGGAAAATAGACACTAGTGTGGTGCTCTAGCATCTCAAATAGATTGAAAACTAAGAGTGTCACAAAAAATAATTAAATGACTACTTCTACTCTGACTACTAAGAACTCTTGATAATATGAGAAAGGAACAAAATATAAAAGATTTGAAATAAGGTAAAGTGTACTAGGTAAAATGTAAATGATAAAGCTAAGGAGAAGAAAGAAAGTTCTTACAAAAGCCCAAGTAATGAAGCCTCCATCAAATTTATATCTTCAATACCTACACACATAAGATCAAGGGAAAAATATTGGGGTTGTCTAGTGGCTTGCCTCAGTCAAACCCCCTTTTTCAATGTTCCAACCTCCATGGAAAGAAAGATAGATAAAGAGAAATAATTAGAACAAATAAAATGAATTTACGAGTGATAAAAGAAAACCTCACTCAAGGAGGACTCATATCATTAGCCTTGAGTGCTCTTGGTGGAGATGGTAAGCTTTCCACTCTTCTCCTCTATTATTTGGCTGAGTAAGCACATTCACTGTTTTGTAGTGCTTTTATGTTCTTTCTTTCACTTCGTGCCTTATCATACCTTTCTCTTTATCTATTTGGCTGCTCGTGGAGGTGGGAACACCAAAGTAGGGGTTTAACTTAGGCAAACCCCTATACAACCCCAGCGATTTCTCTCTCTCTTAGGTGCAGGTACTGAAGAAACTCACATGTTGGGGGCTTCATCACTTGTGGGATTGTAAGCATTTAATTTCCACTTCTTCTCTTTATTTTTATCACTTATACTTCTTTATCTCAATTCTATTGTACACTACTAGTTCCCCGCATTCTCGTAGTTCTTATTAATCGGATTGCTACTAGTCAATTAGCTATTTTATGAGAAAAAATTTCTTTTTGGTTCGTATGAGCCACCAACATGCATCAGGGACACCAGCGCGCCACACTTTCATTAGTAAATTCAACGCTATCGTCCTTCGGCTAGGAGCTTGCTAGTTATTCCAAAAATCTATGTGACCCACTCTTTCAAATTCTAGAACTCTCATTGTTGTTCCTTGAGGTAGTTTAAGGAAGTTTTCCCCATGAGTCTCTTTGAATGAACAAAACCCGTGAGTAGCGAATCCCCCTTCTCTATATGAGGGTAGAGCAGAAGTGATGTGTTTTGAGAAAAAGTGATAGACTATGAGAAAAAGCAGCCAAATTTATCTACGACCTGAAATTTGTCAAGTGTGGTTTTTGGAGAAGCAAGGGTGAGCTGAAATGTCAAGTACAACTGTATTTTTTTGTCCAATGTGGTGATTTACTCAGTCAAAAGTGAGATTTTTTTAGCAATTGTAAATAGTTTTTAGCAAAGTGCTCAAGATTATGAGAAGCAAGTGTGAGCATAAGGGAGAAAGTATGCTAGTTTTATATCAAGTATGTGGATTCTATCAAATGCAATTAATTTTCATCACTGAAGTTCTTAGGAAAGAGAGAAAAAGTAAACTTTTTCTAGTAGATGCACGTAATCTTGGATCAAGCATGTTAGAAATAGTAGCATAAGCAGCCTATATGTAAATTTTCTTTCCAATTTTAGTGCTTTGGTAGCAACATTGATGTTTTTCTTGTATTTTTTTGGATATTTTTATCTATTTCTAATGTGGAAAGTGATATAACAACTTTTAATAACTCAAAAAAAATGTACTTTTGTGACCTATATGTATATGGATTTAAGTTATGAAATCACGATACCCAAGCCATAGTTTCCATTGTTTAATTTGAGCTAATGTAGCTTGAAATAAAAGCCTAAATATTTGGAAACCTTTAAGGAGATCCTTAAGGAGTGAAAATAGAGGGCTTCTCTTAAAAGAGTACGCTAATTCAAAGGGTTTGTAATTCAACCATCATGTTTAGTGTTTATTTTGATAAGTTCTTTTTTTAAATCAAGCATAGAATTTGATTTCAAAATTTGTTTTTAATTTTTTGGCAAGTTTTACATAAACAAAAATTACAACCCTAGAGATAAAAACCACCCTTTTAGGATATCATGCATGCAATGTATGATATGGGCTTGAATTCGGGCATGGCAAGTAAAGTCTTAGAAGTAAATTTTGATGCATCACTTTCAAAGAATGTTTTCGGATAAAAGGGTAGCTTCTACAAATATTTGGTTCTTAGTAATGTATGGTGGTTATCAGTTTCAAATGTCTATACATGTGACATTTTTCTCAATTAAGAGAACTAGCCCTTGCGGGTTTTTATGTATCACACAGATACAGGGGGAGACCAATGTCAATATAAAATAGCATCATCTATCAGATGAGAAATTTCCTCATGCCCACAATTATTTATATAACAGTCCAAAATGAGAGTACCTCTTGGGTTGCCTATGAGTTCTCTAGTATAGGATGTGTCTCAATAGGCAAGCCCTCTAAAGTTATTCTTTTAAAACCAAAGTGTGAAGCTCAATATTTTTTCACTCACCCAAGATCATTAAAAGGTGTGAGGGGATAAGACAAACACCTAGCTTGCCAAACATTTTTCATGCAAAAAATAAAATTCATAGAAAATTGATTCCTTTTAAGCACCTTGAGCAGTGGTATCCCTAAAATAATGTGTGAAAATAATAAAAAATGGTTCTTTTTAAAAGCATACAATGGAAGTGTTTTGGATATCACTCAATACCATAGAAAAGGTGTAAAACAAAAGAATGATTGTTTTCATTTTTAAGCCCAAAACTTGAGTGTTTCTAAATTGATCCTGGTCTTACTTTGTCAAAAAAATCAATGTGAATTTGTTTCAACGAAAGGAACTCATTTAGGTCAATCAAACATTCCATGTATCAATTTGAAAGCTTAAACACATTTTTAGAGCACCAATTGAATTTTTTGTGTTGTTCATTTTATGCACCAATCATAATTTTTCTAACTTAGAAAGCTTAAAAAATTCATTTTAGAGCACTAAACTCAAAGCATTTTGCTGTTTGTCTTCTTTTTAGGAACCAAATGAAAGATTTCCTAACTTAAAAAGATTGGAGAATTCATTTTAGAGCACTAAATTGAAAGCTTTTTGTTTGTGTTGTTATTTTAAGAACCAAATGAAAATTCTCCTAACTTAAGAAAGCTTTGAAAATGATTCACTTTAGAGCACTTAAATAAAAAATATAATTTTTGTAGGGTTATTTTTAAGCACAAGAATGAAGGATTACTAACTTAAAAGTATTGAAAATCTATGCAAAGTGTATTACATTACATAGTTTGTGTGATTGATGAATAGATTGCTTAGTTAGGAATTAGATTGACCCATTAGGGTTAGATTGAGAAATTAGGGTATCGTAATTTAATCAATCAGAAAAGTTGTTAAGAATGATTAATTAATTGATTTATTTAATTAATTCATTTTGGAGTTGAACGTGCAAATCAAGTTTGACTTCTGCAAATAAAGTTGCATTTATTTGATTTAATTTTTTATTATGATTTGAATAGCTTGATTTAATTATTCAAATTAAGAGGGAAAGTGAGTTAATTAAATTATTATGTTTTAACAATTTAATTGACTTTAGGGAATAAAGTGATTTAGTGAAATAATTAAATAATTGATGTTATTTAACTAATCAGGATGAAATAAATTTAAGATAAGACTTTATTATATAAATTTAATTTATTTAATTGGTCAAAATGATAAAATGTGAATTAATTAATTAAAGTTGTTTTATTCAATTAATAGAAGAAATAGGGTTTTTAGGACTTTATTAAATAAATGGAATTTATTTAATTAGTGAAAAATGATGAAAATTTGAATTAATTAAATAATGTTATATTATTCAATTAATAAGGGAAATTAGGGTTTTGGATGCAATTAATGTGAAATGCAACAATGTTTGATGATAATGATGTCAATGATATGAGAATGTCGTTTAAGGTGTGTGATAGGTGTTAGGTCAATTTTACATGTGTACAACATCCATTATAGAACCATGTGCAAATATACAGTTAAATTTTGCCATGATTCAATTAAATAATAATTGTGAAGATAACCAGTCATATTTAGGTTTCTAAACTCCATTTTAGAAAGGACAACCTAATCAAAAGGTCAACCCAATCATATGCATTGTATTTTTGAGACCATACTTTGGAATTTGGAAAAAAATTGCTTAGTCCCTGCACACAAAAACTACTAACTCAAGAAAAAAATTGTAATTTGTTAGACCCCTAAACCCTCATTAGATTGAGAGTTCACTCATATTTATTTGCTAGCACTTAATAATCAAAACCTTCTACTCAACCATTTTCCATACAAACCTTCACTACCACTCCAAGAATGTTTAATGCAAGGTTAAATGCAAAGTCCCTATACCATTGACATCGTAACTATCATTAGAATTTGTCAAAAATATTTTTTTCCTATGTATGTTTTATTGAATTTGTTTGAATCTTAATCTATTATCATGAGCATTTAATGTTGGTTGTTGGATACATGTTTATAATAGGGAATATAGACAATGAATATGATATAATTAGTTTATAGTACACTCAAGAAGGTCAAATGAATGTGGAGGAGAATAGGGAAGGCCATGCAAAAACATTTGGAGATGATATTGTCGTTGAGAGTTTAGCTACATAGTTTAAACATGAAATATTTGGGGTATGCCAATAAAATTTCTAGATCAATAAAAATAATAGAAAAAGATATATTTTTATTGTAATTATTGTTTAATATTAGTTTTATTCATAAGAGAGAAAATTTAGAGTGATTGGGTGGAATGGGAGTTATTCTTGTATTGGTTAAATTCACAACACAAATGAAGAGTGACTTTTTAGCTCACTTGGTCTTATCAATAACAAGTTCAATCTCATGAATCTGATGTCATGGTAGGATAAGAAAACCACCTCTTCTTTCTTCCTCGTAGTCCTAGAGTTGAAGTGTTTGTATCTCCTTTGTTCATCTTAATGAAAGGTATATGTACTCTTCTCTTTTGTTTCAAAAGTTTTTCACATTTTTTGTGATGATGAAATTATTATAATGGAATTCAACAAGACCAAGTGCACAACCTAGCATGAGTGTTGAATGAATCATTCATATTTATGAGAGATAGGTTCATTTGAACCATTACTCATGAAACATGGGTCAATGAGATTGATTCAACAATCACACTTGAATATTGATAGAAATATCATAATTCAAGAAGACGTTTCAACCTCTTATATCAATTAAACCCTCTTTTCTAAAATTAGCTTGGTTGGCCTATAAATCTAATTAATCTAACTTAATGATTGTAGGATGGTGTGGGCCTGATGTTGATTACTATGAGCCATTGATTGCCTTTTTTGCACGAGTGGTTTGATAGGACAAAGATGCTATTATTTTGTGATAAACATAGAGGAACTAAGTTTGAAATGTTATAGGAGTGCTCAATTTATTTTTGTTGAAAACTTCAATGCTTTTATTGTGGAGCCATTTTTAATTTCCATATAAAGTTCATTGTATTTTTTTTCGGCTCATTTCTCTATGGGACCTCTATCCACAAGAAGTATTACTTCCAAGTTTATAGAATATTGAGAAGATTCTTAAAGAATTTTTAAAAAAAATTAAGAATATTTTATTTTTAAATTTTTCGGCACTAAAAATTTGCACAATTAGCTTTCTCTAAAATATGCTTTCCACCTTTTTGTAGGATTTGCAACAATTTTTTTGTCGAGTGATTTTGAAGGGAAGAAATTTTTTTAGTAGCGGATGGTAGAATAAAATATTCTACCTATGGCTCCAAAATTATGGGACAATATGTTTTTAAAATTGTGGCAGTGTGACATGTGACATTGTATTTTAAAAGTGGAATTTCAACTATTGATGAAAGTTTTCAAATTCCTTGGAGAAAATCAATATCAATATCAAGATTTTGAGTTGGGGATTGGACTCTACTTCAAATCAACCTTCAATATTCAATAGTAAGTTTTTTTTGTCATTGGGGCATTATCCATCCTTTGCACTATCAATTAAAGGGAGCTTTCACATTCATTATTGACAACTTGAATATGGAATTTTCTAAGCACTTTGTAAATGAGGAGCTATATTCCTTTTTGACAAAATCTTGAAGGAACAAATAATTACATCTTTTATCATTTGATAATTACTCTTTTGGACCATGGAACATTAGTTCATTTAACTTGAGGATGAAACCCCTTATAGAATCAATTGAAGAGTAGGAAATCAATAATTTTCTCTTTAATTTAATAGACAAAAGTAGAATTTGGAGACATTTCAAGACATTTATACAAAAAGAGATAACTCAAATTTTAAAGAATATTACAATAAAGACTTAAGAATAAGTTTTATATTTTGAAAACTCTATTATAAGATTTGAATCCAAAGTATATATAATCAAAATTATAATTTTTAAGATAAATTAATATTTGTAATCAACTATGTAATTATTATTTTGAGTTAAACCCATTTATTTAAGGAAATATAAGGAAATTTTAAAAAAGGACATTACATAATGGATATTAAATTTTTATCTTACCTATGGACTTTTTCTTTGATAAAAACATTTTATTATTGATGAATTCATTATACAACACACATAATTTGTATGCAACCACAGTAATTAGAGAATTTGTGGCAAGGAAAATATACTAATATACTTAATAAAGAATGCAATAGATTGATATGTAAATTTCCCTCATGGAATAGATGTGAAATGAAGAAAGATAGGTTGGAAATTTAAAACTAATGCATGAGCATCTAGTGGTATAAGGGAAATCCGACATCACCCAAAAAATTATTTACTTTCTTTTATCTTTTTGTAGATGTTTTTGCATTTTTGGATACCCTTTTTTATCGAATAAGAATTCCCAACATTCAGAATTGCTTTTTTGCCTTTTCTACTCAAATGTTATTTTTAGCAGGTGTGAATTTGAAGGGGTGATGAGAAATTTTTTTAAGGGAAGTTTCAGGAAAAATAAAATCACTTTGGAAAAAGAATCGGGTCAAGATCATTCCCAGTTTGAAAGTTATTCAAGTTTCAGTTTCTACTTTTGCCCTGAAAAATATTCTGAGCCCAGTTTGAGGTAATAAATGGTCCCTTGCGGGCCCAAAAATCGTTGAAACTGGTGAAGATAGTTCTTAGTATGTTCTTCACTCCAAGACCTTTCCAACGCTTCAAACAGTTTGTCAAACGGAGCCTCGAATCAAAAGTTATGGCTCCCCGAAGTTGGTACATTTTTAAAAATGTGCTAATTTTCGAATGTGGTTTTAAAATTTGAATTTCAAATTGTAATTTTTGGCACCAAACCACTAAAAATCATAATTCAAATGTTTTTTTTGGCTCCAAACCAAAAAAGGGAGTTATTTATTGGGTAGTTTCTTATTTTTGGGGATCTTTTTAGGGGGGAAAGGAGGGCATACAGAAAAAGGGGAACTTCTCTAATTTTTTGTAATGGCATTCATTGAAAAATTCGATGATTTGGGATTCTTTGTATGTAATAATTTCATTAGTTTGAATAAAATAATATTCTCTAGTTTTTTGTGTGTGATATTTTGTGTCTTGGGTCATCATCCTCATAAAAAACACAAGGTTTTATACTAAATTTTGAATGTTTTATCAAACTTAATATAAATAGAAAGGCGGAAATATGGTGTAATGAACCCACCTATTTTCTATTTCATTTAGGAAATGCGATCCTCTAAGATAGAATCAAATTTTAGCGATTAGGTGAGTCAGTTCTATGGAAGATCTTCAAATTTCCTTAATGTGTGTATGGGGTAAATATGACTGAACAACACTTTTGGGAGATGAAAATAAGATAGCATATGAACTCAAATATATAGCCTAAGACTTGATTCATGTAGATGTAACATAACTCTAATATAAATAGCTGACTTTACGCAAATTGGATGATTGAAAGACACTTAAAACCTATCTCAAAATCAATTATAGTGTCTTTTGGAAAAAATAGTGACAAAATTGACTGAACGGAGGTTTTGGGAGAAAGATTAAAAATACAAAATTAACTTAATTAGGAATTTTAAAAGTTGGATTTGATAGATAAAGAATAGAACTATAAAGAATTGTAAAGCTTCTCGAAAATTCAGGAATGGAAAATGTTGTGTACCCATCACAAAACACTATTTTTCAAAAGCTTTCATGGGACTCATTTTCCCCTAAGGGAATACGTCCTTGTTCACTTTTCCAAAATTGCTTTTTGGGTCCTCTGCTCCTATGTATGCACTTCTAGATCCTCTTGGTTTCATAGTCAGACAGTTGGAAATAAATTTGAGATTTGAGTTTCTGTGAAATGACAACAAAGGTGACAACAAATGCAACTTTGCAATTTTTCACATTTGACATCTTCAACTTTTCTTCAACCTATAAACCCATAAATCTACAATACACAAAAAGAGGGATTTTTTTATATTTTTTGATGAATGGGGGTTTTCCTTGGTCAAACCTTTTTTTGGTAATTAAACCTTGAAATGAAACAAAATAACATAAAAGGAATGATGAATGAACAACTCAATGTTGCAAGTCACCAAACCCTTGAATGAGCATTTTAAAATATGAAATATTGATGTTGATCTTGCATGAAATGGATTTAATGGATGTGGATCTTGATGATTGATTCATTGATTTAATGGATGTGGATCTTGATGATTGATTCTTTCTTTGAATCTTTAACTTGAATTCTTTTATTAGATCTTGAAACCTATATCATAATGTTAGCTCCAAAAACATGCATGATTGAATAGAAAATTAACATCATGCTTGAGATATTAATTGCAACAAAAAATGATTTAGAAACCTGCTCTTTAATCCTCTTGATAATAATATTTCCTCTTGTCAAATCATTATTCAAAACTTCTAGTTGATTTGATAAAATAACCAAGTATTTATAATAATTTATCCTTAATTTCCCAAAATTAAAACATTACAAGCCAGCCTTTGAAATTTGAAATTTGGATGATAAAAATATTACCAAAATATTTTTAAAAAGTAGGTTCGTAGGTTTAGGGAGGACCCATTCACCCTTTGGTGAATGGGTCCCAAGTCCTTACTCTTGGAATACACATTGCTCGATGTAAGGTGTTATGTGTTGGCATTAATTATTGTCGGATTTCCCCTTTGGGAAATGTAATTAATTAGGCTTGTAACTAAATTGAAGGGCTAATTAAGGCCTAACTAAGCTCAAATAATTAATAGGCCCCAAATAAGTGTGTAAATGTAATAATATATATTTAACAACACTAAATTAAGGCATCATTAAGTCCAATTTAAATAGGAGGGCCCAAACAAGTAAAAAATTTTAAAGGGATACATTTTTCTAGAATACAAGATGTATCCATGATGTTTACCACTTTTAATGACACAAAGATAAATACACAAACAACAATATTCTAAAAGCATAACACAATCCAAATATGTATAGGATGTTGTTATTAGTTATATGGATTCTTGTAACTTCTATTGACAAATTTCACATCTATATGTTCATGAAATTGATGTATCAATAAATTTTACCACTTCCATTCCATTCACCATACATCTTTATAGACAAAAATAGAAATTGTCTAAAAGCATAATTCAAGCATAATGCATAATAAATGTTTATCTTAAATATGACCTTGATTTCATTGAGACATTTCACGATTGACCAAGTCATACTACTAGAGTTTATCACGTAACCTTGAAATAATAGTAATTTTTTATTATCAATCTACACCTTGATCTCATATTTTTATTTTTCTCTTATTGATACCCTTCCAACAATATTTTTCTTTGTCCTTGCAATGGTGAACTACCCATAGGCATCATCGACCAAGCTACTCATTCTATTTCCATCAATTTCTATTGATGATAACATTTGACACTCCAATCAATGAAAATTTCTCTCATTTCTTGCCAAAGGTTCTCCAAAAGTGATAAACGTAATAATATAATAATAATATATTAATAATAATTAATAATATACTATTATGTAATAATAAATATATGAAATTATAATAATAAAAATAATATACTATAATAACATTAATATAATAATAAGACTATACTAAAATAATAGTGCAAGGGTGCTACTAGAAAAGTAGTTTACACTTTCTGGGAGATCCTGATTTTTTCTGAAATCACATATTTTTATAAAATATAATGATTTAAGCCTTGAAAATTTACATTTAAAGGATTCCAATTGAAGAGGGTTTGATCAAACCACCTTAGACCAAGCCCCCTTGGATAGAACCCCACTAGTTTTAAACCATATCTATAACAGAGTCTCTTGATCAAACCACCTTAGACTATTTCCCCTTGGATAGAACCTCACTAGTTTTAAACCATATCTATAATAGAGTGTCCTTTACACCTATCAAAATGTTGATAAAAACCCACTTTTGATTTAACTTTTCGGGGATCAAATGAATTCATTAAAAAATTATTTTTTGTAAGTATGTAGTCCTTATTATAAGCTTCCAAAAAAGTATAATTTTAATTAAATGAAATTTGATTATTAATTTTTTTTTTTATTTCTTGTGAATATAGGTTTTTCAATGAAAAGCAAGCTCTTTGTTTTGCACATGTGGAAAAATAGAAGATTGTTAGAAAAAAAAATTAAAAATATGTTTAGGTTGGGTATTGATGTCCTTGATCCATTAAAAAGAAAATATAAATTGTGATAGATGCAGAAAAGGTTATGTCGTATACAATCTACCTATGTCTAAATTATAATTGGTTTGACTTCGAAACTTGATTAAGGAAAAAATATTTAATAAAACACTATGAAACCAAATGAAGTAGTTAGATATTGTAGTTCCAAATCTAAATTCAAAAAAAAAAAAATTGTATGCAGTGAGCATCACTCCTTAAAAATGTTTTTTACTAATAAACACTAGTTTTTGAAAGAGATGAAAAAAAGTGCAATTTGATTCCAAAAATTTTGAAAAAAAAAATATTTATAATCTATAGACAAAAATTCACAAATCACTAGTTTGCATCATCTTCAACTTCCTCAAGGTTTAGCCACTATAAGAGCTTGAAAGTGAAGATTTAGTTTTAAAAAATTAGTTCAATGTCTATTTTGCCCAAAAATTATAAACTAGTATTGTGGGATCATCCACAATATAGTGATAAAACTTCATGTCTTTTTAGAATAGTCATGTTTTATGTGCTTCCTCTTCTAGCTACTACTACGTCTACATGTAATAAGAATTAGTCATCTCTTATAAACAAATTGATTATGTGGTTCTTACAAGGATTATAGTTGATGAGATTTTTATAATTTACTCCAATTTTAATTAGTTTTAATTTAGAAAACTTGTTTTCTTAAAGAATCACAAATGATGTTTCAATGTATGTTCTTGATACAATTTCTATTCATCATAAAGGTGAGATTTAACTCTTTCCTCATTTTTATCTCTATCTTATTAATTTATTTTTATCTAGCTTCTTAGAATGAATCAATCACGATTTCTTATACCCCAAACACTCATTGCACACTAAGAGCTCACTAGTATCCCTCTACTAGTAATTAGTAATCACAACCTTATGCTCAAGCTTTTAATATAATAACTTTAACTACCATTCCAAGCATGTTTAGTGCAAGCCTAAACATAATAGCCCTAAATATTTTGACACCATAATTTTTATTATAATTTTTCAAATAGATTTTTTCCAATATATGTTAAGGTCAATTTGTTTGAACTATTCGATTTGGGTTTACTTTAAAAAGTGTTCGTGAACAAAACTTCTTCATGCCTTTTCATACCATTCATATATTTTTTTGTGCTTCCTATTTTAGATAAGATGCTCCATATGCATTTAATAAGATTTAGTCATTCTTCATTTTACTATTATTAATTTCTATTTTTTAAAATTACACATATAATATATTATAGATTACTATGGTTATTATCTTTCATTATTGTTTTCATTGAAAATAAATAAATTTATTTATTTTTAAAAAAATTTAGTGTCACAAAAATAATTACCTAAAAAATATATGCTTATATAATAATAATAATTAAAATATTTACTTATATATCAATTAAAATGACATAAAAAATTATTATTATAAATTAACATTTGTATAAATTAAAATCATACAATCATGATAAATAAAATTAAATAATTATTATAAAGTAATGGGTGGTTGGAACTTGGTGATTGAATATGAATTCATCCCCTTTGATTGTTTTCATTGCTAAAAACTTGGGCATTGGGAAAAAATAGTTCCCTTCCAAGATGCCTTAACAAGATTTTTCTCATCCTCTGAAGGAGTGGAAGGAAAAGTAGAAATCAAATGAGGGGATGAGTGAGGAGGCGAGTAGAGTTGTTGTTTCAATGAACTAATCTTTTCAAGTGAGATTGTTAAGGAAGTTGTGTTAAGAAACGAGGAGGTTCAAGAGAGGATTCAGGAGGACCATGTGGACTCTTGTAAAGTTTCCCCTCTGAAGGATCTAGTGGAGAACGTTTAGACCCTTGTTAGGGAAGTTCTTGCTTTGGAAGAAGGGGAGCTGATTGCTAATGTGAATGCTAGCCCCTCTAGTGAGGATGAGGTATCCAAAAGTGATGAGTTTGTTTAGGCACAAATGGAGGTAAGGGTTTGGTATCCTCTTTATTGGTGGAGTCATATTGTTTAGCTAATGTCCTTGGTTCTCTTGTTATCCAAATGTGGTGCTCACCTCTTTTGTCATTGGGGACAAGATTGGTTGCTCTTTACCTATGAAGGAGCCTCCTTTTTCTCTTGTCAAAAATAGGAACAAGAAGTAATATTCCTCTCACTAGGGTGTTGCTAATAGAAACCATTAGAAATTTGATTGTGGCTTAGAGCTAAGGGGTAGAGGGGGACCCTCTCTATAGTAGCTTAGGGAGAAGGAAAGAAAAGTGGATATTGTTGATGGATCTAAAAAAACCTTGTTTGAGATGTGCTCAAAGGGTGGATCTCAAAATTCCCTATGAAGATTCTTTCATGGAATATTAGAGGTTTGAATAACCCTCATAAGCAATATCTCCTTGCTAATCTGGTGAGGGATCATAAAATCTATGTGATTTTGATCGAGGAAATAAAAAAGTCTATGGATAGGCTGGATTGATTAAAGAAAAGGTTGTTTCAAGAGTGTGGCCTCCATGGATATGATGTGGAACGAGTATCCAGTACGGTGTTGACCTTTTGAAATATGAATGTGGTGGTTACGAGGGATTTTTTGAGCATCCTAACCATATTGCTACTTCTTTTGATCATATTAGGGACAATTTTTCTTAGGTTTCTTCAAATATCCATGTCCCTAATTTTAAGATTTCTCATAAGCATTTATAAGGGAATTTAAATTCCTTCAAATCCGGTCATCCTTCTGATCATTGGATTTCTATGGGTGACTTTAATACTCCTTTGAGTTGTTTGGATAAGATGGGAGGTTCTCAGGTGGATGACAAAGGTATATTTTACTTGATGTCATTTATCAATGACAATTCTTTAAATGATGTCAAACTATGTGGGGCTTCCTTTACTTGGTCCAACTATAGAGTTGGTGAGGTGTCAATTCAAGTGAAATTAGATAGATCCCTCCTTTCTCTTGAGTGAATGGTTCTTTATTCCTACTCCCTCTTTGTGCTCAGTAGATGAGGGTCAGATCACTTCTCCATTTCTTTGTTTGCTAACTTGGTTGGTAGAAGATGTTTCTTCTATTTTTGATTTGAAAAATTATGGATATCTTATCTAGATTTTAGAGACAAGCTTTCTTCTATGTTTGATTTGAAAAATTGTGGATATCTCATCTAGATTCTGGATATCTTTGTGGGATATCCAAGTGGATAGTATTGCTATGTATAAAATTGGTAAGAAGTTGACATAAATGAATTATAATGTGAAGACTTGGAATAAATATTCCATTGGGAATATTTTTCATGAGAAATCCTGTATTAACAAGGATTTGGACCTTTTGCAATAGACTATTCAATTGTCAAGCTATAATGCTAATCTGGTGAATGAGGAAAGTGTGCTTTTATATCATCTGCATAACATTGTGGCCAGGGAAGAAGAGTTTTGGAAGTAGAGATCGTGTGCGATTTGGATCAATTGTGATGATAGGAATACTAAGTTATTCCATATTACAGTTAGATTAAGTATCTCCATTTCTTTGTTTGCTAACATGGTTGGTAGAAGATGTTTCTTCTATTTTTGATTTGAAAAATTGTGGATATCTCATCTAGATTTTGGATATCTTTGTGGGATATCCAAGTGGATAGTATTGCTATGTATAAAATTGGTAAGAAGTTGACATAAATGAATTATAGTGTGAAGACTTGGAATAAATATTCCATTGGGAATATTTTTCATGAAAAATCTTGTATTAACAAGGATTTGGACCTTTTGCAATAGACTATTCAATTGTCAAGCTATAATGCTAATCTGGTGAATGAGGAAAGTGTGCTTTTATATCACCTGCAAAACATTGTGGCCAGGGAGGAAGAGTTTTGGAAGCAGAGATCGTGTGCGATTTGGATCAATTGTGATGATAGGAATACTAATTTATTCTATATTATAGTTAGATTAAGTATATCCATCACAATGGCATGTTAATTTAGAATGGTGAGGAGATTCAATGAGTAGCCTCAGCCTACTTTGCTAATCTCTTGGCTAATAATTTTGTTTAAACCCTGGATGCTCAATTTTAGGTGTTGGATGTGTTGGCATTTTTTATAACAACCCAAGCAGAACTCACAAGAGCTCCTATGAACTTTCCACACTCAATTATTAAAGTCTTGAAATCACTATGCCAACTTAACGAGAGGATAGCAATAGAAATTGCTATCTCTCCTACACTTCAGACTCTATAAGATCCAGGAGGGTTTTCCTAAAATATGTTGTCACTTATGATTAAAATGATTTTGCTCATATATGGACAAACAATAGATAAATTCTCGTCAGTGATAAAAGAGATAAACCCTCAAGAAATTGGTTGCTTTTTAGAAGAGTTCGGATCTATTTAACAGAGAATTGAAATTACACCTAAATGTACTGATATGAGTTATTTGAATGAAATTTCCTAAAGCCATAACATAAAATACAAGGATGAAAAACATTCAAATTTCCAGTGCCATATCCTTAAGCAGGGAGTCAAAAGGAAACTGAACTATAGGGTAAATTTCATCTAGAGCACCTATGATCTATATGAATAGCATTACAAACCATCTATCAATACTTGAATTTATTACTCCTTGATAAATCCTATGTGTTAATTCACATGAACTTACTGGATAACTGAAGTATTTAACTGGTCCTTTGAACCAGACCTATAGTTAAACGTAATCCACAATAAATAACAAATGGAGATTAATGAAAAGCATCTTGGATCGACATTTCATTAATAATTCATGAAAACTATTACAATAGGAGAGAAAATAAAATCAAAACAATCACAAGGTTAACATAAGGATGGAAAAGAACCCCATGATTTACTAAGTTCTCAAATCTGACTCAAAACTTGAAAACCTGGACATCTTTTTCTCTCTACACTACTTGACTCTTATCTTACGTATCTTGAGTAATTTCAACAAACCCCCCCTCTCTCGGCCCAGAATTCCATTTTATAAAAACAAGGGAGCAAACAAGCTTTAGGCCAGAGAGTACACACATCCATTTTTCACTAGACCGCTAATCCCTAACTGGTTATCTTTACATCATTTGTTGGTAAGAGAGGAAAAGCTAAAACAAGAATGATCATTAGTTTTTTGTGGAGGAAAAACTGCTGCTCAAAGAGTCGCTCACTTTACACCAAAGTATCTTTAACCATTTTTTGCACTTATTCCATTTCAACATCTTGTACTTGAATTCAAAGAGAGAATTCATTTTAAAATATAATATCTAAGGCCAGACCTGTAGTATACATGACCAAATTACATTTCTCAGCCATGAAATTCACAATTCAAGTTCATCGGTGAACACCCTTTTCCATGACTCAAAATCCTCTTCAGATGACCAATTGAAAGCCACCACCTGATCCACCATGTTTCGGTAAGGCACATACTTTATCATTAATGACGTGGCCATTTTATCAAAGTTCTCTAGGAAACTAATGACAAATGACAACTTTTCCAAATTATTTTCCAACATGTTGATATCAGCATTCTTGCATACCTCATGTGTTTGGAAATCATTATATTACTCATCTGCTCCGTCCACGCCTACAAGGGCTTGACCTTATCCTGACTATGCAAAATATGTGGTAGTGGAGTCAAGTCCTTTCCATCATAAATATCCTTCAATGTTTTGATTTTTGACTCCATAGGAGTAGCAGACCCCTGAAACGTTTGCTCCACAATACCCTTGACAAACTGATATGTCATTATGATTGTAGGGTATTTGTCCCCATGCTGTTTTTCCCTAACTGCCATAAATTTTAACTTCTCCATTCTAGGGCCCCATTTACTTAGCAAAGGGATAGCCAATTCTCTATCCCATGGAGACAATTTGAGTGCTTGCAACATCAAGGAATAATTTGCATGAACACTATTTAGCTTACCTTGGACTCATCTATGTAAATGCCTTAGCATAGTATCAACAATTTCTGAGTTACTCCTTCCTGCTGCATCCCAGATTTGGTTTACCATCTCTTTATACTCTTCAACCTATTGGATTAACTTTTCCCTAGAAAGAGCTCCATCCAAGTCACTAGCTTTTTCAATTTCAATAGGAACTTGTCCCATATTATATCGGACAATAGCCAAAGATTGCTCTTGTGCAGAAGGTTGAGGTTGTTCTACTGGTGGGTCAAAAATAGTATGGCTAGAGCTAGTCTGCCTTTGAGACCTCAAGGCTTCCATCTATTGTCTCAGTAAGGCCATCTTAGTTTCCAATTAGTTTCCAATTCTACAACCCTCTGTTGACTCTTATTATACTTGATAATAATGTCACTATATTGGCTCCTCAGAGTATCTCAGTCTTTAGTTAAGTCCTCCATAGTTGCCCTAGTGAATTTGGCAATATTCTCAACCACGTCAACAGCCTCCAACGCAGGAGTGTCAGCAACTCTTTTTACAACCAAATGACCACTGAAGTCAGATGTTTCTGCAACAATAGGTTTTTGAGACCCAGTGGATAGTGACCATATTGCCAGAGCATCCCATTCCTCACTAAAGGCTGATCCTTTAAGTGCCAATGCAACCTCCTCCTTTGTTGTAAGAAGTGGCCTATTGGCCCTTCATATTATTTAAACACCACAACATCAACAATATCCCATTCAGGGTGTAACAATACTCCACTCTTTTGAACCAATGCCCTACCTTGTTCTGGTGTGATTTCTTTAAACCTTTCCTTCATCTGCAATCTAACCCTTGACTGGATTACTTGCTCTGGGAGCTCTAGATGCAGAATTCTCTCATGTGCAACCTTCTCAGAATATAATGAGAGATGAGCTCTCCATACAAAATATTTAAAAGCATTAGTATGAAAAAAAGAGTCATCCATCATGAACTCTTTGCAAGCCTCCATCCTCAAGTCATCATTATTTGTAATCCCTTTGATCTCATCCTTTCCTAATCTTAGGGTGACTGCCCCTAAACTTGTTGCAGTGTCAGTTGGGTTTAGTGGCATCTCCAGATTCATTTCATCTAGAGTTACAATGATGTCCTCCTCATCATTACCCTCATGACCAACATCCCCCACATTTTCAGTCCTCTGCCTCTTTGGGGATGATGGGTGAATTTGTTCTGAAAACCTTGGAGGAGAATCTAGGACAACAATATCTGGCACCGATTGTTTTGAGATAGATGGTGCACCACTCTTCGTAGCCTCTTCAACCTTGCTTCCCTTTCTCCTAGAAAATACCTTTATCTTCTTTTGAGGCTGATAGGTAGGCCTCTCCTCTACTCTTACCTCAGGGTACTCCTCAGTAATTTATAATTTTCCCCTTTCTTCCATAATATTTTCATCCTTTAAGACCCCTACCAGACTCTCAAAGTTGTTAAGATTATAAATTTCCCTACTAAGTTCATCTTTGGAACCAGGCATCTTTTCTTGTTTACTTCTCACCATTTTTGAATAGGCAATGAACATTGCCTTTCTCTAATCTTGTAAGTTTAGATCAAAAATGTTCTTGATGATATCTTCAGGAAAGTTAAAGTTGTGGATGAAAGTCCCAGTCCGATGCTTATCCTTCATTTCAGAAATAAAACCCTCAAGATCATGATTCCTAGGGTGTACAGTTCTCATCCTGTATGGCCTGAGCAATAACTGTAAATCTTTCCACCCTCCCTTTGTCATGACAAAATCGGCGAAAGCTATATATTCAGGGAAGAAAGATCCCTTCTTCTGTTCAACAGGAAAATGGAAATCTTGAGATGCTCCCAATTGCCTCATGATTTTATGAAACCAAGTCTAAGGGGGACCTCCCTTGGCAGAACAAACGGAGTGGCATTTTTGTCAAAAACCTTGAAAACCATTATGTTGTGATTTGGGATAATATCCCCCCAGTTATGTGTTAAATTCAACTCAGGCCTCCTCTCCATAGGTCTTAGGAAATCATGAATTTCCTTTGGAATCCTAGGGGAATAAAAAACCAAGGCCTTTCTTAACTTGGATCTAAAAAAATTGTGAAAGTTTACATAATCGAACTTATGATTATGCATATCCAGAATTCTAGTCCAATATTGGATAGACATCTCAATGTCTCCTTCTCTTTTCTTTAATTCCATATCCTTCTCAAACACATTCTGACCCTTATACAAAAACATATGGATTAGCAAAGAAAACCATTTGAATGCTACCCAATTCTTCCCCTGGTTCAAGGCTACCAAACCTAGATGCATTTTCTCTACAAGGTAGGTGGAAAAATCATACACCACGTTATAGCCTAGGTGTTGGAGGTTCACATCCATATACATCACTTTGATAGGAAAATTGTTCTTCAAATTTATCCCCAGTACTTGACACAATGCACAAATAGTCTTCTTGAAATGGATGGTGAAATAGTCCACTGGGAAAGGTTCAGGCTCATTCCTGCCAATAACCACTTTCCTCTGGCTCTTACCTCTTCTTGACACAGCCAAATGGGGTAACAAAAGGGATGTTCTGAATAATCCCTTGGTGTTTCTATACTCCTCCCTAAAAACCTTCAAGTTGACAGGGATCATATCTTGGTTCCATTCATGCAAACCAAAAATCTTTGTGATTTCATCCCTGGTTACTTTGGTCATTTCCTTGCCAGTATATGTTCTCACTATTCAGGCCAAAGGGTTGTACCTCATGGAAATATCCTTCAATAATTCTACATTCTCGTAGACATTGGGTACCACCATCTTACCTAGGTGCAATCTTTCAAAGGATTACACAGAGGAACTGCCAAATTTGTGTTCCCAAACCAGTTGGAAAACAACTGCCAACCAATGTATGGAAATTATGCATCGTGAATTGCACACTGCTTATCAACCAATCCTTCCAGAAGCAAGGGCCCGTAGAATAATACTCTTCCCTCCTACTTCTTGCTTGTAGAGGGCTTCAACAAATAAATAACATCTTGGGAAAAACCCTTAGACGTAGCCTCAAAACCAGAAATTCATGCCTTAGGTGCCATTTATATCAAAAATATGATAATTCGAGCTAGGATTTGCTTATTTCAAATGGAAAATAATTACAATTTCCTTTCTATTTCCCTAACAGAGAATTCTTCAATATTCAAAATCTACAATAATTACCTATACAAGCTCAAAGAGCGAATCTACTCAAATGGTTCCTTAGGAACAAAAAAGAAAACAATCATCAATTGTTCTGTAAGCAACCCTAACACCTTCCGAAAACACAAGAGGCATACATACTACTTACAGTTTCTTTTGTAGAGCGTCAAATGCAATGAGACTTGGAGAATTGCAATAATGGCTTGCTTTACTTTGGCACCAGACAATTCTTTCTCAATCAAGAAATGCAGCACTGAAATAGTAATTTGTTGATCCTTTCAGCATTTAATTATGCAAGCTAATTCAAACTCAACCATTACTACTCACTCACGTGAGATAAAATGGCTATAGTACAACACCAGTTCATTTAAAATTGAGTTGTTGATCAAAAGCAATGTTGGCCAGGATGACGGTTGAGATTAAGGCAACATAGTTTAAAAATTCCACATCCGCCTTCCAGGTACCACATCAGCATGGAATGCATCCCACCACAGTCGTCGATCACATAACATCAATTTCCACACGTCAACAAATCACGCACCTCGCAACATTATTGAAACAAAAGTTTTAATTGCGCGAGGTCAGCGATGAACAGCCGTGATGCATCGATACGTAAACAGTTGTTGTCACAACCATCCATCCTTGGTCAATGATCAAAACCGGTCCCCACCATCTAATGCAATAAATGGCAGCATCTTACAAGCCTCGCACCATTTCTCATGACGTAAGCAAAAACCTTGCGAGGTATGCGAGGAACGGTTCAGATTAGAATTGTCTCATCTGACGACCTAGTAATCTGCACATGCGAAAAAGGTTATTCATAAAGAAGGGGACTAACTAGGTAGACGGGGAAAAGACCCTCGAGGTCAAAAAGACTTATTCAATGGTTAAGTTATAATAATTCATCAGCCTAATACCATAGGAACAATAAGGTCATGACGTAAAAACTGAAAGGACGGGTAAAAAGGGGCCGGTAAAGTCACGTCCAAAGAGGGATAAAACACCACTTAAGAGACCGGTCATCGCCGATAACAAGTCAACGCCCAAAAAGAAAAACACAAGACCTAGACCAGTTAGAAGTAACGTAAACCACACCATAGAGGGGAAGAAATTAAAAGCTCCACTAGGATGTTATTACTATAATTGTGACTGATGATTTAAATAACATGACTTTTTTAAAGTATGTTATGTGATGATAAAATCATGTTTATTGTGGTGGTAGTTGTCTCTTTGGAGATACAAAAAAATCATCTAACTGAAACTATAGGAGCCTACTAGGTCATTAATCTAGAAAAAAGTATGAACTTTAAGAATATTTGGATAGAGGGCAACTCAAAAAATATCATTGATTGTATCCTTGGTGTTTCCCCCCCATCATGGACTATAAAATACTGGATTGATGAAGCTAGGGCCACTTTATGCAACTTCAAAAAAGTGAAAATTTCCCATCTCTATAGGGAAGCGAATGGTGTGGCAGACTTCTTTGCCAATGAGGGAATAAAGCAAAATAGATAGGTGACATGGCAGAATTACAAATATTTGGATGTTGAAGTTAGAGCCCTAATCAACCATGATTGCACTCATGGGAGAGAAGCCACATTTAAAGATGATCAAAGAGAAAGGTACCAAGTACCGAGATATCATAATATTTGATGATAGAATTATAATTAATATGACATATGGGATGAGCTTGCACATTCTGTGGGTGCTTTTCTTTTGTTGAGGACTCATAAGTCTATATTTTCAATGTGTGGGTTATCAGAACAAGAGTTTTATGACAATGGGAGGAAGTAGGAAAAGAGTTGAGTTTGTTAGAAACCAAGATCACCTGTCACATGCAAAAGACATCCAGAACCAATGAAGTTCTATAAACCTCAAAGTAAAAATGCATTATTGAGAATCAATTATTACAAAGAGATGAATCCTCATGAAGGAGATCAAGAAACCCTAAAAGGGAAACCCTAAATGAAACCCTAGTGTGCACACTTAATAATTAATCAATTATTAATTTGCTTAAGTTTAGCTTAAGTAACTAAAGGAATAAGTGACTTAATTAATTAACCAGTATGATATAATTAATAAAGCATAATAGCTTATTACTCTAACACCCTCCCTTAAGATTAACTTATGAAGAAGCTAAAACACTAGAAGAAGATGCATGAAAGAAAAGATGGGTCCTAGCAACTAGGCCTGATTAGGTACCCATTTACAAATGCAAGTATGAGGTAGAGAAGGAAAACCCAGTGGGACAAAACCCCCTACAATGAGATGACTATTGCAAAGAAGCATTGGAAAAACACTGTGGAGTAACACTGGAACTGTAATCCAGAAAGCAAGGAAAGATACTTCTATCTACAAGAAACCATATCAGAATCATAATAATGCAACAACAAACCTAATGCCATGGAACACTCGAAAACACCAAACTGGAACAACCCTGGAATCTATGAAGAAACAATAGATGATACAATGATGTATTACTGAAAATGAAGTGCAAAGATGCAAGTTGCACTCTCCCAATTGCCAAAATATCCAAGTAATCTCCAAAGCACCCATCAGGCCAAATCTGGAATAATGATAAACTTGGGACAAATAAAGAAAAAAGTGCATAGACAGAAACATAGAGCTTCGCAATACCTTTCCAATGTTGCAAACATAGCGAAAATCGGAGATCGTGGCAAAAAGTTGTGAGCTCGGAAGCAATAAATGAACATCTGACTTCAAACAGTAATAAAATTCACCAGCTATAAAATATGATAGAAAAACTAAACCATTGGATAGTGCTCGGAACTAGCTTTCCGACAATATATCGTTTGCCAAATTTTGACAACCGAGCGAAAAGTTGTGCCCATTTTCCCGATTATGCTTATTTTGCAAAAAAAGAAAAAAAAAAGGCCCCCAAGGTCGGGCATTGGTCACCCATGTGACATATTATTTTATTAAATTTTTTTTTAAAAAACCAGCAAATCTTGCTGGCGGTCCCCACTAGCAGTTACTATCGTCGCTGGCGGTCACTGCTAGACCGAGCGGTCACCGCAGCCTTGCGGTTGGCGGGCTCCGCTCCGTGGGTGGTGTGCCACTATGGTGGTGCTCCACGGGTGGTGCTCTGGTGGTGCCCCCTTTTTTATTTTGATTTTGATTTTTTTTTAAATATCGCCTTGGAGTGCGTGTTGGGGAGGTCGTACGACCTCCCTGGCAAAAACATTTTGCCTCAGAAACCAACTGCTCCAAAATCAACAATTTGATAGGCGTTTCTAGGGTTTTGGGGTGCTACGAACATGATGGCGATGTCCATTTGACCCCAAAGTGTCCCAAAAAATTGGCTATCCCCAGATCTTGCAAAAAAGATGCTTGTGGAAACCCTTACACTTGAAACTCACTGAAAGGCCATATCTTCATATCATGAACAGTCAGTTGCAGGTCTGGAGCTCTGATACCATGTTAGAAACCAAGATCACATTAATGCAATCACCTATCACATGCAAAAGACATGCAAAACCAGAGAAGATGTTCTGTAAACCTCAAAGTAAGAATGCATTATTAAGAATCAATTATTACAAAGAGATCAATCCTTATGAAGGAGATCAAGAAACCTTAAAAAGGAAACCCTAAATGAAACCCTAGTGTGCACACTTAATAATTAATCAATTATTAATGTGCCTAAGTTTAGCTTAAGTAACTAAAGGAATAAGTGACTTAATTAATTAACTAGTATGATACAATTAATTATGCATAATAACTTATTACTCTATCAAAGTTGACTATGTGTATAAAAAATAAAAATAATTCCAAGGTCTGGAAGAAAATAGAGAAGGGAGGGCTTCAACCTCTCATTGAAAGACTTCATGGTAAAAACCTTGAGGCTACTAATTATTTCACTAAACATTGGAATAAAGTGGAGATAATTCTCTTTGGGAGGAAGGTGTTGGTGGATGAGGCGATCATTGGAGAATTCATTAGTTTCTCAACTAATGGTGTGAAATTTTATCTTGACAAGAAATACTTAGATGAAGTTGTTATCAGCTTTCTAAAGTCAGAGGAAGAGAAAAAGAGATTGGTTGAAGTCTCCAATAGCTACTTTGATAGTGGTAGGATCAAGAAATTTTGGAGGGAAGTGCTCATAGTTGTAATGAAATATATATAATGTTGGATGGGAGATTCACTAGAGTCTACCAGTACCACTTTTTTTTACTCAACCACTTCAGATATAAGGTTAGGGTTTCTTTCCCCTACTACCTATTGTGTTCTTTGAACAATAGGATTGAGGAGTTTAGAAAAAATCTTGATAAGAACCCGGTCCTGCATGTTGGCCTTATTCAACTCATTAATGAGCACTTCAAAAATATGTCAATTGTTTCTAATACTATCATGGTCTCGGCCTCAGAGGGTTATGACATTGAGTCTATCTCGCCTAAGGATATTAAGGGTTCAGACTCAGATTGGTTTGATGAGGTTAGTCCCCCTCCTAGGAAAAAAAGGAAGAATTATCCTTATGCTAATCCATCAAATAAAAATTTTAGTCCTCAGATAACTCCTCTCAAAGCGTCTTTGGTGAAGGACAAGATGAGGGATGAGCCCCCTGTGGAAAAACTAGTGGCCTATTAGGAGGATTCTCTAGATGAAGACAATGTTGAACCTTTTGGAAAGGAGTTTTCCTCTACCTCTTTCCACTCCATTGACAGAGAAAAAAGACCTAATTCTCTCATGGACCGGAATCCTAATGACCCAATTTTTAAATCGGAAAGGGATTTTTATAGTGATATCCTTACTCTAGCCTAAAAGGGAGCAGTTGACAATTTTAAAATTCTAAAATGGGCTTTTCATGAGATTAAGGATCTCAATCTTAAAAATAGGGCTATCACTAGCAAAACAGAAATCTTGGAAGCTAAAGTGGTTGAACAGAATTTGGTTGGGGCCTTATAGACTATGGATGAGAAGATGAATATGGCTAATTACCTCTAGAAAGAGGTTGACTTCACTAAAAACCTAAATAAGGATGGTGAGAACCTAGAAAAAGAGGTTGAAAATATCAAGGAAACCTTGAAAGCAACTATTGAACATAACCACAGAATCGTTAAAAACAACTCCACTATCTTAAGAGATTTGGTTGAAAAAATGGATAACACTCGACAAGGTCTTTGAATTGTGGATCCAGATGTTGAGAAGAACAAAACCAAGGCGGAGGAATCGGGCCCTTCAAAGAAAACTAGGGCCAACATGAAGAAAAGACTGGATGTGATGCCTCTGGAGACCTAGGACCTAAAGATGGTGGCTCAGGATTTGGACAACCTAGAATTGGAAGTGGCTAAGACTTTAAAGTCTCTAGGTTAGGTTTGGATGTGTTTTTTGCTATTGTTGGTTTTTTTTGTCCTTTTGCTTGGATTTTGTTGTTGATCTTTGCAGTTCAGCTTTATTGTTCATGGCTTCTCTAATGTTCTATCTTTTTATGGTCTATAAACTTTGTGGTTTCAGGTCCCTGTAAAACCTGTTTTTTCCTCAATCAAAAACATGTTGTGTTGTATCCCTTCTAAAAAATAATTTAGAAATGTGGTCTTCTCCTTTGTTTGAAATAAAGTGTCTAGTTTGGATGGCTTCCCCATGTTCTTCTTTCAAGAATTCTTGACTATTATCTCCAAGGATGTGGTGGATGCTACCAAGGAGTTTTTTGGTAGTCTTAATATTTTGAAGGAGGTAAATTCCACCTTCATTGTTCTTATTTTGAAGAGTCCTAGTGCCTTGACCTTTGATGAGTTCTGACCAATCAAATTTTTCAATTCTATTTATCAAATATTCTCCAAGGACCTTGCTTTAAGGCTGCAATGGGTTCTTCCTCTGATTATTTCATAGCATCAATGTTGTTTAGTTGCAAGAAGGTAAATTATTGATCCTATTATTACTATGCATGAAAAAATTCACTCGTCGATGGTTAACAAGAAGGTTGGTTTATTTTAAAAAAATGATTTGGTGAAGGCGTATGACTGAGTGAATTGGTAATTTCTGGTTAAAGTTTTATCTCCTTTTGATTTCTCTAATAATTTTTTGTTGGCCCATAGTTATTGTTGCATTAAAAGATCAACCTGTTAATGCTCAATACAACTACCAGAGTTAGCAGATCCATGGGATGCGGTTAGTCCATGTCACGAATCCCGAGGGGAGCACTAACCATCTACCAACAAACTCTCCCTCAGTGTTACTCAAGGGGATTTAAACCTGACAACTTTGGATCTGATACCACTTGTTGGCCCATAGTTTCCATTGCACAAAAAAATTGACCTATTAATGCTTGATACAATTGCTAGAGTTAATAGATCCATAGCAAGAAGTTAGTCCATGTCGTGAATCTCGAGGGGAGCATTGACCATATACCATTTTTTTTGAAGTTGATTAAGAGTCTCATCTCGAATGTGTCCTTTTTGTTTTGGTTAATGGTTCACCCTCAAATTTCTTTATGAGTTCTAGGGGTGTGAGATAGGGTTTCCCCATTTTTCCCTTCCTCTTTATCTTTCTTGTTGAAGCCCTTGGGAGATCTATTCAACATAAGGTTTTTTTGGGTCTCATAAAGGGTCATCGACCTACCTCTTACTCTCCTCCATGCTTGCATCAATAATTTGTTGATGACATGATTATCATGGGAGCCAAATACATCAAATTGGTTCTTCAGAAGTATGAAGGTTCTTTGGAACAATTGGTGAGTGTTGATAGTGTTTTCTGCACAACAACAACTCAGATAGGATAAAATTATCCTCTCTTGAAAGGTAAATCTCTATCAGAAAGCCTCAAGAGATAACCCCAAGGTCTCCAATGTCAGGTCTTGAAAATGCAAAAACAACTTACTGATAATGTGAAAATGCTGGTAGTCACAAGGAACCTTACTATTGGACTCAAGGGAACATTTAGAGGGGGGGGTGAATGAGTGTTCAACAAATCTTCTACTTCATTTATCTAAAAATTGAAACCATTTCCACATAGCATTAAAGAAAAGATGCATGCATTCAAAGTAAACACTCAAAACACCATAACACAGATTTTTGTTTGGAAACCATGTTAGAGGAAAAACCACGGTGGAGGTTAATCGACAATTTGGGTACTCAAAGTATAATTGATTACAAAGGGAATGCACTTGCATTCAGACACACTGCCTAGAGCTCAATGCTCAAGAGAAAGAGAATCACTACCTTACAAAATTTAGATTAAGAACATCTAAAGGGTGAAATGAGATAGTAGCATCTATTTATGCCAATTTTTAGTTCTAATGAAGCTCGTAGATTCGATTCTGGATCTACTTTCTGATTCTGCACTTTACTCTGATTTATTCTGCTCTTTCCTTCTCTTTGCATCACTTATGATCATATTCGCACTACTGCATTGCTGAATCACACAATTCACACTTATACACATACACCCCTTATGATCCACTACACAAAATGATAAAACCAACCTCTTATATATCCAAAATAAAGGATTTATTCATCCATCAGTGAACTTTATAAAATATTAAGTTATTTCTATCTTTTTGGCCAAATCCACCACTAAATCTTTATGTGCATCCTCCCAAGTCAGTTAGGACAAAGAGAGGACCCAAATAACACTTGTTTGAGCATGAAAATTTATAATTAATTTCACCTTATACATCTACAATTACTAACCTTGTCGGGTCGGCCTTCTAGCACAAATAATCAACAAAATAGTGCATTGGATCTTCTAGGCCATGTATCAGAGAATGCACATCAAAACCAAGATACTAAAGGTGTCAAAAAACCTTCCTCAGAGATCCACAACCCAAAATGTTTATTTGGCGAGGTGTTCAAATCATATTTTGTGTCTATAATTGGATGTCTTGTTCTTCAATTTGTTTTGCCAATTGGAACCAAAATTTTACTACAAATTGGATGTCATTAAGGTTGTTTGGACTGACATAGGTTGCCATCAATGACAACACTTACAATCCTTATGCCAAAAATCTCCCCCTTTGGCATTGATGGCATTACTTAGTGAAAAATGACTAAGTGTCATAGTCATTATAGATACACTGCTAAAATTTTTACTATGCTTACTTCCTCTTGAGATTTATAAGGTATACTCTCCCCCTATAAGGAATTTTTCACTGCATTCTCTCCCCCTTTATCATCGATGAAAAATCATGAATGCCATATGCCAAAAAAAATACAAAATCAAGTGACAAAACACTTACATGTCAATACCAAGTGACAAGTAGAAAAAAACGTGTTCAAAATCCTCAAAGATTCAAAACTTCATCACATACATGCTGACAATTCTCTTTCTTTGATCAAAATTTCAAAAACTTTACAAACAATTAACCGTTACCTTAGAAGATTATATTATGGTTTTTCTTCACTTCTGGAAGGAACTTCTTCCATCCATCTATTGTGATTCCAATACTAATGATTAAATTATTGTTCTTGGAAGTCTTGTTAATGATCTCAATGAGCGATTCAAGGATTGTAATTGCTTCTTCCAATTCATTGCCATTCGTCAATGTTTCCACCATCTGCTCCAGCCTGCATTCAATTATATCCTTTAGCTTCTAAAAGGTGTCCACAAGAACATTCTTGGAGAGTAGAATTTTTGAGTGTTCTACTTTTGGTTGCTAGGATCTTTTCCTGATGATGCCATCTAGATCCTAAGATATGTCAAATATTTTTCCAATGTCATTCAATTATGTTTCAATCTGATTCAACTTGTCTTTGTAGTTGTTGACTGCATGGGGTCAAAAAATACAATAATTGTAGATGCTAGTGGTTGAACTTATGCATTGCCTTAGCTCATTCATTTTCTTCTTTAGCTTGGAAAGGGACAGCCTGAATTGTTCCTTCAAGTGAGAGACAACTTCACCTTCTTCTTTACCTCTGTCCTCTGAGCCCATCAATTCTTTGCCACACTCAATCATCTCTTCAAGTAGAATGTTTTCATACTTCCAATCTTATCTTACATTGCTCAACATGAGCATTTAGAACTTCCAAAATCAAGTCTTGATCGTATGACAGTCTGTTTGACCATAACTTTGCAATTTTTTGCATGCCACCTTCTTTTTGAATAAGTTGTTGCAATTTTTTTTTGTTAGATCTTATTTCTCACTACCTTTTTTTGGTCCAAATTCACTTTTCAAGTGATTCTCAGTTTCTCCATCTGATTCTTCATCTAGAATTTCCACAATTTATTTTTCTTTTTCTTTTCCCTCAATCTTGGGAACTCTACTTTCTAGAGGACTGTAATCAGTAATCTCCTTTTCTCCTTTCTCACCTCTATCAGTGCTACCATAAGATGAACCAACTTAATTTGATCTTATCGGTGGGGAAATTTTGAGAGGTCCAAAATTTTCAAATACATTCTAAATCAATAGCCTAATTTCATTGTCAGTTGAATGTTCTCCATAAGTTGATCCTTTAAAAATTCACATAGGTCAAAGTCGTGACCTTCAATTATCATTTTGTGACCAATGAACACTGCACCAACCGATGTAGCTCCTTCTTGGTTTATCTAGAATATCGTATATGTTATTCCATGTGCAACATACTTTTTGATATTATTCTTGATTGTGGTAATCATTAGAGCTCTCTGATCTTTGATTAATCTGGTTAGGGTTTTGACCTCTTTGTTTCAGATAGATTTCTTTCTAGGAATATCTTTGATTTTGCAAAAACTAGTTAAATCCTCAATTGCCTCTTTTGAAATGATGTATTGTTTGTCCAAAGTTAGAAAATCATCATGTAATCTGCTCAATATGAATTTCATGAATTTCGCATTTTCAAAGTACAAAAACTCACTCCACATGAAATTTTTCATGCTTAGCTTCGCTTAATTGCTTTGATTCATTAGGTAGTCGCAAATTTCTCATATATCTGATCTTTACACTGTTATATTCATCTAGAGTGATTGAGCCTCTGATTTGTTCAATTTTCCTTTTCGTGTTTAGGGTTTGCAACCACACACTTAACTTAAATGAATATTTTGAGAGTGATTCAGAATACCTGATAGATTTCAAGGTTTGTTGATGAATCAATTTAGTTGCTTATAAATTCTCATGACGGGTGCTCTTCTTCTTCTTTCCTTCAATGCAAAGTGACAAATGATGGCTTCGACTTGACTTTTATAGCTTGCATAAGTGCAATAAATTATTTTTCCCTAAGTTTTCTAGAGATTTTGTTTTCCCATAATTTCTGGTGATCTATGAATTGTCTGCACTTCTTTCCAAAAATACTTCAAAACTTTTTTATACCTCAAATATAGCTTCTAAACTATTTTTTGTGTTCCAATACCATCCATAGTCAAGGGAGGAAGGATTTTCTTGAAAGACTCCCCCTAGTCTAGTGGCCTAAAATCAATTACTAGAAGAGCTACCGAAGGCAGGCTCCAATATGAAACCATTTCCAGTATCAGAATCATTTTTCCTCATCCACGTCTTCTTCATCTGATCTTTGATTTCATCCATAGTTACCTTTTCTTTCCCTTTATTATTTTTCTCTGAATTTTTTCCTTAGTATACTGGACCTCTTTTGTCTACATTTTTGTTTTTGCAGAGTCTTGCAATATGACCATACTTTTTGTAGTTGTAACACACAATGCTTTCTTGTCTTGGTCGATCATTCCAATGAATTTTTCTAGATCTGCATTGATTAGCAATATGCCCAAGTTTTCCACATGTATAGCATTCAAAATTTCCTCTAGTAATAGAGTAACTCGACACACTTTTGCACTCAATTAATTTATGACCATTTTTTTTTTCCAATTGAATCTTTGACCAAAAAATGACAAAAATCTTGAATTTATATTACTTCTACACTAAGAAATCATATGACCAAAATTATTATGGGAAAATAAATACCCATTAAACTTTTATGCATTAGGTTGTCTTACTGGATGTTGTCCATTCTTCTAATTTCTAAACCTCTTTTGTCCTGATCTGAGATTTTCTTCCTTTTCATATCCAAGACCTCTTTTATCATTTCCATTATTTTGTCCTTGAGTTAGCTTATCAGGTTTTACTAAACTAATCTTAAAATTTTCTTTGAATTCATTTTCAATGACAAGATCATTCTTGAGAGTAAAATTATTGTTCACTATTTATGGTTCTTTGGAGTTCACTTTCTAGCTAAGTGAATTCACTTTTTGTTCTGCTACATTCATTAGATTTCTTTTTCAAGGTTTGAGCAAGATTTTCCTTATTTGTCTTCCTTTCTTCAATTTCTTTAGTCATCTTCACCATCATAGATTCCATCTCATGTTTTAGGTTTGTGTTATCTCTAGCAAGCTTTTCACACTCTTCAGTTATTTCCTTCAAGGTCTTATTCAAGTGAGAATCATGAATATTTTCATTTTTCTTTTGTTGTATCTAATCACAAAGATCTTTCCTCTTTACCCTGGATTTAACTATCTGATCCTTCAATGACTAGATGAATTTCTCAACATCTCTAAGGTTTTCTTTCAATTCTTGAACTTCTTCTTTAGACTGATCAAGGTCATCAAGTGCCATCGAGAGCTGCTATTGAAGACTACCAAAGTCCATCACATTCCAAGATCCACCTCAAGCTGAAAAAATTCTTTAGATGAACTAGCTCTGATACCAATTGTTAAAATCAAGGGAACATTGAGAGGGGGGTGAATCAGTGTTCAACAAATCTTCTACTTCATTTATCTAAAAATTGAAACCATTTCCACATAACATTAAAGAAAAGATGCATGCATTCAATGTAAACATTCACAACACCATAACACATATTTTTGCATGGAAACCCTGTTAGGGTAAAAACTACAGTGGAGGTTAATCCACAATTTGAGTACTCAAAGTATAATTGATTACAAAGGGAATGCACTTGCATTCATAAACACTTTGTAGAGTTCACTACTAAAGAGAAAGAGGCTCAATGCCTTACAAAATTCATATTAAGACCATTTGAAGGGTGAACTAAGATAGTAGCATCTATTTATTCCAATTTATAGTTCTAATGAATCTCATAGATTTGATTTTGGATCTATTGTATGATTCTACAGTTTACTCTTCTCTTTCCTTCTCTTCGTATCACTTATGATCATATTTACAATATTGCACTATGGAATCTCATAATTCACACTTCTACACATACACCCCTTATTATCCACTACACAAAATGATAAAACCAACCTCTTATATATATCCACAATCAAGGATTTATTCATCCATCAGTCGTCTTTATAAAATATTAAGTTATTTCTATCTTGTTCGCCAAATCCACCACTAAATATTTTTGTGCATCCTCCAAATTCTATTAAGATAAAGAGAGGACCCAAATAAAACTTGTTCGAGTATGAAAATTATAATTAATTTCACCTTATACATCCACAATTAATAAACTTTCTAGGTCAGCCTTCTAGTAGAGATAATCAACAAATTAGTGCACAAGATCTTCTAGATCATGTATCAGAGAGCGTGCATCAAAACCATGATACTACAGGTGTCAACAAACCTTCCTCAGAGATCTACAACCCAAAATTTTTGTTCAGTGAGGTCTTCAGATCATATTTTATGCCTATAACTAGATGTCATGTTCTTCACTTTGTTCTACTGGCAGGAACAAAAATTGTAACCAAAATATTGTATTACAGACCAGATGTCATTAAGGTTGTCTAGACTAACTTAAGTTTCAATCAATGATAACAGTTACAAGCCATATTCCAACACTTACAAAAACAAAATTGGAATTCAAACACATCTTATCTTGTAATATATTAAGGCTTCCAATTCTAAGTTAACCCAATTTTTGAAACAAATAACAAAAAAAAAGGATTTAGAGACATTTCTAAAATAAGATAAACCCTAAGACCAACAATGCAAATGATTAAACACCCAAAGTGGATGAATCCTTCAAAACTTGATTCTTACTAAACCCAGATTAAACCTATAATCTTCACAAAAATAGTGCAATCTTATAAGGAATTTAATATTGTCACACTGTGAAGCATTCACCCACATCACCCTTATTTGATCATTGGAATGAATAAATACCCACAATTGAACTTATCACACAAATTCAAGGCCTACGCCAACTTTACACAACAACTTACATTTAGCAAGCTACTAAAAGTATGGACAAAGGATTGCTCAAGAACCTCAAATATTAAACCGTAAACACCATTGCATCACATTTAAATATAAAATCAGACATGCAAATGATAATCTTGAAGCAATCTTAAAGATTTGGAACAACAAGAACCATGCAAAGTAAAACAACACAAGAAAGAGCATCAAAGAACAATTTCTTTACTTATATTGAATCACCCAAGTATGAAACAATTCCAATATTCTCAATGTATCATCACTTGCTCTTAGAAAATGCTAACTCCTATCCTAATTAAATGGCTCTTGAAACTATGACTTAACTCTTTTCTAACCCTTAGAAATGAAGAAAGAGCCTCAATAAATAGAAAAGCACCCCCAAAATTAGGGTTTACATGTTGAGGTCGACACAAAAATAGGTCGGCCTAGAGAGTTTTGAATAAAATAAAATTACATTAAATTCTAAACATCATCTAGGTTGGCCAAGAGTCTTCTAGAATATTTCCCCTTGATGGAATAAAATTTGAGGTCACCCTCCAATTGTACTGTCACATGATTGGCACAAACTTCTAGGTGACTACAAGCTAGCTATTTTCTCCATTTTTGTTTCCTTCCAATTTATTGGATAATTCTTTGAATTTTCCCAAAATATCCTTCACATTAGCTAGAATTGGAACTGGAATAAACTTAACCCTTGTCTTATGATTTATATATTCCTCCAAATACTAGGGAATCACCTTATTCCATTCAATTTATATTTCATGATATTTATCCAATTTTTAAATATAAAATGTTTCATCCTCCAAATTATCCTTAGTCATTGGAGCACTATTAGAAGGATCATGAGTTTCATGCCACCATGACTACAATCTATTAACATTCATATTTTTTTGTCCAAACTTCCTTCTTCCAGTCATGATTTCAAAGAAACTAATACAACTATCATATATCTCCTTCATTTTCCCCTACAAATTTGTGATTTTCTTCAACACTTTGGAGAGGAGTACCCTCCTATAATTCCAGTCTTCTACCCATTCCTTCACTTTACCAATTTCATCTAAGGAGAAGATATTTATTTTAGCCATATCATCCCTAGGGACTTGCAAAAATTTCTTCAACTCATCAACAATGGATTCATCAATATTTTTATAGTCTATAGCGAATTGTGAAGTGTCCTCTAATAATTCAATACCCTTGGAATAGATTTCAAAGACCTTCTTAATTGATTTATTACCCCATTTACTAACTTCCTGCAACCATTCATGGGTGTTGTGAGCAATACATTTAAACCTTTCTATTTCTAACATGGCTTCCTTGGGTCGCAACCCCTCAAGCATAGTACTCTCACTTCCAGAAGTTTGTAGAGGTTTCATTAGGTGTTGGAAATATTTATATGCTTCACTTAGATGCTTCTACAACCTCTCCTTTTCTTTAGTTTCTATGTCCAATCTCCTAAGAATAGTCTGAGAATATTCCTGAAATTCTTCCTTTTCTTGTTGCTTGGTAGTGGGTCCTAGATTAAATATTTGTACCTTAAAATATGAAGTCCTAACCTCACCCTTGAACTTATTACTTGTAGGAACTACAATATGGATAACCTATTATTGAAATCATCTCTCAAAATCGTAGAGATAGCCCTAGCCCTTTTCCTCTACTTGGGTTGTCCCCATTTTTCAAGTAATTTTTCACAACTTCGGGCTTCCTCCTTCAAAATTACTTGCTTCTTTCTAAGCCTTTTCTCTATCCATTCTAGGACAATGGATTTTTCTATAGCCACCTCTTTTTTTGGACTATCAATCATGTTTTCTTCAACATTCTTCTTAGTCTTTGGTCGTTCATGTTGTCCATCCTTGTTTTGGAGGGGAATTTCAACAACTTCCTCCATATTCTCTTCCTCCTTTGGATGGTCTCACAATTCCTTAATTATTACTTTTTCTGGAGATTTAGGTGGCTTTTCTTGTACCACCTCAGACTACATGTTCTCTCTCTCTTCTCCAGAGGTAGATTGATTCATTTCCTATATGAACCTCCTGCATTCTCCACTATCAAGAGTAGAGATATCTTCATTCTCAACTTCATCATGCCTAGGATTATTTGATATCTTCTCATTTTCATGGGTAGCTTCCTCTGAAATTTGCATGTTAGGAGAGAGAGGAGGTGAATTATTTTATGTAGTTACTCTCTTTTCAATATCATTAGTAGGTGCCTCTTCATTTTGCACCTTTTCTTTCACAACTTTGACATCTTTTATAGGGGATACTTTATGTTTTGGGGAGCTTCTACTAACTTAGACTTAGGGCTTCTCCCCATAAATCTCCACATCAACAACCTTTTCCAAAGAAGGGGCATCAATGGTGGCCTCACCCTTCCTTTCCTTACAAGCTTTATGCCTCTCTATGACTAACTTCCTTTTCCCCACAGGCTGTGAAGCTTCTCCCCTTTTAGTTGTAATATTGGTCTAAGGGACATTCTTTGTCCTAGGAGAGGGCTTCTCTTGTCGGTTAACCTATGTCTGACTCCTAGTTTCCCTTTTTATTGACACAAGTCCCTCTTCACAAATATATTCCTTGTGAGCCTAAACAATATCTTCTCCTTTATCAACTTCAATTTCCTCTTTAAATTGGGATTCTACATCCCCAATAAAATCATATGTAAGTCTATTTCCATTTTCCTCCAACTCAAATATCTTATATGCTTCACCAATAGCCTCGTGTACTTCTTGACTAGAGTGGTAACCCGATCCAAGTTTGTTATTTCCTCCTCCAACTAGTTGATTGGAGGTAAGGGCTTGTTGTTTTATGGTTCAAAATTATGGTGTTGGAGAAAGTCTGTATCATCCTCTTGCACTTGATCAAACACCTATGCAAATTTGTACAATTCGATTGACCTCAAGGGTAACCTAAATAATCTTCTACTTATTTCTTTGAACTCATCTAGACAATCAATCTAGTAGTCCTTAATATGATACTTGTCCCTGAATATTTTGTTTGCTTGCCTCATTGCTCTACCATATGGATCAAACCTATTTCTATTTGTGTTAGAATATAGCTCAAACTATGTCATCTCTCTTTTTGAATAAGAGGCACTATAAATAGAAGGACAAGCCTCCAAAGTTCCAAACCTCAAGGGGTATTTAGCTCCTAGACCCTTCTTTTTCATATCCTCCTATAGAATCTCCTTGAAGCCAACCATTTCTCTTGTTAGCTCTAGCATCAGGAGCTTGTTGGTTGGATACCTCGACAACGTGAGTGGAACAACAAAGGGTCCTTGTATCTGGATGTATGTGAATCTTTGAAATTGAATGAACCATTGACCTTATCTCTTGATCAAACCCATGGCCTCGAAAGAAATCCTAGTGTGAAGAGCATCCTACAATAGCCTGGGAATATACATGAAGAATGCATCATTGGATCTTTTGTAGTTCCTTGTTTTGTACTGAAATTCTAGGCATATATCCCATATTTTATCATTCCCAATATTTCGTGTAGACATGGAAAATGTACAATTTGATCCATCCCACTTGATCTTGATCACTAACATCGTTTCATCTTGAATCACCTTCTCAGCTTGTCATCACCTTTAACTAAATAAATCATTATTTATCTAATTAAATCATTCTTCCCTATTGATTAAATTAATCAATTTAATTTAATTATAACCTTATATCTCTATTTAATTAAATAATACATTTTATTTAAACCTATTAAGTGGAATAAATTAAATCTTGTTCTATTTAATCCACATCATCATTCCTCTTTAATTAAATAAATCAAATCCTTTTATTTAATTAAATCTATCTCTCACAATTCTTGATTTAAATTAACTCATAAATTCAAGTCAAAGTTGTCACATCCCCTAATCTCTCTTTAAATTAATTAATCTTTAATTAATTTAATCTTAATCTATGTCACATCCTCTAGAGAATGCAACTTGCACAATAAATCAATTACTTTGATTTATTTAATTGCATCTTTTCCCTCACATGACATAAAAGGGGAATATTCCCTCAAATTTGAATTCAAATTTGAGTGGGATGGGTACTTCCAACAAGGCATTGAAGGCCTCTTACATGTCATTTTCCTTGAGCCAAGTGACATTGACTTCATTTCTTTCTCCCTCCAACATGTCATATTCAAATTTCAAATTTGAATCTCATAGCATTTATCATGCACATTGACCAAAATGTGCTCATTCCGCCTCCAATCACATGTGGACAAGTGGCCTCTTCTCATTGGTTGGTATTTTTTCCCACATTCACCCAAATTCTTCAATATTCCAATTTGGAAATCTATAAATGAGAAAATCTTCCTCTCATTCTAACATCCTCAAGCATATCTAGTTTCATCCATTCCATCAAATTCCTAGCTAGGTTGTGTAGATTTTTCATCATGGAGCTTGATTGAATCTTCATCAAAATGGATCACTCATAAAATAATCAAAGAGCTTACAAAGGAGTTGGGAAAGGGCTAATTTCGACACACCAATTGGCACCAACTCCCCCATGGGATCAAGATTTTGCATGTTTAATTAGGATTTAACTTCTCTTTTTATGTTTTATTTCTTCATTTTCTTATTTTGGGTATTTGTAAATGGATTTCATGGGGAATCCTTGTTTCACCTTTCATTTTGATCTAATAATATGTTTGTTTGTTACTTATGTGCACGTTTGAAATTAGGGTTCACAGTTCCTTTGTAGTTGAGACCCTTGTACTTAGTCTTGTGTGCTAACAAATAGACAAGATATGAATTCATAGTAAACTTATGGGTCTCGCGTACACTTCTCAACTAGGCATCCAAGTTGCTGCTAATGATTTTGGCCCAATGATAATGCTAATTGGCCACTATTTATGTGATGGGCTAAAACATCCATGTATGAAAGATATGGGCCTCCTCAACTCCCATGACCTTGCCCAAAAGAGATATAATATCATGATACTCTTTCTTGAAATCACTCATGTGAACCTATTTAGGAAACCTTGAATATTGAGGCTTTGGCTTTAATATCCAAGAATTGTTCATGATCTCCAAAGCCCTGTTGGGTTCTTGATCATAGAACCTTATTTCTTCCCTAATGTTAATTTACTCGATAATCTTGTGATGTGAGGCGATGTTGAACACCTCAACAATGGATTCTTTGGTAAGATTCACCATGACTCTTCCTTGTGGGCCAATGATGATTCTCGTTATGGCATCATAGTGCTTTGCAAATTCTAGGACCAATTCTTGGTTGAGCTATGTTGGTGGGAATCTTTCTACTTGAGCCAATCCAGTATGGGTGATAGCCTATTCTAACTAAGTTTGTGCATTTCTAAAATTCCTCTGCTAGAAGTCATCATAGTTGATATGTCCCATGTTTGTATCTACAATCTTTGACCAAGAAAAACTGATCTTGGACTTCGTCCATATGCCCTTGAAGTCATACTTCATCCTTTCCGATCTTTTCTTTACCTCGTCTTGCACTAGAGTAGCCTTTGACTTAGATGCCTTGTCAGTACTTGACTCTTCCTCAATCTATTAGAAAGGACCAAGATCACCAAAATGAAAAACAACACATAATCCATCATATCAATTCCATAAAGGATCAATATGAGTAATAATAATTCCATTGAATCAAAATGATAATAAGTTAAACTACAATGGGAATGTAAAGAAATCAACCCTCTTGAAATATTTCATCTACATAATGTGCATGCATATAAAGTTTACTCAAATTAATCAAGATCATGCAATCAATCATAAAATCTTATTATGCAAACCTTCCAATGATTATCACTCAAAATAAAGACCCCATGAAAAATCTTCAGTTATCCAAGGAAGCTCGGATTCCCTGACAAAATTAGACGTCAAGTAATCTGAGAAAGCTTGGATTTCCCAGAAGTCACAAAATTGCTTGGATTCTATAACAAAGGATACTCATTGACACATTCAAACACCTTCAACTCATTAATCTGATTGTGATCACTTCAAAATTTTCCCTTCTTTAGAGTTTAATTCGCTTCATGGACTAGATTATTAGGTTGAGAAACTTTATACAATCCAAGGGGCCTCGAATTACCCAGGTGAACTAACATTCAAGTAATCTGAGAGGGATTGAATTTACCAAACAAAAGGATGAGTTCAATATCAGCTAAGTGTTAAGGTTCTAGTTCGGGGCTTTGGATATGAGATTCATATTATTTGAGGGGGCTCAAATTCTCCGAGCATATTAGAGCTCAAAGGTTTTTAGCTACCTCATAATTATTGAGTTAAGCTTTAAATGCTCAAAAAATACCAAGTCTTGGGTATGTGCAGGATCATGATGGGCCAAAAAGTGGCGATATGTAAGTGATATGATGGCCCATGTGGGTGATGACTTTTTTCTTACCCAAAATTGATGAAATGAAAAGGATTTTTAGAGGATATTCTTAGTTTTACACCAATATAAGTTACACTTTACTTTGAATTAAATAAATAATTATTATTCATTTTCTATTTGAATTACGACTAAAGTCCCGATTGATATGCTGATTGAAAAACATCTATAGCTTTCAAAGGGTATCACATCTTTTGAATCTGAAACATGCATCACATTCTATGCTTCACATACTATAGGATTAAAAAAAATTTAAATTTCATGAAGTTTTGACCAAGTTAAGGTGGTCAGACGTATGAGTTTTTATATTTTTTGAAAGTTGTAATAAAAAAATCATAATTAATTATTTACTTGGAAAAAAATTACAAAAAAATATGCATCACATTGAGACATAGGTCTTCTACCTATATCTAACATCTTATAAAAAAATATTATTAGTTTTTTTATGGTTAGGGTGGTCAGACAGACACCTACTTCTTATTTTTCCCCTGAAATTTAAGTACTACTACATTGAAATTTCAAGCTTTCACCAAATAGATTTTTTTAAAATAAAAATAAACCTAATAGTTTAGAAACTAAATTCAATTTGCAACAGATTCTATTCTGACATATTTTTGAAATAAAATAGTTAACTTATTCAAATTTTTATGTCAAGTTACCTAACTCTGATTTTTCTAAATTTTATTGCCACTTAAGGGCCTATTTTTTCCATGATGATCCTACACATGCCCTCAAATCGCAAAGATGATCAATGAAACAAAATCATCCTCTCAAGGCCAAACCATTGTAAATCTAGGGTGAAATCAAGTGACTCACATAGGGAATCAAGTAATTGCTTCAAACTCTACACACCATTCATCAAGTTTGCAAGCACAAAACTAAGGTTTTCAAATTAACTTCCTACAATGGGGCTATGCCATTAAATGATGATACAAAGAAACATCAAAGGAATTGAGGGATTTAATGAATTGAATCAACCCACCTATTCAAATCAAAATCTACTTTCAATCCAACAATATGCACACTTCAAGAATGAAAACCTTGAGTTACCAAGCAAGGAACAAAGCTTGAAGAACAAAAACCCTAAGTTACCAAGCAAGGAACGAAGCTCAAACCCACCCCAATTCTGATGGCCAACTCATACCACATGAATCCACAAGAAAAGCACAAAGTAAATTTGGAATCCTCAAGGAAAACCAAAGAGCATACCTTGAATTGACGCACAAGGAGGGAGGAAGTGACAGTAAACTATCAATGAGTGTCTGAACCCTAGAATGATCACCTAAAGAAAGAAAAAACCACACTGGAGCTCAAATTGAATGCAAGAAAATGGACACCTTCTTAAGTTTCAAGCTCACATGAATGAAAAATGAGAAAATGACCTCTCAAACCCCATTATATTCCCAAATCAACCTTCTAAAACCAATTAATGCAAGCAATAAATGCCCACATGTGCATCTACAGAAAGCTCAGGAATCCAATGGGTGCTCAGACTTAGGTAATCCAAGGTAGCTCAAATTACCCGACCAAATTAAGGTTCAGGTAATCTGAGGTACCTCGATATTACCAAACCTAGGCAATACTTATCCAATTTTCCCCCAACTCTAAAATTTGAAATGTGGATCGATTTTCGAAGAGAAAATTCATCAACCAAATGCTGCAAAAGGCATCTCAAATGTATATTTAACATTAAGCACAAGGGTGAATCAATTCCAAAATCGAGAGACCTATCCCTTAAGGGGATAGGGTCCAGACCCTACAACGATGACAAAAAAAAAAGTAAGAAAAGAGGGTCCCTTCCTTGGGTGGGGTGTGTGTGAAAAAATGGCACAACAAATGGAAAATCTGCTAGGAAAATGCTCCAAAGCATTTCAATGAAAAACTAGAATCAAGAACACAGAACTCTTGCTTGGACCATCGCATCGAATCACTCAATACTAAAATCTTTAAAGCTAGTAGGAAAACAAATCCTTCCTGTGCCAAATTCCAAGTGTTTGTGAATGTACTTGTTTCCCTCCCCGAGTTGCCTCGAGGTGACCAAGGTTAGTATAGTCAGCCTATGTAAAGATTCTAACTTCAAATTCAACCTGTATAGATCCTTGTTGTTCATCAAGCGTCCATAGCCCCGATGAGGTTATTGTTGTGGCTCTCACCGAATATAGCTCTACTGCCAATCGAGTTTCCATATCCTTAGTGGAGATATTTTAATATCCTTGATAAGTTGAATATTCACTTTGATTTCCAATATTCCTTTTTTCTCTTTTTTGTTTATATTTTTTCAAGATAATTTAAACTTTCCTTTTCACCCTATAAGCAATGAAGCTTACACTTAGGGATGAGAACCATAGTGGCACTAAAGCAGAAATAGGATTTTTCACTTGACAAAACTTCACAAGGGACCTTCAACAACCTAGGTATTCTTAACATGTGTATATAAGTGTAAGACTTAAGAACATTCCAAAATTAACCTAGTCCATAGACTTATCCACCTTAAGCATGTAACACATGTCATACCAAGTAGAGGATTTTCACTAAAATATTTTGAAGGATGATTAGATTTTGCAAAAGAGATACTTAGAACACTCCCTAAAAACACAATAATTTCCATGCAAGTGCAACACTCCCAGAAGAGAATAGGGGAAGCCAACACCAAAAGAAAAAAGAAAAAGAAAACCCAAACCAAAGCAAAGAAAACCAAAACAAAAAACAAGGAAAGGAAAAGAGAAAACCAAAAGAAAACAATCGGTAAACTAACTATGTACAAGGAAGAGTTGCAAACAGTGAACACCAGGAAATAATGCTTCAAATATTTCCCATTAACTAGCAATGGGATATCCTCTCCAATGAGGGCTTTCAAGCGAAAAGCATTATCTCCCAATATCTCTGAAATCTAGAAGGGACTAAGCCAAAGCTTTTCAAAATTTCCATGTTCTCCCTTTTTATCATGAACCTTATGCCAATACAAGACCAGATCAAAGATTCTAAATGATTTTACCCTAGACTTTTTGTCAAACCATAGATCTTAATGAAAACCTAATGTTTAGAAAATTTCTCTAATGCCTCATCTCTCTTCTCCTAAAGGTGCAATAGCTTAGCCAGACGAGCCTCACGCTTATCCCCTTCATCATAGTAATCATTAATAAACTGTAGGGTGGGGATTTTCAGGTAGATTGGGAATACTAGTTCAAGACCATACACGAGGTGATAATGAGAAGTTCCTAGAGAGTCCTTATGTCTAGTACAATCTACCCAAAGAGAAAATTTGAGTTGTGTGTGCCAATCTTTGGGGTTCTTTTCTAACAATTTACGGATGACTTTCACAAGGTTCTTGTTTGTGGACTTAGCTAAACCATTCCCTTGCAGGTAGGAGTTGGAGGTGAACTTAATGATTATACCATGATCAAATTCCTAGCTAGAAAAATTTAGCAAAGAAAAAATAAGACCATTATTATAAACCAAATCATTTGGACAACCAAAAATATTTATAATACCTGATTCCAAAAAAATGATCACTACCTCAGAAGTGCATTGCTTATAGGAAAAATGTTAAGTCCATCTAGTAAAATAATTAGTTATGGTGAGAATGTACCTACGGCCCGCATAGGAAGGTGTGTTAATTGGACTAATAAAGTCCAATCCCCATTGCGTAAATTGTTTTACCTTGACTACCAGTTGGAGTGGAAGTGTTGTGTGTTTCTCTTTGCTTGCTATAGTCTGACATACATGATAGGTTCATACATGGTTGTGTGTATCTTTAAAGAGAGTTGACCAATAGTACCTTGCTCTTAAGATTTGATTTTCGGTAGCTAGTCCAGAACCATGGCTTGTGCCATATTTATCATGGAACTATATCATCACTCGAATAACCTCCCCTTTTCCAAGATAGCAAAGATAAATACCCTCATGATTCCTTTTGTATAGGATAGCTCATTTCAGCATATAACTGTCACTTTTTAAGCACAAAGCTCTTCTCTGCACTGAGTTAAGATGATCAAGGAATTTTTCATTCAACAAATAGTACACAATATCATCATACCACTCATCTGGGGAGACATCTTCCAAGTGGTACTATTGGGTTGTAATATCGAGACTAAACTCTACCATAGTTTTAGTTAATCCTTATTGTCTCACTAGCTTCATGGGTTGTCTTTCAATGTCTCTCTTGTAGCATCGTGACACATTTTTATCTATGTTCCCCAAGATCATTCTACATCAATAGGAGCTTAATTGTAGGATTAAGTACTATTGCATAGACTTTATTTCTCAAGATGTACTGTCTAAATTTCTTCACGTGTGACGAAAGCATAAGCTTTTTTTTCCACACCAAGCTATCTCAATTCTGTATCCTTTAAGGGAGCACTCATGAAGGATTTAGGGTTCTCACTCCCTTGTTCATATTTATGACCTAGCATGCATGCACAAGAATGATAAAAGGAAAATGAATATATGTAAAAGGAATTAGAATAATGAGGACTCATGAATATTGGGGCTTCAAATATTGCCCTCTTGATTTCTACCAAAGCCTCCTTGGCTTCAGTGCTCCACTCAACCTTTTCATCTTATTTCAAAATAGAATTCAAGGTTTTAGCTATTTCGACAAAGCCCGTAATAAATTTATTGACAAAATTGATTGTTCCAAAGAAGGACTTCATGTCCTTTTTAATGGTGGAAGGCTAGATCTTTAATATAGCCTCTATTCGATCTAAATCAATGGATATTCCATCTTCTAAGATGACATGACCCAACAGCTTCCCTTCATTGATTCAATGATACATTTCTTAAGATTGAGCGAAATACCAAATTCTATCCACCTTCAAAATACCTTGCCCAAGTTCGCAATGTGATCTACTTGTTTCTTAGAAAAGATAGTTAAATCATCCCTATAAATTATGATTCACCTACCAATGATGTCCTTGAAGGAAATATCCATGGCCCTCTAGAAGTTTGCCCCTATATTGATTATTTCAAAAGGAATTCTCCTATAAGAAAATGTGCTCCATTTCGTTGTGAAAGCAGTTTTGTGTATGTCTTCGTATTGCACCATGACCTGATTATACCCCAAGTATCCATCACAAAAATACATCACCTTGGATCCATTAATGATTTGTAACACTTCATCCAATGATGGGATAGGGTACTTTTCGTGTTCCAAAGCCCGATTAAGATTTCTGAAATCAATGCATAATCTGATTTCTTCATTCTTCTTCCTCGTTGGAACCAAGTTGGAAACCTAGGTAGAATGTTGATTGGTCTTTGTCTCTATCTGAAAGTCTTGTCACCTAGATTGAGAGTAATAGTGTGTGTAGTGATCGAAGTATGATATGTCTTCAATCCACATAACACCAGGCTATGACATCTTGGTAGGTATGAAGTGCATCTATGATTCCTTTTCTTTCTACTAGAGTACATAGCTTTCCAATGAAAGCATTCTTAATTTTATTTGGGGTTCCCATATTATATGAGTCACATTGACTACTGATTAAGTCCCTCTTACTCTATTTTTCTTGATGTTTTATTCTATCTAGATTAAAGACCCTTTCCAGCTGCACCATCCCTCTTGGAATTGTATTGTTTTTTAAGTTAATGACTCCTTATAGGTCTATTTTTGCTTCCTGAGGCTCTACTTCATAACTTAATTGAGTAGTGAAAACATAAAAGCTTGTAATAATATCAAGAATGTGATTATCATACTCAAACACCTAAAAATTGGTTACATTATCAAGTACCGAGGGGATTGGCGTAAGCTTCACAGTGAACTTCTTCAATCCTGAAAGTGGAAAAGGTTGCAAACTACCAAATACCTATGCTAGAGCATCTATAGTTTGGTTCTTACTGTGGGGTGCCAATTGAATGTTAAAAGAATCAAACACCTCAATTAAATCTCATACTCTATGGCTATAATTGGTCATTCTTCTGCCATGAAAAGAATACTATTTTTTGACTTGCCTAACAACCAACTCAGAATCTCCAAATACTTGCAAGATTTTGACTTTCTTTTTCAGCACCATCAATAATCCATGAATTAAGGCTTCATACTCAGCAATGTTATTAGTGAAATGTACTTGAAGCCTATGTATAGTGAAGAAGGTTTTACCTTTAGGACTAATTAGCTCAAACCAAGCTCTAGCTCCTTGCTTTGACTTTGATCCATCAAATCTGAGTGTCCAACAACCTGCAATAGCTTACTTCTTTGGTTCATCTCAGCTACTTCTACTTTAGCTAGGAGATTCGTCCTGCATTAGTCATTTTCCTTTAGGATCATCCTGAATGCTTTTCACATCAATCCTAACAGCTGAAGGTGGATTAATTCAATTCTTTATCTTCTTGAGTGTTGTTTGGCATAAACAACTTTCTAGGTCAGGATGGGATGCATTGTGAACCCTGCACCAATTCAGAAGGAGCAACTCTTCAAAATTCATATTCCTACTGAGATGAATTTGATCTTCTATACATTTTTGAATGAACTCCTAGAAATTTTCTATCAAACTAAGTTGATTATCCTTGTCTTGGTCTTCTTTTATTGACTCTACCAGTTTTTTGGTATTTTTGGACCTTTGAGTGAGCTCCTTAGGTGCACTATGCAGTGTAAATATTTCATTTGTGTCTGGTTCTAGAGGAGGAGATACTAGTACATATTTCCCCAAACCAACTTATGCAACTAATACCTCATTTGAAGTATTCTAATATTTAGTGATCACATACTTCAACCTTAGTTTCCTGCCAATCTTGATCTTATTTGGCACCACTTTCCAGGGAAGACACATGTGATAATGGTTAGTTGACACATATCAATTCAGTGTCTTAGTGAAATCTCTGCCTCATACAAGACCATATTTATCAGAAATATCAACCACTGGAATGTTAATAACCTATTGAATCCTAAGATCTAATGCAATCTGCATGGGAATCATATTGAATTCTCCAACCACATTCACCTTTGTCTTGTCTAACTTAGTAACCTTTCATTGAGAAGAAATAGAAGTAATTCCTAAATTTTGATAAATGACAAAAGGAATGACATTTATGGAGGCTCCTAAATCTAAAAGATAGTTGTGCATATTTTTCCCAAATATATGGATAAAAATCAGAAAGGGAGGAGTCTTATTCTTTCGTTGAAATAAATTCATAGGATTATTGGCTAGTGCAACTTGGCCTTTATAATTTTCTCCCACTTTGTCCCTAGACTATCCTTGGAATTTGTCTCTTGGTGGCTGTATACTAGAATTCTTTATAGCTTCCTCACTAACTACCCTATCCTAAGGGACTTCTTTGGATTTGAAAGCCCCTAAGACAAAATTTCTAATAGAAGGAACCCTCAATAATTCAAAATCTGAGTCTTACCTTCATTTTATTGACTTCCTCAACTACATAACTACCCAACTATTTTGTGCTCATGTTAGTGGGGGTTTCCTTTGAATGGTCCATCTTCCTTTCCTTCCTGACATAAAAATTCTTTCCTTTTGATGAATTAGATTTTCCTCCCTTTAAAAAATATTGTGTTGATACATGAGTATAAGATGGGTTATTACTCAAGTGAGGATTAGGCGGTAGTGAAATTATTTGAAGGGGTTGAAGTAGTAAATGGACCTCCCACTTATGGACCTCTATTTAGAATATTCCTCAGATCATATATTTTTGTGAGTTGCTAGAACATCTAAACTTCTTCAAAACCTATTTCTTCTTCATCCACAAGGCCATTATCATTCTTAGTACCCTCTTGAAATAATTATGAAATTTCAGCCCCATTACATACTTGTTCTAATTTAACATTTGATTCAACCACTTCTGGCTTTGGCTCATTTTCTTCACTTCATGGGAAAGGAGCATGATTCAAAAGCAACACTATAGAATCATAGGGGCTAGATGGAATCAATTCTTGACTACTAGAATTATTTTTGACATATTGAAAGATAGATGTAGTAGTTTGGAACTTAGGACAATCTAGCTCAGAATGTTGATTTGTCTTGTGAAGTCCACACCATCCTAACAAAGCTACCTCTTCTAGGTACACACCACTTGAAGATTTTTTTTTATTAGTTGGTTGGTATAATGGAGTGGGAACACCTCCATTATTCGACCTTTTATTCCACATTCTATTCTACCAAGGGGGTTGTCTCCTATCAACCCCCTTGTCTAGATTGTTGTCCTCTGTCAATTTTTTTCCAGATTGCTGCCCTTTGTAAACGTTTTGTCCATATCCTTGTGCAAAGTACCTATTATTCCTATTTGAATTAGATTGCATATTCCTTTGAGTATCTTGGAGTTGGCTATTCTGGTTGCTCAAATAAATTACCTCCATTTTCAACTTCTTCACTTGTTTAGTCAATTCATCCAACCTTTCCTTGTTAGGATTACTGTATGGTGCATGTCATGTATTCTTCTGATGAAATCCTGGTGGTATTCCCAAGCTCAAGGATTGGTTTAATACTTCATAATTTTATAAATAGGATGGGAAACTGTCATGGTTGTAGATGGGCTAGCTAATTAAAATTTTGTGAGTAATTAGGCATTACTGGGGCCTGATTCATCAAAGGACCTAGATGTTGGACCAAAGGCATCTATGGTACTAGATTCATGATGGGTGTATGATTGGCCAAGGCCTGATTAAGTGCTTGAACTTATCCTAGGGGAGCAATAGGTCCTAAACATGGTAAAGGCCCTGAAAATTATTGCTTCAAATCTTTACTAATCTTAACCCCTTTGGTGTAAGAAGGAAGTGAAGAATTGGGGGCATTTGGTCTCCATTTGAGGAAGTTGGTTGGAAGGTTGTCAAGATTTTCATAATAAACTTCCAAGGTAGTAGCATCATATGCAACATAAGGGGGATGCAACCTAGTGTATGCACGATGGAATTTGTTATTAAATGACCCTATGGGTTCATTAACCTCCCTTTTAACCTTGGTAAACTGTAGATACAACTCATTGGTGCTAATGGGAAATTTAAACTTCTACAGAAAAGAACTTTCTAGTTTAGTCCAATTGTGGATAGACCCAATGGGTAAATGGTTATACCAATAAAAGGCATCCTCCCCTAAGGAATATGAGACAATCCTACATGCAAAATCTTCATGATTGATACCCCTATCCCTAAGGAAAGTTTGGAAAATCCTAATGTGCTCCTCAGCTATCCTCTTAGGGTCATTGGTATGAAACTTGGAGGAAAAAAGCTCAGGGTTCTTTGGCATGACATTGTAGTTATTACTGGATAGGGGTGAGGGGTTATTTTCCAGGAAATCCATTGGTGGTGGTGGAGTTGGTTGTGGTTGATTAATAGCTAGTTGGGGCTACTAGCTGGGAATGTTCTCAAAATCAGATGATGAGGAACTCGATGGAGGTGAAGATGGTAAAGAGGATGGAAAAGGTGGAGGAGATGATGAGTCTCCCCTTCTTTTAGTTTGTATTGAACTTGTAGGGGATTTTAACTCTTGAAAATATTCTTCACTTGGTGTAGATATGGTTCTTCTTTGAAACCTATGAAGATAAATTATAGACATAAAGTGATCTAGCTTGCTTACTCAGGCCCTCCTTCTAGAGGCAACCTATTGATGGTGTTTTCTACACAACAACTCATATAGAATACAAGTATCCTATATCTCTTGAAAGGTAAATCTCTATCAGCAAGCCTTAAGAGATAACCTCAAGATCTCTAATGTCAGGTCTTGAAAATGCAAAAAAATCTCAGTGATAATGTAAAAATGATGGTAATCACAAGGGACCTTACAAAAAAAAATTGGAATCTTCAAACATATCTGATCTTGCAATATATTGAGGCTTTCAATCCTAAGTTAACCCAAATTTTGAAAGAAATAAAAAAAGATAGATGTTTTAGAGAGATTAATAAAATAAACTAAATAGTAAGACCAACAATGCAAATGATTAAACACCCAAACTGGACTAATCCTTCCAAAACAAATTCTTGGTTAACCTAGATTAAACCCAAAATATTCACAAAAATAGTGCAATCTTCTAAGGAATTTAAGATTTTCATATCATGAAGCATTCACCCACATCAACCTTATTTAATCATTGGAATGAATAAATACCCACAATTGAACTTAGCACACAAATTAAAGGCCTGAGCTAACTTTACACAACAACTTACAGTGAGAAAGCTATTAAAATTATGGACCAAGGATTGCTCAAAAACATCAAATGTTAAACCATAAAAACCATTGCATCACATTTAAATCTAAAATCAAATATTCAAATGATAATCTTGAAGAAATCTTAAAGATATGGAACAACGAGAACCATGCAAAGTAAAACAACACAAGAAAGAGCACCAAAGAACAATGTCTTTACTTATATTAAATCACCAAAGTATGCAACAATTCCAATATTCTCAATGTATCAACACTTGCACTCTGAAAATGCTAACTCTTATCCTAATTATAGCTCTTGCAACTATGAATTAACTCTTTTCTAACCCTTACAAATGAAACAAGAGCCTCAATATATTGAAAAGAACCCCCAGAATTAGGGTTTACATGTTGACATTGGCCCAAAAATAGGTCATCCTAGAGATTTTTGAATAAAATAAAATTACATTAAATGATAAACATCATCTAGGTCAGCCAAGAGTCTTCCAAAATATTTCCCCTTGATGGCACAAAATTTGAGGTCACCCTCTAGTTGTACTATCACTTTATTGGCACAAACTTCTAGGTGGCTGCAAGCTGGCTATTTCCTCCATTTTTGTTGCCTTCCAATTTATTGGATAATTCTTTGACTTTTCTTAGAATCTCCTTCACATCAGCTAGATCTAGAACAGGAATAAACTTAACCCTTGTCTTATGATTTTTATATTCCTCCAAATACTGGGGCATCACCTTATTCCATTCAATCTATAATTCATGATATTTATCTAGTTTTAAATTATAAATTGAGGCATCCTCCAAATTATCCTTAGTGATTGGAGAACTATCAGAAGGAGCATGAATTTCATGCCGCCATGACTTCAATCTATTAACATTCATATTTTTTTTTCCAAACTTCCTTCTTCCAGTCATGATTTCTAGGAAACTTCTACAACTATCATATATCTCCTTCATTTTCTATTGCAACTTTGTGATTTTCTTCAACACTTTGGAGAGGATTTCCCTCCTATAATTTCATATTTCTATCCATTCCTTAACTTTACCAATTTCATCTAAGGAGATGATATTTATTTTAGCCAATTCATCCCCAGGGACCTACAAAACTTTCTTCAACTCATCAATAGTGGATTCATCAATATTTTTAGAGTTTGCACCGAATTGTGAAGTGTCCTCTATAAATTTAGCAACCTTCAAATAGATATCAAAGACCTACTCAATTAATTTATCACCCCATTTACTAACTTCCTACAACCATTCATGGGTGTTGTGAGCAATAGATTTCAACCTTTCTATTTCTGACATGACTTCCTTCAGTAGGAATCCCTTGGGCACAATACTCTCACTTCTAGAAGTTTGTAGAGGTTTCATCAGGTGTTGGACATATTTATACACTTCATTTAGTTGCTTTTGTACCCTCTCCTTTTCTTCAGTTTTTGTTTCCAACCTCCTCAGAATAGCCTAAGAATATTCCTAAAATTACTCCTTTTCTTGTTCCCTAGTGGTTGGTCCTAGATTAATTTTCTTTACCTTAAAATCAGAAGGCCTAACCTCATCCTTAAACTTATCACTTGTAGGCACTACAATATGGACAACCCTATTATTGAACTCATCTCTCAAAAACTTAGAGATAGTCCTGGCCCTTTTCCTCTACCAAGGTTATCTCCATTGTTCAAGAAATTTGTCCCGACTCGAGGATTCCTCCTACACAATTATTGGCTTCTTTTTAAGCCTTTTCTATAACCATTATGCGATAGTGGATTTTTCCGTAGCTACCTCTTTATTTGGACTATCAACCATGTTTTCTTCAAAATTATTCTCAGTCTCTAGTCCATCCTCTTGTCCATCCCTGTCCTGGAGGGGAGTGTCAACAACTTCCTTCATATTCTCTTCCTCCTCTGGATGGTCTCCAAGTTCCTCAATTGTTACCTTTTCTAGAGATTTAGGTGGATTTTCTTGTACCTTCTCAAACTCTATGTTCTTTCTCTCTTCTCTAGAGGTAGATTGAATAAATTCATGTATGAACTTACTACATTCTCCACTAGATCAAGAGTAGAGATATCTTCATCCTCAACTTCATCATGCCCATAATTATTTGATATATTCCCCTCTTCGTTAGAAGCTTCCTTTGAAATTTGCATGTGAGGAGAGAGACGAGGAGAATTATTTCATGTAGCTTCTCTCTTTTCCATATCATCAGAAGGTGCCTCTTCATTTTGCACCTTTTCTTTTTCAGCTTTCACCTCTTTTACAGGGGATACCTTATGTTTTGGGGAGCTTCTTTTAACATAGACTTGCAGATTCTCTTCATAAATCTCCACATCAACAACCTTTTCCAAAGAAATGGCATCCGTGGTGTCCTCACCCTTCCTTTCCTTAGAAGCTTTCTACTTCTCTGTGACTAAATTCCTTTTCCTCACAAGCTATGAAGCTTCTCCCTTTTCAGTTGTAACATTGGTCACAAGGACCTTCTTTGTCCTAGGAGAGGGCTTCTTTCCTCATTTAACCTATCTCTGACTCCCAGTTTTCATTTTTAATGACACAGGTGCATCTTCTTCCTAGATATATTCCTTGTGATCGTTACCAATATCTTCTCCGTTATCAACTTCAATTTCCTCTTCAAATTGGGATTCTATATCCCCCGTCAAATCATACATAAGTTTGGTGCCATCTTCCTCCAAATCCAATATCTTATGCTTCACCCATAGCCTCGAGTACTTCTTGACTGGAGTGATAACTTGATCCAAGTTTGTTATTTCCTCCTCCAACCAATTGATTGGAGGTAAGGGCTTGTTCTTGTATGGTTCAAAATCATGTTGTTTGAGCAAGTCTGCATCATCCTTCTGCACTTGACCAAGCACCTCTGCAACTTTGTAAACTATAATTGACTTCAAGGGAAACCCAAAGAATTTCTCCTTATTGCTTCAAACTCATATCGATAGTTAGCCTAGTAGTCATCAATATGATCCTTGTGCTTGAACATTCTATTTGTTTGCCTCATGGATCTACCATATGGATTAAACCAATTCCTATTTGAGTGATTATATAGTTCAAATTGTACCATCTCCTTTTCTGAATAAGAGACATTCTAAATAGAAGGAAATGTCTCCAAAGTTCAAATTTTTGAAGGGGAATTCAGATCCTAGCCCCTTTTTTTTCATCTCCTATTATAGAATCTCCTCGAAGCCAACCATTTGTCTTGTTAGCTCCAAAATTAGGAGCTTGTTGGTTGGATACCTTAACAACCTGAGTGGAACAATAGGGGATCCTTGTATCTCAATGTATGTGAACCTTTGAAATTAAAATGAACCATTGACCATATTTATTGATGAAGTCCATGGCCTTAGAAGAAATCCTGGTGTGAAGATCATCTTGTAACAAACTGGGAATATACATGAAGAATGCAACATTGGCTCTTCTATAGTTGCTTTTTTTTTGCTACAATTATGGGTATATATCCCATATTTTATATTTCACAATAGTTTCCTTGTAGTTGAGACCCATGTACTTAGTCTTGTTGGCCAACATATGGAAAAGATATGACATCATAGTAAACTGATGGGTCTCTTGTACACTTCTCAACTAGGCATCCAAGTTGTTGCTGATTATTCTAGCCCAATGATAATGCTTATTGGCCACAATATGTGTGATGGGGTAAAACATCCATGTTAGAAAGATATGGGAATCCTCAAGTCTAATGACCCTTCCCAAAAGAGTTATAATATCATGATACTCTTGCTTGAAATCACTCTTCTGCAAAATTTTAGGCAACTTTGAATAGTGATGCTTTGGCTTTAATATCCAAGAATTGTTTATGGTCTCCAAAGCCTTGTTGGGGTCTTGATCATAGAACCTTATTGCTTCCTGAATGTTATTTTCCTTAATAAGCTTGTGATGTGAGGCGATGTTGAGAAGCTCACCAATGGATTCTTCCATAAGATTTTCCATGACTATTTTTTTTGGGACAATGATTATTCTCGTTTTGGAGTCATAGTGATTTTCACATTCTAGGACCGATTCTAAGAAAAGTTGTGTTGGTGGGAATCCTGCAACCTAAGCCAATCCAGTATGGGTGATAACCTATGCTAACTGAGTTGGTGCATTTCCAAACATCCTCTGTTGGAAGTCATCATAATCAATATGTCCCATGTTTGTATCTATGATCTTTGACCAAGTAGAACTGATCTTGGACTCTGACCATATGCCTTTGAAGTCATACTTCATCCATTCTGGATCTTTTCTTTACCTCCTCATGCACTAGAGAAACATTTGACTTAGATGCTTTTTCAAGACCTAGCTCTTTCTACATCTGTTAGAAAGGACCAAGATCACCAAAATTGAAAACAACACATAATATATCATATCAATTCCATAAAGCATCAATATGAGTAATAATAATGTCACCAAATCAAAATGATAATAAGTTAAACTACAATGGCAATGTAAATCAATCAATCTTGCTGAAAGATTTCATCTACACAATGTGCATGCATATAAAGTTTACTCAAATTAATCAAGATCTCATGTAATCAATAATATAATCTTATTATACAAGCCTTTTTATGATTATCAATCAAACTATAGACCCCATGAAAGATCTCGAGTAATCCAAGCAAGCTCAGATTCCATGGCCAGATTAGACGTCCGGTAATTCAACCAAGCTCGAATTGCCCAGAGGTGAAAAAATTGCTTGGAGTCTATAACAAAGAAATGGATACATTAAAACACCTTTAAGTTATTAATCACATCATGATCACTTCACAAATTTTCCTTCTTCAAAGTTTGATTCTCTTCATGGACTAGATTATGAGGTTGAGAAACTTCAAACAATCCAAGGTGCCTCAGATTACCCGAGTGAACTAACGTATGAATAATTCGAGAGCGCTCAAATTCACCAAACAAGAGGATGATATCGATATTGGCTAAGTGTTAAGGTTCTAATTAGGTTCTTTTCAGAGGGGGCTCAGATTCCATGAGTGGATTAGAGCTCATAATTTATGAGCTACCTCAGAATTATTGAGTTAATATTTAAATGCATGAAATAACTTTGCGTCTCACAAAGATGATCAATGAAACAAAATCATCCTCCCAAGGCCAAACCATTTCAAATATAGGGTGAAATCAAGTGAATCACCTAGGGACTCAATTAATTGCTTCAAAATTTACACACCACTCATCATGTTCGCAAGCACAACACTAAGGTTCTTGAATTAGCTTCCTACAATGGAGCTATGCCATGAAATAATGATACAAAGCAACAACAAAGGAATCAAGGGCTTCAATGAATTGAATCACCCCACCTATTCGAACCAAAATCTACTTCAAATCCACTAGTATGCACAATTGAAGAATGAAAAACCTAAGTCGCCAAGCAAGGAACGAAGCTTGAAGAAAGCAAACCCTAAGTTACCAAGCAAGGAATGAAGGTCAAACCCATTTTGAATCCAAAGGTCAATTCATACCATAGGAATCCACAAGTAAAGCACAAATTAAAATCAGAATCTCCAAGGAAAACCAAAGAGAATACCTTGAATCAAGACACAAGGAGGGAGGGTGTGAGAACAAACAAGCAATGAGCACTTGAACCTTGGAACACTCACCTAAAGAAAGAAAATCACATGTTGGAGTTCAAATTGAATGCAAGAAAAATGGAGACCTTCTTCAGTTTTGAGCTCACGTGAATCCAAAATGAGTAAATGACCACTCAAACCACATTATGTTCCCAAATCAGCATTTTAAAACCAATTAATGCAATCAATAAATTCCCACATGTGTGTCTATAGAAAGCCCATAAATCTGATGGGAGCTCACACTCAGGCAATCCAAGGTAGCCTATATTACCTGACCAGATTAAGGTTCAAGTAATTTGAGTTACCTCAGAATTATTGAACATGTACAATACTTACCCAATTTTCCCCCAACTCTAAAATTTCATGTGTGTATCAATTTCCTAAGAGAATCCATCAACCAAATTCTACAAAAGGCATCTCAAATGTAGGTTTAACACTAAGCACAAGTGTGAATCAAGACCAAAACTGAGAGACATATCCCTTAAGGGGATAAGGTCTAGACCCTACAATGTTGACAAGAAAATAAAGAAAGAAAAAAGGGTACCAGCCCTAGGTGGGGTGTGTGTGCAAAAAAGGCACAACAATGAGTCTTCATAAGATTACACCTTTTTTTCCTCAATAATCTTAAGAGACAAATGAAGAGAATTGTTCGTATTCTTCAGTGTTCTATTGGGACTTTTCCTTCTATTTTTTTAGGCCTTCCTCTTGGTGCTAATGTGGTTCTAATTCTTTCTAGAATGGGTTGATTGATAAGTTTAATACTAAATGTTAGAGTAATAAGTTATTATACTTAATTAATTATATCATACCGATTAATTAATTAAGCCACTTATTCCTTTAGCTGCTTAAGCTAAACTTAGGCACATAAATAATTGATTAACAATTAAGTGTGCACACTAGGGTTTCATTTAAGGTTTCCCTTTTAGGGTTTCTTGATCTCCTTCACAAGGATTGATCTCATTGTAATATCTTAATTCTGAATAATATAAATTTGCACATTTCATGCAAAGCTCTGCCTTTTGTTGATTTTCTCTTATGTGGGAGACTTTTCTGGTTTGCCTGTCTGATCTTGGTTTCTAACATGCTCACATGGACGACTAGTGTCCGGCCTTAGGGGCCTTTTTTCACTTTATTTTTGCAAAATAAACAGAATCGGGAAAACGGGCATAACTTTTCGCTCGGTTGTCAAAATTTGGCAAATGAGATATTGTCGAAAATCTGGTTCTGAGCACTATCCAATGGTGCTGTTTTTTCTATCATATTTTTTAGCTAGTGAATTTTATTGTTGTTTGAATTTAGATGTTTATTTTATGCTTTCGAGCTCATAACTTTTTCCCATGATCTCTAATTTTCACTATCTTTGCGGCGTTGGAAAGGTATTGAGGAGCTCTATGTTGTTGTCTATGCACCTTTTTCTGTATCTATCCTAGGTTTATCATTATTCCATATTTTTCTCGATGGGTGTTTTGGAGATTACTTGGATGTTTTGGCAGTTAGGAGAGTGCAACTTGCATCTTTGCACTTCATTTCAGTATCATTTCATCTACTTCAGCTTCATAGATTCCAGGGTTGTTCCAGTTTGAAGTTTTCGAGTGTTTCGTGGCATCGGGTCTGTTGTTGCATTATTATGATTCCAATGTGGTTTCTTGTAGACAAAAGTATCTTTCCTTTCTTGCCAGATTGTGGTTCCATTGTTACTCTATAGAGTTCTTCCAGTGCTTCTTTTCAGCATGTCATCTCATTGTAGGGGGGTTTTATCCCACTGGATTTTCCTTCTCTACCTCATTATTGCATTTGTAAATGGGTACCTGATCAAGCCTAGTTGTCGGGACCCATCTTTGCTTTCATGCATCTTCTTCTAGTGTTTTAGCTTCTTCCTAAGTTCATCTTAAGGGGGGTGTTAGAGTAATAAGTTATTATACTTAATTAATTATATCATACTGGTTAATTAATTAAGTCACTTATTCCTTTAGTTGCTTAAGCTAAACTTAGGCACATTAATAATTGATTAATTATTAAGTGTGCACACTAGGGTTTCATTTAGGGTTTCCATTTTAGGGTTTCTTGATCTCATTGTAATATCTTAATTCTAAATAATATCAATTTGCACATTTCATGCAAAGCTCTGCCTTTTGTTGATTTTCTCTTATGTGGAAGGCTTTTCTAGTTTGCATGTCTGATCTTGGTTTCTAACACTAAGTTGGTAGGTTGGAAGGGATCTCTTCTCATCCAGGCTAGTAAATTGGTTTTAATTAAATCTATGTTGTAGAACCTCTCAATATATGCTCTTAGCCTTTTCTAGATCCCTCAAAAATTTGAAGAGAAGATTAAAAGTATTTAGAAAAGGTTTTTATGGTATGGTGTGGAGGAAAATAAAAGAATGAGTCTATTTTCTTGGGAAGAGAGGGTATGTGCAAGATCATCATGGAAAAACAGGCCCTTAAGTGGCAATAAAAATTCAAAAATTAGAGTTAGGTAACTTGACATAAAAATTTGAATAAGTTATCTATATTATTTCAAAAATATGTAAGAATAGAATATATAGAAAATTGAGTTTAGTTTCTAAACTACTAGGTTAATTTAAAGAGAAAAAAACTATATTTGGTGAAAATTTGAAATTTCAATGTAGTAGTACTTAAATTTTAGGGAAGAAATAAGTAGGTGTCTTTTTGACCACCCTAACCACAATAAAATGATAATATTTTTTATAATGTTTTAGTTATAAGTAGAGGAATCATGTCCCGATGTGATGCATATTTTTTTGTAATTTTTTTCCAAGTAAATAATTAATTATGATTTTTTTATTACAACTTTTAAAAAATATAAAAACTCGTATGTCTGACCACCTTAACTTGGTCAAAAATTCATGAAATTCATTTTTTATTTTTTTAATCCTATATTATGAGAAGCATAGAATGTGACACATATTTTAGATTCAAAAAATATGATACCATTTGAAAGCTATATGTGTTTTTCAGCCAGCCTATCAATCAGGACTTTAGTCATAATTCAAATAGAAAATGAATAATAATTATTTATTAAATTCAAAGTAAAGCATAATTTATATTGATGGAAAGCTAAGAATATCCTTTAAAAGCCCTTTTCGTTTCATCAATTTTGGGTAAAAAAAAGTTGTCAGCCACATGGGTCATCATATTACTTATATATTGCCACTTTTTGGCCCATCATGATCCTACACATACCCGAGATGTGTCAGTCAAAAGGTCAAGGAGGTCTAGGTCTATAGAAAATTAAATTATTCAATTTTTCTCTTATTGAAAAGTAGTTATGGTTTCTTCTTGCTGGTGATAAGGATTGATTGGTGGTTCTTGCTTCTAAATATCTCTTTGGTGTTGAAAAGTTCAAGGAATTCTTAAGGGAATACTTCATTCCTCATTTGGGGTCCTTTTGGAATTCCTTGGTCAAGTTTATAGGTTTTATCTCTACTGGCCTTCAATGATCGGTTGGCAATGAGAAGGATATTCTCTTCTAGGATGACTGGTGGTTTGGTCATGGGCCTCTTCAAGATGTTGATTGGGTGGCTCCCCTTAGGGATCTTTGTGTTCGAGAATTTTGGATTCATGTTGTTAAATATATTGTCGATGGGGCATGCTAAAAAAAATCATGAGGAGTTCCAAGAGTTGGAGAATATTTATAGAGTGTTGTCCTAGGTTCAGATCCTAGTTTCCCCTCAAAGGGATAAGGTTGGTTAGAGGCTACTTCAACAAGGAAATTATTTGGTGGCTTCTACTTTTAACTCCCTCAATAATATTATGGGCCTGACGCCTCCTTGGGGTCTTATGTGGTCTTCATAGCTAATACCTAGAATCAATATGTTCATGTGGTTAATGGTCTAGGATAAACTATTGACCATTAACAATCTTTGGAAAAGAGGTGTCTCCCTACCTAAGAGGTGTTATCTATGTGAGAAGGATTTAAAGGAAAACTCTCATCTGTTAATTGGGTGTAGTTATTATTGGGAGGTGTGGGTGGTTTTTCTTAGCCTTTGGAGGTTGGAGTGGATCTTCCCTTCTTCAGTTTGGGAGCATTAGCTCTAGTGGTAAGATCCTTCCTCTAATCCCTCCAAGGTGCTACTTTGGTCTCTTATTCTTCCTCATGTTTTGTGGGGATTGTGGAAGGAGAGGAATAATAGAATCATTAAGGAACTTTCTCTTTCCCTGATCTCCTTTTTCAAAACTATTTTGGCCATTAAGGGGAATTTTATGTTTGTTACTTCCAAGTATAATGTCTCTAGCCGAGTGGTGGTTTCAAATTGTAATGTTCAGGTGGTTGATAAGTGGAAGCTTACCTTTGACATTGTGAAGCCTTTGAAGAAAGAAAAATTGGATACAAAAGGGGTTGTTTGGTACTCAACTCCTCCTAGGTGTTTTAAAGTTAACTTTTATGGTTCTGCTAAAGGTAATGCAGGACCTACTGGTTATGGAAGAGTGTCAATAGATCATAATGGTAGGATTGTTTTGGTAGTGGAACTCTCTTTAGGAGATTATAAAAACCACTATGTTGAATCATTAACAACCTATCATGGCATCAAGTTGGCTAGGGAGAAGGGGATTTCAAAAATTTGGGTTGAAGGGGACTCATTGAATATTATCGATTTCCTAAGTAATAGATCCTCTCCTTCTTGGTCTATTGAAAGATTCATTGAGGACACCCTTTCCATGTTGAATGAATTTGATGAGGTTTATATTTCCCACACCTTTCATGATGCAAATGGGATGGTAGATTTGTTTGTGAATCTTGGAGTGACATCAGCTCGATCTTGGGAGGTTAATGACAACTTTCCAATTGAGTTAAGTGCCTTGCTTAATAATGGTAGCTCCTAATTCTTGGGAGGAGGTCATCTATTCAATTTTTTTTAAAGTCCATGGTGTGGTAATTATATTAATTTCAGGATGATACAACACTTGACGCTAGTGATGCTCATTTTCATTATTTTCTTTAATACCTTAGAAAGCAGGCCCACACACTTTTTGGGTTCAATTTTACCCTTGGCTTTGTTGCTTATTTTTATTTGTTTATTGTGGATTCTTTCTTTTGTGTTCTTTGCATCATTGATGATGGGTGGGAATAGGTGTAGGATTGAGCCTCTTTCATGTGATGAGTTCAAAGAAAATGTTGATGTCTAGGAAATCTCACAGAAATGAGGGGCTACCTCGTTCATGTAGAGATTACATGGATTTAAGTCAAATGTTTCTTAGGATTTTGTAGATGCTTGGCATGGTCAAGTTCTGAGTATGTTTGGCAAGAACATCTCTAGCAATGAGGAGTTTATTTCAAAATTTATGGGGATGTTCATCGGAGGAAGGAAATTTTATGGAGAGAAAGCCATGTCTGGGATTGTCAAAATTAACTTTTTGTAGGACAAGGAGAAGGCTAAAATAGTGACACTCAATAGTGGCAATTATGATCGTTCAAAAATCAAGCCTATTTGGGGTGAGGTGGCTATGGATTTGATGTGTTACTTCAATTTGGATGGATGGTATACGACTCTGTATGGGCACCATTTTTTGATGCTCAATCACTTCCATCATGGTAAAATTATTTCTTTACCTTTCTATATTATGCTTTCTTTGGAAGATGGGATTGTCAATTTTAGAAGGAATCCTAGGAACCCCTTATTAAATGAGGTTTTTATGTTATTAATTTTGGAACACATAAAATATAATCTTGTTATTGAGTCCCATATTCGTGTTAAGTCTAATAAGTTGAAGAAGAGTGAGCTCAAGTGAGTGGGAAATGCTAGATTGAAGAGGTTGGTGGCAATGTTGGGATGGAAGTAGAGGAGGAATTTGAGGTGTGGTCGGATAGTTACCACACAAACCTTGATTATACTCCATCTAATGAGGGAAAGAAGAGCTTGGCTAAGAAGGTTAGCCCCTCTTTATTTATTGTGAAGCATAAAATTCAAGCAACCTGTGATGAGGTTGTTGAGAGCAATGGTACTAAGAGAAAGGCTCTGAAACATGGGTGTTTGTTCCTAGGAATAAGTGGATAAGCTACATGAGGGAATTCAAGTTAATAAGTTTGAAGATGTGGTTGATTTGGTGAATGATAATTTGGATTGTGGTGGTGATGGGGGATCCCAGTTAGTGGAAATCTGAATAGTGTGGTGGAATTGGGGGATTCTCCTACCATGTCATTGTCTAATGAAAATGTAAGGATAATGTTGACTCTTGATGGTTTCCAATAAGATGACTCACCCATGAGTTCCCATAAATGGAAGGGCTTGTATTGGGGAGTGATGGACTTTACATAGGTATCTTAGCTAGTCAAGGAAGGGGTCAATTTATCTTTTCATTTGCTTATGTGGTTGGTTTAGGAGGTTCAAGACCTCTATTGTAAATGTGACACAATTTCTCGCTACAATATCTATACCCTTAGAAGCTTGACTTGGAGAAGGATTCGATCTTCAATATGGTGAAATCGCTAAATTCTAGCCTTTGTCTTAGAATGGAGGATGTGGTAAATTTTAAAAAACATCATGGTCCTAGTTTGTCCAAGGTGGAGAGGAACTCCCTATAGTTCCATAAATAGCTTAATGAGATGATTAATCTCACCAAGAAGAAGCTTGAGTCCTTTGTTCAAGGCTTGGTGTTCATGAATGAAAAAGATAGGGAATGGATGGGGAGGTCATTGTTTAATGAGTCGATGAACTAGGATGAGGGGGGAGATGTTGAGAAGAGTATGTAGGTTGTTCACTTGCGCATGGGGCCAAGCATTCAAACTCACAAAAAAACTAGAAAGAACAAGGTAGCTCTAAGGCTGGATGTTGATGAGATCATGAAAATGCATGACAAAGTGATATCTAATGATCTAGAAGTAGCCAAAATGTTAAAGGAACTTCTTTAGATGTTTCTTTTTTTGTTCTCTTTTGTCTATTTTTTTGTGTCTTTTGCTTTTCTTTGCTGATGGTGTGCTATTTTTTGTTTAATCAACTTACTTTTTGTGGTCGTGGGGCAGAAAATTTGCTTTATCTTTTCTTCCTTTTCTTTTGTATAGGGTTTCAGGGCCCCTTAAAACTTGTTTTACGTGAATAAAAAATATTTGTATAAATTAAGTAAACTTGATGTAAAAAATTATTATTATAAATCTACTTATGAATTCAATAGAATTAGGGATTCTATAATTAAATTTATTTTTCTTCATTTGACTATTATTAATTTACATTTCTTAAAATTACATAAATACAAAATTTTATATTCCTATTATTAATATATTTCATTATTTTTTTCTATTCAAAATAAATATTTTGAATCATAAGTTTTAGATAATAATTAGATTATAATAAATTTTTTTTTTTCATATTAAATATTTAGGTGATCATAAAAAATACAAAAAATTATGTATACATAAAATAATATCATGTATTAATAATATAAGTACACACAACAATTTACAAAAAAATATATCTCGACATTATTTAGATAGTTTATTGAATAAGATAGATAATATAGTACACAATTAACACATACAACTATTTTTAAGGATAAATCCTAGCAAAAAAATACATCACTAAACAATAATTAAACTAATTAAAATATTAATTTTATGCTCTACATCAAAAATAAGAGTAATCTACCACTAAGTAATTATGAAATCCTACATCCAAGATGGAGTCACAACACCTCTCCTCTTTCCTATATGCCATACACATAGATAAAAGTTCCAAAATGCACTTTTTAGGATTGTTAAATATTATTTCAATTTTTATAGCATTTGAAAGGCTTAATACTTTAGTTTAATGTTATTTTAAATTGGAATGTACCCCAACAAAACCTTAGTTGTATTTACATAATTTAAACAAGTAAAATAAGGTAATGGTTAAAGTTAAATTGTAAAGAGTTATTATAGTTGTATTAGTTATAAAATGGAATTGAGAATATGTAGATGAATTCTTTGATAAAAATGTGTAGTTTAAGAACAATATTTTAAGAAATATATAATTATTTTTTATGAAATGATGATGCAACTCAATTTTTGGTCCACCATGAAGAATATTGGGCTAACAAAATTATATGAGTCGAGTGAGAAATCCATTATAAATAATATGATGAGTGCATATGAGAGCATGGGTTCTACCTCATGCATGAAAGATAGTTGTGCCACATGATGTGTGATGAAATCAACATTGGTAAGTGAACCAAATGAAATAGGTCTCCACCTTTTAGGATATGGAGCTTTGGGACCTATTTCATGCTTTAGTTCATTAGGTTCCTAGATCCCTCAACCAAGTGAATCGACTAAGGAACGAACTAGGGGTTCCTTAGTGTGATTAATTGGGGGTTCACTATTAAATGAAGCTTCAAAGGATAAATGCAAAGACTTATGCAAAAAACCCTAAAAACTTGAAAACATGTAATCAAATTGATAAATGAAGTGAAATAGAAAAGTACTTAGAGAGGTGAAGATGTCTACACAAGGTCAAAAAACCCTATAAATTATTTTTTAATGTGCATTGGGACTGATACACCAAGCTTGGTGATCTATTCCTACTACAAGAATATGGGAAAATTAGGAATCCTTTGGTGACTGATTAGGATCTACGCAAAACCGAAAAAGGGTTGTACTAGGAATCATATGCCCAGTAGGGAAATTTAATCCTATTACTAGGATTTGACCATTATTGTGTAGCCTTTAGTGGCCTTCTATAGCTTACGTCTTATCTGATCTTCAAGTCTAAAAAGTCTAAATTCTAGCCTATAGGTGAGTTTCCATGAAGATGACAACTTCCTTATAACTTTGAATTTTTTTTCAAATTTCTCCTCAAAGGATCTTCAAGCTCCAATTCACCTATATTTTTAATCACTCATCAAGAGGAAAAAATGTTGTTTTGTTAGGGAATGGGGGTTTGCCTTGTTGAAACCCCATTTTGGTAATTAAACCTTGAAATGAAATAGAAAAGCATGAAGGAATTATGAATGAACAAATGCAATGTTGCAACTCACCAATGTTAGGAAAAATTGAATTATGGAAATTTTTTTACTAATGCCAAGACTTAGAGGAGAAGATAGATATGCCTTTTAATGTTTACAATTATAGTTCATTAAGACACACATGAAAGAAAATGAAAACGAGAAATAAACACAACACAATTGACACCAGAATTACGTGGGAAAACCCTTACGGGAGAAAAACCCACCACACCAAAGAAATATCACTTGTATTATAGTAATCAAAATACATACAAGTTACAAACTCTTCTTTTTAGATGAAAATTCTATAGAAACAACATTTCCCTTATCAACCTTGTATCAAATTGAACTTTTACAATACTTTCATTCAGCATACAATGAAATTCACTAACTGATCATTCAATGAACCAACCCCCAACTAGGACCTCAACTAAACTGTTCATTCATTCTCAAGCTATTTATTCATTTCCCACAAGAAAATGGTCACAACAGTTCAACTTTCAATCGGTTTGCATTCTGCTACTCTCATTGGTTCAAGACAAACCACATAGGATAGACACTTTGTCAGAAGAATTCAACTATATCACTCATCGGTGAGACAATAGACTATGTCTCATGATGCTAAACTTCCCACAGGCCATCGTACATGTCACCGAATTCTACTAGTCTATAACCCAAACTTGGTGAAGTCTCCCCAATCTTAGAACAATTGCCAAGACCAATGTTATTGACAACAAACTAGAAATTCACACCAATGGTTCATGTCTCCCCAATGTACCAAAGAACACCAAGACCATGCATATTGGCAAGAGTCACACCGATCAATCATTAGGAGCAGATCCATTGCCAAGAGATTAGGAGGTCACGTCGACAACTCAAGTCTCCTCGATGTGTCCATCGTTAAGACTCTCCCGATGATATTCATAACCCAAAAATTTTCCATTGGAACGAATTAGAAATCTCACTCTGACTAATCTAGTCACACTAATGGTTCTCATCGCTAAGAAATCCATGTGGTCACACCAATATCAGCCATACTTTTGCTGTCAGAATGAGTCTGGAATCTCACTCCGACAGTCCATGTTACCCTAATGACTTTTGTTGACAAGACAGGTCCTAGGTCACAACAATCTGATCCGTCCAAGACTTTAGAACAAAATTTCTTGTTGGAAAGACATTCCAAGGGTCTCACCGATACTACTCATTTAGTACTTCCATGCCAGTAAGCATTGAGGCACCTTTTCCAACAATCTCTTGCTTGAGGAAGATCCTAGTGACACCTCTAGAGAATTAAAAAACTACTGAGTTTTATGGGCACCAAGGCCCATCGAACTAGTACACTACCTAAACTTGTCTATGCTCACTGGTTTCATCAATGCATCTACAAAATTTTCTAGAGTATCCACCTTTTCTAAAGAGACCTTTCCATCCTCCACCATATCTCATACGAAGTGATACTACACATCAATATGTTTCATCCTGGCATGGAAAGTAGGATTTTTTGCCAGACAAATAACACTCTGATTGTCATAGTAAATTGTAATTTTCCTTGCATCAAACCCAATGTGAAAACACAATTTTTTTTACCAGATTGATTATTTATGGGCATGAGTTGCTGCCATGTACTCAACTTTTGGAGTCGACAAAGCAACAACTTGTTGCTATCTCATCCAACTAATTGCACCACCATTCAACATGAAAGTATATCCACTGGTGGACCTTCTACTATCAATTTCCCCTGCCCAATTAGAATCCACATATCCATGAATTATGAGAGTTCTCTATGATCCAAAAAAAATTCCATGGTAACATACATCATATTCTGAAGTCCCCCTCAAATATCTAAACACTCTTTTCATAGCATCCCAATGTGTCCTTCCTAGATTCACCATAAATCGACTAAGAAATCCCACTATTTGAGAAATTGTTGGCCTTGTATAGACCATTACATACATTAAATTGGCAATTGCACTAGCATAAGGAACTCTAGCCATGTCCTCCATCTTAGTAGGAGATATTGGACAATCTTCAATAGATAGCTTCATCTTCTGCAAAACTAGAACAACTAGCTGATTGCAATGATTCATACCAAATCTCTCCATAATAGTATCAATATACTTACTCTAGATAAGCCAAATCTTTCTTCCCTTTTTGTCCCTGGTTATTTCCATCCCTAGAATATACCTAGCTGCACCAAGATCTTTCATTTTTAACTCTACAGACAACTAAGATTTTAGATCAGAAATCATTTACTATTTCCTATGAACAACATATCATCAACATAAAGGGAAATAATAAGAATCCGATCATTTTCAATTTTGTAGTACACACAATGATCTAATTTTGATCTTACAAATCCCAAAGACAAAACAAATGTGTCAAATTTTTGGTACCACATCCTAAGTGATTGCTTCAAAACATGCAAATATTTTTTCAACTTGCAAACCAGATTTTCTTTAACTTTTCTCACAAAGTGCTCAGGCTGGGACATATAGATTTCTTCTTCAAGATCGACATGAAGAAATTTTCTCTTCACATCCATCTATTTGATCTCTAATTCATACACTGCTGCAAGTGACAAAATAAATTTGATAGATTTAAGCTTAGCTATAGGAGAAAAAAATTCTCCATAATCAATTCCCTCTACTTGGGAATAGCCTTTTGCAACCAATATCGCTTTATACTTTTTGACACAATCATCTAGACCAATTTTCTTTCTAAACACCCACTTGCAGCCGACAAGATTTCTACCTTCAAGCAATGGAACCAGATCCCAAGTATCATTTTTCCTTAATGATTTCATTTCTTCATTCATTGCTTCTAACTAGGAATCTGAGTCAGTCATTTCAATTGGCTCTTTTATAGTCCTATTCTCATCCATGTTAGTAATCAAATTATAGGAACAACTAGAATGTAACATAGAGAATCCATACCTATCTGGTTGTTTCTTCTCATGTGTAGACCTCCTCATAGGCTGAGGCTGAGGTTGTTGTTGTTCTTCTTGTTCAAAACTCTCAGAGTTGCTTGAAATCTCCTCAGTTTCAGGTACACTTTCAATGTGTTGTTCCTGCTTTTATGGAGTTAGAGGTATCTCAATAACATCATTCTTCTTTTCCTCTTCTTTCATCCTTGACTACAGATCCATTGAGGAAGGTTTCAATTACCAAAAGATTGCACTTATGCTATACAATACCTTCTTAGTCACAAGATTCCAAAGCTTGTATCCTCTCACACCAAGGCCATACCAAATGAAGATACATTTTTTAGCTTTGTTGTCCAATTTAAATCTTTTCACATCCAACACGTAAACATATGCTTCATAGCCAAAAAATGAATATGTCTAAGAGAGGGTTTCTTACTAGACCAAGCTTCCATAGGCATTATATCAACAAGTGAGGAAGAAGGTGATTGATTCAATAAGTAACATGTTGTAGCCACAACCTCAGGCCAAAAAATTTTCTCCAAACCAAGATTGCTCAACATACTTCTTGCCTTCTCCATCAAGGTCATGTTGAACCTTTCAATGACTCCATTTTGCTGCGAAGTGTAATGTGTTGTCTTATGCCTCTTAATCCCATGGTATTTGCAATAAATTTCAAATTCATCATAAAAAAACTCACTACCATTATTAGTCCTTAGACTTTTTATTTTCCTTCTAGTCTGATTTTCCACAAGGTTTTTAAAATCCTTAAAATGACTAAACACTTCTGATTTACTTTTTTTAAAATACTCAAATTCCCTTCTTGAATAATCATCAGCAAAATAAACATAATATTTAGACTTCGATAATGGAGGAACATCCATTGGACCACACACTTCAAAATGAATATAATCCAGAACACCAGAAGATTTATGAGCACTAGAGTAGAATGAAACACAATGTTGTTTGAAATATATACAATGTTCACATAATTCAAAATCAAGATTACAATCATCAAGCCCCTCAACCAGGCTTTCATTTTTCAAGGCTTTCAAATCTTTTTCACCAATGTGATCGAGCCTTTGATGCCAGAGCATAGTATTTTCTGCTGGAAGTTTCACTTCCAAGGAATTTTCCCCAATGGGAACATTTTCATTCTTTAATTTACGAATGACCTTTTGTGACTTTGTAGAGACACTATTGCATTGAACAACCAGTGCTTCGAACTTGAATAGAGTACCAATTCAGGAACCCCTATCCAACAACATTGAGCCTCTGGTCATTTTACATCCATTTCTAGAGAATGAGACTTGCACTCAAATATTGTTTAGATTGCTTATAGACTCAGACCTTGTATATGCATTACACCATCAATTCCCTTAATTCTACCATCAGTAAACTGAATTCTGACTCTTCCACGACCAACTATCTCTAGAGATGAATCACTTGCCAGATATACCTTTCCACCATCACATTCTTCATACTTATTAAGCTAGTCTCTATGAGATGTCATGTGAAATGATGCTCCAGAATCAATCAACCAGACATCATTTGATGCCTGAGTTGTCAAGGCTGCAATAAAGGAATATGCATCACTCTAAGAAGATTCATTGTTAGAAGAATTCTTCTTCCACTTATTTTTCTCCTCTTTGCAATCCTTTTAGATATGACTAGGTTGCCCACAGTTCTAGCACTTCACCTTTGAATTTTTACCAGGAGACTTTGATTTTCCTTTTGATTTTGATTTGGACTTCTTGTCCTTTTTCTTGCCTTTTTCCTTTGATCTGCCTCAAACAATAAGAGCCTCCTTAGCCATCTCAAAATATTCCCTTCTCATATCTTTTGAAAACAAATATGCAACCACATCCTCCATTTTGAAAGTGGTTGTTGTGCTCCCAATCGCCATCACCAAGTGATCCCAAGAATCTGGCAAAGAACATAACAAGAGCATACAATGATCTTCTTCTTCAATCTTCACACCTACAGATGTTAATTAAGAAATCAACATGTTAAAGGTATTTAAGTGATCAACAACATATGTTAGTCACTCCATCTTCAAAGAATACAACTTCTTCCTCAAGAACAACTTATTTACCAAGGACTTTCTTTGATAAATACGTCCCAATATTTTCCACAACAAAGACGTGGTCTTCTCTTCATGAAAATTCAGGAGAACATAATCTGCCAAAAAAATTCTTATCAACCCTTTTTATTTTTGATTTGTGAGGTCCCAATCTTCTTGCTTCATGGCTATAGGTTTCGTTTTAGACACAAAAATCCAAAGATCACAATCCACCAACAGGTCTTCCATTTTAAGTTTCCACAACTGAAAATTATTGCCGTTGAATTTGTCAATTTCAATCCTTCCAAATGTACTTGTAGTTGCCATCTTAATCTGTAATTAAACAAATTCAAGACTTATATAAAACTCCCACTGAACAAAAATTGACACAAAAAACCAATCTACCCACAAGGATAACACAACTGGCCAAGCTTTGATACCACTTGTTAGGAAAAATTTGATTGTGGAACATATTATCCTAATGCAAAGACTCAAAGGAGAAGAGAGATATTCCTTTTAATGTTTACAATTACAGTTCATTAAGACACACATGAAAGAAATAACAAAATTGAGAAATAAACACATAACACAATTGACACCAGATTTACGTAGGAAAACCCTTATGGGAGAAAAACCCACCACACCAAAGAAGGATCACTTGTATTATAGTAATCAAATTACATACAAGTTACAAACTCTTCTTTTCAGATGACAATTCTATAGTAGCAATATTTCCCTTATCAACCTTGTATCGAATTACACTATAACAATGCTTTCATTCAACATACACTAAAATTCACTAACTGATCATTCAATGAACCAACCCCCAACCAGGCTCTCGACCAAACTGTTCATTCATGCTCAAGCTTTCTTTTTGTTTCCCACAAGAAAATGGTCACAATAGGGTATGTGCAAGATCATGATGGGCCAAAAAGTGGTGATATGGTGGGTATGTGGCTGACAACTTTTTTTTACCCAAAATTGATGAAACGAAAAGGGTTTTTAAAGAAGATTCTTAGATTTCCACCAATATAAATTATTCTTTACTTTGAATCTAATAAATAATTATTATTCATTTTCTATTTGCATTACGAATAAAGTCATGATTGATAGGGTGATTGAAAAAAATCTATAACTTTCAAACTGTATCACATTTTTTGAATCCAAAACATGCACCACATTCTATGCTTCACATAATATAGGATTAAAAAAAAAATGAATTTCATGAAGTTTTGACCATGTTAAGGTGGTTAGACATATGAGTTTTTTACATTTTTTTAAATTTGTAATAAAAATTCATGATTAATTATTTACTTGGAAAAAAATTACAAAAAATTATGCACCACATTGGGACATGAGTCCTCTACTTATATCTAAAATATTATAACAAAATATTATCATTTTATTGTAGTTAGGGTGGTCAAACAAACACCTACTTCTTATTTTTTCCCTGAAATTTAAGTACTGCAATAAAATTTCAAAGTTTCACCAAATATTTTTTGTTTTCTTAAATAAACCTAGTAGTTTAGAAACTAAATTCAATTTTATACATACTCTATTCTTATATATTTTTGAAATAATATACATAAGTTATTCAAATTTTTACGTCAAGTTTCCTAACTCTGATTTTTCCAAATTTTTTGCCACTTAAGGGCTTGTTTTTTCCATGATGATCCTGCACATACCCAATAGTTCAACTGTCAATATTTTTCATTCTGCTACTCTCATTGGTTCAAGATAAACCATGTAGGACAAAAACTTGGTCAAAAGACTTCAATTGTATCACTCATCGGTGAGAAAAAAAACTATGTTTCACCAATGCCAAACTTCCCACATGACATCGACTTTTACTAGTCTATCACCCAGACTTGGTGAAGTCTCCCCGATCTCGGGACCATCATCAAGACCAACGCTATAAAAAAAGAACTAGAAATTCACACTGATGGTTCATGTTAACCTGATATCCCAAAGAACACCAAGACCATGCATATCAACAAGAGTCACACCAATCATTCATCAGGAGCAGATCCATCAGCAAGAGTAATACAATCAACAAGAGATCAAGAGGTCATGTCGACAACTCAAGTCTCCCCAAAGCATCCATCGACAAGAGTCTCCCTAATGATCTTCATCGCCCAGACATCTTCCATCAAAATGAGTTAGAAATCTCACTCTGACTACTTTGATCACATTGATGGTTCTCATCGCCAAGACATCCACTGGGTCACACTAATATCGCCAAGACTTCTGCTATCAAAATGAGTTTGGAATCTCACTCTGATAGTTCATGTCACCTGATGCTTTCATGGGAAAGAAAGGTCCTAGGTCACATTAATCTGATCCCTCTAAAACTTTAAAACATACTTGCTTGCCGACAAGACATTCCAAGGGTCTCACCAATACTAGTCTTATAGGAGTTCCATGTCAATAAGCATTGAGGCACCTTTTCCAACAACCAAACCCTTGAAATGAAGGTTGAAAACTTGTGTGAAAGGGCTGCAATGGATGTGGATCTTGACTCTTTATTGGATTCTTTCTTGAATCATGAAACCTACATAAAAAATGTTAGCTAAAAACACACACATGATGCATGAATACTTTGACATGATGCTTGAATATTGAATTTTGCTCCAAATGCTTGATGATTTTCTCTTGAATTCTCTTGATCTCATAAAATTTCCTTAGGAATGCTCTCTTGAAAATATTAGATTACTAGATTGCTTGTTAGGAGAAATTATGTGAAATAACCCTATGTTTATACTTGTTTATGCCCAATTTCCCAAAATTACAACACTACAAGATAGCATCAGATCTAGGATAATTAAATCCCACCAATAATTTAAATTAAAATAGGCCCAGGTTAAATTGAGACTCATACACCAATTTGGGTGTATGAGTCCCAGTGGCTTAAACATGGGACACCAATTTCTAGAAGTGCCTTGTTCAATGTAACATTTAAAATTAGGTCTTGAGACCTAGGTGGGACCCATATGCCCAAAGGGGTGTATGAGTCCCAGATCACTAGATCTAGAATAGATAACTGAAATCATTGAATTATGATTTGTCATTTATGAAATGTCAGGTCAGGATTATCCTCATAAAAATGCACTTAATTAGGCTTGTGGATGAAAAATAAGACCAATTAGGGCATAAATAAGCCATGCTTTAACATGGAGGACCCCAAAAAGTGTGAAAATGTATAGGGGTGCATTTTTCTACACTATAGTAAGTGGGTAATCCCACAATAGTGGTTTACACTTTTTGGCCAAACTTGAGATTGAATTGATTTTTTTTAACTAAATCTTCACTTTCAGGCACCTATAGTCTCTAAACCATGATCAATTTGAAGATAATGCAAACTAGTGATTTGTGACATTTTATCTATAGATTCTAAATATATATTTTTTTAAAAACGAGAATCAAATTTCATTTCTTTTTTATCTTCTTCGAAGACTAGTTTTTAACAGTAAACAATATTTTTAAATAGTGGTGTCTACTTGCTAACAGATACATTTGTTTCTATGAAGGATTTTTTTTTTTTTGAATTTATATTTGTAACTACAATATCTAGTGCATGTTATTTGTTTCATAGTGTTTGATTGAATTATTTTTCTTTATTAAGTTTTGAAGCCAAATCTATTACAATTTAGACACAGGTTTACTCGCTAACACATAACGTTTTTTGTATGTAACATTTTTTTTTGGTTGGATGGACATCAATATCAAGTGCACATATATTTTTTAGAATTTTTTGATAGTCTACTATATTTTCACATGTGTAGAACAGAGAGCTTGATTTTCAGTGAAAAACCTACATTCACAAAAAAAAATCAAATTAAACATATTTAAAATTAAATACTTTTTTGGAAGCTTATAATAAGGACTACTTACAAAAAAATAATTTTAAATTAATTCATTTGATCCCCCAAAAGGTAAATCAAAAATGGATTTTTATCAACATTTTGATAGGTGTAAAGAAGACTTTTTTATAGGCATGCTTTAAAAATAGCAAAGTTCTATCCAAGAGGGTTTGATCTATGGTAGTTTGATAAAACCCTCTTCAGTTTGAATCTTTTAAATGGAACTTTTCAAGGCTTCAATCATTATATTTCCTAAAAATATGCGATTTTAGCAAAATCAAGATGTCCCAAAAAGTGTAAACCACTACTATGGGATCACCCAAGTAGTCAAACCAAGAAAAATATGATCCTTTCAAAGATGGGTAAATATTTGAAAATAATTAGATCATCTCTAATTAGAGCCAAAATAGGGTGTGAAAGAGTGGAGGATCCAAATAACAATGAGTTATGGGCATCCTCAAGTAGACTACCATAGAAAGATAAATAAATTGTTCAATCCTTGAGATCTCTAATATACAGGTTTGGGAAGAATAACACAAGGGTCTCTCCCAATCCAAGAGATTTTTTAAGAAGGAGAATTGGTATAAAAAACCATGAGTCACATTGAAATTTTTTTTTGGATACCACTCAAGCCCAATTGTTTGCTAAATTTGTAGAGATGTATCCTCAAGTCAAAATATGTCAAAGGATTTTTGAATTGAAAATCCTTTTTATGTCAAAATAAATCACACATTCTTTACTTGTTTTTGTAAAGTACATATTTATTTTTCTAACCATTAATATTTTTTATCAACGTATATATGCAGATATGCATACTAATAATGTTTTGCAGGAATGTAACATAAGGCCTCCACCTAGATGTTCACAAGATTTCTTATCTACCATTATATGTGAAAGAGTGGATAGTAATTTTTCTTACAAGAAATCATATTTGGATGGAACATGTGTTCATTATGGTGGCATGCAACATTTTCAAATTTTCCAACACATGGATAGTACACATGTAGTTGGAAATGAATTTTTGGAATTTGGAAAATACAAGATAGTGCCCTACACTCTAAAAGATGGGAAAGAAGTGAAAACGTGTGAAATAGTTTGTGATAATATTTTGGTGTATTAGTTTATGGTAATTTTTCATGATCATGTGGTATATGAGTATGCAAGGTATACACATAGAACTCGATGGTTTCACTTGTAGTTTAAGTTGTGCAAGGACACAATTTCACTTTATAGCATCATTTCAGTTGACAACTATATAGATAACTAAACACTACAACTACAAAATGAGGTACAATCATAATTCCAGAACTCCACATAGATTGCTATATTTGTGCATATAGCATTCATTCACACAAATGATAGTATAAAGGATAAAATGAAGGTGTTGGCATATGGCTAAGGAGTTTTCCTTGTAGGTGTTGTCATTGATGGCAACCCAAGTCATGCAACTCTAGTCTTGCATTTGAATGAGCAACACTATTTTTGGCTCCTACGAATAGAACAAAGCAAAGAACAAGAGGTCTAGTTAAAGGTATAAAATTTGGTCTAATCATCTCACCGGATAGGTATTTTGGGTTATGAACCCTTGAAGAAGGTTTGCAAAGGATTTTCCTATCTTAGTTTTGATGTGCACTCACTCATAAGTGATCTACGAGGTACGATGCATTAATGTGTCAATTATCTATGTTAGAAGGCCAACCTGGCAAATATAGAATTGACGAATGTATACGATGAAATTAATTATAAGTTTCATGGTTAAATTAAGTGTTTTATGGGTCCTCTCTTGGTATTAACCGATTTTGGAGGATGCACATAATTATTTGATGATGGATCTGGTCGACAAGTTAAAAATATCTTGATACCGTATGAAGTCGATTGCTAGATAAATTAATCCCTGATTGCGGATATGTATAATGGATTGTTTTTATCATTTTTAGTATTGCAGTATGAAGTGTATGTAACATAGAAGTGGTATCTTGTGAATTGTGAGTCATTGTAGAGTAGTAATGCAAGTCTAATGTGAAGAGAAGAAAAGGGCAGAGAAGGGAAGAGCGAAGTAGAAAAACAATGAGCAGAACCAGAATAAGATTCATGAGCTTCACCTGAACTGTTACCTTGCATTATTAGATGCTATCATCTGAGTTCATCTCTTCAGATAGTTTTAATCTGAATTTTTTAGGCAGTAAGCCTTTATCTTTGAGTAGTGAGCTCTAGGCAGTGTGCTTGAATGCAAGCACATTCCTTTTATAATTCCTATACTTTGAGTACTCAAATTGGGGATTAATCTCCACTACGGTTTTTCCCCTAAAAGTGTTTCCATACAAAAAATTGTGTGTCATGTTATGGATGTTTACTTCTAATGCATACATATTTCCTTAATACAAAGATGAAATGCTCTCATGTTTTTAATGGATGAAATTTTCAAATATTATTGAACACTGATTCACCCCCCCTCTAAGTGTTCCCTTGAGTCCAACAATTGGTATTAGAGCAAGTTCCTCTGGAGAATTTTTGCAGCTTGAGGTGGATCTTGGAATGTGATGGACTCTGGTAGTCTTCAACAACAACTTATGGTAGCTCTTGATGACCTTGACCAGTCTAAAGAAGAAGTTCAAGAATTGAAAGAAAAAATTAGAGATGCTGAGAAATCCATTCAGTCATTAAAGGATAAAATAGTCAAATGTAGGGTAAAGATGAAAGATCTATGTGATCAGATACAACAAAAAGAAAATAAAGATATGGATGATACTCACTTGAATCAAACTTTGAAGGAGATAACTGGAGAATGTGAACAGCTTGCTAGAGACAATACCAATCTGAAACATGAAATGGAATCTATGATGATGAAGATGATAAAAGATATAAAGGAAAGGAGGAAAAGTGAAGAAAATCTTGATCAAACCCTGAAATAAAAATTTGATGATTGCAATAGAATAAGTGGAGAACTCACTCAGTTGGAAAGTGAACTATAAAGAACCAAAAACAGTGAAGAAGAACTTGGTAAGTAGATTACTAATCTTAAGAATGATCTTGGCATTGAAAATGAATTTAAAAAAATGTTAAAGATCTGTTTAGTAAAGCTTGATGAGCTAACTCAAGGATAGAAGAATGGAAAAGATAAGAGAGGCCTTTGATATGAAAAAAGAGAAAATTCTAAATCAACACAAAAGAATTCTAGATAGAACAAAAATGGAAGGTATCCAATAAGACAACCTAATGCACAAAAATTTAATAGATATTTTTTTCATGTAATAAGTTTGGTCATATGGTTGCTTAGTGTATAATAAATTCAAGAAAAAAAGATTCATCATTCTCTGGTCAGTGTTTCAATTGAGAAAACATGGTCATAAATTAATTAAATACATAAATATGTCAAGTCACTCTATTGTTAGAAGAAATATTGAATTTTATGCATGTGGGAAATCAGGGCATATTGCTAATCAATGAAAATTGAGAAGAAACCAATGGAATGGACAAGCAAACATTGTATGCTATCACTGCAACAAGAATAATCATATTGCTAGATTTTTTAGAAACAAGAACACAAACATAAGAGGTCTGGTATATAGAGAGAAGAAAATAGAGAAAAGTAACAAAGGAAAGGAAAAGATAACTACAAATGATATCAGAGATCAAATGAAGAAGACAGGGGTGAAGAAAAATGATTTTGATGCTAGAAATTGTTCCATATCATAACCTGATTTTGATAATTCTTCCAGTAATTGAATTGAGGCCACTGGCCTAGGGGGATTTTTATCAGAAAACCTTTCCTCCCCTATATATAGATGGTACCTGAGTGAATAAAATAGTCATGAAGGTGCACTTTCAGTATGCAGAAGTTTTGATGTTTTCAGAAAAGGAAATTTAACAAACCTGTAGGTCCGTAGAAGATTTTTCTAGCGTCACCTAAGAAAACAGAGTCTCCAAAAAATTTAGGGCAAGGGCATTTATTGTGCATGTGCAAAATATACAATTTAAGTTCAAGCCATCATTTTTAACTTTGCATTATCAAAGAGAAGAAGGAGAGCACCCGACAAGTGGTTTTCGAAGCAGCAAAAGAAAATTCATCAACAGATTTATCAAGTACTTCAAATCACTCTCAAATTCTTCGTATAATTTGGTGTATAGTTGTGAACCCTAAAAAAGTGAAAGGAATGGAGAAAATTAAAGGATTGATCACATTAGATGAGTATAATAGTGCAAAAATCATATGTATGAGGTATCTATTACTTCCTGATGGATTGAAACAATTAAACAAAGCCAAACACAAAAATTTGGATATGTGGAATGAGTTTCTGTACTTTGTGAATGAGGAATTTATAAAATTCTTGATTAAAATATTACACGATGATGTGTTAACCTTGGATAGACCGTACAGAATCTCAAAAGAAGCAATTGAGAGACTAACTGGATTGTGTAAAGTCAGTGATGTTCCTAAAGAGAAATCTATCTGGAACGAGGTAGAAACCCTAACTAGGATAATTGGAGATCAAAGAGCTTTGTTGATAGAAACAATCAAAGATCCCATCATGAAGTAGATCATGCATGGAATAACCTATAAAATATTCTATTAAAATCGGGAAGGGGCTACATCAGCTGGTGTTGTATATCTTGCTCATAAGATGATAATTGAAGGTCGAGACTTTGACCTATGCAAATTATTGAAAGATCAGATGTTAGAAAATATCTGGGTGACAAAAGAATTGAGGTATCCATTCAGGTTTGGTACCCTAATTATATGTTTGGCTATATAATTTCTGAATTCATTACCAAAATTTGGCAATGTAGAATGGATATCGGATAAATCGGTATGTACTCAAATCTACTCTTATTATAAGTCTATCTAATTGGGATTCAGATTTTGAAAGTTTAAGTAAGAATGTGCTTATGAGGTGTGGATCAGTCATTATTTCTCCTTTGATTAGAATAATGGAAGTTGGTTCCTCTTCCGATAGCACTATTAGAGGACAAAATAAAGGTCAGGAGATTGTTGAATACAACCCTCTGGAAAGTAAAGTTCCCAAAATTGAAGAAAAAGGGAAAGAGAAGGAAGTTTCAAACATTCCAGATGAATAATCTGACAAAAAGCCTGAGAATCAACTAGAAAATGTTTTTGGTATTGAAAAAGGTAGTGAAGAAGAAGAAGATCTATCAAAATAAAAAATTCAACAACTTATCCAAAGCATAGGTGGTATGCAAAATATTGCAATGTTATGGCCAGTTAGACCATCTTATGATCAGGGCTTAATTCTAGAAGTTCTTAATGCTCATATTGAGCATTACAAGATAAGATTGGAAATTCTAAAAGATGTTCTACCTGAAGAAATGATTGAATGTAGCAGAGAATCAATGGGCTCTAAAGACAAAGGTAAAGAAGGTGAAATTATCTCTCACTTGAAAGAGAAATTCAAACTATCTCTTGCTAAGCTTAAAAATAAGACGAATGAATTAAGGAAGTGTATTGACTCAGTTACAAAGATATACAACTATTGTATCGAATGGCCTCATGCAGTTGACAATTACAAGGAGAAGCTAGATCAGATTGAGATAGAACTGAATGAAATTGGTAAAAGCTTTGATATGTTTGAGGATTAGGATGGAGTCATTATAATAAGAATTAGGGAATTGCAGGCAGCTCAAATAAAAATTCAACTATCCAAGAATGTTCTTGTGGACACCTTTTGGAAGGTAAAATATTTAGTTGAGTGTAGACTAGAGTAGTTGGTGGAAATTCTGAAAAATGGTTAAAATTTTGAAGGAGCAATTACAATTCTTGAACCTCTCATTGAGATTATCAACATTGGGATTGCAATTGATAGTTGGGAAAAAAAAATTTAGGAAGTGAAGAAAAAAAAAAGATAATTTTCTAAGAAGATGAGTAGTAAAGTGTTTCCAAGTTTTTGTAATTTTGTTCAAAGGAGAAGAACTACAAAGATTGATGATTTTGAACACGTGTTTTGTCACCCTTTTTTGTCACTGTTTTGACATCTTTTTTGTGAAGTTTTGGCATATGGAATCCCAACTTTGTCATTTATGTCAAAGGGGGAGAGAATGCCTTATAAATCTTAGGGGGATAAAAGTCCAACAAGCAGTCTGGCAGTATACCTATAGTAACTCCAACACTTAGTCATTTTTCACTAGGTGTTGCCATCAATGCCAAAGGAGGAGATTGTTGGCATATGATTAAGGAGTTTTTCTTGTAGGTTTTTTCATTGATGGCAACCAGATTCGTGCAACTCTAGTCTTGCATCTAAATGAGAAGACTATTTTTGGCTCCTACCAACAAAAAAAAGCAAAGAACAAGAGGTCCAGTTAAAGGTATAAAATTAAGTTGGTCTAATCATCTCAACGAATAGGTATTTTCAAATATGAACCCTTGAAGAAGGTTTGCAAAGGCTTACAATATCTTAGTTTTGATGTGCACTCACTGAAGAAATATAGGAGGTACGGTGCATTAAACTATAACTTATCTATGTTAGAATGCTGACTTGGCAAAGACATAATTCACGGATGTATCAGGTGAAGTTAATTATAAGTTTCATTGTTAAATTAAGTGTTGTATGGGTCCTCTCTTGGTCTTAAATGATTTTGGAATATGATCATAATGATTTGATGATGGATCCGGTCGACAAGTTAAAAATATCTTGATACCATATGAAGCCGACTATTGGATAAAATAATCCTTGATTGCGGGTATATAAGTGATTATTTTTTATCATTTGTAGTAGTGCAGTATGAAGTGTATCTAAGACAAAAGTGGTATTGTAATACCCCTCTGTTTAGCTTCTTGTGTAGTTTCTTTATGCTTTATTTGTTGCTGATACCTTGATCTTGGATACGCTTTATTATGATGTTTTGATCGCTATTATTGAGCGACATTGATTATTGTGCGATGTGGATTATCCGACTATTGTGATACATGCTTTATTGATTATTGATGTTAGTGGATTTAGCATGAGATATTGTATTACGTGATTTATGATTATGATGTAATGTCAGTCTTTGATGAGTGTATTGGTGAAGAAGACGGTTTCACATCACTCGCTTGCAAGCGCCCTGTGAATCCATGATTTCTTCTTCACGGTGTGTATGATATACTGGATATATGTATTATGTTGTTATTTGGTTGCAGGTTGCAGGTACATGACATCGACTCCACCTGGCTTCACAGGTCTGAGCGTGTCGATCCAACGGTTATGTGGAAAGGGAGATAGTAACTGGGTAACATGTGTCAGGTCTATACCCTAGCCTTAGTGTGTCGTTTGTTCTGTTTGTGAGTTGAGTCTACTTGGTTTAATGTCATATGATTTAATTAGATGTTTTGTTATTTAATTAAAATGTTAGAATTATTGTATTGGTGAAAGTAGAGTTTATTTTAATATTAAGTGAAATCTATGTTTAGATGAAATTTATATGTTGATTATGAAATTGTATTAATTAAATTTTAATTTATTTGATTAATTAAATTAATCTTGGAAAAGATTGAATTTAATTATTAAATAATTAAAATTAATTAATTATGATAATTGCATTAAATTAGATTAAATTAAATTAAAAGAATTGAAAGAAAAGTGAAATTGCATTTAGAAATCAATTTCAAGTTTTTGAAAATGGGAAAAGGAAATAAATATCTATTTTAATATTGCATGCGAAAAGGAAATTAGGGTTAGGTTAGATATTTTAGTTTTAATATGAATGCATGTTTCAATTTTAAAAAAAAAAAGAGAAAAAGAGAAGAAAGAAGGAGAACAGGTTGGGAAGGATTATTATTGTTCAGAAGATTTTGGGGAAGTTTGAAGAATTGCAAAAACAGGAATTTGAATCGAACTTCGTTTTTCGGAATTGGAATTGTTTGCACGTTTGAGGAAAAGCTCAGAGGAGACATCTATCAAGAAATTCTATTCATCTTCAGTAGCATCATATTCCAGGTTTTATACTTGATGTTTTAATGCAATTTTCAATTTAATGGTTGTGAAAATTCAATTTATTAACTGTAGGAAATTGTTTAGAAAACAAAACCTATAGATTCATTGATTCAATTTTCAATTTAAATTATTTTCAACATCTAGAATTTATTGTGAATAAACCTAGTTTATAAATCAAACTCATCAATTTGGCAAATTGAAACCCTAAGGAAAATATATTGAAAATTCAAACCCTATGTGAAAACCTTCAGTAAATAGTTGATTGAATTTTCCTTATTTATGTTATTGTGAATTTAAATGAATAGGGTTGAAAGAAATTCAACTTTTATCCTTTTAAAAGTAGGAATTAAATTCTGGAAAATTTAAAGAATATTTTGTTCTAGTTTTGTTCGTATTTCTTCAATAGAAATTCTGATAAATTTTTATATATATTTATATATATAAACTAATATATATATTATATGTAAAATGCATATAATATATATTATATATATATATATAAATATATAAAATTTGGTATTGTAAATTTTCTGGTTTGTTTTCTCGTTTTTCGCATATGGCGAAAAACACAGTTTTGGAAACTATGTCTGAGAATTTTCGTAAAACGCATATTAAAAAAAATTAATATCAAAAAAAAAAAATATTAAATGTTTATTGGTGGGGGAGGTCAAACCCCCCACCCCTTTTGGCTTTTACTACTTGGGTGACGCGCCGCCCATGGGGCAGTGCGCCCACCCTTGGGGGACACACTTCCCATGGGAGGTGCGGCCTCCCATGCACTGTCGCCGGTGACAGTGAGGGTACCGGCGGTACCGTCCATGGGACGGCGTACCGTCTGGTACAGTCACTGTCACATCCCCTTTTTCAATGGTTTTTTTTTAAATTTCGTTTTAAGTTTAATTTTTTTATTAGTTTTTCAATTTCAAAATTTTAATATGAAAAATTTAGAATTTAGATTTCGAAATTTGGTTAAGCATATTTTATTCAGGGTTAAATACTGTCCAATGATATTTTTTTAAATAACATTTAATTTATAAAAATAATATAAAATATATATTTTATACTGAATGGATCTATATATTATAGAATTCTGATTTATTTAATTTTTTTAAAATTACAGAAATTGAATTAAATATGGAATTAGAATTTATTAGTAGAATTAAATAATCATATATGTAACATTCAAATTAATATATAGGTTTATATTTTTACATTATGTGCAAGATCAAATAGATGCAATTATTATTTAAATTGTGAAATGGGAAAGATTAGAGGAATAAGTTAAGAGTTTTATTTTAAAAGAAATATTTCTTGATTAGTAATTTGATTTAAATACAAATTTAACATATAGTATTGTTTTATAAAAAAATATAGAATTTTATTCTTTTTTTTGTAAGCAAAAAGGTAATGTTCAGTTTATTAATTATTTTACTAAAGCAATGGTTTGTAACCGAAAAGTATTGTTTTAGTGTTGAATTTTATTGCGTTTAAAGTGAAAGATTTATAAGGATAATGTTATTTTCTGCGAGAAGCTTAAAGTAGGAATATTGTTATAATATATCCGAACATAGTGTTTGTTTCTTTATCAATGCAATATTATGTTATTTTTCCCTTTTAATGAATGCTTTGGGAACGAGTAAATGTGTTAAGTAATGTAAAGTCTTCCAGTGTAGGTGGGTCATTCCCATGTTTATTAATGTTCGTCTATTCCTTGGGTAGGTTGTTTTGAGTTGTTTTCCTCCATATGTTGGAGTGGGATTTTTTAATGTCGTTTCCTAGATTAGGAGAGATAGAGTTGTTCAGTTCTATAACACTTGATTCACCCTTGGAGTCTAGATTTGAGTAGAGAGTTATCCATTAGAGGAGTGGCTTTTATTAGGGGTCGGAGCCCAAAGAGGTAAACCGGGTAACCTTCGAAAGTGTGATTAACAAGTGATAATTAAAGTAAAGTATTTAGATTACTAGGTTGCATTCACATTAACCAAGATAAAATTGACCTTACTCGCAGACACAGGTGCTTGTTTAGACTTGGGGTGAGTGAGAAGGCCTAGAATGGCAAGGTCAACTAGCTTGTCCATATGAAAGTTAGTTGATTCCGCTTGAGTGAGTATGAGGGCCGCGATTCGGTTGAGGCCACCAAGATTACCGGAGCCTATGAAGGATGCCCAGAGGATATCTCATGACGCACCTTGCGATGACACTCTATCTAGGATAACCTTGTTTATATGTTGTGTGTATGGTTTCTTTAGCACATTTGATTATTATACGACTGGAAGCAATGTAACCATGTTAGTGTTAGATTTATATTGTGCATATGTTAGTATGAGTCAGTATGTGTCAGTATGAGTTTGCCTTTGGTTAGAGGTAATAGATTTTCTTGTCCATGTTATTTTGTTACTGTCTCCTAGCATGGGGGTTGGGCCTATGGGTACCACATGGTAGGGAGGAACATGCACCAAAACCGTTGGGTCCCCCTTTGTTCTTCAGTTCGTGGAAGCGAGACATCCAGTTGGACAGCTTGCTGATATTGTTACCTTCTTCTGTTACTGTTGTATCTCTTCTTGTATCAGATGTATTTACCCCTCTTGTTGTATGAGGTGGATCTTGTAATCTTGTAATCATGTAATCATTCTACTTATGTATTTTACTCATTCTCAGAATGAGGATTGTAAACTTGTAATGGAATTTTGTAATGGAATTATGTAATGGATAATCTATTTTACATGGTATTTACTTATGTTAGTTGTATGTTATTACTTGAGTTTATTAAAGCAATGTAATTAAGATGTGTATGTTAATGGGGTTAAGTAATCTCAGTTACGTAGCCTTAGGGGAGGTTGTCAATTTAGGTGAACATGTATGTATAATACACTTAAACAAAAAAAAAAAATTAGCACACTTTTGTAGCGAATTGAAACTTCCTCTAGGGTTGCGTGGCGGGGCATTACAGGTATCCTACAAATTGCGATTCATTGCAGAGCAGTAATGTGAATCTAATGTGAAGAGCAAAAAATGGTAGAGTGAAGTGGAAAAATACTAAGCAAATCCAAAATAAGATTCATAAGCTTCACTGAAACTGTTACCTGGCATTTTCAGATGCTATCATCTTAGTTCATCTCTTCAATTAGTTTTAATCTAAAATTTGTAGAAAGTAAGCCTTTATCTTTGATCAGTGAGCTCTAGGCAGTGTGCCTAAATGCAAGTGCATTCCTTTTATAATTCCTATACTTTGAGTACTCAAATTGTGGATTAAGCTCCACCATGGTTTTTTCCTTACCAGGGTTTCCACACAAAAATTTGTGTGTCATGTTATGGATGTTTACTTTTAATGCATACATATTTCCTTAATGCAATGGTGAAATTATTTCATGTTTTGAATGGATGGAATTGTTTAATATTATTGAACACTCATTCACCCCCCCTCTTAGTGTTCCCTTGAGTCCAATAAAAGGTATTGAGTAATTATCACTTTTACATCAGTGAAGATCAAACACATTCTACAATTTTTTTATAAGGTTGATTTTAGATGTTCTATGTTGATTTGGATAGTAGGGGAATATCATTCAAACAACATATCATATGGTCAGATAATTGTACATCACAATTCAATAAATCTATAATGTTTTATTGTTTGAGCAGTATGTATAGGATTATTGGTGTTCAACATATATGGAATTTCTTAGAGGTCGGACATGGAAAGGAAATCTTGATGGTACACATGCATGTATCAAAAGAGCCTTAGCATGAGAAGATTTAAAGTATGAAGATAGTCGAAAGTTGACAGATGCAAAATCAATTGTCTAGTGGTACAATCATGCTATGGGTCCAAGTAATGAAGTTAATTATTTAGTTCATAGATTTTTTGGTTGGTAGATGATACTAACATTAAAAAATATGAGGAATGTTGTACATTGAGTGAGCTATAGTATTGTAGATCTCCAATGCAAGTACATGGACTATCCATACATGGAAGATGCCATGCTTTTTCTTTGCATGTACACTTCAAGAATGGAATGATTGTGACTCAAAAGAGTGGATTGATGATTGGTCTCTAAGAAGTATAACACCACTTGACATGTGTTATCTCCCAAAAGCTCTAAAAATCATGGAGATGTAATCATGCATTGACTTTGATCATGTATTAGATCTACTAGAACAAAATAATATAGCTTTTTGCATAGATAATATAAAATTTCTACTTTCATCTTACTTTGTAGTTTTATTGTGATGTTCATTAAATACATCTAATTGGATGAACATACCAATCTAGGGAATGTTTATTCAGTGATTGTAGTTGAAGACAATGAAGAGGGAATAAATTATTACTTGTGTTGTTGTATCAAGGCCAAAAAAAATTGGAGGCCCTTGTTATAGACATAGAAAACATAGAATATCCTATAGGTTTGGTGGTTGTTGTTGGAACATGGCTGGAAGGTACCTAGTTAAGAATGGTCCAGTTTGGTTATTTGAGAACTTCAACACACATTAAAAAAAATTCACTAATCCAACCTTGTCATGGTATCCAACGTTCATTTGATCAAATATCAAGGTAGACATGCAAATAAGAACTTTGGAAGGTGCATGAGTTTGACCATGAGGCAATACATGGCACAATAAAGAATAGAATAGACCTAGATGGTTCATCAGATTGATTTGTAAGTATGCACATTGAATTTGTAAAATTGTGTTATTGATCGCTATTTTTTTGGTTATTAAAATATTTATCATTATCTTTTATTCTAACTACTATGGAAATTAGAAAGCACATATATTTTAATGTCTCAATTTTTTAAATTGCATTCTTTAATAGATTTATACCTCAGCTTCATTCTAATTCATATATTGTAGTTGATAGTTAAATTATATTATTGGTTGAAATAATATAAGTGTACCCTTCTCAACACATGACTATCAACTATATGCATATTACTATACATAGGAAATAACACAACCTTCACTTTGTCATGCTTTGTTTTCCCTTGGAATGTTGTCCTACTTTAACAAAGGTTATTGCATTGATTTTGTTCTCCCTTCCACATGTCACCTTCATTTTTTCCTCTCATTGTCTCATGGCCACTGATGCTTAGACATTTGTATTATTGATACAATTGTTGTCCTTTAAATCTGCCATCCTTTATCCCTTTGACTATTGTCCTTCTTGACCAATATAGATGTCATCTTCTTTGCCGCCCCTTCTTGTCTCATGGGTTATGGATTATTGGTGAATATGTAAATATTATTACATCTTAAATTATACCATCATATTTACAAGATTTACTTTGCATTGGTGTTTGTTCATGCTTAAATATTTTGCATTCTTTAACATCCAAAAATCTCATTTTACGCCACGACTATTAATAGTCAAGAGCATGTATTTGGAGAAGAAACATAAGGTATTTGTCATTTTCATATATGTAAACCCTCTCAGTGAAATCCTCTATAGTGTGCACATTTGTATATCTTTTCTATAGTTTTAGTGTAGGATTAATTTTAATTATCATTCGAAGTCATTTTCAGCTTGGTATAGTGTTAGTATAGTGATTTGAAGTCATTTTCAGATTGCTAAAGTGTTTCTATAGTAATTTATTGAAGAATTCAGGTTGTGGAACTTTGGATTGATTAATATTTGCAAGTGAATTTCGTATATATATATATATATATTTTATTTTTTTTCTAGGTCTTAGTTGTTTTTGGTTTGTTCTTGATGTCAAAAGTGGTTTTCTGATATGAGAATATATGTGATATACTTGATAGATGTTGACATGATGCATTCTCAAATTGGTTGATATATGATATGCAGCTACAGGATTTCAGATTTATATATGATAATGCTGACAGCGTTTATCATTTTGACAAGGTAATTGATCCTTCAAGGTTACATTTCTGTTATACTAAGTTGATTTATTATAAGGTTTTGTCTTTGGATTTTATATTAGTGCATTATTAATTTCATGCTATTGCACTAATATATTGTGTTAAGGAAGTCATGATATTTATACTTGATTTATATAATGACACTTACATATTGCTCCTTGAGATGATCTTTGGTTCAGTTGGAATTTGACACGGTTTTAGTTTTTCATACATTTGGCATAGTTGACATATTTTTTATTTTAGTGGCATCATATGTAGCACCTATTGTGCTCTACAAGAATTTCAGTTTGGTCAATACACTATTTCATGACTTTTCTAAGGTGATTGGCATTTTGATCACAATAATAAAATGGGGAATTGGATATCATTGTCCTAAAGGTTTTGAATTTGTTTAAAGTCACATGGTGATGTCAATATTATGCTCTTTGACACTATGGTATCATTTTTTTTATTAATAACAATCACATTTTACATGTGGCTAGTTGTTACCAGAGCTGAAAAATTTAGTTTTGACAACTACTTGTGACTGGGTATATTAAATTGGAAAGTGACATTGATGGCCATCATTGACAGTGAATACACATGTGGCATTGATAGCTCATCGGGTTAATGATTCAATTCTATTATGATGTCGATATTTTGGTAAAGTCTTGGGAAGTGAATTCTAAAGGAATTATAATGTTTTGTTTAATTATACCAATTCTCAAATATTTATTTTGTTTTATAAAGCATTCAAGCTCGAATAGAGTAAAATGCATTCTTATTGTTTCATTTTGGAACCCTAACCACCATGGTTATTTTGGTGTTCGCAATTTATTTTAGTTTTCTAGCTAGTATGCTATGGATATGTAAGTTTAACTCACTCTATGAGCTAGGATGACAATGGGTAGGCCTATGGAATGAATTTGAGCTTAAGTGATTGTCGATGTTGGACAAGGAATCGACAGTGATAGTTGGTTGATAGTTGGACAGTTATAAAACTATTTAACAAGTTTTTTGAGGTATTCTTTCAGTTGGTTTTTCACCATAAACAGGTAAGGTACTTTTGTTACTTACAGGCTTTGAAAAAATTGAGCAAGTAAATTATTAAAGAATGTTTTCAATGTATAAAATTGGTTTTGAAATTTCTTTTGTTAAGATTTTTGCTAAAGGGCCTAATCTTTCCTTTGTTATGATTAAAAAACCCTTTACAGTCTCTAGATTATTTCTTTTTTTGAAGTTGTAATAGAGCCTAACCCGAGTTGGTTATTAAATTTGTGTATAGAGGCAATGGCTATATAATATAAACTTCAGTCTTTTACCTAGTTACTTGAGACGAAGTATAAGAAATGTGTGGATTATTCTTAAGAGATAATGAATAGAAGTTGGGTTGAATTGAAAAACTTTTAATAGTGATTATTATTCAATAAGATATTGTCATTTGCATACAAAATTCTTCAATGTGCTTAGTGAGAATACTCATAGTCTTCTATTGAGAGTCTAGGACTACAAGTTGCACTTATAGGGTATTTGATAAAACACTATTATTGTTATGTTTTGAAGGAATTGGTGCTCTTGTATTCTTGTAAAGTTGGTGATTTTGATTATTGTGGAGTTGGCACTCTTGAACTTGTAAGAGTTGGTGCTCTAAGTGAATAAAGAGAAATATTTTTCAAGTGGACTTTTTATTCCCCAAGAGGGTTTTTCAACTCAGGGAAAATAATGTCTTACGTGATGATTTTATGTGTGTGAATATTCATTATTTGTTTGATCTCAATATGCCATCAATTGCATTAAATGTTGTTAAGTTTCAATCTTTCATCTCTTCCAATGTTTAAGTCAACATATCAGGCATAGACAGTTCTATTATGTTTTTTGATACATGTGAATGTGTAATGCATCTTAGCTTCAGTTTTTATTGATGATATGTCTATTTTATTCATGGTTAATGCAAAAACAATATTATTTTCAGCACAAGTGAAATTTGTTCAGTAAAAATCCATTTGGTCATTTGGTCTTTTGGTAATGAAACAAATTAAAACCTTGAATTTGTAAAAGTTTGTGACTTATTTGAATCACATATTCATCCCCCTCTCTCAGTGATTCTTGTCTTCCAACAGTTGGTATCAGAGCATAGGGTCCTCATATAGGTATAACCCACCTAGGATTTATTCTGGTTTTGGGAGTCTGTCAAACATGTCACAAGCTCAAGATGATACGTTTATGTCTAGAGCTCCATTGTTTGATGGTAAAAACTATTTTTTTTGGAAATCAAAATGGAAACATATCTTATTTCAATTGATGTTTATGTATGGAGCATAGTTCAAGATGGATATACTATTCCATCGAAAATTCCCTCTGACTTTGTTGAGAAGAAGTATGAAACTAATGCAAGAGATAAACATTCTCTACTGTGTGTATTAACCAAATATGTACTTGGTAATGCCATGCATTGCAAAACAACCAAAGAAATTTGGGAAAATTTGAAAACAATTATCAAGGAAATGATAAAGTCAAACAGTAAAAAATTCTTACTTTTAAAACTCAGTTTGAGGAAATGAGAATGAATGATGATGAAAAATAAGTTGCATAATTTTTGAGAATAGATGAAATTTTTAATGTAATGAGAGGGTTAGGAGAAGAATTAGAAGATTTTTATGTGGTAAAAAAGGTCATTAGAACCTTACATCCTAAATATGAAACTAAGGTATCAGCTCTCGAAGAAAAGAAATTTTTTGACAAGCTTACCTTAGATGATTTAAAGTGAACCCTTATGGTTTTTGAAATGATAACAAGGAAAAAAAATACAACAGGAAAAGAAACTAGTTTTAAAACTAAAAAAAGGGATATGTAGTTGAAAGTGAGTCAAAATATACTGATACAAAAGAGTCTTACTTCGCTAGAAAACTCAAAAAGGGATCAGGTAAATACAAAGGAAAAATTCCCTTTAAATGTTTCAAGTGTGGAAAGGTTGGAAATTTTGTTGCTAAATGCCCCTATGTTTATCAAAAAAGTGATGATGAAAAACCTAACAAGCAGTTTAAAAAGAAGGTCTATAACCTAAGAGTAAATTCAATTTCAAGAAGAAAAAGAGTTTATTTATCAAAGATGAATCAGACAATGAGACAAAAGAATCTTTAGATGATGAAGAAGAGACTTTGTTTATGGCTAAATTCAAGCAACAAGAGGATATAAACAACAAGACTGATTTAGAAGATGGTGAAATAAATCGAGAAGGTGATTTAAAATGTGCTTTAAATAAAATTAAAAAACTTTAAAAGCAAGTCCTTGCTCAAGAACAAAAACCAAATCAAGCTATAGTTTATTTGAAGACTCAGCTTGAAGAATCTAATAGAATTGGGGATTGTCTTAAAATCAGTGTGAGTTTGAAAGACAAACAATTCAAAGATTGGAACAAAAATTTTAAATGTTAGAAAGAAAATTGAAGGTTATGAAAGTACAATAAAGCTCAATGATATGCTTAGCAAGCAGAAAATGAATAAGGATAAAATTGGTGTAGGGTTTGAAAAGGGTGAGTGCACAATTGATACTTCAAAGAAAAAACCTAATTCTACAAACAAGAATTTCGAACCAAATCATTTTGAATCTAGTAAGGATTATGTACATCCTTTTGGAAACAAAAAAATGTTATCTAAATTCAATCCTTTCTTTCATGGTTACTGCTTCTTCTATAACAAATTCGGCCATAAAGTGAGTACTTGTAGACTCATGACTTCTATAATACCAAGGTTTGGACATAAGAAGTATTTTGGTTTTGTTAATCATGTTCGATGTTTTAAATGCAACACCTTGGGACATATAGTCAAACAATGCAAAGTTGATTTGCATGATAAACAATAGAAAAAAAAATGGTTTCGAAACATAAGTTTTTCAAAGGCATAGAGCAATCAATGCTAGTCCACACTACTTTTCATACTAAAAAGGACTTATGGGTCCTAGATAGTGGTTGTTCTAATCACATGATAGGGGACAAGAAAAACTTCATCGAACTTGAAGATTATGCTGGTGGATATGTGAAATTTGGTGATAAAACTGGTATACAAATTAAAGGTAAAGGTTCACTTCTGCTAAATGAGAACACACATATCAATGATTTGTATTATGTGGAAGGTCTAAAGAAAAAATCACTTAGTGTTAACCAAATACATGATAGTGGTTTTCATGTTATATTTACTTCATAGTCATGTGAGATCAAGAACAAATCTAGAAAGACTATTGAAGCTGGGAGAAGGACTAAAGGTAATGTTTATAATATTCTAGACACCTTTGGTAATGATAATAATGAAGGTATGTGGATAATGGGGCAAGTTGAAGAAAATTGGTTATGGGATAAAATATTATGACATATAAAATTTGATAATATAGTTAGAATCGGTAAAAACCAAAATGTTAGAGGTCTACTAGTCCTTAACAAACCAGAAAAATCTATGTGAAAAGAATGTTTAAGTGGTAAACAAACTAAATTTAGTTTCAAGACAAAAGAAAACTCTTCAACTAAGCCTTTACAACTAGTGCATACAAATTTTTGTGGCCCAACTAGAACACCATCAATTAATGGTGAAAAGTATTTCATGTTGTTTGTGGATGATTATACAAGAATGGTTTGGGTTACTTTTCTTAAACATAAATCAGAGGCATTTGAAAGATTCAAGATATTTCATAAAATGATTGAAAAAGAATATGATTTAAATCTTAAATTTCTAAGATCTGATAAAGGAGGAGAGTTCACGTCTTAGGAATTTGTTGATTATTGTGAGCAGCACGGTATTTAAAGATAATATGTAGCCTCTAGAACACCTCAACAAAATGGTATTGTTGAGTGTAAGAATAGAATTGTGAAGGAAATGGCATGAACCATGTTAGATGAGGCTAAATTTCTAGACATGTATTTGGAAAGAAGTTGTTCATACAATTGTATACATTTTAAACATAGTGTAACTTAGGGTGAAATCAAAATACACTCCTTATGAGTTGTGGCATGGAAAAATTTCTTCTATAAAACATTTTAAAATATTTGGCAGTAAATTCTTTATCAAGAAAGATGATGAACATCTAGGTAGCTTTAAGTCAAAGTGTGATTATTGTATATTTTTGGTATACTGAACTAAAAGTAAAGCCTACAAATGCTATAATAAAAGGCTAAATAAGATTGTTAAGGAAATAAATGTGAAAGTTGATGAAAGATTACATTTAGAAACCGACCATGTGCAAATTGATGAGGGAGAATAAGAAACAAAACATGAGATTATACATAAAGATATTGAGACAACAAGTCTTGAAAATACTGAGCCCCAAACTCCTTCAAAATCTATTGATAAAAATCATCCTCAAAGTCAGATCATTGGGGATAGAAATGTTGGAGTTCAAACACGTGAAGAAAAACTGCTTAGCTTGAAGAATAAACTAAAATAGCAGAGCATGCATCTATCTATTTAGTTATTGAATTTGAACCTAAGAACTATGATGAAGATCCCTTGGATGAATGCTCTCTTAAGGCTATGCAAGAAGAAATAAGTCAAATTGAGAAAAATCAAACTTGGGAGTTAGTCCCAAGACTTGATGACAATAATGTCATAAGTGGCAAGTGGGTTTATAGGAATAAGCTTGATGAAATTGGAAATTTGTTCGCAACAAGGAAAGGTATGTTTGCAAAGACTATGCTCAAATGGAAGGTATTTCTTTTGGTGAAACCTTTGCACTTGTTGCTAGGCTAGAATCCATTAGAATATTTTGGCTTATTTTGTTTATAAGAAATTTATTTTTTATCAAATGGATATCAAGACTGCATTTTTAAATGGTTATTTAGATGACGAGGTCTATATGGAATAACCTAAAGGGTTTGTTTGAAAAGATAAACCTAATTATGTTTACAGGTTGAAGAAGGCCTTTTATGGATTAAAACAAGAACCTAGGTAATGGTACTCTAGGTTGGACAATCATTTGACATCAAATGGATTCGTTAGAGGTGGTATTGAGAGCAATTTCTATGCCAAGATTAAATGTATTGATGTTCTGGTTGTTGAATTTTATGTAGATGATATCATCTTTGGCTACAATAATGATGCTTTAAGTAAAAAATTCTCTCCTATTATGGAATCTGAATTTGAAATGTCAATGTTGGGAGAATTGACTTTCTTTCTTGGTCTTCAAGTTTCTAAACTTGAAAGTGGTATATTTCTCTCAAATCAAGTAAGCTAGAGAGATTCTTAAGAAGATTGAAATGGATGGATGCAATCCTATTAGTACTCCAATGGTTACAGGTTACAAAATCACTAAGGTTGATGATTCACCTGTTGTAAATTAGTTTGAAAATAGATCAATGATTGGCAGTCTATTATATTTAACTGTTTCTAGACCTAATATAATGTAGATATTTTTTCTGGTCATAAGGTTTAAGGCTTCACCTAAGGAATCCCATGTTACTATTGTTTAAAGAATCTTTAAGTATATTCAAGGTACTCTTGATTATGGTCTTTGGTATCCTAGAAGTAATGATATTTCTCTGACTACATATATAGATGTTGAATTGATTGGTTATTTGGATGATAGGAAAAATGCCAGTGGTGTTGCATTCTTTCTTGGTGATCAGTTCGTTACTTGGCACAATAAGAAATAAGGCTTTGTTTCTCTTTCTACTATTGAGGAAGAGTACATAGATGCTACTTCTTTCTATACTCAATTGCTTTGGATGGATCGAACATTATATGATATGGGTACCATAGTTTCTAAGTCTGTTTCTATTTAATGTGACAATATAGGTGCCATCAATATCTCTTAGAACCTTGTAATGCACTCTCGCACTAAACACATTTCAATCAAGTTTCACTTTCTTTGAGAAAACGTGTTGTCTAATGAAGTATGTCTGAAGTTTGTCACTTCACAAGAACATGTGGCTAATATAATCACTAATCCTTTATCCTTGAAGGGTGATCCCATAGTAGTGGTTTACAATTTTTGGCCAAATTGGACACTGAAATAATTATTGTTAACTAAATTTTCACATTCGGGCACCTATAGTGGCTAAACCATGAGGAATTTGAAGATGATGCAAACTAGAGTCACATCACATTTTGTCTTTAGATTCTAAAAATATTTTTTCAAAATTTTTAGAATAAGATTCCACTTATTTTTCCATCTCCCACGAAAACTAGTTTTTTTAGAAAACAACATTTTTAAAAAGTGATGCTCACCGTATACAACATTAATTTTTTTGTATGAAGGATAAAATTATAATTTTTTCGAATTTTGATTTTTAACTATGATTCTAGCACTTTCATTTGGTCTTATAATTTTTTATTGAATATTTTTTCCTTAATAGAGTTTCAAAGTCAAACCAATTGCAATTCAGACATAGGTGGACTATATACAACATAACTTTTTTTGTTTGTATTAAAATTCAATTTTTTTTTAATGGATCAAGGACATCAATACCCAACACGAACATATTTTTTAAAAATTTATTTTGATAATTTTCTATTTTTCCACATGTGCAAAACATAGAGCTTGATTTTCGGTGAAAAGCCTATGTTTAATAAAACTAAAAACACATACATAATAAAACCAAAATATATTAAAATTATATTCGTGGGATAGCTCATTTCGAGGACTACCATAATAATTTGAAATAAATTTTAAACGAATTCATTTGATCCCCCAAAAGGTAAATCAAAAGTGATTTTTTATTAGCATTTTGATAAGTGTAAAGGAGACTCATTTATATGTATGGTTTAAAACTAGAGAGGTTCTATCCAAGGGGGTTTGATCTAAGGGGGTTTGATCAAACCCTCTTTAATTGTAATCCTTAAAATGGAACTTTTAAAGGCTTAAATAATTATATTTTATAAAAATATGTGATTTCAACAAAAATCAGTTCCTCTCAGAAATTGTAAACCAGCTTTGTGGGATCACCCCCAAAGAATTTTTTGAAAGGTTGAGATTTCTACTAGGAGTTATCTCTCAATACCTACTTCACTGATTGTCCAATTCTTGGTTTAGGGGAAGATTTTTTCTATATCTTTTCATTCACAACTCTCTTGCATATTTAGTTTCCTACTATACTACTTTCCTTGTAGATGTTTATTGTGATGGATTGTTAGTTGGCTTCTCAGTTTTTTATCTTCATGTCATCTCACAACTTGTTTCTTCTTTCATTCTTTATCATTGAGGAAAAAAGGGGAAGAGATGATATGTGTTTTGCAATGAAGGACAAAAGGGGAAAATGTTGGCTCTTAGTTTTTTTTGGTTTGCCCTTGATGTCAAAAGTGGTTCGTTGATATGTGAATATATGTGATATGCTTGATGGATGTTGATAGGATGCATTCTTATAATTGTTGATATATGATATGGTGTTAGATTATTTTGGATTTATATATGATAATGCTGAAAATGTTTATCATTTTGATGTAGGGTAATTGTGTAGACACCTAAAAATGACCTAGGCCTGCAAGCACTATTTTACCATTTTTCATCCTAGCATAATTATGACATTTTAATTATGTTTCTAACCCACCTTCAACTATTAATTAAATAATTCATAACCTTTTATTCTTCCTGATTATTAAATAAATAAATCATATTTATTTAATATGTCATTAATTATCTAATGTCAACTCATAATTAAATAAAGTTCTCATTTTATTTAATTAATCTCTATCATTAATGTCCTCCTGATTATCAAATAAATATATTTTAATATATTTATTTAATATGTCGCTAATTCCTAAATCCTCTCTTAATTAAATAAATTCATTAATTTATTTAATTAATTAATTGCCTCTTCTAAATTAAATAATAATTATTAATTATTTAATTACCTCATGTGACATTTCCCTCTTTTTAAATAAAATAATTTATTTAAAAATTACCTCACATAGTTAACTGATTCTTCTTTTAGTAATTAATTTCAAAAATCAATTACTCATTATCTCACAAAATCCATATTTTGAATTAATTTAATTCAAAATGGAAAGATTCCTCTACAAATCAAGTAATTTCCAAAATTACTGATTTCATAAAATCCCATCTTCTTATCCTCTGGTTTTTACTAATTTCATCTCCTTGTGATGTTTATTATTGATTTAATTTATTTAATTAAATATTTTTCACACATATGGGCATTTTGCCCTAACCCTAATTGAGAGTTGCCATTTTGAATCTTAACCATTGATTCTAGGGCATTTCTCAATTTCTCATCTCGTCCATCCATTCAAGATTGTATTTTCTATAAAATGGCAATCTTGATCTCATTTTAAGGATCATCACTTAATCTATTTTTATTATAGGCATTCTCAGATATCATATCATCTATAGGCTTATATTATTGCTTGCATATTAGGATTGAATTTCTAGATGCATAGATTATCTTATTAAAATCCTTCAAAGCTTTGCTTAGGGCTAGATAGTAGAGGATTTGCTCACACACACAATCTGAGGGCATCCATTACAATAGAAAAGGCCAAGGAGGTACAATGGAAGTGAAGCATGGAGGAGAGTAGACATGGGTGAGATCACTCTAGTTCATTTTTTTTCTCATTTTTATTCTCTATTGTATTCCATTGTTATATGATTTAATATGCAGGACTTCAATTATGTTCAACTAACAAATCTGTGTTGCAGAAAAATATATGTTATATTGGTGAATCCAACATATCTAACACACTTTTGCAGGTTTTGTATGACCTCAATTTTTTTTTGCAGGTTTAGGTACGACACGCCGCATTTTCCTTCTTGTGCGACACAATCGCTTTGCTGCGCTGCATTCGCCTTCACATGCGACGCACTTGATCTGATGCATCACATTTGTAACCTATAGAGCCACAAGTGACATCTTGCAACGCATTCGACATAACCCGAACCGTATCTGTTGAGTCGCAACTGTCGAGTTGTATCTGACGTGACGCATCTGTCATTTTGTGCCACAAGTGATTGGTAACTTACATTGTTGAATTGTAATCTAGATTCGACGCATCCACAACCAATTTTTTTGTTTTTGGGGAATTAAAATAAACCAACCCTAGGATAGACACTTAATTCAGAATTTACCAATCCTAGGATAGAAAATCTAGCTTGGAATTTATCAAGCTAGGATAGTCACCACACTTTACTTTTGTTTGGACTAAAATAAACCCCATGTTTTTTGTGAAGCAATATCTTCACTTAGAATAAAAAACTTTCATTTGGGCTTAAAACTGAACATTTGTTTACTTTGTTTGTTTGGATAATAGGTATATGCTCTCCCCTTTACTAGGTGATCAAAAAATCAGACTTATCCATGTTTATTTTCATGCATTTCTTGTTTTATTACAACCTTTAGAAGGCCTGCCGTAGTGGGAAAAAGTACTCACCCTATGAAAACAACCTAAGTGGGAACAACCATAGCTAGGTTTTCCAACTCACTATAATCAAAAGCAAATTCGGGGAAAGTCCGCAATTCGACGGTAGTGTGCAAAGATAACCATCCCCAAAACCTTTGTTCTAAAGGTTGGTAGGTCTCTTGAGGGAGTTTATCATTTGCCGTGCTGAACGGAAACCTTGATTAAGAACCTTAGTGTAGAAGCCAGCCATGTCAGTAACCAGACATTGTTTTCGTCACAATGCAAGGGGAGGGAAGAATCACCCCCCAAGACACTCACCATATAATCACCATGGACTATTTTCTCAGGGGATTCAGTATCTACTTCTTTCACCTTGAGTATGCACCTAGAAAAGACAAAAACATAGGTGCCCTCTAGGGGGTGACATGGCTGTGTGAGTCGACGTGATTTTAAGTTGTGGGTTGTGATTGTTATGATGACCCTTTGACTATTAAGAGTGATTCTGCTTGAACATACACTTAATGTTTTAATTTGTATATGTTTGCCAACTATTTTCAAAAAGACTTCAACAAACTAAACATCAACAATCTAGGTCAAAACTTATCAAATCTGTAAAACTATTTTTTTTTCCCAAAAAAATTACGTCATGCAACGCAAGTGCTTTGTCAAATGACAATTGCCACATTTTGAGCTGCAAACAATTTGATGGGTCACATTTGAAACTTCCTGAGCCGCATTCACTCTATTGAGCCACAACTGTTTAATCCTGAACCACATTTGTTATACTAAGCCGCATTTGCCAGTATCTAATCGTATTCGCAATATTGAACTGCAATTGCTTACGGATGAGCCACATTTTCTCTCTCAAGTTGCAATAGCCATCTGAAATAACACAATTGACTTGTCAAACATCGCATTTGCAATTTTACAAACTCTTTGACGCATCTGAGTATTTTGTAACACATATGCCTGACTAAAACATAATTGCTTCTAATAACGACGCATTTGATACTGAAACGTATTTGAAACCTGAAGCGATGCATTTTCCTGTCTTTTGGAAAATTATCAGTACTATCAAAAACCGAGGTCAAACATTTGCAACCAAACTTTCCTGGCATCTTTTTCCAGCAGCCACTATCCAAAACCAGGAAAGCAACTTGTCCAAGTCATCCATCCTTGCATCTTTAGTTTTCATTTAGCTTGCAATCTATCATCCTCATCTTCGTAGGAAAAGTCTTAAGTCCTCAAAATTACACCTTTGGGATAGGAAAACTTTCCTTCCTTTGTCAAACCATTGTCTCAAAAATACATTGTCATTGGACCAAGTCAAAGCAAATAAGTCCTTAGTCATTGTCCTCTTGTGAGCTATTTCCAACTCATAAGTCTAGTGTGGAAATCTCACCTTGTCATCTTTTCCTTCAAACCAATCCTTTAACAACCAAAATTGAGACATTGGCCAAACTTTGAATGGTTAGGAAACCTTTCCTAGAAGTATTTTGGCATAAGACACTCATTTTAGTCTTCATTACCACTGCATTTGACATTCCTTTTTATCCTCATTGTCACTTTGCATAGTCTTAGTCTCATTCCATCCACTATCATGTCTTCAAGTCACTATGACATACTTGCTAGTCAAATTGAATGCCAATTCAATAGTAATGGTCAAGCACAACTTGCTAGGGACTTTAAAACACTATCCCTCCAATCCAAGTCCAAATTCACCTCAACCTCTAGTCCTCCATCCATCTATCCATCTACTATCAAGGGTCCCCTAACAACATCCATGACACTAAGTCATAACAAGCTTTCATTAGTCATACCCACCCTAACGTTGACAAGGGAAACCAACCCTCCATTAATTCTTTCCAAGCCTCCACATCATACCTTAGTCCTTCATCATATCCTAGTCCACCACCCACGTCATATCCTAGTCTTCCATTCATGTCATATCCTAGTCCTCCATCCATGAAAAATCCTTGTCATGCATTCATGTCCTATTCTAGCCCATCATCCCTCAACCAAGTCCAAAACTCCATGTCATATCCTAGTCCGTCATGCACCAATCCATTCCAAGACAATCCATTTTGTCATGAAAACATATCTAGTCATGGTCTCCAAATTTCATCTTCTTACATACACTTGAGGATACATTTCAAGAGGCAAGTCCAAAGCACAACACTATAACATCATCTTCATGCCAAGATCAAAGTAGTCCATCCCATGACCCCATCTTTATGTCCATTCAAGAAATCCTCCTATACAATCATGGCATACAAAATACACCTATCCTTGGTCAAGAGTCCATCCACAACCATTTCATTCAAGAAGACCCTATCCTTAGTCAAGATCCTATTTTTAATCATAACATTCAAGACAATCCCATCTTTGATCAAGACACTATCTTTGATCAAGAAATCCAAAATGATCCACTCCTCGACCTATATGCCATTCAAGACCAAACACTTAATAATCCTATCCAGGATCTAACTATTGACACTTTCCATAATGAGACACTTTCCTCCATGGGACACATAGATGATCTACCACTAGAACAAGAGTCTTCTAGAATGGACATATTTGCAAATGATCAGGCTATAGCTAAATTCAGTGGGCTCTATGACAATGACCTTGAAGACGGTTTCGACATAAACTTCAAAGCACCAATAGAACCATAGGAGTTTGACATATCACCAAATTAGACTGAAGATATTAATCAAAAAAAATTCCAACATGTCATTGAAGCTACAACATCCTATCAATTAGGATCATCTATCTTTTTTAGATCAGGCTTTCTCACATATGAGAATATTTTGAGCATTAATTTCCACAAGAAGGATGGGTTAGCATCTTGCTTCCATAATAACAAGTATCCCATCGCAAAAAAATCTGTCCGAACATGCACTATCAAGGAAAAGGACTAGGCCTACATGAGCAAGGAATTATCGAACCCATACAAGTTCATGCACATAATGGACATCAAGGTCTTGACTACTCCTCAGTTGGAAAATCAGACAATGTTAGTGGTCCTTCTTCGATATTGGGGGAAAATTTATCCAATACAAACATCAAAATGGGTGTCATGAATATTCCTTGTCATAAAAGTGTTGGCAACACTCCTTCCCTCCACACCCCAAACCATCATTCCAACATGAATAAACCTTCCATTTGGAACCAAAAGAAGTATTACAAATCCAAAGTTCAAAATCAAATGTCAAAGGCCAAGGAATCAATCAAGAATATAAGTGGACAAATGAAGCTAAAATGGATCCCAAAACAAAATGGATCAAGTCAAGAAAAGAACGAATCAGGCAAAAAAAATATGCAAAATTCAAAAATCAATCAAATTGAGCAGTGGCAACACAAGAGGACTCCCACATATAATACATGTCCACCCCCTCCAAAATGGCCATCAAGAAAGACATATAAAAGTGTTGGCTCCAAACACTATCCTAATCCAACACCCAAATTTTGGAGAATAAAAATGGCTACATCCAAACATCCAACCAACCCGTCCATGTCCACCATCATCCATCATAATCCTACATCTTCCTTAAAGTTTAAACATCCCATGTCACAAATCCATCACATTTTGGGAGTAACTCTTTACCACAAGGACTCTCATGGCACTGTATCATGATGTGTGTATTTTGATAAGGCCAACTCTAGTATAAAAAAGGATCACAATGACATCAATCAACTATATGCAAGTGCTATCATCCTGACAAGGCAAGTACTTCATTAAGGTCATTATTGGCATGTCATGGCACTGGTCTCTACAGTGGCATTGTCAAAGGCTTCAACACAATCAGTGGTCATCTAAAGCATCAAGGCTATCCAGCAAAAACTCAAAAATACAAAAAAATGTCAGCTTGATAAAAACCTGACAAATAGGCATCTTGGTGACACCAAAAAAATAAAAAAGTCTAAAAACAAATAGTAAAGAGAAAAATTCCGTCCAATAGTGAAAACCATTCTTATGGCACTTTGGATAAATACCATGATGAAAACCTGGCAAATAGGCATCATGTGTAGAATGAATCATCTATGTGGACCATTAGACTTGTGGGCAAGCTATTTCATCTCCCATATCCTTCACATGACATTTCCCATGACATTTGCATCCATCCATTTTCCAACCTATTTTGATCTTGACAAAGACTATGGCACCAACACAAATCATGCTTTGGGAAAACTCTTGACATGTCTATCTTTTGGTCACACCTTATTCATATCATGTCATTACCTTCATAGCCTCCTTTTCACTATGCAACATCATCCTTGGAGAGCATAAGAAAATTCTCCTAGTCAAAGCCATCCATGTCTCCTATATTTTATAAAAGTCATCCATCTCTCCTACCTTTTACCTATTACCTATCTTGGTTTCCATTGTCAATGGTCCTAAAATACTCTTTCATCTCATCTAGTCCTCACCAAGTCACTCCAAATGCAACAATATGGAAAACCTGGCTCATCATCCAAAACATTCCTTGGCTTTGTCCCTGGCCCTGCTGCAGACTTTTATCCTCTTGTTGTATCATTGCCATATTCACGTTGTTTCAGGATGTGTCATTCCCATGTCAAACAATGTTGTCTTTTTCATCATCACCTGTCAATTAGTATTCAGCTTGACTAGCAGAAAAATCATGGTTTTCTTTGGATTCATGTGCGTCAACATCATTCTCATGCATTTTCCACAATTTCCATAAAACATCAAAAAGTCATAAAAATCAGAGAAGCCCTAAAAATTGGAAAAAGTCCTGAAAAAAGTTAAAATTTTGAAAAAGTCTTGAAAAAATACCTAAAAATCAGAAAATGTCCTGAGAAAATACAAAAACATCCAAATCAATGTCAAAATCCAAAAAATAGAGTCAAATTCAATCATATCTTTTCAGTCCAGTCAATCACATCAGTCAATCTTTGTCCAAGTATGAACTACATTGTCTGTGTGCATTTGCTACATAGGCAAGATTCATCTTTGAATCCCCGAGACATTAGGTTAGTCCTTCTAGGTGTGTCAAAATAAAATCAGACTTCCAAACTTTTGTCCCTTGGACAAAGTCAGTCGTTGTGTCGAACTACGAGGTCTCTGAGTGCATGACGTAGCCAAGGCCATCAATCGATAAGCCCCTGAGGCTGCACTAGGTCAGTCCATTAGGGTTCATAACACAACACTTTCACACACGTTAATCAATCTTTAAATCAATAAAATCATCCATCAAATCCCAAGTGAACATTCTATCAACAATTAGTTTTTTTCAATCAAATCAACATGTCAGCAGGAACATGTAATCCAACTTTCATCATGACATTCAAAAATGGAAAAACTTTGGGTTCTTTTTCAGATATGTCCTTCTGAAAAGCAACTCCCATCATTTTTTATTTATGCTTTCGGATGTGTCCTTCCTAAGCATTATCCCAAAAACTGGCAAAACTTTGGGTTCTTTTTTAGATATGTCCTTCTGAAAAGCAACTCTTGTCACTTCTTTATGCTTTTGGATGTGTCCTTCCTAAGCATTTTCCTCATCATCTGACATTTTGATGGATTCTCCTAACTCCGACAATTCATTTCCTAGATATCAACATCATTCAGGATGTGTCCTTCCTGAATTTGATATCACTCGATATTTGGCAAACACTTGACATTAAAACACTTAGCAAACTTTTGATGATTATCATGATACTAGTTCCTTATGTCATAGGAGCCACAACATATCATAATGATTATCCTTGTCTGTTTTTCATCACCCTACTACTAGTTTCTCAAGAATGTCCTGACTTTAGGATTTAGAGAAGCAATGACGTAGTACAATGATTTTTTTGTCTATTTTTAATCACCTTCCTACTAGTTTCTCAAGCATATCCTAACTTCAGGATGCACACGAAGCAATGACGTAGTACGATGATTTTATTTTTTATTTTTATCACCATGTGGCTAGTTTCTCAAGGATATCCTGATTTCAGGATTTAGAGAAGCAACAACGTAGTATGATGATTTTTTCTACCTATTTTTTACTACCATGAGGCTATTTTCTCAAGGATGTCTTGACATTAGGATTTAGAGAAGTAGTGATGTCTCATGATTGGTCTAGTTTTTCTAGCAGTTGGATATGACAAAAAGACTAGGGAAATTGCGCTCTTAGTATGAGTCATGACCATCCTTGTCTGTGACTGCTTGTCTCGTGTGATGGTACGACCTTGCACACCTTGATTTATGTCATATCATGGTGTTTGTTGGCCATTACAATAAGTATTATGTCATATCTGCCCAATGATGATTAAGAGCAATAAGTATTAAAGTCCTATGGTAATATGTTGAAGGATTTGGTCTACGAACTAACATGCATCTCCTTTTATCTTGTCATCTTCTCTCGCTCATCTCATATAGGCATTACATCCACATAATCATCCATATCTCTTACACTAACATTTCTTTGTCTCTTCATATTTTAGTCTTCTCACCAATTTCAAGAGCACACCCATGTTCTTGGAACCTGTCTGTCCTCTCGAGGGGGCATACCGCTACCTCCTCGTCATCCTTCCTCATCCTATTTTGCATTGGGGCATATTCTAGACTTTTTTTCTTTGCCACAATGCGACAAGCTGCATTATGACAAAGAGGGGTAAATGTAGACACCTAAAAATGACCTAGGCCTGCAAGCACTATTTTACCACTTTTCATCCTAGCATAATTATGACATTTTAATTATGTTTCTAACCCACCTTCAACTATTAATTAAATAATTCATAATTATTTAATTAATTCATAACCTTTTATTCTTCCTGATTATTAAATAAATAAATCATATTAATTTAATACTTCATTAATTATCTAATGTCAACTCATAATTAAATAAAGTTCTCATTTTATTTAATTATTCTCTATCATTAATGTCCTCCTGATTATCAAATAAATATATTTTAATATATTTATTTAATATGTTGCTAATTCCTAAATCCTCTCTTAATTAAATAAATTCATTAATTTATTTAATTAATTAATTGCCTCTTCTAAATTAAATAATAATTATTAATTATTTAATTACCTCATGTGACATTTCCCTCTTTTTAAATAAAATAATTTATTTAATAATGACCTCACATAGTTAATTGATTCTTCTTTTAGTAATTAATTTCAAAAATCAATTACTCATTATCTCACAAAATCCATATTTTGAATTAATTTAATTCAAAATGGAAAGATTCCTCTACAAATCAAGTACTTTCCAAAATTACTGATTTCATAAAATCCCATCTTCTTATCCTTTGATTTTTACTAATTTCATCTCATTGTCACGTTTATTATTGATTTAATTTATTTAATTAAATCTTATTCACACATATGGGCATTTTTCCCTAACCCTAATTGAGAGTTGCCATTTTGAATCTTAACCATTGATTCTAGGGCATTTCTCAATCTCTCATCTCATCCGTCCATTCAAGATTGCATTTCTATAAAATGGCAATCTTGATCTCAGTTTAGGGATCATCACTTAATCTATTTTTATTATAGGAATTCTCACATATCATATCATCTATAGGCTTATATTATTGCTTGCATATTAGGATTGAATTTCTAGATGCATAGATTATCTTATTAAAATCCTTCAAAGCTTTGCTTAGGGCTGGATAGTAGAGGATTTTCTCACACACACAATCTGAGGGCATCCATTACATTCGCAAAGGCCAAGGAGGTACAATGGAAGTGAAGCATGGAGGAGAGAAGACATGGGTGAGATCAATCTAGTTCAATTTTTTTCTCATTTTTATTCTCTATTGTATTCCATTGTTATATGATTTAATATGCAAGACTTGAATTATGTTCAACTAACAAATTTGTGTTGCACAAAATCATATGTTACAAATTGATCCCTCAAGGTTACATGTGTGGTATACTTAGTTCATTATTATTAGGTTTTATCTTTAGATGATATATTAGTGAATTATTAATTTCATTCAATTTTACTATTACATTGTGTTAGGGTAGTCATGATATTTATACTTGATTTACATAATGACGTTTACATTTGGCTCCTTGAGACGATTTTTGGTTCAGTTGGCATTTGACATAGTTTCAGTTTGTCATACATTTTGACATATTTTTATTTTAGTGGCATCATATGTAGCACCTATTGTGCTCTATAGGCATTTCAGTTTGGTCAATACACTCTTTCATGACTTTTCTAAGGTAATTGACATTTTGTTTTGTTTGGAATTTTGATCACAATAAAAACATGTGACATCAAGTATCACTATTATAAAGGTTTTGAATTTGTTTAAATTCACACGATGATGCTAATATTATGTTGTTTGACACTATGGTATCGATTTCTTTGGTTAATAACAATCACATTTTACATGTGACTAGCTGTTGTTAGAGTTGATTTTTTTTTTTTATAGTTACTTGTGACTAGGTATATTAAATTGGAAAGTGATATTGACAACCATCATTGAAAGTGCATACACATGTGGCTTTGACAACTAATTATGTTAATGATTCAATTCTATTATGATTTCAATATTTTGGTAAAGTTTTGGGTAGTGGATTCTAAAGGAATTATGATTTGTTTAATCATACTGGATGTCAAATAGTTATTTTTTTGTAAAGTCTTCAAGCTTGAATAGTGTAAAATTCATTCTTATTGTTTCATTTTGGAACCCTAGCCACCATGGTTATTCTGGATTCTATAATTTCTTTTAGTTTTCTAGCTGGTATGCTATGGATATGTAAGTTTAGCTCATTGTATGAGCTAGGATGAAAATAGACAAGCATATGGAACGACTTTGAGCTTAAGTGACTGTGGATGTTGGAAAAGGAATTGAAAGTGATAGTTTGTTAAGACTACTAGATGGTTATGAAACCATTTGAAATTTTTTTTGAGGTATTCTTTTAGTTGGTTTTTCACCATAAATAGGTAAGGTATTTTTGCTACTTACGAGATTTGAAACAATTGATTAAGAACATTATTAAAGAATATTTTCAATGTATAAAATTGGTTTTGAAATTTATTTTGTTAATATTTTTTTTAAAGGGTGTAATCATCCATTAGTTATGATTAAAAAACCCTTTAGGGTTTCTAGATGATTTTTTTTTCGAAGTTGTAATAGAACCTAAACCGAGTTGGTTATTAAATCTATGTATAGAGGCAATGGCTATATAAGATAATCTTCAGTATTTTCCTGGTTACTTGAGATGAAGTATAAGAAATGTGAGGATTATTCTTAAGACAATGCACAAAAGTTGGGTTGTATTGAAAAAAATTTAACATTGATTATTATTCAATAAGATGTTGTCATTTGCATACAACATTCCTTAATGTGCTTAGTGAGAATAATCATATTCTTCTATTAAGATTCTAAGAATACAAGTAGCACTTCTAGGGTATTGATAGAACACTATTAATGTTATGTTTTGAAGGAATTGGCGCTCTTGCATTCTTGTCAAGTTGGTGCTTTTGATTATTGTGGATTTGGTGTTCATAAACTTGAAAGAGTTGGTTCTCTAAGTGAATAAACAGAGATTTTTCGAGTGGTTTTTTATTCCCCAAGATGTTTTTTCCACTCAGGCCAAATAATGTGTTACATGATGATTTTATGTGTGTGATTATTCTTATTTGTTTGATCTCAATACGTCATCAATTGCATTAAGTGTTGATAAGTTTCAGTCTTTCATCTCTGCTAATGTTTAAGTCATAATATCATGCATAGAAAGTTCTATTGTGGGCTTTGATACATGTGAATGTGTAAAGTATCTTAACTTCAGTTTCTATTGATGATATGTCTATTTGATTCATGGTTAATGCAAATACAATACTATTTTTAACACAAGTGAAATCTGTTCAAAAAATAGTCTTTTGGTCTTTTGGTTATAAAACAAACTAAAACCTTGAATTTGTAAAAGTTTGTGACTTATTTGAATCACTGATTCACCCCCCATCTAAGTGATTGCTGTCTTCCAACAATATTATTAGTTGATTAGAAGGAATTTTTAGATCATTTGTAGAGATAAAATAGTTAATTTACGAGGGTTTCTTGTTGTTGATGTATACATTATTGTTAATTACATTGGCTTCTATAAATAAAAATCAGATATTGGGTTTCTATATTGGTGTTTCCCTATTTATATCTGATTCATGATTTATCTAGCAACTCATTACACATTTCTTCATTCATATTTGGTTAATTTTAGTGTATAAGGGTTTCATATAAAAATTGGTGAATGATAGTTTCTTTATCCATAAAAGAATTGTCATAAATTAACTATCATATTCAATATATTTGATACATACAATTTAGATTGATTGTTTATGTTGCATTTGAGGATGTATATTAGAATTATGAAGGTTTCACTTTTCTATTTAGAAGTTTAAGTTTGATTGTAAAAGGGTTTGCAATATTGCATTATTGTTCATTAGCTAGGGTTTCACATCTACAAATTGGTCTTTAATTATTGTTTTAGCTTGCACATGAAGGATCTAGTGACATCATTTACAAGCATGTTGGGTTTTTTTTGTAAGTAATAATAATCTATACTATTTAATTGTATGATATTTACATTCATCAAAGGGTCTAGTGACATCATTTAGAAGCATCATTACTATATAGCTTGAAGACTATTGTGTTCCCTTACTAACTCAATAGTTTTCCTCTTTGATAGTATCATGCAACCCAAAGAAGAAGAGAAGTCTAGAAAGATTAGTAGGCCACCTCCCTTTTGTCTTTCTCTAATTATTAGAAATCATGTAGTGAATAATTGTATGATATTCAAGGGTAAGTAGTTTTGTTATGCATGACGATATTTTCGACATGCTTGGAATCAATTATGAATACGTGGCTAGGAAGGTTTTAAAATTGGATGGCACTGTTGTCAAAATAGTGGTAGTAATTAAGAACCTAAATTTGACTTTGCATGGATGCCCTAGCCATGATTTGTTGCAAGATATTTCAAGCATAGAATTCCCTACTCATTTTTTAATTTTCTTGTCTAAAGATTTCATTGCTAAGATAGTTGATACTTATTTGTTGATTGGTCTTTCATATTATTTAGAACTAGATATGGTACTAAAGAAACCATCAAATCAGAGCCCATAGAAAAGGATCAACTATATCCTTACACTCTTAGTCCAATAAATGTGAATTGTATATTGCATGATCAAAAGGAGGAGTGTTCTATTCATGAGCCTACCAATCATATAAAAAAGCTACTTGATTGTTTGTCGGATGAATGGGAAATTGATTTACAATTTCTCCCATTAATTGTTGTCATACTGGAGGATACTAGTCTTGGAACCTATTGCATTCATAAATACAATTCTGCTATCCCCAATCTCATAAAATCTCAAGAGGATGTACGGGGATTGTGAAAGATGTTTTTCATTGGTTCTAGAAATAAGAATGTTGTTGGTGTTTGTGTAATGTTGGTATCTCCAATAAAAGAGAAATATTACTTCTCATTCAAGCATCAATTTAGTTTCACTAACAATGTGTTTGAGAATGAAGCACTTATCCAAGGTCTCCATCTTGCATAAAAAAGGAACGTCAAATTTTTACAAGCTTTTGTTGATATTGAATTGGTTGTCCATCAGATCAAAAATCAAAGCTCAACCAAGAACAATCTGATCAAATATTACACACGGGGTTTAGGATTTGATTCAAAGGTTTTAATTTTTTAACATCCAAACAACTCTAAGAAATAAAAATAAGAATGTTGGTAGACTTGCAGTAGTTGGTGCTCAATTTGAAATTCTAACACATATTGCAAGAAAAACAAAGTAGCATATCAGGCTTGTTGCGAGGATTTTTGTTCTATATAATCAAGATCATTGGTAGGTATTTGAAAATAACCAATGTTAAATAGTTCCTTTTGAGTAGAGATATTAATGAAAAAGGATAGATGGATCACCAAGGTGATGGAGTATGATGTTGACATCAAAATCACAAAGCTAGTGAGAGGAAAAGGGTTGTGTGAGAAAATTGTCTCAACACTTGAGACTCCTATAGAGGATTCCCTTGTGTTACAAAAATAACAAGAACCCAACATTGATCCCCATAGAAACTAAGTAAATTATATGACTACCTTTTTGTAGGAAGGTAGGTATCCTCTAGGTGTGGATAGGACTAAAGAAAGAAACTTCATATTATAGTCCATTCCCTATGTCATAGTGAACGACATACTCTTCATAAAGGACTTAAATGGGGTCCTATTAATATGCATAGAGGCAGATCAAGTCAGAAAAGTGTTGGAAGAATTCCATGATGGCTCTTTAGGCGGCCATGGTTCCACAAGGACTACTATTGTAAAGGTCATGAGGGTTGTATATTATTGGCCAACCTTGTTGAAAGATGCTCACAAATAGGTGAGAAATTGAAAGATGTGTGCTTTCTTTTCTAGAAAGAAGATGTTGGCTACCCTTCCTCTTCATCCCATTTGAGTTGATTAGCCATTTACACATTGTGTTTTATATTTTATCATAATCATAAATCTACAATCACATTCTACTCAAATGGATTTTAATAGCTACAAACTTCTTCACTACATCGATAGAGGTTGTTGCTTTCAAGGATGTCACTGATGCTTCAGTTTTAGAATTCCTTGAAGGAATTGTTACTATGTTTGACACTCCTTCCACCATCATCTCTAATAATTCCAAGGTTAAATTGTTAGTGCTCAAACCCTTGATTGGTAAATTAAGCATGAAATTTACTTAAAGAAATCATATAATTATTACCCTCAAGGTAATGGCCTGACTAATTCTTCAAATAAAAGAATCGTCAAGATTATCAAGAGGACCTTTGAGGACAAACAAAGAGAATTGCATAAAAAACAAAAGATGACCCTTTGAGCTAATATAATTACTCCAAAAAGAGAAATTGATTATTATACTTTCATGCTATTTTATGGAAGGGAGACAAGGCTACCATTATCATTGTATCTTCCTTCCCTTGATTTGATACATCAACTAGAGTTAGAATGAAATGATACTATAATAGTTGTTACAAGTATGAATGAGTATGGTGGTGTTGTCATTAATGTTGTCATTGACGTCAACACTATATAGGTTGTTGCAGAGAAAGGAAAGAAGTAATTGTAGGTTGTACATGTATATTTGAGATACTATAGAGATGTTGTGAGTACATGAAGCTATCTCTATGATGTTGCAGGTGTGATGATATGATGAGTTACCAAGTGCTTTTAAGAAAATTAATAAATAGTTAAGTCAGAAGTGTGTGTGTTCAAAATGTGCTCCATATTTATTTTGTGTTGATCCTATGCTTGTGTGGATTTGAAGTTTTTTTTGGACATCATTGGATGATATTTCCTATTTTATAGCTTCTAGCTTGATGAAGAGTGAAACTTATGTTCATTGAATTGTGAACTAGTCTGGTAGAGTTGTTTGTTTGTGGACTGGGAGAAATTTTTATGCTCTGCAGTCCTCCATTGGTTTGTTTCTAATCTTGTAGATCTGGAAGAAGTATTTTAATAGTTTTATCTATGTTCTATCAAAAGTGTTCATGGTTTGGTGCTTCAAAAGACTAGTTTTAAAGTTGTTATGTGTGTCTGTATAGTCTAGATGGACTGATGGAAAGTTTTTCATGTATGAAGGTTGTTGCAATAGCTATAGATGATTCTGAAGTAATCTAAGATGTGTTCTAGTGTATGGTAAAGTGTGTTATGTGTTTTGCATGTTATCTTATTTTTGTGGAAGTGTGTACTTCAAATTTCATTGGTAATTTCATTAGTTTTGGTTGCCCTAGTGTTTACAGATCATGTAGATGATAAGTATCTATTAAGGAAGTTTGTGATTGATACAAGATGTTGATTTGGGTCCTAGTTATGTGTTATTTTGGTTTTCTCTCATTCTTATACACCACGGGAATTTTGAGTTTCCAACCTAATTTGAATTTGTAAAATAAAGAGTGTGTATTCGACCCTGCAAAAAGTTTTTAAGGTTGAAGATGATATAAATACATGACAAGATGTTAAGGATTACAAGAAACAAGTTTGACAAGAAATATATAAGTGATAAATTGTGCAAAAGTATATTCAAGCAGCAAGGACTTCAATATGTTAGACTCTTGAAGCTAGTGAGTTGATGGTGTTTGCAATTTTGAATAATGTTGCAGATATGTGCAAGTTGTTGTGGTGGATCTGATTTTATATTGAGATAATGTTCTCTGTGTAACATTATTCTATCTATCTTTGTTTATCTATAGGAAGTGAGCCTCTTGTGTGGACAATGAGTCTTATCTTGGGAAATGAGCCATTTGGTAGTGAGCCTCTTGTAAATGATTTAACAATTAATCTTATATTGTGAGTGAATCCTCACTATGGTTTTTCCCTTATTGGGTTTTCCACATAAATCTAGTGTTTATTTTTTCTGCATTCTATTATCTTCTCTTCATGCTCATGCTTAATAAAATATTAAAGTAGATGTGAAATTGATTAGATACAATTGATTCACCTCTCCCATCTTAGTTGTCTTATGCATTTCAATAATTGGTATCAGAGCTTTGGTTCCTCAAAGAGCTTAACCACTTGACGTAGATCTGATGGTGCTCAAATTGACAATCTATGTGTTTAATCAATCTGACTATAGGTTTTGGAATGTTTAGATGAGAGGTTGCCTAATCTCTATTAGCTACAAGACTTTGAAATCTGTACAGATAAATTATTTTGAGACAACAAATTTTCCTTCTACTACAGATGACATTTCTACTGCAATCTACAAATATTTATCTAATACTGAGCAAAGAAAAGTTATTTCATTAGGCAAGTCTACTTATGAAGTTTGGGAAAACATGAAAGATATCTATGAAGGAAAGGATAGAGTCAAATTATCAAATAAGTTAACATCTAAGCACAAATGTGAGAAATTAAAAATTGAAGAAGGTGAAGACATTGCAAGGTACTTCTAGAGGGTTGACATTGTAGTAAATGAAGTCAAAAGTCAAGGAGGTACTATGGTTGATGAAGATGTAATGGAGAATATTCTGATGACCCTAATGAAGAGTTATAGTGACGAGATATCAACCATTCAAGAAGTTTATGATCTAAATAAATTCACTAAAGAATAAGTATTTGGTACCTTGACTGGATTTGAAATGATCAAATTTGGAAAAGATAAGGACAAAATAGAAAAAACCTTCAAAGCCACTAAGTTAGAATATGGTCTGGATGGTGAAAATTTAGAGGAGTTAGAAGAAAATTTTACAAGTTGAAGAAAGGTACTAGTAAGTACAAAGGTATGTTTCCTTTTAAATTTTTCAGTTGTGGAAATATTGGTCAGTATGCTTCAAGATGTTCAAATAGAGTTATAAACAAGAAGACAAAAAGTTCAAGAAATTGTATTATGTTAGAGAATATGCTAGAATTTTTTATGATTAATCAAATAATGAAGATGATAGGAATGAATGCATGTTTTTAGACTTAGAGAATAGATCAATTTCTTCTAATCATGAAAAATGTGCAAGAGAATGTGTTCTAAAAAAAAACAAGAGATGGTTGGTACTCTAGTTTCTACATTTCATGCTAGAAAAGAAGAAGACTATTGGGTAATTGATAGTGGTTGCTCAAATCATATGACTGGAGACAAAATTAATTTTACTAAACTTGAAAAGTATGATGGAGATTAGTCATGTTTGGAGATGATTCTGGTGCAAAGATTGTTGAAAGTGCAAATTTAAAAGTTGAAGAAGATATGCATAGATCAGTTGAATTTCAAATAGATGAATTTTCTTGCAAAAAAGAGAAAGAAAAGGAAAAGGAAGAAGAATCTCCAAAACCTATTCCTAATACTCTAAAATATGAACAAAAAAATCATCTAGAAGGACAAATAATTGGAGACAAAGGAAAAGGTGTAATTTCAAGAAGAAAAGTGGTAGAAACTGATGTAAATCTGTGTCTAATTTCCAAGATAGAATCTAAAATAGTGTGTGAAGCATACAAATATGAAAGTTGGGCTAGAGCAATGAAAGAGAAATTACAAAAGATAGAGAAAAATCAAACATGAGAGTTGGTTCCTAGACTAGTATACAAGAATGTAATTGGTACAAAATGGGTATTTAGGAATAACTTGAATGAGAATGGTGAAGTAGTAAGAAACAAAGCTAGGCTTGTGTGCAAATTTTATTCACAAGTCAAAGGAATATAATTTGAGGAGACATTTTCCCCAGTGGAAAGAATGGAGGTTGGAAGAAGAGTTATATGATGAGGTAAAAATAACCTCATCATAATGAAACCAAACAATCCTATTTATACAAGCTCAATCCTTAGTATGTGCCAATCAATTAGACTTTAGGAGAAATAATTGCTTATCTTTAAGGAAAATTATGTAAACTTTATTTATTATGATCAATTGAAGTAATCTACCAATACAGGTTTAATGGGTTATTTTGAGTATTTCTGTAGGGAAAAAACGGTCATCTTGTAGGAGTTACAAAAGATTTGAACCATCACATGCCTTAATGACGATCAAAGATGGATGTTGCGAACCTACTTTTGAACATCAGGTTGATGAACCAAAGATATAGTTGTTGTTTATTTAATTTATGTTATAATCTTTAATCAAAGATATCATGGCTCATCTCGATCCTTCTTTATGTTTATGTAATGGGTTTTTAAAAACAAGGAAGTTATTTAAAAGTTCTTATAGAATTTTTCAATGGCTATCCACACCATCTAGAATCTAGGATTTAGTTACAATTTATCTATAAAAATGTAATTTCCTGAAGTTGAAGGAGACACTCAATAGTAATGTTATGTTGTTAACATGATCTTTGAATACTAATGAATAAAAGAACTATCTTTTGTCAATTGTTAAATTGTTGAACTATGGATGGTAATTGTTTTTAATGGAAGGACTTCAGAACCTATAGTATACGTGATGTGAGAATGAGGTGATAACCCATGAGCTAGCCAGTCGAGGAAAGATAGATTAAATAGATAAATACTTACTGTTATGTTGTTTTATTTGTTACATAGATAACTATTTAGTAGGAAATTGCTAAAGTTTGTCAGTTATTGAGTCTGAAGTTCCAAAGCACTCTTTTATTTCAATTATTTTGAGTTATTCGTTGCAACTATTAGAATATTTTAGTTTTTAAGAGAATGTTTCATGGTCTGTTTACTTATTTTTTCACTTATGTAGTTTATCAGTTATTCAATTTATTTATTCCTATGCTTTCTAGCTTAGTTGTTATACATTCTAAATTAGTTATCTTGTGCTTTCTAGTTTAGTATTTCTATTTTTCCTAGAATAAATGACTTTCTAGTTAAGAAATAAAATGGCCTTAGACTAAAATTGATTTTAGTAGTTTAAAAGAAAAAGAAAAATTCTAAAATGAGTTATCCAAATTATCTTCTTTTGCAAACTACCTTGGACACTACCCGGTCGACTTATTGAAATTTTATATTCAAAATTAATGGGACCTAATTACAGCCTATCACTTTTTGGCACCATTTTCGAGGAAGAAAGATAGCCTTCTTGCTTAAGTGTTACTAGGAGACGGTTTGAATACCTCATTTTATACAAAAAATTCCACGGTCGGCTTCATTTTCTGCATGGTCAAGAAAAGAGGCCCCCATGGACGATGTATACTAAATACCCCCCCAAAATATGTACCAATCATACCTAGGGAGGCCCAAGGCTCAGACAAAAATACTCTTGAAGAATTATTTGAGCCTATTCCACCAAAGACTTTCCACTATATACCTGAAAATCAAGTGACAAAACAACAAGTTATAGAGGAAATTTTCTTTGAGGAACAAATTCCTCTGAACATCATGGGAGATCATAGAGCTAAACCTAACCACTATGAACCTCAACCTCTTACTTTGGATGCGAATGATGAAACTATGATGATGAACATTTCCCCAACTTTCCTTCCAACCTTTCGTGGCCTATCCTTGGAAGATCCAAATCAATTTCTCTTTGAATTTAAAGTCTTGTGTCAAAATTATGACTATAGAAATGATAACCAAAATTTTAAGCTCTTTCCTTCTACTTTGAAGGATTCAACAATGCGTTGTTTCATGGGACTGGGTTCTGGTAGTATAACATCTTCAGGATAAATGGATAATGTTTTCTTGCAAAAATACAAGAGTTACTATAGGGCGAGTGATCATAAGGAAGAGTTATTTAAACTGAGACAAAACGACGATAAAATTTTAGAGGACTATCTCGGTAGGTTCCTTTTCCCACCTAAAAGATGTGGAGAAGAGGCTATTAGCGTTGAGATTCTCAAAAAGTTTTTCTTAAGGGACTTGATGATGACACTAGAAGAAGCCTTGATCTGATGGGAAAAGGTGACACATCTGAACTAACCCTTGAGGGAATATGTGAATCGTGTCAGAGTTTCTCTCGTACTCAGGGAGGAATCTGTAAAACTAATCTTTTTAAAGGGTCTAACGAGATAGGTAAGCTCCATGAAGAAATAGAAAATCTGAAAAAGGACATTCTCGTTCAGTTGAACACTACATTAGATGGAATACAAGCTAAAACTTGCAACCCAAAGACCTTGTTAATCTATTGTCCTAGGTGTCAAAACAAACACCTGTTGCACGAGTTTCCTTTAGAAAAAGTCAACGTCTATCAACTTTGTGAGAAAAACCATCCTACCAATCAATGTGAGCTTTTGTCTAATCTTAAGAATACTAAAAAAAACTATTCAGGTTGAAGAGTAGATAAACGTGTTAAACCAACATCAAGGAGGTAACTTCTCTTATGGACAAAATTCCAATCGCGCATGGAGACCACAAAATAACTAGGTTCATAATCAGTGGACTCCATCTTGGAATCAATCACCTCCACCATAACCTAAGTAGGGAACTCCTTATTGGGGATCCCCCGAATGGGAAAATCAAAAATGGGGAACTCAACAATCATCAAACCAACCACAACAACAATAGTACAAACAACATGCTACCCCCCAATGGAATTAGGGACAAAATCAATTTTATACTAGACCTAGGAGGAATCAACAATAGAATTTGTCACCACCAGCTCAAAAACCTCCTCAGAATGGGGAGGTAAATAAACCTCAGCTTCCAACACAACTTCTTCCCAACCCTAAGAATAATCGCCAGAATATGCCAGTCTACTCTACCGAACATGAAAATGTTACATGACTTAATGTAATACATTATGAAAATGTGCAGTTGCGCTCTGGTAGAACTCTTCAACCCCCAACTATTGAAGAAATAGTGGAGGAACCCGAGCCTAAAACTCCAATAAAAGACATGTCTCCTAATCAGGACATTCCCACAAAAGATAAAGAGCCTTTTCCAGCAGCAGGAGCTACTGATTTATCTCAGGGGGAGGAAGGTCAGTCTGTGAGTCAACATAGGGAAGATTTCATTTCAAAAGAGAAAACGATGGCACCATATCCAGAACATATAAAATCAATGACTCTAGAAGATACTCTAGAAATACCTATGGCTTCTAAAACCGCATTAATTTAGGAAATTAAGCAACTACAAATTGAGGTTCCTCTATTGCAGGCAATAAAGGAAATTCCAGAGTTAAACTAGTTAATCAAACAACTATGTATTAAAACACCAGGAAGGAAGCCAAAGAAGATAAAAACAATTCATATTGATGGTTATTTAGCAGACTTTTTTTCTGGAAAGACTATTGCTCCAAAATACGATGATCCTGGGAGTCCAATTATAACCATTACAATTAACAAGGTAGTAATACCAAATGCACTAGTGGATCTTGGAACAACTATTAACGTGATGACTATGGATGTAATGGAAAAACTAGGTCTGATTGATTTACATCCTACAACCACAGTCTTACAAATGGAAAATCATTCTATATCCATCCCAAAGGGCGTCACTAAAAACATTCTCATCAAAGTTGATGGATGGGAATACCCAGTCGAATTCAAGGTAATCAAGTCACTCACACCCAAAGATAGCTATGCAATAATTCTTGGGAGGCCATGGTTGGCCATGACTTCTACTAAGATTGATTGCAGAGAAGGGGGAATGACCATTTAACATGGTCAAAAAAGTAAAAAAAAATTCTTATATCCCCCTGCTAAACCTATTGAGCATAAAAAGGTATAGGTTGATGGACCAAAATAATCCAATGGTCCTGACAGTTTGGCCTCTCTAGCCATGGTAGTAATTAAACAACATGAAGAATAAATGGAGGAAGAGTTAGTGAATGATGTAGCACGCCTTGCTATAAGCCCGAATGAGGAAGAAATGATGGATGCTCCAAGAATATTTGGAAAACTAATTGATATAAGTGGGATGGAACAAAACTAAGCTACAATGGGAATGCCTTGTCCCTTGGCTAACATGATCCTCAAAAAAAGTCATTTTTTTGAAGATATCACAAGTTTTCACCGACTTATACCTCATAGTTGTCCTCTCAATAACTTTTTTTGACCAATTTATAATGTCACTTTGGCCCATCCTGGAACAATCTCGATTATTCTATTACCAAGAAAAACTTTAAACATCAATAGTTGGCTGACATAAACACAAGAGGATAACTTGTTCAATGTATTGGTAAAAAGGTCTAAAGTCTTAGGATGGGATTATACAGACTTGAGGGGAATTCACCCAAGTGTTTGTACTCATCAAATTTATACTAATCCTAGTATAAGGCCTATTCGCCAACCTCAGAGGAGACTCAATCTTGCATTAAAGGATCTGGTCAAAATTGAAATTGAGAAACTCCTTTGTGTAGGATTTATTTATCCTATCTATGATAGTAAGTGGGTGTCACCTATGGTGGTTGTGCCAAATAAAAATGGGAAATGGAGAATCTATGTAGACTATAGAGAACTCATTAAAGCCACTCATCAATATTATTTTCCCCTACCATTTGTTGATCAAGTTCTGGATAACTTGGCTGGAAGGAAATATTTCTCCTTTTTAGATGGATTTAGTGGTTACAACCAGATTCAAGTTGCTCCAGAAGACCAATATAAGACCACGTTTACTTTCCCTTGGGGCACATTTTCATACAGGGTGCTTCCCTTTGGACTTTGTAATGCTCCAATGACTTTTAAGAGATTCGTTCTTACTATATTTGCTGCATTCATTAGTGACTATGTAGAGGTCTATATGGACGACTTTATAGTTTATGGGTCAACATATGATGAAGCTCTTCAGAACCTAGACTGATTTTTACAAGTTTGTGAGGAAAATAGACTATCCCTTAGCCACAAAAAATGTTTAATAATGGTAGAACAAGGAATAGTCTTGGGTCATCATATTTCCTTTGAGGGAATGAAGGTTCATCCCAAAAAAATTGAATTCATCCAGCAGTTGACTATTCCTCAAACACAAATAGATGTTCAAAGTTTTCTTGACATGTTGGTTGCTACAAAAGGTTCGTTGAAGGCTTTAGTGAAATAGCGGCTCCTATGTTCTTTCTCCTACATAAAGAAGTAGAGTTCATCTGGACACCTAAGTGTCAGCTATCATTCAAAACAATTAAATAAAAGCTTGTCTCTACTCCTATACTGTGAGGGCCAAATTGGAGTCTTCCCTTCCATATTTATGCAAATTCTTTTGATGATGCTATTGGTGCAGTACTGGGACAAGAAGATGAGAATGGGGGTAAATATCCCATATAATTTATCAGTAAGAATCTTACATCTATAGAGAGAAACTATACCACAATAGAAAAAAAATTCCTGGCTATTGTTCATGCCATTAATTTTTTTTGCCACTATATTACAGGATATAAGGTTACAGTTTATACATACCATTCATCTGTAAAATACCTAATGAACAAACTTGTAGTTAATGGTTGGATTAAGAGGTTGTTATTACTCCTTTAGGAGTTCAATGCTACAATCCTTGACGAGCCAGGGAAATATAACGTGGTAGCAGAATTCTTGTCTCGAATGAAACAAGAAGAGGGTGACAGTATGTCTGTAGAGGAAGAGTTTCCAGATGAGAGTATGTTTGCTATTTATGTAAAGTCACCCCTATTCATAGAAATTACTAACTATTTAGCTGCCTCTGAGGTACCCCCGGGGTTCACGACAAAGCAAAGGAAGTGAATTATCAAAGAAAGTGCTCCATTCAAATGGATTAACGAAATTCTATTTCATTGTGGACCTGATATGGTCTTGAGAAGATGTGTTAGAGTGAATGAAACCTACAAAATTCTAAGGGCCTGTCACGATGATCCTTCGGGAGGGCACTATTCTACAAAAAGAATTACCCATAAAATTTTAGGCACCAGATACTATTGGCCTTCAATGCATAAGGAAATTAAGAATTATGTTCATTGTTGTGATGAATTTCAGAGAGTAGGAAGACCAACTGCTTCTTCAGAGATGCCTTTACTGCCACAGGTAGTGCTCAAACCATTCAAAAAATGGGGTTTAGATTTTATTGGATCCATAGATCCTTCCTCTCAAAGGAAAGAATACATATTGGTTTTAACTGATTACCTGACTAAATGGGAAGAAGTTCAAGCCTTAAGAGTAGCTAGGGAAGAACAAGTAGCAGAATTCCTCTATAATAAAATCTTCCTTAGATTCAGAACCCCTCAAACTATCATTACCAACCAGGGACCCCAATTCATGTCTAAACTGCTCTTGGAATTTACTAACCATTTTCAAGTAAGCCATAGAAAGTCATCCCCTTACCACCCTCAAGCAAACATCCAAGTGGAAGTAACTAATAGAGAGCTTGAGAACATATTAACAAAAAGAATTTCTTCAGGAAGAAAATATTGGGCCAAAAAATTGTCTAAAGTTTTTTGGGTGTACAACACAACATGGAAATCCACAACTAGATTCAAACCTTATGAGCTCATCCTTGGGAAGAAACCTCTTCTTCCCATTGAGTTTGAACTTCAAACTCTAGGAACAACTATGGAACTAGGTCTAGATTTGAAATGAGCCCAAGTTGAACGAGCTCTACAATTAAGTGAATTGGATGAGCTTTGCTTAGACATTGTCCATCAAACTGAACTAATTCAACATCAACAAAAAGTGTGGCATGAAAATAATATTAAAGCGAGGGAGTTCCATAACGGAGACTAGGCCCTGCTGTTCAATTCCATATACAAAGATCATAGAGGAAATCTTGGGACTCATTGGTTGGGGCCTTATGACATTTCTGAGGTCTTTTCGAATGGCATAATTTAGTTGAAACCAATTGATGGTGACACATGAACCCTCTTAGTCAATGGTCATCGCTTACATATCTACCATAACCTAGTCAACAAGGAAGAATTTTCAAAGCTGGTAGAAATGCAAGGTGAGGTCCAATGCATTGACTCTGCCAAGGCAAAGTCTATCTAGTAAAAATGTTCAAAAAAATCTTTATATATATATATATATAAATATTGAAAATGTGTAATAAAAAGACATGTATACTAAGATATTTTCTTTTCAAATTAGTTCTTCTTTTGGACTTAGCTAATTTTTGTTCTATTTTGTAGGAATTCTTATAAAAAGGTCAATGACTTCTGGAGCACCTTCCTAAGATGCTCTAGACCTTATGGTCAGATACCAAATGCTTTGGAACGTGATGGTCCTTATACCCAATGCTCTGGAACTTGTACAAAAACCTATCACATTAAGAAGACGTTCCTACACTGAGATTCAAAGCTCCTGAAGTTCAAAATTCATGGTATTACCACTTCACTTCCATTTCATTGCTAGTCCGGCTACATCTTTCAGTGATGCTCTGAAACCTTCATTTCATTGCTGCTCTAACTGCATCTTTCAGTGATGCTCTGAAACCTTCATTCCATTGTTGCTCCAGCTGCATCTTTCAGCGATGCTCCAAAACCTTCATTTCATTGCTACTCTGGCTGCATCTTTCAACGATGCTCTGGAACCTTCATTCCATTGTTTCTTTGGCTACATACTTCAGCGATGCTCTAGAATCTTCATTTCGTTATTGCTTTGGTTGCATCTTTCAGTGATGCTTCTGAACCTTCATTTCATTGCTGCTCTGGTTGCATCTTTCAATGATGCTCTGAAATCTTCATTTCATTGCTTATCTGGTTATATCTTTTGGCGATGTTCCAGAACTTATCCACCTTCTTCGTCATTAATGCACGCCTCTCGCATGCTACAAAAATTTTGCACTAGTTTTGAACATGATTTCATTTTCATAATCCAGAACTTATTCATTTGCATTCTGCCACCTTTTTCATTAATTCAAAACTTTTTGATGCTTTCTTCATCATATCTTTGTACACATGCCTTCCTATCTATTTTTTTTATCATAAATAAAGCCACCAGTACTGCAGTCCTCATTGATGGCTTCGTCATTCATAAACTTATGCATCCATGCCATAATAAATCTATTGTCACCTCAATCAATATCATCACACCATCATGTCAAATTTGTAAAGGTACGATATCTTCAAATGATCATAGAATGCAAGTAAGTACTAATTTTCTCTTTAGGTAGGTAGTTATTTATGAATAAATAATAATTAATTGGAATGAACTTCCGTCCTAATTTAGCAATTTGTGCCACCCGGCGATCAACTACTTGTATGAAAATATTTTCACATGCCTCCATGCAAATTAAAAATCATTACATAGTAAGCTACGAGAAAGACAAACAAATAATTTTAGTGGCTATATTGTCAAAAGTAGTTGTGTGTAAGTTTTGTGCCTTGGTTGAAATATTTAGCGGAGTGGAAAATAAGAGAATAGGGGGTGGCAAAAAGAAATCAGAGCCAAATTCCACAAAAAAATGTTGGGGTTAAACAATATCTCTAATCTATTTGAAGAAGCAGGGTAGTTGGAATTTATCAGAAAGTTTGAAGGTTATAATGAAAATCTGGTGAGCACATTTGCAGAAAACTAATCAAATGGTCAAGTGGTACTCCATGGAAAGCATTTTAAAGTGAGTCTGGAAATCATCTCTCACTTATCAAGATTATAAAATTTATGCATAAAATTAAAAGAGACCTCTCAAATAACATACCAAAAGTTGTATGAATTGTTTGTTAGAGAGGGATACCCTCACCCCATGGTAGTAATTAGTACCAAAGGATAAAATAAAGGATTCTAGAGAACCTCGATACTAGAACCTTGGGGAACTAATGTAGCCTATATCATAAAATATTTCACTTGTGAAGGCCAACTAACTGTTGTAGTAGGACCTGCTTTCTGAATGTTAATCCATTTGCATCATGGAAAGAAGAACTTTGCTCTTAGAGTTAATTTGCCAAAAAAATTATGACTCTATAAATTCCTCAATAGAAAGATATAAAATGGGGTTAGGGCCACTAAAACACTAGGGATTAATTCAATTGATTTGAAAATACCATTTTTGCAAGAAATCTGAGGGTAAGTTGGAGAATTTTTTGAGGAAAATTGAAAAGTCTTCAGTCAAAAGAAAATCAGAACCAAGGGAAGCATCCCACAAAATTGCTTCACTATCTGGAGCAGTTTCACCTGAGGGATCTCAATCTCCGAAAGCTCCGATTCCCACCACCCCTGGTGAGGAAGTGCAAAACTCTTTGAATGGTGAATTTAAAACCCCTAATTTTCAAGAGCATGCTGAGCTCATTTATTCTAATATGAGCAGTCTTGGGAGAAAAAGGAAAGGGAAAAGAAAGAAACCTTTCACCTTCCAAGGTATTCCTCCTTTAAGGAGAAGTAAAATTCTAGCCTCTGAATTCACGAAAACCCCAATGCAGAGTATGGAAGGTAGTTTAAAGAAAAAGAAACCCAAATGGCCATCAAAACCCATTGAGATTTTTGAGCTTGTCAATGGAGAGGAAATGCCTCTAGAAAGAGAAGATTTAGTTGAGGAAATTCCTTCCCACTTTGAATATGTGGAGGGAATCATCACCAAAGAAATTCAAGAACAAAAATAGGATGGGGGAGATAATATTTCAAGTCATTTATCCCCCATTGTTGATAGAATTGTAGAGACGGTTGAAATAGGAGATACTAATGCAGAGATAGAGAAATTTAGAATAGAAATTGATGATTTAAAGAAAAAATTGTATAGAAATAATGAACAAATTGAATTGCAAAAGGAGGAGTTAACAGTGCAAGTTTTTGTAATAAATAAAAGAGATCAAGAAATACAGGGTTTGAAACTGCAACTACAAGAAAATTATACAATGATTTATAAGTTAAAAGAAGAAATTCAAGAATTGAGTCAAGGACATAGAACTTATAATGCTAACATTACTGAAAAGAATAAATAAATTGAAATGATAAAGAAAAAATTTATACTTATGTTCTCAGCTTTTGAAGAAGACAGGAAGACACAAACAGAAGAATGAAATGCTTCCCTCAACAAAATTGTAGAGCTAGAATAGGACTTAGAGGAAAGCACTGTGAAACCAAAGATGGAATCAAAATAAATTTAAACTAAGCCGGTCATAACTGAATGGTTCCAGGTTCGCATCCCCCCATTACTCATGAAATGGATGGAACAATGTTATTTCTTAAGAAATGTTCAAATTGAGAACCGTAGGTTGAAAAAGGAACTAGTACTCCTGAAAGAATCATTTCATAGGGCATATAAAGGGAAACAAGATGCATGTCAACTAGCTGAGTGTCTACTATTATGTAGAAGGCCATCTAAATTGTACTCAATATTTCTAAATGAATAGTGGATACTTGATGGCAACTATTTAGAATCTACAATGATCAGCCTTATGAGCCTAATGAAAAATAATTTATTAAAATATTTTTGGTATCAACCCCTGAGGATAAAGATTTGTTTTTTGAATTATTTTTGCACGATCTTTTATTACAGAATCATATTGATTTCTTTATCAATCTGTTTGTTGGTGAAGTAGAATTGAGAGCCATGTTGTTTACTATGAGAAACCAGGTTCATTGGCAAGAACACATAAGATAATATGCACACGTAGAAAGAACCTTGGGTCTTCAAATAAGATCACCTAATGCTAGGCCTAAAGGTTTCAAAGAAACCTTTTTCTCTCTCTCCTGGTAAATGATAAAATGAAAGAAAGGTATGATAACAATCTCAGACTCTGTTACGATAATTTCATGGAACATGGGCAAAAATTGATTGGAAAAGCATGGCACACTTGTGAAGAGATATTTACTCCATTACCTGCTTATCTCAAGAAAAGAGAGCTCATTTCTCCTCTTAATATCAGATGGTCTTTTAGAAGGGCTGATGCTTTAGTCAAAATCCTAAGAAACCTTAAGAAAAACTAGATGGGGATGAGATATAGACCTCCCTTGCTGCTTAATCCACCTCCTATCTATATTTAAATAGATCATAATGAATTTTTTTTAATGAATGGAGAGAAGGTGTTATCTTTCACAGAGGGTTCATCCATGACCTTGTAGCTTTCAATTCAACAACAAGAGAGGAGTATGACCTTAGTGTCAGATATGAAGAATGGAATAAAATTCAGGGTTACAATTATGGAGCAGGAGGACCTGCTAGGAAATAGGAGGGGAAGGAAATGATGAGGTAAAAATAACCTCATCATAATGAAACCAAAAAAACCTATTTATACAACCTCAATCCTTAGTATGTGCCAATCAATTAGACTTTAGGAGAAATAATTGCTTATCTTTAAGGAAAATTATGCAAACTTTATTTCTTATGATCAATTGAATTGATCTACCAATACAGGTTTAATGGGTTATTTTGAGTGTTTTTGTAGGGAAAAAATTGGTCATCTTGCAGCTGTTACAAAACATTTGAACCAACACGTCCCTTAATGATGATTGAAGATAGATGTTGTGAAATTGCTCCTGAACATCAAGCTGATGAACTGGAGATATAGTTGTTGTTTATTTAATTTCTATTATAATCTTTAATCAAAGACTTCATGGCTCATCTCGAGCCTTCTTTATGTTTATTTAATGGGTTTTTAAAAACAAGGAAGTTAGTTAAAAGTTCTTATAGAATTTTTCAATGGCTATCCATGCCATATGGAATCTAGGATTTAGTTACAAGTTTATCTATAAAAATGTAATTTCGTGAAGTTGAAGCATACACTCAATAGTAATGTTATGTTGTTAACATGATCTTTGAATACTAATGAATAAAAGAACTATCTCCTGTCAATTGTTAAATTGTTGAACTATGAATGATAATTTTTTTTAATGGAAGGACTTAAGAACTTGTAGTATATGTGATTTGGGAATGAGGTGATAACCCGCGAGTTGGCCACTTGAGGGAAGATAGCTTAAATAGATAAGCACTTACTAATATGTTGTTTTATTTGTTACATAGATAACTATTCAGTAGGAAACTGCTAAATTTTGTCAGGTATTGAGTCTGAAGTTCTGGAGCACTCTTTGTTTTCAATTATTTTGAGTTATTCGTTGCAACTGTTAGAATCTTTTAATATTTAAGATAATGTTTCATGGTTTGTTTACTTATTTTTCCACTTCCGTAGTTTATCAGTTATTCAGTTTATTTATTCGTATGCTTTCTAGCTTAGTTTTCATGCTTTCTAAATTAGTTATCTTGTGCTTTCTAGTTTAGTATTTCCAGTTTTACTAAAATAAATGACTTTCTAGTTAAGAAATTAAATGGCCTTAGACTAAAACTAATTTTAGTAGTTTGAAAGAAAAACATAAAATCTAAAATGAGTTATGTAAATTATCTTCTTTTTCGAACTACCTTGGACACTACCCGATCGACTTATTGACATTTTATATTCTAAAGTAATGGGACCTAACAATAGCCTATCAATCTGCATGGAACAACTAGAGTAATTTTAGTTTTCAAATCAACTAGACATGGTCTATAAATTAAAAAGATACTATATGGACTTAAGCAAACTCCCGGAGCATGGCATGCAAGGTTGGACAAGTATTTGACTCAACAAAGGTTTTTCAAAGGCTCTTCAGATAGTAATATTTATTTCAAGATTGAAGGAAACAAAATTTTGATAGTACTATTGTATGTTGATGATATTATCTTTAGAGGAAATGAGGGAATGTGCAAGAAATTTACAGTAGTGATGCAAAAAGAGTTTGAAATGTTTATGATTGGTAAGTTGAATTTCTTTCTTGGAATTCAAGTGAATCAAACTGATGAGGGTATATTCATTTCACAATAAAATTATGTTAAAGAACTGTTGAAGTTTTGAATGGATGAATCCAAACTAGTCTATACCCCTATAGTGTCTAGATGCAAAGTAAGTAAGGGTGATGAATCACCTAAAGATTATCAAAGCAACTATAGATCTATGATTGGTGGACTATTATATATTAATGCTACTAGACTAGATATTATGCATGCAATATGTTTGGTTGTCATATTTCAAGAAGAACCTAAAGAAACATATGTTACAACTATGAAAAGGATATTCAAATATCTAAAAGGGACTCTAGATTATGGTTTATGGTATCCTAAGGATGTTGATTTTAGTTTAATTGCTTACACTAATGTAGATTGGGATGGTTGTGTATCTGACCAAAAGAGTACAAGTGGTGGTGCATTATTTATTGGATGTAGGTTTGTTTCATAACTAAGCAAGAAGCAGGATTTAGTCTCTTTATCCATTGTTGAGGTTGAGTACATTGCAGTAGCATCTTGTTGTACATAGGTACTATGGATGAAGCAGACATTGAAGGATATAGGAGTGATGTGTGATGAGCCTATCCCTATCTTTTGTGATAATACAAGTGCAATAAATATTTCCAAGAATATAGTAATGCATTAAAGGACAAATCATATATCTATCAGATATCACTTCTTAAGAGAGAAGGTATTGGAGAGTGAAGTCATGCTTCAATATGTGCATACAAAGGATGGAATTTCTTATATATTTACTAAGGCTATTCGTAAGGATAATTTTTATTATCTTTGAGAGAACTTGGGGGCTTATGCCCCTTCTTCTTTGAACTAGGTGTACATAGAGGTGCATTAGTCTAGTAGATATATAGATTCTTCATTTTTCTAGACTGATGAGTGTGGTCTACTCCTGAGGGGGAGTAGGAAGTATCATTGTTGTAATATGAGAAATGTGTTGTGATGGGTGCACTCCTAAGGGGGGGTGATCAGAATTATCTATGGTATTTTTTGATTGATGTCAAAGGGGAGAGAGAGTCATGTGAAAATGAAATGTGAAAGAAAAAGGATATTATTCTTTGTAATGGTTTTTCACATCATGTGTTTCCATCAATGACAAATGCGGAGATTTTTGCAAGTATGAATGAGTAAGATGGTGTTGTCATTAATTCCAACAAAGTATAGGTTGATGTAGAGAAAGGAAACAAGTGATTGTAGGTTATACATTTATAGTTGAGATATTTTAGAGATTTTGTGAGTACATGGAGCTATCTTTCTGATGTTGCAAGTGTGCTAATATGATGAGTTACCAATTTATTTTAAGAAAATTAATAAATAGTGAAGTTAGAAGTGTGTGTGTTCATGATGTTCTCTAGTATGTGCTTCACATTTATTTTGTGTTGATCCTATGCTTGTGAATATTTTAAGTGTTATTTATGGACATCATTGGGTGATATATCCTAGTTTATAGCTTATAGTTTTATGAAGAGTGAAAGTTATGTTCACCGGTTTGTGAAATGGTTTGGTAAATTTGTTTGTTTGTGAATTGCAAGAAAATTTTCTCCTATGTAGTCCTTTTCTAGTTTGTTTCTAGTCTTTTGGATCTTGAAGAAGCCTTGTAATGGTGTTATCTATGTTCTATCAAAAGTGTTTGTTTGTGTTTTGGTGCTTCAGAAGACTAGTTTCATAGTTGCTATATCTGTTTGTGTAGTCTAAATAATTGATGGAAAGTTTTATATGTATGAAGGTTGTTGCAATAGATGTGGATGATTCCAAAGGCTTCTAAGATGTATTGTAGTGTATGGTGAAGTGTGTTATGTGGTTTGCATGCTATCTTCTTGTTGTAGAAGTGTTTACTTCAAAGTTCATTGGTGTTTTCATTAGGTTTGGCCAACCTGGTGTCTACACATCATGCAAAGGATAATTATCAATTAAGGAAGCATGTGATTGATCAAAGATGGTGTTTTGGGTCCTAGTTATGTGTTAGTTTGGTCCGATCTCATTCTTATCCACCATGGGAATGTTGAGTTGCCAAACTAATTTGAATTTGTAAAATAAAGAGTGTGTAGCCAACCTTGGAGAAAGTTTCTAAGGTTAAAGATGGTATAAATACAAGACAAGATGTTAAAGATTACAAGAAACATGTTTGAGAAGTAAGATAGAAGTGAGAAATTGTGTGAAAGTAGATTGAGGCAGCGAGGAATTCAATGTGTTAGACTCTTGAAAGCAGTGAGTTGATAGTGTCTGCAATTCTCTAAACAAGCTTGCGAATGTGTGTAAGTTATTGTGGTGGATCTTATATTGCATTGAGATAATGTTCTATGTGTAAAATTATTCTTTCTATCTCTGTTTATCTATAGGTAATGAGTCACTTGTTTGGACAGTGAATCCTATCTAGACAGTGAGTGCCATCTTGGGTAGTGATCCCTTTTGTAGTGAGCCTCTTGTAAAATGTTTTGCAATTACTCTTATATTGTGAGTCAATCCTTGCCATGGTTTTTCCCTTATTGGGTTTTCCATGTAAATCTAGTGTTTCTTATGTTTTCATTTAGTTATATTCTCTTCATGCTCATACTTAATAAAAGATTAAAGTTGATGTGAAATTGTTTAAGATATGTGGTGAATGTGATTGGATACAACTGATTCACCCCCCTCTCAATTGTCTGGTGCATTTACACAATTGGTATAAGAGCTTTGGTTCCTAGGAGAAGAGCTTAATCACTTGAGCTAGATCTGATGGCACACAAGTTGACAATCCCTATGTTTCATGGGTCTGGCTACAGTTTGTAGAAAGTGCAGATGAGAGGTTACCTAGTCTCTATTATCTACAAGAATTTAAAATCTATTGAGACAAAATATGTTGAGATAGAAAATGGTCCTTCTGCTACATATGAGATTTATGCCTATGTAAGGAAAATGAAAAAGAAAGGAATGCAATCTATAGTGCTTTATCTAAGACTGAGCAGAAAAAAGTTATTTCATTAGGCATTGCTTATGAAGTTTAGGAAAATTTGAAAGATATCTATGAAGTAAATGATAGAGTCAAATTATCCAAACAATTAATAGCCAAGCAAAAATATGAGAACTTGAAAATGGAAAAAGGTGAAGAAATTGCAAGCAACTTTTAGAGGGTTGACATTTTTGTAAATGAAGTCAAAATTCAAGGGATTACTCTGATTGATGAAAATGTAATGGAGAATATTCTGATGACCCTACCGAAGAGTTATAGTGATAAGCTCTCAGTCATTGAACAAGTTTATGATCTAAATAAATTCACTAAAGAATAGCTATTTGGCACTTTGAATACATTTGAAATTTGGAAATTTGGAAAAGATAAGAAAAAAATAGAAACAACCTTCAAAGCCACTAAGTTAGAAGATGATCTAAATGGTGAAAGTTCAGAGGACTTGGAAGAAAATGTTAAAAGGAAGTTGATGAAAGGTACTAGTAAATACAAAGGTATTTTAACTTTTAAATGTTTAAATTGTTGAAATATTGGTCACTATGCTTCAAGATTTCCAAATAGAGCTATACAAAATTAGAGAGAGAATAAAGAAAAAAAAGATAAAAGGTTCAAGAAATTGTATTATGTTAGAGAAGATGTTGAAATTTCTAATGATGAATTTTTTAATGAGGATAGGAATGAATGCATGTTTTTAGCCTGATATAATAAATTTGTGTCTGCTAATAATGAAAATGTTCAAGAGAATGTCATACAAAAAACAAGAAAGAAGAGATGGGAGGTAATCTAGCTTCTATATTTCATGCTAGACAAGATGAAGACTATTGGCTAATTGACAGTGACTGCTCAAATCATATGACTGGAGACAAAAGTAAGTTTACTAAACTTTAAAAGTATGATGGAGGATTAGTCATGTTTGGAGATTATTCAAGTGCAAAGATTATTAAAAGTGAAAATGTAAAATTTGATGGCAATATGCATAGATATGTTAAATTTGAACCAGATGAATTTGGTTGTGGACAAGAGAAATAAAAGAAAAATGAGGAAGAAGAATAAATTGAAGAATAAGAAGCTCTAGAACCTTTTCCTAATTCTCCAAAATATGTACAAAAAAATCATTTGGAAGGATAGATAATTATCCAAGCAAAGGAAAAGGTAAAGAAGAAAAAAAGTAGTAGTTGAGGTAAATTTGTGTCCACTTTTAAAGATAGAACCTAAAAAAGTGTGTGAAGCATGCAAAGATGAAATTTGGGTTAGAGCAATGAAAGAGGAATTACAATAGATAGGGAAAAATTAGACATGGGAGTTGGTTCCTAAACCGGTAAACAAGAATTGAAGTGCTACAAAATGGGTATTTAGGAATAAGCTGAATAAGAATGGTGAAGTAGTTAGAAACAAATCCAAGCTTATGTGAAAAGGTTATACACAAGTTGAAGGAATAAAAATTCAGGATAAATTTTCCCTGGTGGTAAGAATGGAGACTATTCAAATGTTTTTTTCATTTTTTTCTCACAAAAGTTCAAGGTAAAGATGGATGTTAAGCCTACATTCATGAATGGACAATTGGAAGAAGAGGTCTACATGAAAAAACCAAATGGATTTTAGTCTTTAGATTAATCAAACATGGTTTGTAAATTGAAAAAGATACTATATGGACTTAAATAGGCTCCTAGAGCATGGTATGCAAGGTTGGACAAGTATTTGACTCAATGAAGGTTCTACAAAGGCTCCATAGATAGTAATCTTTATTTCAAGATTGAAGGAAACAAAATGTTTATAATAGTAGTGTATGTTGATGATATTATCTTTGGAGGAAATCAAGGTACATGTACAAGAAATTTGTAGAGGAGATGTAAAAAGAGTTTGAAATTTCTATGACTAGTAAGTTGAATTTCTTTCTTGGACTTCAAGTGAATCAAACTAATTAGGGTATATTCATTTCACAGTCAAAGTATGTAAAAGAATTGTTAAAAAAGTTAAGAATGGATGACTCCAAATCAGTTTGTACCCCTATGGTTACTATATGCAAACAAAGTAAGGATGATGAATCACCTAAAGTTGATTAGAGCAACTATAGATCTATGATTGGTGGACTATTATATCTTTCTACTACTAGATTGGATATTATGCATGCAGTATGTTTCATTTTCGTATTTCAAGAAGAAACTAAAGAAACACATGTTATAGTTGTGAGAAGGATATTCAAATATCTAAAAGGGACTTCATATTATGGTTTGTGGTATCCAAAGTATGTTTATTTTACTTTAGGTGCTTACACTGATGCAAATTGGGTTGGTTGTGTAGATGACCGAAAGAGTATGAGTGTTCATGCATTCTTTCTTGGACGTAGGTTGGTTTCATGGCTAAGCAAGAAGTAGGATTTAGTCTCTTTATCCACTATTGAGGTTGAGTACATTGCAACAAATCTTGCTACACATAGGTGTTAGCAACACAAGGGTACACAACTGAGAGGGGGGTGAATCAGTTGACATAGAATTTCAAACTTATTAACTTATCAACCTTTATTATTAGATTTGATTAATAACCATGAAAGGATGAATTAAAAATACATCATAGACACACATAACACCAAGATTTTTACATGGAAACCCTATTAGGGGAAAAACCATGATGGAGGTTAATCCACAAGTTCTACCCTGTTAAAAGTATAAGAAGAATAAATGAGGAATGCACATGCATTTAGGAACATTTACTAGAGATCACTACTCAAAGGAAGGCTCACTATCTTACATAAAACATTCAGATTAAATCCATCTAAAAAATTTGAACTGAGAAAGTAGCATCTGCTAATGCCTAAGTGCAGTTTCGGTTAAGCACATGAACACTTCTTCACTCTTCTTAACCCTTCTTCACACTCTACTATGATTTCAAATGATTTGAACCTTATTCACACATAGAAAACACACACTTTTCATCACACACTCATCTCAAATGAAAAAATAATCACTTATATATATCTGCATCAAAAAATTACATTGCTTCATGTTGGCTTCCACAAAATAATAAAATGAATGCAAACTGTTGGCCCAAAACAATAAAGATTAATAATTTGCATTAACCAAGGTCAACCACAACATAGTAGAGACCCAAAACAATATCCTTGAACATAAAAAACCTTCAAAGATTCTTCCTCGGAGATCGACAACATGCTTCAATCACCTTGTCAACCATGAACACGAAAAACATGAACACACAATAGAAAATATTAGATCATGAGCATAATGATCAATGAAAACATGCAACACAGACAATGTTGTATTTTGTGGTTATGTTGTTGATATGTTGTTGTCATTGATTTCAACACTATTACAATTGGTGTTTCTCAATGTTGTATATGTCAGGGAGATTGAGAAAATTGTAGAAAAAAAAAATAGTTCAAGTAGATAGTGGAGTTGAGAAGGTCAGAATCATGGAAAGAGCCTTAAGCCTAGTAATATAAAGGTGTGCTTCAAAGGTTTCTTTTCTAAAACTTTTTATTATGTTTTGTGAAAGTTTCAGAGCTTTGCCTCAAGATTTATGGAAGATATGAAGATCTGTGTGCCTACAGTTATTCAATTTATGTAAATGGTGTTCTTGGATGAAGCAGATGAAATTCTGGTAATTTCATGTATTGTGCATGTACTTGTGATGTTCATGGATGAGTCTAGATCATGCTCTATCCTTGTTGTACATCTACATTGATTAGAGTGTTCGTGATCAAGGATTTTTTTGATGTATTCGAGTTTTCATGTTCTTCGCCAACATGATGGTGTTAGCATGTTGTGGATCCATCAGGATTTATATTTTATTATTTTTCATGTTTGGAGGTGTTTTTTTGGTTCCTCAAAATTTTGTGACTAACTTGTGTTCGTGCGCATTGAAATTTATTTATGTATTTAGGCTGATAGTTGTAATTTATTCTTTATTTATGGCTAACTAGAGAGTGGATGTAAATCTGTGTACCAGATATATATATGCAATTTTTTTCCTCATTTAGGGGTAGTAATCAAGTGTAGAAGTGATGTAGATGTGTGAATAAAGGTTAGGTAATTCATGAGAAGAGAAGAGTGTGAAAGAGATTGAGCAGAGTGTGGAAGAGTGTGTAGACATTTTTGGTTGCCTAACCAGAACTGTAATCAGGCTTTTGTAGAAGCTAATTTCTCAGTTCAACTTAATCAGATGGATTTAATTTGATTACTGTATGTAAGGCAGTGAGCCTTCCTTCTAAGTAGTGTTCTCTAGGCAGTGCACATAAATGTAAGTGCATTCATTTTTATTCTTCATTATACTTCTAACAGGGTATAGTCATGTGGACTAACATCCACCATGGTTTTTCCCCTAACTGGGTTTCCATGTATAAATTATTGGTGTTCATATGTCTCTGATGTGTTATTGATTCATGGTTTCATTGTTAATTATCAGATCTGAAATCTAAGGTTGATTAATGTTGTATAAGTATGATTTTGGTAACAACTAATTCACCCCCCTCTCAGTTGTTTATCCTTGTTTTGCCAATAATTGGTATCAGAGCTAGTTCCTCTGAAGAAGCCTAACAACTTGAGGTGATCCAAGATGACATCATACAAGAAGGATAGTCCTAGATTTGATGGTGCAAACTACTCTCTATGGAAAGTTGAGATGGAGTATCATTTGAAGTGCATTGGTGAACCCTTCTGGAAGATTACACAAAGTTAATAAACTATTCCTCAAAATGGTCCTTCCTCTGAAGATGAAATCAAGAAAGTCAAAATTAATACGAGGGTAGTAGAAACATTGGTGAGTGCTTTGACATATTCGAAGATGACAAATGTGATAGGATTGAAGACTACATACCAGATCTAAAAAAAATTGGAAACATTGTATGAAGTAGATACACTAGTGAAAAGTGCTAAGCTACAAAGTCTAAAAGGAAAATGGGAGAGCTTGAAGATGAGTGAAGATGAAAAAATATTTTCCTTCTCACAAAAGGTAAATGAATTAGTGATGGACATTAGATGTGCTGGTGGAACTTTGGATGAAGAAGAAATCATGGCTAAGATACTTAGATCTGTGCCCCCTTCCTACAAGACAAAGGATCATGCTATTGATGAACTCAGGACAGTAACTATGAACCCCTAAACCTGCAATTGCACAAAGAAGTCAAACATTGTTAGTGTTAGATCAAAATGCAAGCAAATGAATGAGGGATTCCCCATGAAATCCACCTATTTAAACTACAATTAGGAAAAGGAAGAACAAGTTTAAATAACATGAAAATGAATCCTAATTTAGCCAATAGATTAAAGATCCCATGGGGGAATTGGTGCCAATGATGTGTTGAAATTGGCCCTTTCCCAATTCCTATATGCAAATGTGAGTTGATTTAATCAATGGTCAAATCTCCAAAGAGATTTGAGAAAATGATGGATGATAGTGAACAAAGAGCAAAATTAGTTCTCAATTGGAGAGAGTAACTTTGCATATGAATTGTGGATGAATATTGAAGAGAAGAGTCTCTAATTTATAGATTTCAAAAATTGGAAGAAGGATGAGTTTGAGCAATGTGGGATCATTCAATATCCAATGGCCAAGTGCCACTTGTCAAGAGGTGAATGGTTGATGGTTGTGCACATTTTGATCAATGTGCATGATAAATGCTATCAAATTCAAATTTGAATTTGAAAGTTGGCAAGTTTAGAGGGAAGGAAAATGGAGTTAATGTCACTTGGCTCAAGGCTAAGGACATGTAAGAGGCATTAAATGTCTTGTTGGAAGTACCCATTCTAATTTTAATTTGAATTCAAATTAAGGGAATATTCCCTTTTGATGCCATGTGAGGGAAAATAGATGAATTAATAAATCAACTAAATTGATTTATTGTGCAACTTGCAAAATCTAGAGGATTTTAGTGAGAGGGATTAACTTAATCAAGGATTTGATTAGTTTAATGAAGAATTAGATGATTTGACAATGTTGACTCAAATAGATGAATTAATTTAAATCAGAAATTGAGAGGAAATGGTTTATTTAAATAATTGATTTGATTTATTTAATTAAGGAGGAATATGTTAGATTAAATCAAATAAGGTTTAATTTATTTAATTTAATAAGAGGACTTTAGAGAATTTAATCAAATAAAAAGATTTATTTAATTAAACAGAGATGCAAGGTCAATTAAATTAAATTGATTAATTTAATTACTGAAAGAGGAAGACTTAATCCAATAAATAATGATCTATTAAATTAAGAGATATAATATGATGAAATGCTGAGAGTGTGATTTAGGAGGAAATTTTGTTAATAATCTGGGCCAAGTGTGCTAGATCGAGAATGTATATTTTCCATGTCTACATTTTGCCCCTCTTTGAAGCAATGTACTTGTTGCATTGATTCAAAGAATAAACTATTGTGATCAAAGTTCAAAATTTCTTGATTTTTTCAAATGCCCCACTATTGCCCCAGTGGAAGGATTATGCTGGTATATTGCCCCCTCGAGAGATTGAGCGGAAAATGTTCAATTTTCTGGTCGAGATCACGATAAAATGTTCAATGTTCCATTGATGAGAGGATGAAATATAATTCTTTGATGTAGACAATTCTGATGATGTAGAGACAGTCATCGGCCATGGGTAGCCTCGTGTATATTTTGATATGACACACTGATTTTAGATAGAAATGTTAGTAAAGATAGAAGATTAAGAAGAATAAGATGGATGGAAGGAAGATCTTGACAAGTTTTCATTATTACCGATGATGATTTGCTAGGAATTGGGATTTTCAAAGGGCCAAATACATTATGTTTGATAACACACGTAGGTATGTTGCATCAAGGTATAAAGGACCAGGATGACGTTGTACCTAGTGTGATGGATTTTGACTTGTCAAACAGATAGAAGTACTCTTGTTCACATTTTGACAAACATAACCTTATTTAGAATGCAGTTCAGATATTCCAGACATCTCGGGCCAAAACATAAGAAGGCAAGCCTTTTTATGTGGTCAACAAGACACCTAAAACATCTTTCCTACAAACAAACAAAGTATGCCTGACAAAGTTATTTTACAAGAATATTCAACAAGCATAGAAAATAAAAAGATAATGATCCTTGCCCCATTCCTTTCTCTCTAAACCTGTTTTATTTAGGCATCATCGAGAGGTCCTTGGAATGAGCGCAAAATAAGATTAGTCTAAAAAGTCCAAGATAGAGTAAACAAACAAGCCAATGCTCTTCATACCGCTAACCAAGGCTAAACTACTGCGAGGGGTACCTAATGCTTATGTCCATCATAGGAAAGCTTCATCCTAGGACATGTTGTGATCAGGGTTTTGGTAGGACTGATTGGGTGATAAGCTATTGATACTTTGAGTTGACCGACTTGCTTGCTTATTGATCTAGACTAAAGACTCTGACAATTAGGTGTTCACTTTGGAACCTACTAAACTTGCTTCTGGTTGCCTCACCAAAGGATAAAGGTGATGATTGATTTATTAGGAATGACATTTATTGCGGGTGAAAGCGAGATGAGACGGGTGTACCATTTTGGGTTTTTTCAAATATTTTGAGGCTGTTTTTGGTATTTTTGAAATTTTACAAAAAAAAATTTGGTATTTTTCAAGCTTTTAAGACAAACAGACTAACCTAAAGACCTATCCTAGGGGTCTCGGGAGCTGATCCATAGATTAGCTTTGCCTACGTTATACACGCAAAGACCACATAGTTTGACTGGCGACAAACTTTGACTCAATGAAAAGATGGATGGGCAAACGAATTCCCAATGCGATGGACGCCTAAAGGACTGACCCTAACTGTCTCGGGGGATGATCAAAGATCAACCTTGCCTACGTTCAAGCTCAGAGACAACGTAGTTCGACAAGGTGAAAGACTGAAAAGACCCGATGATGAAATTTTGAAGATTTTTTGCTATTTGACATGTTTTTGGATTTTTTGAATGATTTTTTGAATGTTTTTGGATTTTTGATGATTTTTTGAATGTTTTTGATTTTTTTGTTGTCACCAAGATGCCTGTTTGCTAGGTTTTCATCGAGGTGACCATTTTTTTAGGACTTTTTCCGATTGTTTTTTTATTTTTTGGTTCTATACCTTTGCAGGATTCAGGCATAAAACTTTTTGAGGTGTGAATTGTTCATGGGCTCTTGCAGGGGTTCGCCTTCTGGTGTCAACAAATGATATGCCCCTGATTTATAACTTGCAGTGATGATAAAGGGTCCCAGCCAGTTGGGTTCAAACTTTCCCTTTGTATCTGGATTTGGCACGTTCTTTTGGTTTTCTTTCAGCATGAGGTCACCAATTTGGAAAGTGCGTTGTCTGATCTTCTTGTTGTAGCTCCTTTTTAGGTGATTCTGATACACTTGTAGATGATTAAGGGCATCCATGCATCTTTCATCTAGCAATTCCAGCTCATTGAGTCTTGTGACACTGTATTCCTCATCAGTGATGAGGTTCTGCAATGATATCCTTAGTGATGGGAGCTCAATCTCGATGGGGAGTATGGCCTCTAATCGATAGACCAGAGAGAATGGTGTGGCACCGGTTGGCATGCGGATGCTGGTGCGGTAGGCCCATAAGGCGGGATTTAGCTGCAGATGCCAGTCACGACCAGAGTCATTGACTGTTTTCTTGAGGATTTTCATAATGGTTTTATTGGTGGCTTCTGCTTGGCCATTGCCTTGTGGATAATATGGGGTGGAAAAGTGGTGTTGGATTTTGAACTTCTCACATAAATCACAGACATCCTGATTCTTGAAGGGTGTCCCATTATAAGAGATAATGGATTGAGGAACACCGTATCTGCAAATGAGGTAGTTCAGGATGAACTTGGATATTTGTTTTCCCGTGATGTAGGTCATGGGAATTGCTTCGACCCACTTAGTGAAATACTCAGTGGCAGTGATAATGAATTTATGGCCGATGGATGAGGTGGGTGAGATTTTACCAATGCGATCGAGCCCCCATTGTGAAAAGGGCCAAGGTGAAACAATAGGACGTAGTTCTTGAGCCGGTGCATGAATGAGGTCTCCATGTTGCTGGCACTATAGACACCTTCTGACAAAGTCATGTGCCTCTCTTTCCATTGTCGGCCAATAGTACCCGATTCTTAGCAACTTCTTGGCCAATGTCATACCACTCGAGTGTGAACCGCAAGTGCCATTGTGTACCTCAATCAAAGTAGTCAAGGCTTCCTCAGGTTTGAGACAACGTAACAAGGTTCCATCGATGCTTCTACAAAAGAGGGTTTCTCCTAGGATGACAAACCGTAAGGACCTTTTGATGAAGGTTCGTTTGAGGTTCGGGGTGATATCGGCTGGGAGGATTCCTAATCTTAGATAGGTGTAGATGTCATGGTACCAAGGATCACCGGGACCAACGAGTTCGCATACATATTTTGACTTTGGTACCTCGAATGTGGGTATGAGAAGCTGCTCTACAAGGAATTCATGTTTCGAGACATTGCGAGGGATATCCAACAAGGATCCAATGGTTGCCATGGTATTTGCTGCTCTGTTATTTGCCCTCGGTATCTGCTCAAATGTGATTTCAATGAATGATTCCTTGAGGCTTTCCACTAGTTTCTTGTATGGTGCGAGCTTATCATCCTTGGTTGATGATAAGCTGTGAGTCTCCATAGACCTTTACTGCCATGATCCACCATTATGTTGCAATCTTGAGTCCTATGGTCAGCACTTCATATTCTGCAATATTATTGGTGCATGGGAATTCCAATTTGTAGGACCTGGGAATGCAGTCTCCTTGTGGGGTGATGAAGAATATACCTGATCCTGATCCATGTTGTGTATGTGAGCCATCAAAGTATAACTTCCAGTGGTCTACTGTATCAAGGTTGAAAAGGGATTCATCTGGGAATTCTGATATGAGTGGGTTAACCGTGTAGAGGGGTGCTTCTACTAGCTGATCTGCAATGACTTGTCTTTTTATGGATTTGCGCTCTACATACTCAATATAGTGCTCAAATAGTATCATTACCCATTTGGCCATTCTGCTTGTAAGCATTGCTTTAGATAATAAATACTTGAGAGGGTCTATCTTGGCAATTAGCTTGATTTGATGTGCTAGCATGTAGTGTCTGAATTTTTGCGCTGCAAACACCACTGCTAAACAAGCCTTTTCTATCGGTGTGTAGTTGAGCTTGTGTCCCACCATTGTTCTGCTGATGTAGTAGATAGCCCGCTCGGTTCCCTTTTCATTATGTTGGGCTAAAAGTGCCCCCAGGGTGACTGTTGTGGCTGAGATGTAGAGGATTAATGGTTTCCCCACAATGGGTGGCATCAACACAGGTGGTGTGAGTAGATATTCTTTTATTTTATTGAATGCTTGTTCACATTTGTCATCCCATCTAAAGGCTACTCCCTTGTGGAGTAGGTGTGAATAGGTGATCTGCTTATCTGCCAATTATGCTATGAATCTTCGAATAGACTGGAGTCTACCTTGTAATCCTCTGAGCTGCTTTAATGTTCTGGGTGCCTCCATGTCTACGATTGCTTTAACTTTTGTTGGGTCCACCTCTATCCCTCTCATTGAAATTATGTATCCCAGCAGCTTTCCCAATTGTACCCCAAAGACACACTTCTTTGGGTTTAGCCTGACTTTGTATTTTTCTAACCTATCAAAGATTGCACTTAGAGTTGCTATGTGATCCTGTCTCTTCTTTGATTTAGCCAGTATGTCATCCACATAATCCTCAACTGTTTTATGGATCATGTCATGGAAGATCAACGTCATAGCTCTCTGATATGTAGCCCCTACATTCTTTAACCCGAATGGCATCACGTTCCAGCAATAAGTGCCCCAAGGACATGTAAAGGCAGTTTTATGTTGGTTCTCCTTTGCAATCATAATCTGATTATACCCTGAAAAGCCATCCATTAGGGATAGCATCTCATGCCTAGCAGTCAGATCCACTATCATGTCAATGTTGGGTAGTGGAAAATCATCCTTAGGACATGCTTTGTTTAGATCTCTGAAATCAGTGCAGATGCGGATGCCCCCGTTCGGTTTTGAGATTGGCACAAGATTTGATACCCATTCTAGATAGTCGATTGGGCGTATGAAGCCAGCATCCAAAAGTTTTTGTAGCTCAATTTTGACGAGCAAGGCTATTTGTGGGTGCATCTTTCTTAGTTTTTGTTTGACTGGCTTTGCTCTAGGGTAAACGGCCAAATGATGAACTACTACCTCAGGATCCAAACCTGGCATGTCAGCATAGGTCCATGCAAAATTTACCTTCCGCTCTTTCAAAAATGCCGCTAGCAGTTCTTGTTCTTCTATCTAAAGTGTTTGAGCATAGAATGTGATCTGTGATTCTGTCTTGTTCCCAAGTTGACAGGATTACACTGCTCTACCAGGACCGCTGATTTTTCTTGATGTAGAGCAGTAGGGGGGAGATTGAATCCTTCATCCTCCAGCACCTCAGAGAGGTTTTCATCGTTGGATGCGTCCTTTATTTTTACTATTCTGTGGTTAGAGAGTGCCACAGTGTGGTCTTCACTCAATAACCTCGAGCTTGTTCTTGATATTTTTCTTTTGTGACTGAAAGATTCAATCGTCTCCCCGTAGTATGCTTGGGCATCTAAAGTGATGTCAAAGTCTGCTTTATGATCCCCACATGGAACTGTATCCCTTAGTCCCATGAATTCTGAGAGAGCCTCATCATTTTTGAATGAATCTAGAATTGGTGGTCCTCGTTGGTCATGATCGATGAGTTGGGGGTACACTAAGGTGATTTGGTGAGTTCGTTGGATTGTCTCAACGGGTGAGGCACTAATCATGAGCAAAGTGGAATTTTCAAAAAGCCTGGGAAGACCGGTTATGGTATCCTCGTTATCACTACTGGAACAAACATCAGTTATGTCAAATGTGTAGTTATCAAGGGGTAGGCCTGTGGATACGGGTAGTCTAAGGGTGGCTGCCGAGACTTGAGGAGGAGATCTGACTGCTTGACTCGGAGTACCTCTGCCATGTACGGTTATACTCAGAGGAGTACATCCAAGGCCAAGGTTCTGCATTCTTCTTTCTGCAATGATGGGCTCTAGCCGTCCATCACTATTTTTTCCAAGGCTTTTGTTTCTGTTATAGCCCATACTAAACATCATTTGCAACCCTCTATTAGTTTCATCCATGGGTAGGGTGGGGGTGCTCCTTTCATCTTGGTATAATGTGCTTGAAATATTTTCCTCATCCACATTTTCCCGACTGAGATCCCCCCAACGGAGGAATCCAGAAGGGTCCTCCCTTAGAGTATGGATAGGTGTTTCTATTGACTGAGGTTGTCCATGTGACCTAGGGGATTGTGGTAACTCTCCTACAACAAATGCATTCCTTTTCATTTTGTACTCTCCGCATCTGTTGTCTTGGATCATGTTTTTGATTTCGGATATGTTGGGGATGGCGGGTGTCTCTGTTGTAGAGGTGGAGGCGAGGTTAGCTGGGTCTATGTATGAAGTGGATGGCCCTTCATCATTTTTCGGGACTTGGGGGATTTTATAAAACTTGGCTTCCAAGTTTTTGCAGTAGGCGAAATGTTCAGGATCCCCATATATAGTGACTTCTTCGTTTTGGTGTGATAACTTGATACATTGGTGATATGTCGAGGCCATTGCCTTCATTCCATGGATCCACGAGCGTCCAAGGAGGATATTATATGGGAGGTCAAGATCGAGGACCTGACAGGTGGTCTCCATAGTTGCAGGTCCCACTTGAATGGGGATTTTGATAGTGCCTCAAGACACTCTTTCCTGATCATCATATGCCCTTATTGTGATGCTTTTGTTCTTATTGATGGAATCCTTGGCGAATCCCAATTTCTTTATGAGCTTTAGAGAACAAATGTTAAGGCCTGCACCTCCATCTACCAGGACTCTTTTGACTTTCTTTTTGTGGATTAGGACTTGGAGGTGGAGTGCACGGTTATGAGATGGCTACGGGGGAAAATCTTGGTCAGAGAATGTAATGAGATTTGGGGTAATGATATTTCCAACCATAGCCTGAAACTGATATGTGTCGAGGGTGGCAGATACAGTGGAGGCTGCCAACACCTCATCAAGGATTTGCCTATGGGCAGCAGAAATTTTTAACAGCTCCATGATAGAGATCTGGGCGGGGGTTCTTTTCAGCTGGTCAATGAAATTGTAGTCATAGGGGATGGCTTTTGTGTTTGAAATGGGGGTCTTAGTAGGTGCCCCAGCAATGGTAACTTTTCTGCCTCGTGTGGTGACTCCACAGTCATTGTTGGCTCCCTTGATATTTATCATGGTGACCATTTCATCAATGCATCCAACTATCCCCTCGTATACTAGATTAGCGCTAGCATACTTTTGCTTGCCCTTATTATTCCCTTGGTGGTTTCCCTGATTGTTCTCTTGATTATGATTTGGCATCGGATTCGTATATATCTTTAGGTCTTGGTTTCCAGCCGGCTGCTCGATGTTGATGACCTTATCCTCAATGAGGTCTTGGATGATGTTTTTGAGTCTCATGCAATTGGCAGTGGTATGTCCTTTGGCTTTGTGAAAGTCACAAAGGAGATTCTCATTATACCAAGGTGGCTTGGTCATAGGTTCTATGTACTACTCGGAATTAGAGATTTTGATTAGATTCTCCTTGACCAGCTTCTTCATTATGGACTCGATTGATTCTCCTAGAGCTGTGAATTTTCGCTTGGGGGGGAACTTATTGCAGGGAGGTGGTCCTCCTTGATTTCCCACATTATTGATTTGATTGGTGGAAGATGGTTGTGACTATGCTATTACCACATTAGTTTGCACATTGTTGTGATTATGATTTTGCGGTTGATGATAGTTTTGGGTATTTTGTTTAGGAGCACTGATGATTACCTTAGTGTCGACCATGCTATCGTTTGTGATATTTTTGTTCCTCGTCCATGTTCGAGGTTTATCATTGTAGTTGTTAGACGGGCGATTATCCTGAGGTGGAGTGAATGTTGGTGCACCTCCTCATGCAGTAAGGGCTCTTTCGATGTTGAGCACCTTTGGGATCAGTTGATCATATGATGTAATGCACTGCATTTTTAGATAGAATGCCAAGTTTTCATTTGAATTGGCTATGATAGTGCAAACTTGTTGTTCCTTTGGCATGGTCCACTTGCTCTGATTTTCCTTGGATCACCATCTTTGCAAGAATAATGCAAATAACTCTCCTCTTTGTTGTTCAAGTGTAGATAGTTCTTCTAAACTGACTCCGCACCCATGTTGAAAGCATAATTTTTGAGGAAAGCCTCCACTATTTCTTTGAATGTTTTAATGCCTGTGGGTAGGCCAGAAAACCATTCCATAGCTGGACCAGTCCGGCTTCGGGGGAAGAGTCGCATTAGATATGTTTCATCATATGCGACCTCCATGTAGTGCACCTGAAATTCCCTGATGTGGTTTTCAGGGTTTCCTGTTCCATTGTATTTGTCATATTTGGGGATCTCAAATCCCTTTGGGAATGGTACCATGGTGAGACTTCTATCGAACGGATAAGGGCATAGGTTGCCTGGTGTCCTTGTGGTTTTTCCCGCTTGTAGGTCCAACACTTGTTGTGAGAGAAATTTGATCTATGTTGCAACATCCTTGCTTGGATCGGGAGGTGGGATAAATGAGTGGTGAGGTGTTGGATGCATTTGGTGGGTGGGGAGAGTACTAGTAGGCGTTTGTTGTGAGCTTGGTTGTGCATTCAAAGCCTGACGGTATGCCTGCATTTATGTCAACAAAGCTTGTTGTTGATCTTGTTGTTGTTGTTTCAACAATGCTTGTTGTTGGTCCATCTACTGTTGTTCCCATGAAGCCTGTTGTTGGTCGATCTGTTGTTGAGCTAGTAAAGCTTGTTGTTGGTCGATCTGCTATTGAGCTAGTAAAGCTTGTTGTTGGTCGAGCTACTGTTGTGCCAATAAAGCTTGTTGTTTAGCTTGTTGCTGGGTCTAAAAATCTTGCAGGGCTCATTGGTAGTCTTGTAGATGGATTGCTTGCAATTGCGCTTGATACTGTGCTTGTGCTTGTTGTTGGGCTTGTGCTTGTGCTTGAGCTTGGGCTTGAGCTTGAGCTTGTGCTTGGGCTTGAGCTTGTGCTTGGGCTTGAGCTTGCGCTTGGGCTTGTTGCTTTTGCTGTAGTACTCTCTGTTGGGTGGCCTTTTGGGCGGCTTGCATCATGATGATGAAGGAATTCGATGTGTTAGCTTTTGGTGGGACTGGCGGTGGATTAGGAATGGTGCTAACTATCGTGGTGAGTGGGAGGGTGATGCTAGTGGTTGGAATTTGAGTCATCAGAGGAGTAGTCGAGATGCTTGGTCCTTGAGATGGTATGCCTTGGGGGATTTGTAGACCAACTGGTGTATTGATTATGGTGGCCAAGATGGTTGCCACTTGTGATTGCGATGTTGCCATCCAAAGAGGTGGGCTTGATGTGATGATTGGATTTCCCTAATTTGTGAAGCTAGTAATAGGTAGGGGGGGAAGACCCAACCCAAGAGGTGTTACAGATGCTGGTGGTAATGGAGGGAGTAATGGTACGTTCCCTAGGAAGAATGATGACGTAAATGGGCTGATGATTTCGGTTGTTCCAAACAAATTACCTTCCTCTGGTGAAAGAGAGGTTTGTATGTCTAATGGATAAATCGGCGTGGATTGAAATGAGGTTGGATCAACGTGATTATGGAGTATGAGGGGGATGTATGGGTGAGATGGGTTTTCCAAAATAGATATAGCCGATGTGGGAGTGGTGATTGCTTCTTTATTAGCCACAAGGCGGTGTCTTTGCAATTCTTGGAACATGGCACTCCCTTTATTCACATTCGGGGAGGTTGGTGTGATAATTGATGTGGTGCAAGGTATTTGGTTGATGTTGGACAATGGGGATGCATTTGTACTAGTGCTTGTGTTAAAGTCGGGAGGGGGCATGACCCCTCCTCTTGCTATCATATTTAAGTATTTGAACATAGCACTAACAATTTTGTGGTTCTCTGGATTTTGAACCATTTCCATGATTTCCGTTTGTGTCATCCCCATGTCCTCATTTGTGATGTCCTCTTGATGACTCTCCTCTTGAGGGTTTTGTGATGATAAGGGAGAGTTGCTTGGGGGATTGCTTGATCCCGCTAGGTTTGCTTCGATGTTTAAATGACTCATATCCATAGAAGTTGATAGTTCTCTGATATTCTCCATGTCCTTCTTGTATTGAGATCTTGTTTGGACCATAAAAAATAGGGATTTGTTCGATCCTAATCTTTTAGGTTCAAAAGAGAAGAACTAGGGAAGCTAAAAGATCAAAGATGGTGATAATGATGATGGACTAAATGGATGATGGTGGGTGAATGAAACCTCTTGAAGGACTCTTTGAAGGTGTATGCTAAACTTGTAAGGGCTTTTTGAATTAATTGATTATGATAATTTGACTAGCTGTGTTAAGTCAAACCGTATTGTTGTGAAGTTGTTTTCCTTTAGGAAGTTGTGTTATCCTAAGGGAACTTGCACAAATGGATGAATTGACAAAGTGTGTTATTCCAATGTGTTTGAGGACTAATAGTCTTCAAGAAGTTGTGTTATCTCAAAGAAAATTTATCCAATGGTTGAGACTATGTTGGCTAGGTGCATTAAGCCAATATATGATGATGTTGATTTAGCCTTCTAAGTTTAGTGTGATGATTGTTTCTAGAGTTCCCAAAAGGTTTGATGATGAAATGAGATTTGGTTTCAAATGGAAGAATGGACAAAAATGACAACTTTGATCTTGAACCTAAACCTAGACGTGACTCTTTCTTTACAAAATATCGGTTTTGAAGAACATGCTAGACTTCCTATGGGAGAAATGCAAACCTTTGAGAAAGTTCAGGATTTTGTTGACAATAAAATGTATACAATGTGGGATTTTTGTAGAAGTTGTACACTATTCTTTCTCTTACCTCAAGGAGCATCTCAAGGCATTGCTCATGATCCTTTTGACTTATCTTTTTGAACTTTGGTTTTGTTATCTTAATCTTTCGGGAAATCATTGGGAACAACACATGTGAGATTTTGAATTGTCTTTTATCTTGATTTAAATGAGGTTGTTTTTATCAAGACACTTGCTTGCTTAGGTTTCAAACTATATGTCTAGTGTCCCACTTCTTTTGTCATCCCACAAAGTCCATTATGTGGAAATCGAGAAAGGAATAGGGAAAAAGTCTCCTATGTTTATCCCTATTGGAAACAAATGATGATAGAATTTGTGCACTTAGAAACCTCTAGGAGTATGATTCCTAGGGAAAGCAAGAGTGTCCAAACTCATCAAGAGATATTCATTTCCCACAAGGTGTTTGAAATTTGAAGGTTTTTGTGAATGTTTGTTTTTGAAATGTTTTCAAGATCAAGCAATGTATTTCTTCCAAGCACTCTTTCACACTCCTAGGATGATGAGACAATACCTTGTTGGGTTCCCACTTGGATAAATCCAGCTGCGCATATCTTGTGTGAATGGCTAAATGCTTGACCACACTGGCTCCCCTCCACGGCACTCACTTATTCGAGTCAACCAAGCATTAGTACCCATGAATCTCCCATGGCATACTTTCCATTTCTACAACAAGACCGCATGTATGCATGGGGCAGCTTCAAAGGACATGACCTTTTGCACCAACAAGATAGACAAGGTTTTGGCCTTTTTCTAAACAAGGGGTTCTAATTCGGGCATTCCATTCGTGGGGGATTATCCAACGTCGGCAAGAGTCCATTGCTGTCCATCTCGTCAGAATAATCCTCATGATATTGGCCTTTGTTCCAATATCCATAGTTATATACCAGTTGGAAGCTGCTTGGCTTTAGCGTGTTCCCGGTTGGGTGATTCCCTTGGGTGATTAATTTTTCCCACAAGGCAGGCCCTCTAAGATAAACAATAGCGAGCTAACATATCCCATCGTTTACACAACCTTTGTTGAAAAACAAAGGGGAAAACCTCTGCAATATATCGTGCTCACACTCACATGTTTTGTTCAATTTTAAGTGCCCAAATCAAAATGTGGAGGCAATCTTTTTGATAAGTTAATATCACAAAAATGCTTTTGATTCTCAAGATCGCTATAAAGCACGAGAGAAGCCCATACGCATTTTAGTGATGTTAACTTGTGAAGAATTTTGAAAAACATAAAAGACACTTGTTCATTTTAACCTTCAAAGCAATGATGAATTCATTTTAAGCACCAAATAGAAGTGTGAATTTTCCTTGTTCAATTGTTTACCTTTCAAACCAAATCTAGTTTGTTTGCCTAAAGTTCTTTTTAGCCCCTTGGCAACTTTTGAAAGAAAATTTGATTTGTCAATTTTAGAACCCAATTGAAAATTAGTGTCCTAAGCTCAATGAACTTATCAAATTCTTTAGTGAGTGTTGAAAAACACTTTAGTGTTTAAAAACACTTTGTACAAAAATAAACATGATAACATAAATGAAAGTTTGTTTGTTCTTTTTAGATCCCAAAAGAATTTTAGTGTCCTAATACAATGAAGGTAATAAAAATCCTTAAAAAGAGTTATAGTTCCTCTTAAGAGTGTTTAGAAACACTTAACAACAGAATTCTCGAAAATTTGTACTAGCCATTTGCGGCGCAGTAGAGCAGATGCGGCTCACAGTCACAAATGCGGGTCACAGCAGACAAATGTGGCTCAAGAAAGCAGATGCGACTTATAGAGAATCAAATGTGGCTCTGTCAGTAAGACTGGGGCAACAGAACAAATGTGGTTTTTTTTTTTTCAAAAACAGATGCGGCTCATCAAGTCAATTGCGGCGCATGACAGAGCAGAGCAGAACAGATCAAATGCGGTTCATAGGGAAAACTCACCAAGCAGATGTGGCTCAATAAGGCAAATGCGGTTCAGTTAATAAGTGCAGACAGTAGCAGGAAAAGTAAGCAAATGCGGCGTGACCGACAAAAAATGACAGGCAAATACGGTGCACGGGAGCAAATGTGACGTTTTTTTTTTTTTAAGAAAACACAGTTGCGGTTCAGCAGAGACTTGCTTAGTTTATCAGACAAATGCAGTGCATAAAATCATATGCGTTGTTTAATTTAAACAGATGCGGTGCATCAAAGCAGATGCATCACAGTATTTGTCATATGCATCATTTTGGACCTGCACAAAAAAGGCACGAAATTTTTAAAAAAAATGTGTTTTAGAACATAAGGCCCTCCTTCTAGCACCAAAATGTGAACCCCTAAACCTGCAATTGTACAAAGAAGTCAAACATTGTTAGTGTTAGATCAAAATGCAAGCAAATGAATGAGGGATTCCCCATGAAATCCACCTATTTAAACTACAATTAGGAAAAGGAAGAACAAGTTTAAATAACATGAAAATGAATCCTAATTTAGCCAATAGATTAAAGATCCCATGAGGGAATTGGTGCCAATGATGTGTTGCAATTGGCCCTTTCCCAATTCCTATATGGAAATGTGAGTTGATTTTAATCAATGGTCAAATCTCCAAAGAGATTTGAGAAAATGATGGATGATAGTGAACAAAGAGCAAAATTAGTTCTCAATTGGAGAGAGTAACTTTGCATATGAATTGTGGATGAATATTGAAGAGAAGAGTCTCTAATTTATAGATTTCAAAAATTGGAAGAAGGATGAGTTTGAGCAATGTGGGATCATTCAACATCCAATGGCCAAGTGCCACTTGTCAAGAGGTGAATGGTTGATGGTTGTGCACATTTTGATCAATGTGCATGATAAATGCTATCAAATTCAAATTTGAATTTGAAAGTTGGCAAATTTAGAGGGAAGGAAAATGGAGTTAATGTCACTTGGCTCAAGGCTAAGGACATGTAAGAGGCATTAAATGTCTTGTTGGAAGTACCCATTCTAATTTTAATTTGAATTCAAATTAAGGGAATATTCCCTTTTGATGCCATGTGAGGGAAAATAGATGAATTAATAAATCAACTAAATTGATTTATTGTGCAACTTGCAAAATCTAGAGGATTTTAGTGAGAGGGATTAACTTAATCAAGGATTTGATTAATTTAATGAAGAATTAGATTATTTGACAATGTTGACTCAAATAGATGAATTAATTTAAATCAGAAATTGAGAGGAAATGGTTTAATTAAATAATTGATTTGATTTATTTAATTAAGGAGGAATATGTTAGATTAAATCAAATAAGGTTTTAATTTATTTAATTTAATAAGAGGACTTTAGAGAATTTAATCAAATAAAAAGATTTATTTAATTAAACAGAGATGCAAGGTCAATTAAATTAAATTGATTAATTTAATTACTGAAAGAGGAAGACTTAATCCAATAAATAATGATTTATTAAATTAAGAGATATAATATGATGAAATGCTGAGGGTATGATTTAGGAGGAAATTTTGTTAATAATCTGGGCCAAGTGTGCTAGATCGAGAATGTATATTTTCCATGTCTACAGTAACAAATATAACAAGAGACATGATGATTGGAAAACTTGTTGCATTTGAATTGAGTGAATTTTCTGAGTCTACTCCTAAGACTAAATCCACCTCAAGACTACTGTATCTGGGAAAAGAAAGCAGAGATATGATTCAGGAGAGAGTTCCAAGAGAATATTCAAGTATGAAGATGATATGAAGTAGATTGAAGATGAAGAAAAGGAATTCAAAGAGCTAGAAGCATTGATTGTGAAAATAGAATCAAGAGGTCATGGTAAGTACAAAGTAAATTTACCTATTAAATGTTTTTCTTCTAGTAAGATATGCCATTTTGAATCTATATGTCCTAAAAGAGTTACAAAGTACAAACCTAAGAACACTAGATTTCAAAAGAAGTGCTATTAAGCTGAAGAAGGTGTAACTAATGAAGAATCTAATAAAGAAACTGGAAATGAAGATAAATGGATATTTATTTCTATCAAAGAAAATGGTCAAGTGTCCATTGAATCTGCTAGTAATGTGAATGTTGAGAAAGCTCTAGCAACAAAAATTGAAGAAAAAGATGAGTGGGTAATTGACAGTGAATGCTCACATCATATGATTGTTGGATATTGTGGTTGTGTTGATGATGTGTGGTTGTCATTGATGTACACACTATTAGAATTGATTATAATTAAGGATGTATATGTCAAGGATATTGAGAAAATTGTATTAAACATATATGTTGGTAGCTAGGGAAGCCAAGAAGGTCAGAAAGTTGAAATGCCATGTATGTTGATATTCAAGTGTTGTGCATTAATGGGTGTATTGCTGAACCTATCTAGTATGATATCCAGAAGTCTCTGTGATACGCATCAATATTTATGAGAGTAAAGTGTTTTGGTGTTTCTACAGTCATTTTGGCACTGCAGCAATTGTTCATAGAAGAGGAAGATGGAATTATGGTAATTACAGTTGTTGTGTGTGTTCCTATGATGCTCGTGGATGAATCCAGATCATGTTCTATCTTTGTTGCATGTTCGCGCTATTCAGCGTGATTGTGGTGGAATAATTTTCCTTGTGTTCTTAATTTCTTCATGTTCTTAGCTAACATGATGGTGGTAGCGTGTTGTGGATCCCTATGGATTAATTTCTTGTTGTTTGGCATGTTCGAGGATGTTTTTTTGGGACCTATCTATGTTGTGACTGAATTGTATTGGTCCCCATAAATATTTAATCATGTATTGAGGCCGACAAAGTTGTTGACGTAAATCCATGTAGCGGATATATAAGCAATATTGTTTTGTGGTTTGAATAGAAGTGGGTGGTGTGTGCTCAAGTGTACAAGTGTGAACAAAGGTCAAATCATTCAAGAGCAGAGTTGAATGTGAAAGAATATTGAGTAGAGTGTATGTGCCTAACCAGAACTGTCATCAAGCTTTTGAAGAAGCTACTTTCTCAGTTCATTTTACTTAGATGGCTTTAATCTAATTACCGTATGTAAGGCAGTGTGCCTAAATGCAAGTTCATTCCTTATTCATTTTTTATTATAATTTTAATAGTATATAATTGTGGATTAACCTCCACTATGGTTTTCTCACTTGATAGGATTTCCATGCAAAAATATTGGTGTTATGTGTTTCTAATGTGTTGTGTAATTCTTTCTTTCATTGTGATTCATCAAATCTGGAATTAAAGATTAATAGTTTGATTAAAGTTGTTAATTTTGCTACAATTGATTCACCCCCCTCTTAGTTGTACCTTCTTGTTTTTCCAACAATTGGTATCAGATCTAGTTCCTTTGAAGGTGAAGCTTAATAACTTGAAGTGATCCGAGATGGCATCTTGCAAGAAGGATAGTCCAAGATTTGATGGTACAAACTACACCATCTGGAAAGTCAGAATGGAATGTCATTCAAGGTGTATTGGTGAAGCCTTTTGGAAGATTACAAAAGATACATATACTATTCCTCAGAATGGTCCCTCTATTGCTAATGAGATCAAAGAAGCTGAAATTCATACCAGAGCTATAGAAGCATTGGTGAGTGCCTTGATAGATTCTGAAATGTCAAATGTGATGGGTCTAAAGACTGCACATGAGATCTGGACAAAGCTAGAGTTATTGTATGAAAGAGATCCACTTGTGAAAGTTGCTAAGCTACAAATTCTAAAAGGAAAATGGGATGACATGAAGATGAGTGAAGATGAGAACATCCACTCTTTCTCTCAGAAGATAAAATTAAATGGTGACAAGCATCAGATGTGACGGTGGTGTCTTGGATGAAGAAGAAATTATTTCTAAGATACTCAGATCTGTTCCTTCTGCCTACAAAGTGAAAGCTCATGCTATTGATGAACTCAATTCAGTAATTAAAATAACAAGAGACACACTAATTGGAAAAATTGCAGCCTTTGAGTTGAGTGAATTTGGTAAATCTACTCCTATAGTAGAATCTGCATTGAAATCCATTGTATCCAAGAGAAAGGAATATGATACAAGAGAAAGTTCCAAGAAAAAATTTAGGTATGAAGATGAGATGAAAAAGATTGAAGATGAAGAAAGAGAGCTAGAAGAATTGGAAGCACTAACTGTAAGAAGAGAATCCAGATGCCACGGTAAGTACAAAGGAAAGCTACCTATTAAATGTTTTTTTTGTAGTAAAATAGGTCATTTTGCATCAAGATGTCCTGAAAGATTTTCTAAGTACAAGCCTGAACACACTAGATTTCAAAGAAAGTGTTTTTTATGCTAAGGAAGGTGTAACTGATGATGAATCTAATAAAGATAATGGAAAAGAAGATGATTGGGTATTTATTGCTTTCAAAGAAAATGGTCATGTGTCCACTAAATATGCTAGTAATGTGAATGTTGAAAAAGATCTTGCAGCCAAAGTTAAAGAAAAGGATGAATGGGTGGTGGACAACGGATTCTCACATCATATTACTAGTGACAAAAATAAGTTTGTTAGTTTAGAAAACTACGATGGTGGCATTGTAAGATTTGGAGACAACACTTTTGGTGTGATTCATGGAAAAGACACTATTTGTTTTGCTGGTAAGCATAATACTGATGATGTTCTTTATGTAGAAATATTAAAGCATAACTTGTTGAGTGTTGAACATTTGGTAGAAAAGGGATACAATATTCAATTCAAGGATGGTAAGTGCAAGATACTAGGAAATACAGGAAAAGTAATTGCCTCAGGTACAAAGACAAAAGGTAATATCTTTCAGTTGAGTACTACTAATAGAAGTTGCCTGATTGCTTAAGTTGATGTAAGTTGGTTATGGCATAGGAGGTTGTGTCATGTGAACTTTGATAATATTGTAAATATAAGCTCTTCTTAAGCGGTCAGAGATCTTCCTAAGATAGTGAAGCCTACTAACACTATGCATAAGGAATTTTAGATGGGAAGGAAAACAAGAAATTCATTCTAGAGAAAACAATACAACTCTAATGGAGTATTGGAATTGGTACATATTGATCTATCTGGTCCCTCCAGAATCAAAATTCTACAAGGTGAAAGGTAATTTATGTTTCTTATTGATGATTATTCAAGAATGAGAAGATTAAATGTTTGAGATCAGACAGACGTGAAGAATTAACTTCCAGGGAATTCAATACTTTCTATGAAGAGCATGGAATTCAAAGATAGTTATCTGCTCCTCATGCCCCTCAACAAAATGGAGTTGTTGAAAGAAAGAATAGAATAGTTCTAGACACTGCTAGAACCATGATGTTGGAAGAAAATGTTCCTCATTTCTACTGGAGAGAAATAGTAAGCACTGTCTTGTACACTACCAATCGGGTAAATGTCAACAATAATTCTGGTAAGACTCCTTTTGAGCTATGGTTTGGTTATAAGCCTATTGTGAAATATTTCAAAACTTTTGGAAGAAAATGATACATCAAGAGAGATGGTGATATAGGAAATTTTGATGCTAGAAGTGATGAAGGAATACTCCTAGGTTACTCTATGAAGAGTAAAGATTATTGTTGTTTTAATAAAAGGTTGAAGAAAATGGTTGAAAGTGCTAATGTCAAAGTTGATGAAGATATTGACAGACTATCCAGATGCAATGGATATGATTCAGATGATAATCATGATAATTCTGACAATGGATAGAATGTTCAGTCACAGAGTCATTTGCAAATTGTTGCGGCAAACCAAGGAAATCAAGAAGGAGAAGCAAGCAAAAATATAGAAGAAAGAACATAAGAACAAGAGGTGGGTGATCCTACAATATTGGTTTACAATTTTTGGGCAAACTAAACACTGAACTAATTTTTTTAACTAAATCTTCACTTCCGAGCTCCTATAGCGGCTTAACCATGAGGAATGTGAAGATGATGTAAACTAGTGATTTATGATGTTTTGTCTATAGATTCTAAATATATGTTTTTCAATTTTTTTGGAATCAGATTGCACTTATTTTTCCATCTCCGTCGAAAACTAATTTGTTTTTAAAAACAACATTTTTAAGGAGTAGCGCTCACTGTATACAACATAATTTTTTTTGTATGAACGATAAAATTCTATTTTTTTCAAATTTAGATTTGTAACTATGATATCTAGCACTTTCATTTGGTTTTATAGTATTTAATTGAATATTTTTTCCTTAATCAAGTTTTCAAGTCAAAGCAATTATAATTCAGACATAGGCGGACCGTATACAACATAAATTTTTTTGTATGTATCAAAATTCAAATTTTTTTAATGGATCAAGGACATCAATACCCAAATTGAACATGTTTTTCAAAATTTTATTTTGATAATCTTCTATTTTTTACACATGTGCATAACAAAGAGCCTATATTTAATCAAACTAAAAAATACATACATAATAAAACCGAAACATATAAAAATTATATTCGTTGGATAGCTCATTCCAAGGAATACCATGATAATTTGAAATAAATTTTAAATGAATTCATTTGATCCCCCAAAAGTTAAATCAAAAGTGAATTTTTATTAGCATTTTGATAGGTGTAAAGGAGACTCTGCTGTAGGTATAGTTTAAAACTAGTGGGGTTATATCCAAGGGGGTTTGATCAAACCCTCTTCAATTGTAATCCTTAAAATGGAACTTTTTAAGGTTTAAATCATTATATTTTCTAAAAATATGTGATTTCAAAAAAAAATAGAATCTCCTCGAAATTGTAAACTAGCTTTGTGGGATCACCCAGGTAAGAGAAAGCTTCAAAACTACTAAGTATGTAAGAAGAAATCATTCTAATAGTCAGATAAGAGGAGACAAAAGAAAAGGTGTACAAACTAGAAGGAGAATTCTAGTATAATATTGCTTGATTTCTAAAGTTGATCCTAACAATATCAATGAAGCATGCAAAGATGAATATTGGATGGAATCCATGAAAGAACTGGTGTAGATAAAAAAAATGAGACATGGGAACTTGTTCCTATAACTAAACACAAGAATGTGATTGAAATGAAATGGGTGTTCCAGAATAAACTGAATGAACAAGGTGAAGTTATCGGAAATAAAGCAAAGATTGGTTTGCAAAGGGTATTCATAAATGGAAGGTATAGACTTTGATGAAAATTTGTCCCCTGTTGCTAGAATAGAAGCTGTGAGATTATTTATTGCTTATGCTACTTTCAAGAATTACAAAGTTTATCAGATGGATCTAAAGTCAACATTTCTGAATGGTGAACTAGAAGAAGTTTATGTTGAACAACCAAATGGATTTCAATTAATTGATGAAAATGACATGGTATGCCGATTGAAGAAAGATTTGTATGGACATAAGAAAGCCCCTAGATCTAGGTATTCTAGATTGGAAAAATACTTGTTGAAGCTTGGATTCAGTAAGGGTACTATTGATAGTAATCTATATTTTAAATTGGATCAGGATAAAGAGCTGATAATTCAAGTTTTTATTGATGATATTATCGTTGAAGGTGATGATGACTTGTGTATTAAATTTGCTAATGAAATGAAAATTGAATTTGAGATTTCAATTATAGGTGAACTAAAATTAGTTTTGGGATTGCAAATCACTCAGTTAGAATATGGAATCTTTATATCTTAGTCCAAATATGTCAAGGAATTGCTAAAAAAGTTTGGGATGGAAGAATCAAAACTAGTTGGCACACCTATGGTGATAGGATGCAAAATCACATAGAAGGATGAGACTCCTAAAGAAAATCAAAGAAGATACAAATTAGTGATTGGTGGAATACTCTATTTATCTCAGATAAGGCCGGATATTTAATGAATGTTGTATGCATGGTTACTAGATTTCAAGCAGATCCAAAGAAATCACATGTAGCTGTTGTAAAAAGAATTTTCAAACACTTGAAAGGAACAGGTTATTTTGGATTATGGTATCCAAAGGATGATCATCTTATTCTGAATGCTTATACTGATGTGGATTGGGCAGGTGACACTAATGATAGGAAAAGTGCAAGTGGTGGTGCATTCTTCTTATGGAAGAGGTTGTTGTCTTGGTCAGGCGAAAAGAATAACTCATTTTCCTTATCTACTACTGAAGCAAAATACATTGTTGCGATGAACAATTGTACTCAAGTAATGTGGATGAAGAAGATGCTAAGTGATGTCAAGATTGAGTATGAAGATCCTATTACCATATTCTGTGATAATTCCAAGTGCCATAAACATCTCTAGGAATCTAGTGATGCATTTGAAGACAAAGAATATCTCCATCAACTATCACTTCCTAAAAGATAAAGTGAGTGAGAAAGAAGTCAAATTGGAATATGTACCTACTAAAGAGAAAGTTGTAGATATTTTAACTAAACCATTACCTAAAGATACTTTTGAGTACCTCAGAGGCAAGTTAGGGGTGATTTCCTCTCCTAATTAGAATTGATGATGCAGGTGCTTGCATTAGTCCATGAATTCATTGCTATATCTTATTCTGGATTGATGTTGTGATTGTTACTCAAGGGGAGTAGTCAGATGTTTTAAAATATATGGTTCAGAGCATGTGAACCTTTTCCATTGATGTTAAAGGGGAAGATAAGTACAATGTGAATAAGTGAAATAGGAGAGAAGTTTAAAGTGAATAACCTTTGTGGAAAAAAGGGGGAGAAGTGCATTTAGAGCCATGAGAGAAGATGGAAGAGTTAGTTTGGGTTGATCATATTATTTTTCATATTATGTGTTGCCATCAATGCCAAAGGGGGTGTTGTTGGACATTGTGGTTGTGTTGCTAATATGTGGTTGTCATTGATGTCAACACTATTAGCATTGATGATTCTTAAGGTTGTATATGTCAAGGATATTGAGAAAATTGTATTAAACATATATGCTGATAGCTAGTGAAGCCAAGAAGGTTAAAAAGGTGAAATTTCATGTATGTTTATATTCAGGTGTTGAATGTTAATGGATTTATTATTGAACCTATCTAGTATGATATCCAAAATTCTCAATGACAAACATCAAGATTTGTGCAAGTAAAGTGTTCTAGTGTTTCTATAGTCATTCTGGCACTGTAGCAGTTGTTCATAGAAGAGGAAGATAGAATTATGGTAATTCCAATTGTTGTGTATGTTCCTGTGACATTTTTGGATGATTATAGATCATTTTCTATCTTTGTTGCATATTCATGCTATTCGGTGTGATCATGGTGGAATAATTTTCCTTGTGTGCTTACATTCTTCATGTTCTTAGCTGACATGATGGTGGTAACTTGTTGTGGATCCCTATGGATTAATTTATTGTTGTTTGGCATGTTTGAGGATGTTTGATTGGGTCCTATCTATGTTGTGGCTGACTTGTGTTGGTGTGCATAAAAAATTATTCTTATATTGAGGTCGATAGTCATAATTCATCTATTATTTGTGGTTGAAAAAGTTGTTGATGTAAATTTGTGTAGCTGATAAATAAGAAAGATTGTTTTGTGGTTTGAATAGAAGTGGGTGGTGTGTGATCAAGTATACAAGTGCAAAAAAAGGTTAAATAATTCAAGAGGAGAGCCGGATGTGAGAGAAGATTGAGAAAAGTGTGCGTGCCTAACTAGAACTATCATCAAGCTTTTGAAGAGGCTACTTTCTCAGTTTATTTTACTTAGATGGTTTTAATCTGATTATTGTAAGGTGGCGAGCCTTCCTCTTTGAGTAGTGTTCTCTAGGCAGTGTGCCTAAATGCAAGTGAATTCCTTATTCATTTTTCATTATACTTTTAACAGGGTATAATTATGGATTAACCTCCACCATAGTTTTCTCCCTTGACAAGGTTTCCATGAAAAAATATTGGTGTTGTATTTCTAATGTGTTGTGTAATTCTTTCTTTCATTATCATTCATAAAATTTGGAATTAAAGGTTAATAGTTTGATTAAATTTGTTAATTATGCTACAAATGATTTGTCCCCCCTCTCAATTGTACCTTCTTATTTTTCCAACAATGAATGGTGACAAAAGAAAGTTTGTAAACTTGGAAAATTATAATGGTGGTGTTGTGAGATTCAGAGATAACACTTTTGGTGTGATTCATGGCAGAGGCACTATTTATTTTGGTGGTAAGCACAATACCGATGATGTTATTTTTGTATAAGGCTTAAAGCATAACTTGTTGAGTGTTGGATAGATGGTAGACAAGGGTTACAATTTATAGTTCAAGGATGGTAAGTGCAGAATAAGAGGAAATTCTGGAAATATGATTGCTTTAGGTATAAAGACAAAAGGTATTATCTTTCATTTGAGTGCTACTAATGAAAGTTGTTTGATTGCTCAAATGGATGTAAGTTTTTTATGTAATAGGAGGTTGTGACATGTGAAATTTGATAACATTTTCAAGATAATCTCTACTCAAGCAGTTAGAAATATACTTAAGTTAGTGAAGCCTACTAACATTATGTGCAAAGAATGTCAGATGGGAAAGAAAAAAATAAATTCTTTCCGGAGCAAACAATATAGCTCTAATGGAGTACTGGATTTGATACATATTGATCTATGTGGTCCAACCAGAATCAAAATCCTATAAGGTGAAAGGTATTTTATGTTGCTCATTGATGATTATTTTAGAATGATATGGGTTGCTTTCTTAAGAGAAAAACATGAAGTATTAGAAAATTTCAAAAGTTTCAAAGCTATGGTAGAGAATGAGATAGGTCAAAAGATCAAATGTCTAAGGTCAAACAGAGGTGGTGAATTTTCTTCACGTGAATTCAATTATTTTTTTGAAGAGAATGGAATCCAAAGACAACTATTTGCTTCTTGGACCCCTCAACAAAATGGAGTTGTTGAAAGAAAGAAAAAAACCATTCTAGACACTACTAGAACCATGATGTTGGAAGAAAATTTTCCTCATTTCTACTGGAGAGAAGTTGTAAGTACTGTTGTGTATACCATTAACCGAGTAAGTATCAACAGTAATACTGGTAAGACACCTTTTGAATTCTAGTTTGGTTATAAGCCTACTGTCAAGTATTTCAAAATATTTGGAAGCAAATGCTACATCAAGAGAGATGATGATATAGGCGAGTTTGATTCTAGAAGTGATGAAGGAATCTATCTAGGATACTCTACTAAAAGTAAAGCTTACTGATGCTTTAATAAAAGGTTGAAGAAAATGGTTGAAAGTCCAAATGTCAAAGTTGATGAAGATATTGATAAACCATCTAGATCTAATGGATATGATTCAGATGATCAATATGATAGTGCTAACAATGGAAGTAATGATCAGAAATAGAATCAACTTCAAATTGTTCTAGTAAACCAAGGAAACCAAGAAGCAGAAACTAGCAGAAGTGCAAAAGAAAGAACACAAGAACAAGAGATCATAGAAAAACTCAAAACTCCTAAGCATGTGAGGTGAAATCATTCTGATAGTCAGATCATAAGAGATAAGAGAAAAGGTGTGAAAACTAGAAGAAGATTTCTAGAAGAATACTTTCTAATCTTTAAAGCTAAACCTACAAATATCAATGAAGCATGCTAGGATGAACATTGGATGGAATCCATGAAAGAAGAACTAATGAAGATACAAATAATTGATACATGGGATCTTGTCCTTAGACCTCAGAACAAAAATTTAATTGGAACCAAGTAGGTGTTCCAGAATAAGCTGAATGAGTAAGGTGATGTGGTTAAAAATAGAGCAAGACTGGTTTGCAAAGGGTACTCATAGATGGAAAGTATTGATCTTGAAAAAAACCTTTTCCCCTGTTGCTATAATTGAAGATGTAAGATTATTTCTTGCTTATGCTACTTTTAAGAATTACAAAGTTTAACAAATAGATGTAAAGTCAACATTTCTGAATGGTGAAATAGAAGAAGTTTATGTTGAACAAATAGGTGGATTTTAGTTGACTAATGAAAAGGACATGGTATGCCGATTGAAGAAATATCTATATGGACTTAAGCAAGCTCCTAGAGCTTGGTATGCTAGATTGGATAAATACTTGTTGAAATTTGTATTCAATAAGGGTACTACTCAAAACAATCTATTTCAAATTGGATCAGAATAAAGAACTGATGATTGAAGTCTTTGTTGATGATATTATTTTTGAAGGTGATGATGATTTGTGTATGAAGTTTACCAGTGAAATGAAAAGTGAATTTGAAATGTCAATGATAGGAGAGCTGAAATTATTTTTAGGATTGCAAATCACTCAGTTAGATGATCGAATTTTTGTATCTCAGCCTAACTATGTGAAAGAGTTACTTAATTTTTTTTGCATGGAAGATTCAAATCCAGTTGGTACACCTATGGTAGTCGGATGAAAACATACACATAATGATGATTATCCTAAAGAAAATCAGACAAGATATAGGTCAATGATTGGTGGATTACTCTACTTGACTCAGACCAGGCACGATATAATGAATGTTGTATGCATGGTTGCTAGATTTCAAGTTGATCCTAAAGAGTCTCATGTGAATATTGTGAAAATAATTTTCAAATACCTGAAAGGGATAGTTGATCTTGGTCTTTGGTATCCTAAGGATGATGATCTTATCCTAAGTGCTTTTACTAATGTTGATTGGGTAGCAGATGTAGATGAAAGGAAGATTACCAGTGGTGGTGCATCATTCTTAGGAAAGACGTTGATATCTTGGCTAAGAAAAAAGTAGAACCCGATTTCATTATCTACTACTAAGGTAGAATACATTGTTGCTACAAATAGTTGTACCCAAGTATTGTGGATGAAGCAAATGTTGAGAGATGTCATAATTGAGTATGAAGAACCCATTACCATATTCTATGACAATTCAAGCACCATTAATATTTCTAAGAACCTAGTATTGAATTCGAAGACAAAGAATATATGCATGGGTATGTGCAGGATCATGACATGCCAAAAAGTGGTGATATGTAAGTGATATGATAGACCACGTGGCTGATGAATTTTTTTTACCCAAAATTGATGAAACGAAAAAAGTTTTTTAGAGGATATTTTTATCTTTCCATCAATATAAATTATGCTTTAATTTGAATTTAATAAATTATTATTATTCATTTTGTTTTTGAATTAAGACTCAAGTTTTGATTGATAGGTTGATTGAAAAACATCTATTTCTTTCAAACTGTATCATTTTCTTTAATCTAAAACATGTATCACATTCTATGCTTTGCATACTATAGGATTAAAAAAATAAAAATTTAATTTCATGAAACTTTGACAAAGTTAAGGTGGTTAGACATACGAGTTTTTTATATTTTTTAAAATTTGTAATAAAAAATTCATACTTAATTCTTTACTTGGAAAAAAATTACAAAAAATATGCATCACATCGAGACATGAGTCATCTACTTATATATAAAATATTATAAAAAAATATTATCATTTTATTGTGGTTAGGGTGGTTAGACAGACACCTACTTTTTATTTTTTCCCTGAAATTTAAGTACTACAGCATTGAAATTTCAAATTTTCATCAAATAGATTTTTATTTTTTTAAAATAAACCTAGTAGTTTATAAACTACATTAAATTTTCTACATATTCTATTCTTACATATTTATGAATTAATATAGATAACTTATTCAAATTTTTACATCAAGTTGCCTAACTCTGATTTTTTGAATTTTTCATTGCCACTTAAGGGCCTATTTTTTCAATGATGGCCCTACACATACCCCCATCAAGTATCACTTCTTGAGAGATAAAGTAAGTGAGAAAGATGTTAGATTGGAGTACATACCTACCAAGGATAAAATTGCATACATATTTACCAAGTCGTTGTCTAAGGATACTTTTAAGTACCTTAGAGGCAAGTTAGCGATGATTTCCCCTCTTGATCAGAACTAAGATGTCAGTGTTTGCATCAGTCTATCAATTCATAGACATATCTTATTCCAGATTGATGTTGTGGTGGTTTCTACTCTGGGGGAGTAGTCAAATGATTCAAATTTGTTATCAGAACATGTGTACCTTTGCCACTGATGTCAAATGGGGAGAGAAACAAGTGAAAAATGTGGGGGAGAAGAACAATAAAGGAAATAGGAAAGAGTGCACAATCTCAAGGGGGGATTTTTGGAGAAGAGTTAGTTAGGTTGATGGTATTATTTTTCACATCATGTGTTTCCATCAATGCCAAAGGGGGAGATTGTTGGATGTTGTAGTTATGTTGTTGATATGTGGTTTTTATTGATGTCAACACTATTGGAATTGGGGTTTTTGAAGGTTGTATATGTCAAGGATATTGAGATAATTATAAAAAAAATATAATGTAGGCAGCCAGTGGAGCTGAGAAGGTCGAAATGGTGGAAAGATCCTTAAGATACTAATCGAAAAGTTTTCTTCAAAGGGTTTGTTGCTAAACCTTTCTAATATTTTGTCTGAAAGTTTTAGAGGTTCACATCAAGATTTGTTGAAGATATGAAGATCTGTGTGCCTACAGTTATTTAGTTTTTGTAGATGGTTTTCTTGGATGAAGCGGAATAAATTATGGAAATTTCATGTATTGTGCATGTACTTGTGACATTCATGGATGATTCTAGATCGTGCTTTATCCCTGTTGTACATCCACATTGATCAAAGTGTTTATGAACAAAGATTTTTCCAATGTGTGTTTCATTTTTCATGTTCTTAGCCAACATGATGGTGTTAGCATGTTGTGGATCCATGCAGATTAATATTTTATTGTTTGGAATATTTGGAGGTGTTTGTTTTGATCCTCACTATTTTGTGACTAACTTGGGTTGGTGTGCATTTAAATTTATTTATCTATTGAGGCCGATATTTATAAATTATTCTTTATTTGTGGCCAATTGGATAGTGGATGTTGTGAACCCCTACACCTGCAATTGCACAAAGAAGTCAAACATTGTTAGTGTTAGATCAAAATGCATGCAAACAATGAGGGATTCCCCATGAAATCCATTTATTCAAACTTAACTAAGAAATGAAGAATACAAGTAAATTTCAAACAAAAGAGTGTGTTAATCCTAATTAAGCTAATAACATGATGATTCCAAGGGGGAATTGGTGCCAATGGAGTGTTGCAATTGGCCCTTTCCCAATTCCTATATGCAAATGTGCGTTGATTGAATCAATGGTCAAATCTCAAGATTTGAGCATAATCTTATTGCAAATTTGAGAAACTGATGGATGATTGTGAGCAAAGAGCAAAATTAGTTCTCAATTGGAGAGAGTAACTTTGCATATGAATTGTGGATGAAGATTGAGGAGAAGAGTGAGTTTGAGCAATGTGGGATCATTCAACATCCAATGGCCAAGTGCCACTTGTCAAGATGTGAATGGTTGATGGTTGTGCACATTTTGATCAATGTGTATGATAAATGCCATGAGATTCAAATTTGAATTTGAAAGTTGGCAAGTTTAGAGGGAAGGGAAATGGAGTTAATGTCACTTGGCTCAAGGATAAGGACATGTAAGAGGCATTAAATGCCTTGTTGGAAGTACCCATCCTATTTGAATTTGAATTCAAATTAAGAGAATATTCCCTTTTGATGCCATGTGAGGGAAAATAGATGAATTAATAAATCAAAGTAATTGATTTATTGTGCAGTGAGAGTGATTGACTTAATCAAGGATTTGATCAATTTAATGAAGAATTAGATGATTTGACAATTTTGACTCAAATAGATGAATTAATTTAAATAAAAAATTGAGAGGAAATGATTTAATCAAATAAATGATTTGATTTATTTAACTAAGGAGAAATATGTTAGATTAAATCAAATAAGGTTTAATTTATTTAATTTAATAAGAGGAATTTAGAGAGTTTAATCAAATAAAAAGATTTATTTAATTAAACAGATATGTAAGGTCAATTAAATTAAATTGATTAATTTAATTACTGAAAGGGGAAGACTTAATCAAATAAATAATAATTTATTAAATCAAGAGATAGAATATGATGAAATGCTAAGAGTATGATTTAGGAGGAAATGTCATTAGTAATCTGGATCAAGTGTGCTAGATCGAGAATGCACATTTTCCATGTCTACATTTTGCCCCTCTTTGAAGCAATGTACTTGTTGCATTGATTCAAAGAATAAACTGTTGTGATCAAAGTTCAAAATTTCTCGATTTTTCAGATGCCCCACTATTGCCCCAGCTAAAGGATTATGCTGGTATATTGCCCCCTCAAGAGATTGAGTGCAAATTTTGATTTTCCGATCGAGATCACGATAAAATGCGAGAGGAGTGGTTCTATTGATCAAAGGACATAAGATAATTCTTTGATGTAGATAATTCTGATGATGTATAGATAGTCATCGGCCATGGATAGCCTCGTGTATATTTTGATACAACACACCGATTTTAGATAGAAATGTTAGTGAGGATAGAAGAATAAGAAGAATAAGATGAATAAGATGGGTAGAAGGAGGATCCACACAAGTTCACATTATTATCGATGATGATGATGATTTGTATTACTAAGAATTGGGATTTTCAAAGGGCCAATTACTTTATGTTTGATAACATGCATAGGTACGATGCATCAAGGTATAAAGGACCAGGATGGTGTGGTACCTAGTGTGATGGACTTTGACTCGACAATCAGATAGGAGTACTCTTGTTCATACTTGACAAACATAACCTTATTCAGAATGCAGTTTAGATATTCCAGACATCTCGGGCCAAAACATAAAAAGGAAAGCATTCTTATGTGGTCAACAAGACGGCTAAAACATCCTCCCTACACACAAAACAAAGTATGCATGACGAAGTTATTTTACAAGAATATCCAACAAGCACAACAGATAAAAAGATAATGATCGTTGCCCCATTCCTTTCTCTCTAAGCCTATTTTGTTTAGGCATCATTGAGAGGTCCTTGGAATGAGTGCAAAATAAGATAAGTCTAAACAAGACCAAGATAAAGTAAACAAAGAAGCTAATGTTCTTCATACCGCTAGCCAAGGCTAAACTAATGTGAGGTACCTGATGCTTATGTCCATCATGGGAAGGATTCATCCTAGGACATGTAGTGATCAGGGTTTTGGTGAGACTGATTGAGTGATAAGCTATTGATACTCTGAGTTGACCAACTTGCTGACTTACTGATCTAGACTTTAAGACTTTGATGATTAAGGTGTTCACTTTTGAACCTGCTAGACTTGCTTCTGACTGACTCACCAAAGGGTGAAAGCGATGATGCTTTATTATGAGTGACAATTATTGCGAGTGAAGGCGAGATGAAATGGATGCACCATTTTGGATTTTTCAGATATTTTGAGGCTATTTTTGGAATTTTAAGATGTTTTACAACTTTTTTTGGTATTTTTGAGATTTACGGAAAATGGACTAACCTAAAGACCTATCCTAGGGGTCTTGGGAGCTGATCCATAGATTAGCCTTGCCTACATTATACACATAGAGACCATGTAATTTGACTAACAACAAACTTGACTCAATAAAAAGATGGACGGGCAAATGGATTGCCAATGTGACGGACGCCTAAAGGACTGACCTAAATGATGTGAAAACTAGGTGGGCAACAGATTGCCAAATGCGATGGATGCCTAAAGGACTGACCTAATTATCTTGGGGGATGATCAAAGATCAACCTTGCCTACGTTCAAGCTCAGAGATGATGTAGTTCGACAAGGTGAAAGACTGAAAAGACTTGATGATGAAATTTTTTTGATTTTTCTGATGAAATCAGGAAGAGCACAAAAGATATACACAAATCTGATCCATTGCCAGTTTCAAGGACATGCCCCAGCATTTAAGCAGTAGACTAATTCGATATAGGTAGGACAAACTGACCTTAGGAATATACCAAGTAGTTCTATGGTGGAATATGATATGGGTATCAGTTCAAGCTATGGTATGGATGCGAACGAATGGGTGGATAGATGAGTGATGGAATGAGTCATGCAGATCTTGATAGATGGGGAGTGCCTTACTTACACTTGGTGCCTATTTGCTAGGTTTTCACCAAGGTACTTGCCCAAAGCACCACCAAAGTGGTTTTCACTATAGGACAAATTTTTTCTCTTTACTATTTTCAATCCTTTTTCTGATTTTTTTGTTGTCACCAAGATGCCTGTTTGCCAGGTTTTCATCGAGATGACCATTTTTTCAAGACTTTTTCTGATTGTTTTTGTATTTTCTGGTTCTATACCTTGCAGGATTTAGACATAAAACTTTTTGAGGTGAGAGCTATTCATGGGCTCTTGCAGGGGTTCGCCTTTTAGTGTCAATAACTGGTATGCCCCCAATTTGTAACTTGCAGTGATGATGAAGGGTCCTGGCCAGTTGGGTTCAAACTTTCCCTTTGTATCTGGATTTGGCACATTCTTTTGGTTTTCTTTCAGCACGAGGTCACCAACTTGGAAGGTACGTTGCCAGATCTTCTTGTTGTAGCTCCTTTTTAGGCGATTCTGATACACTTGTAGATGATTAAGGGCATCCATGTGCCTTTCATCTAGTAATTCTAGCTCATTGAGTCTTGTGACCCTGTATTCCTCGTCTATGATGAGGTTTTGCAGTGATATCCTTAGTGATGGAAGCTCGATCTCAATGGGGAGTATGGCCTTTGATCCGTAGACCAGGGAGAATGGTGTGGCACTTGTCGGCATGCGGATGCTAGTGCGGTAGGCCCATAAGGCAGGATTTAGCTGTAGATGCCAGTCACTACCAGAGTCATTGACTATTTTCTTGAGGATTTTCAAAATGGTTTTATTTGTAGCTTCTACTTGGCCATTGCCTTGTGGATAGTATGGAGTGGAAAAACGGTGTTGGATTTTGAATTTTTCACATAAATCATGGACATCCTGATTCTTGAAGGGCATCCCATTATTAGAGATAATGGATTGAGGGACACTGTATCGGAAAATGAGGTAGTTTAGGATGAACTTGGATATTTTTTTTCCCGTGATGTAGGTCATGGAAATTGCTTCAACCCACTTTGTGAAATATTCGGTGGCGGTGATAATGAATTTATGGCCGTTGGATGAGGTGGGCGAGATTTTACAAATGAGATTGAGCCCCCAATGTGAAAAGGGCCAAGGTGTAACAATGGGATGCAGTTCTTGAGATGGTGCATGAATAAGGTCTCCATGTTGCTGCCATTGCAAGCATTTTCTAACAAAATTGTGTGCCTCTCTTTCCATCATCGGCCAGTAGTACCCTGTTCTCAGCAACTTCTTAGCCAAGGTCATACCACTCGAATGTGAACCACATGTGCCATTGTGTACCTCAGTCAAAGCAGTCAAGGCCTCCTCAGGTTTTAGACAACGTAACAAGGTCCCATCGTTGCTTCTACGGAAGAGGGTCTCTCCTAGGATGACGAATCGTGAGGTCCTTTTGATGAAAGTGCGTTTTAGGTTAGAGGTGATGTCAGTGGGGAGGATTCCTAACTTCAGGTAGGTGTATATATCATGGTACCAAAGATCACCAGGACCAATGAGTTCACACATGTATTCTGATTCTGGTACCTCGAATGTGGGTACGAGAAGCTGCTCTATGAGGAATTCATGTTTTGAGACATTGCGGGGGATGTCCAGCAAGGATCCAATTGTTGCCATTGCATCTGCTGCTCTATTGTTTGTCCTTGGTATCTACTCAAAGGTGATGTCAATGAATGATTCTTTTAGGCTTCCTACCACCTTTTTGTATGGTGCGAGCTTATCATCCTTGGTTTGGTATTCATCGTTGAATTGGTTGATGATAAGCTGCAAGTCCCCATAGACCTTTAGTGCCATGATTCGCCACTGTACTGCAATCTTGAGACCTATGGTCAAGGCCTCGTACTTTGCAATGTTATTGGTGCATGGGAATGCCAACTTGTAGGACCTGGGAATGCAATCTCCTTGCGGGGTGATGAAGAATACACCCGCTTCTGATCCATGTTGTGCATGTGAGCCATCAAAGTATAACTTCCAGTGGTCTACTGCATCAAGGTTGAAAAGGGATTCATCTGGGAATTCTGATATGAGTGGGTTATCTGTGTAGAGGGGCGCTTCTGCAAGTTGATCCGCAATGACTTGTCCTTTTATGGCTTTTCATTCTACATACTCGATATCATGTTCAGATAATATCATTACCCATTTGGCCATTCTACCTATAAGCAATCCTTTAGACAATAAATACTTGAGAGGGTCTATCTTGGCGATTAGCTTGATTTGATGTGCTAGCATGTAGTGTCTAAATTTCTGTGTTGCAAACACCACTACTAAGCAAGCCTTTTCTATTGGTGTATAGTTGAGCTCGTGTCCCACCATTGTTCTGCTGATGTAGTAGATAGCCCACTCAGTTCCTTTTTCATCATGTTGGGCTAAAAGGGCCCCCAGGGTGACTGTTGTGGCTGATATGTATAGGATTAATGGTTTCCCCGCAATGGGTGGCATCAATATAGGTGGTGTAAGTAGATATTCTTTTATTTTTTTGAATGCTTGCTCGCATTTGTCGTACCATCTGAAAGCTACTCCCCTGTGAACTAGGTGTGAATAGGCGATCTGCTTATCTGCCAATTGTGCTATGAATCTTCGAATAGACTGGAGTCTACCTTGTAATCCTCTGAGCTATCTTAATGTCCTGGGTGCCTCCATGTCTAGGATTGCCTTAACCTTGGCTAGGTCCACCTCTATTCCTCTCATTGAAAATATGTATCCTAGGAGCTTTCCTGATTGTACCCCGAAGACACATTTCTTAGGTTTTAGCCTGACTCTGTATTTTTCCAGTCTGTCAAAAATTGCCCCTAGAGTTGCTATGTGATCTTGCCTTTTCCTTGATTTAGCCAATATGTCATCTACATAATCTTCAACTGTTTTATGGATCATGTCGTGAAAGATTAATGTCATAGCTCTCTGATAGGTAGCCCCTACATTTTTTAACCCGAACGACATTACGTTCCAACAATAAGTGCCCCAAGGACATGTAAAGGCAGTTTTATGCTGGTCCTCCTTTGCGATCATAATCTGATTGTACCCTAAAAAGCCATCCATTAGGGATAGCATCTCATGTCCAACAGTCATATCCACTATCATGTCAATGTTGGGTAGTGGAAAATCATCCTTAGGAAATGCTTTGTTTAGGTCTCTGAAATCTGTGCAAATGTAGATGCCCCCATTTGGTTTTGAGACAGGTACAAGATTTGATACCCATTCTGGATAGTCAATCGGGCGTATGAAGCCAACATCCAGAAGTTTTTGTAGCTCAATTTTGAGGAGCAAGGCTATTTGTGGGTGCATTTTCCTTAGCTTTTGTCTGACTGGTTTCGCTCCTGGGTAAACGGCCAAATGATGAACTACTACTTCAGGGTCCAAGCTTGGCATGTCTGCATAGGTCCATGCAAAATTTACCTTTCTCTCTTTTAGGAATGCTACCAACAATTCCTGTTCTTCTACTAGGAGGGATTCTGCATAGAAGGTAATTTGTGGTTCTTATTTTGTTCCTAAGTTGACCGGGTTGCACTGTTCTGCCAATACTACTGATTTCTCCTAATGTAGAGTTGTAGGGGGGAGATTGAATCCTTCATCCTCCAGTGCCTCAGGGAGGTTTTCACCTTTGGATGCGTCCTTTATTTTTACTGTTTTATGGTTAGAAAGTGCTAGAATGTGGTTTTCACTTAATAACTCCGAGCTTATTCTTGATATTTTCCTTTTGGGAATGAAGGACTCAATCATCTCCCCATAGTATGCCTAAGTGTCTAGGATAATTCCGAACCCTGCTTTGTGATCCCCATATGGAACTGTATCCCTTAGGCCCATGAATTCCGAGAGCGCCTCATCATTTTTGAATGAGTCTAGAATTGGCGGTCCTCGTTGGTCGTGATCGATGAGTTGAGGGTAGACTAAGGTTATTTGATGGATTTGTTGGTTTGACTCAGCGGGTGAGGCACTAATCATGAATCCTCAAAAATTCTTGGTAAGTTCACTATGGCATCCTCATCATCACTACTACAAACGTCAATTATGTCAAATGTGAAGTTATCAAGGGGTAGGCTTGTGGATACGGGTAGTCTAAGGGTAGTTGCCAGGACTTGAGGAGAAGATTTGACTACTTGACTGGGAGTACCTCGGCCACGTACTATTACACTTGGAGGAGTACATCCAAGACCAAGGTTTTGCATTCTTCTTTCCGTAATGATGGGCTCCAGACGTCCATCACTATTCCTTCCAAGGCTTTTGTTTCTATTGTAGCCCATGCCAAACATCATTTGTAACCCTCTATTGGTTTCCTCCATGGGTAGGGTTGGGGTGGGTTCTTCATCATGGTATAACATTCTTGAAATATCTGCCTCGCCAACATTTTCCTGACTTAAATCCCCCCAACAACGGAATCCAGAAGTGTCCGACCTAAGGGCAAGGATAGGTGCTTGAACTAGCTAGGGTTGTCCATGCGACCTAGGAGATTGTGGTAACTCTCCTACAACAAATGCATTCCTCTTCATTCTAAAGTCACCGCATCCATTGTCTTCGATCATGCCTTTGATTTCAGATATGTCAAGAATGGCGGGTGTCTCTGTCACAGAAGTGGAGGTGAGATTGGATGGGTCTATGTATGGAGTAGATGGTCCTTCATCATTTTTTGGCACTTGGGGAATCTTATTAAACTTGGCTTGAAATTTTTTGCAGTAGGAAAAAGGTTCAGGATCCCCATATATAGTGACCTTCTCATTTTGATGTGAGAACTTAATGCATTGATGGTATGTCGAAGCCATTGCTTTCATTCCATGTATCCATGGGCGACCAAGGAGGATGTTATATGGTAGGTCAAGGTCGAGGACTTGACATGTGGTCTCCATAGTTGCTGGACCCACTTGAATGGGGATTTTGATAGTACCATGAGATACTCTTTCTTGGTCATCATATGCCCTTATTGTGATGCTTTTTTTCTTATTGATGGAATCCTCGACAAATCCCAATTTCTTTATGAGTTTTAAAGAAAAAATATTAAGACCTACACCACCATCTACCAGGACCCTTTTGACTTTCTTTTTGTGGATTAGGACTTGGAGGTGGAGTGCACGGTTATGAGATGGCTGTGGAGGGAAATCCTGATCCAAAAATGTAATGAGGTTTGGGGTAATGATGTTACCCACCATAGCCTGAAATTGCTCTGTGTTGAGAGTGGCGGTGATGGTAGACACAACTAGTGCTTCATCCAGGATCTGTCTATGGGCGGCAGAGATTTTTAGTAATTCCATGATGGAGATTTGTGCGGGTGTTCTTTTCAGCTGGTCAATTACATTGTAATCATAGGGGATGGCCTTTGTATTGGAAATGGGGGTCTTAGCAGGTGCCCCCAGCAATGGTAACTTTTCCGCCTCGTGTGGTGACTCCACAGTCATTGTTGGCTCCCTTGATATTTATTACGGTGACCATTTCGTCGACACATCCAAGTATCTCCTCAAATACTAGATTAGCACTAGCATACTTTTGCTTGCCCTTATTATTCCCTTAGTTATTTCCTTGATTGTTCCCCTGGTTATGATTCAACATCGAATTTGTGTATATCTTTAGGTCTTGGTTTCCGGCCAGCTGCTCGATGTTGATGACCTTATCCTCAATGAGGTCTTGGATGATGTTTTTGAGTCTCATGCAATTAGCAGTGGTGTGTCCTTTGACTTTGTGAAAGTCACAAAAGAGATTCTCATTATACCACGATGGCTTGATCATAGGTTTTGTGTACTGCTCGGAATTAGAAATTTTAATTAGATTCTCCTTGACTAGCTTCTTCATTATGGACTCGATTGATTCACCCAGAGCTATGGATTTCTGCTTGGGGGGAAACTTGTTGTGGGGAGGTGGTCCTCCTTGATTTCCCACATTATTGATTTGATTGGTGGAAGATGGTTGTGACTGTGCTACTACCACATTAGTCTGCACATTGTTGTGATTATGATTTTGTGGTTGATGATAGTTTTGGGTATTTTGCTTAGGAGCACCGATGACTACCTTAGTGTCTACTACGCCATCATTTGTAATATTTGTGTTCCTCGACCATGTTCGAGGTTTATCATTGTAGTTGTTAGATGGGCGGTTATCTTGGGGTGGAGTGAATGTTGGTGCACCTCCTCTCACAATAAGGGCTCTTTCAATGTTGAGCACCTTTGGGATCAGTTGATCTTACGATGTAATGCATTGCATTTTTAGATAGAATGCCAAGTTTTCATCTAAATTGGCTATGATAGTGCAAACTTGTTGTTCCTCTGGCATGGTCCAATTGCTCTGATTGGCCTTGGATCGCCATCTTTGCAAGAATTATGCGAATAACTCTCCTTTTTGTTGTTTTAGTGTAGATAGTTCTTCTAAACTAACATCTACACCCATGTTGAAAGCATAATTTTTGAGGAAAGCTTCCACTATCTCTTCAAATGTTTTAATGCCCATGGGTAGGCGAAAAAACCATTCCATAGCTGGACCAGTCAGGCTTCGAGGGAAGAGTCACATTAGATATGTTTCATCATATGCAACCTCCATGCAGTGCACCTGAAATTCCTTGATGTGGTTCTCAGGGTTGCCTATTCCATTGTATTTGTCAAATTTGGGGATCTCGAATCCCTTTGGGAATGACGCCATGGTGAGACTCCTATCGAATGGATAAGGGCACAAATTGCCTGGTGTTCGGGTTGTTTTTTCCACTTGGAGGTCCAACACTTGTTGTGAGAGCAATTTGATCTATGTTGCGACATCCTTGCTTGGATCGGGGGTGGGATGAATGAGTGGTGAGGTGTTGGATGTGTTTGATGGGTGGGGAGAGTACTAGTAGGCATTTTCTATGAGCTTGGTTGTGTGTTTAAAGCCTGATGGTATGCCTGCATTTGTGTCAACAAAGCTTGTTGTTGATCTTGTTGTTGTTGTTCCAACAACGCTTGTTGTTGGTCCATCTGTTGTTGGGCTAGTAAATCTTGTTGTTGGTCTAGCTGATGTTGTGCCAACAATGCTTGTTGTTGGTCGAGTTGTTGTTGTGCCAGTAAAGCTTGCTATTTAGCTTGTTGCTGGGTCTGAAAATCTTGCAGGGCTTGTTGGTATGCTTGGAGATGGATTGCTTGCAATTGCGCTTGATATTGTGCTTGTGCTTGTTGTTGGGCTTGTGCTTGGGCTTGGGCTTCAGCTTGCGCTTGAGCTTGTGCTTGGGCTTGAGCTTGTGCTTGTGCTTGTGCTTGGGTTTGAGCTTGTGCTTGGGCTTGAGCTTGTGCTTGTGCTTGTGCTTGGGCTTGAGCTTGGGCTTGGGCTTCAGCTTGTGCTTGCGCTTGTGCTTGGGCTTGCTACTTTTGTTGGAGTACTCTCTATTGGGTGGCCTTTTGGGCAGCTTGCATCATGATGATGAAGGAATTCGATGTGTTAGCTTTTGGTGGAATTGGCGGTGGATTAGGAATGGTGCTAACTGTTGTGGTGAGTGGGAGGGTGACACTGGTGGTCGGGATTTGAGTCATTGGAGGAGTAGTCGAGATGCTTGGTCCTTGAGATGGCATGCTTTGGGGGATTTGCGGACTAGCTGGTGTATTGATTGTGGTGGTCAGGATGGTTTCCACTTGCGATTGCGATGCTGTCGTCCACAAAGGTGGGCTTGATGTGATGATTGGATTTCCCTGATTTGCGAAGCTAGCAATAGGTAGGGGGGGAAGACCCAACCCAAGAGGTGTTACAGATGCTAGTGGTAATAGAGGGATTAATGGTACGTTCCTTGGGAAGAATGCTTATGTAAATGGGCTGATGATTTCGGTTGCTCTAAACAAATTACCTTCCTCTGGTGAATGAGAGATTTGTATGTCTAGAGGATAAACCGGTGTGGCATGAAAAGTTGAATCAACATGATTATGGAATGTGAGGGGGACATATGGGTGAGATGGGTTTTCCAGAATAGATGTAGCCGGTGTGGGGGTGGTAATTGCTTCTTTATTAGCCACAAGGCGGTGTCTTTGCAATTCCTAGAACATGGCACTCCCCTTGTTCACATTCGGGGAGGTTGGTGTGATGACTGATGTGGTGCAAGGTACTTCTTGGTTGATGTTGGACAATGGGGATGCATCTATACTAGTGCTTGTGTTAAAGTCAGGAGGGGGAATGACCCCTCCTCTTGCTATCGTATTTAGGTATTTGAACATAGCACTAAAAATTTTGTGGTTCTCTGGATTTTGAACCATTTCCATGATTTCAATTTGTGTCATCCCCATGTCCTCATTTGTGATGTCCTCTTGATGACTCTCCTCTTGAGGGTTCTGTGATGATAAGGGAGAGTTGCTTGGGGGATTGCTTGATCCCGCTAGGTTCACTTCGGCATTTAAATGACTCATATCCATAGTAGCTGATATTTATTTGATATTCTCCATGTCCTTGTATTGAGATCTTGTTTGGACCATACAAAATAGGGATTTGTTCGATCCTAATCCCTTAGGTCCAAAAGAGAAGAACTAGGGAAGCTAAAAAATCAAAGATGGTGATAATAATGACGGATTAAATGGATGATGATGAGGGAATGAAACCTTTGGCGAACTTTTGAAGGTGTATGCTAAAATTGTAAGGGCTTTTGAATTGATTGATTGTGATAATTTGACTAGCTGCATTAAGTCAAACAAGATTGTTGTGAAGTTGTTTTCCCTAGGAAGTTGTGTTATCCTAAGGGAACTTGCACAAGTGGATGAATCGACAAAGTGTGTTATGCCAATGTGTTTGAGAACTAATAGTCTTTAAGAAGTTATGTTATCTCAAAGACAATTTATCCAATGGTTGAGACTATGTTGGCTAGTTGCATTAAGCCAAGATATGGTGATGTTGATTTAGCCCTCTAAGTTTAGCTTGATGATTGATTCTAGAGTTCACAAAAGGTTTGATGATGAAATGAGATTTGGTTGATGGAGGAATGGATGAAAATGACAACTTTGATCTTGAACCTTAACCTAGATGCGACTCTCTCTACAAAACTTCGGTATTGAAGAACATGCTAGACTTCTTATGGGAGAAATGCAAACCTTTGAAAAAGTTCAGGATTTTGTTGATAATAAAATGCATATAATGCGGGATTATTCCTTGAAGCCTTTTCATAGAAGTTGTATACTATTCTTTCTCTTACCTCAAGGAGCCCTTCAAGGCGTTGCTCATGAGTTTTTTGACTTATCTTTTTGAACTTTGGCTTTGGACTCTTGATCTTCTGGGAAACCATTGGGAGCAACACATATGCGGTTGAATTTGTCTCTTTCTCTTGGTTAAATGAGGTTCTTTTTATCCAAGACACTTGCTTGTTTAGTTTTTCAAACTATATGTCTAGTGCCCCATTCTCTCTCTCATCCCACAAGATCCTTTGCGTGGAAATCAAGGAAAATAGGGCAAAAGTTTCCTTATGTTTATCCTTATTGGAAACAAATGATGGTAGAACTTGTACACTTAGAAACCTCTAGGAATGTGATCCCCAGGGAAAGCAAGAGTGGGCAAGTTCGTCAATAGGTATTTGTCTCCCACAAGGTGTTTGAAATTTCAAGGTTTGTTTGTGTATGTTCATTTTTTCAAGATGTTTTCAAGATCAAGCAATGTGTTTTTCCAAGCACTCTTTTACACTCCTAGGATGATGAGGCAATACCTTGTTGGGTTCCCACTTGGATAAATCCAGCTGTGCATATCTTGTGTGAATGGCTAAATACTTGACCACACTGGCTCCCCTCCACGACACTCACTTATTCGGGTCAACCAAGCATTAGTACCCATGAATCTCCCATGGCATACTTTCCATTTCTACAACAAGACCGCATGTATGCATGGGGCGGCTTCAAAGGACATGACCTTTTGCACCAATAAGATAGACAAGGTTTTTGGCCTTCTAAAAATTTGGCTCATAATTAGGGTACCCGTTCAGAAGGCCACACGAGAGGCAGGATCAACCCATATAAAGAGTATCACCGGCTTGTCCGTAGAAGCTCCTGTAATGATGAACTTTCTTCACCATTCGAATTTATATACCGGTTGGGAATAGCTTGGCATTTAGCTCATTACCGGTTTGAGTCATTCCCTTGGGTGAGTACTTTTTCCCACAAGGTAGGCCCTCTAAAGGTGTACAATAGCGAGAAAGTGCATTCGTAGTTCGATCATCTTTGTTGAGAAACAAAGAGAGAACACTCACAATGCCTTTTTCTCACACTAAACAAGTTTGTTCAATTTTAAAATGCCCAAATTGAAGTGTGGAGGCAATCTTTTTGACAAGTTAATATCACAAAAATGCTTTCGATTCTCAAGATCGCTATAAAGCGCGAGAGAGGCGCATACGCATTTTGATGATGTTAATTTGTAAAAAAGTTTGCAAAACATGAAGGACACTTGTTCATTTTAAACCTCAAAGCAATAATGAATTCTTTTTAAGCACCAAATAGAAGTGTGAATTTGCCTTTGTTCAATTGTTACCTTTTAAACCAAATCTAGTTTGTTTGCCTAAGATTCTTTTTATCCCCTTGGTAACTTTTGAAAAGAAATTTGATTTGTAAATTTTAGAACCCAATTGAAAATTAGTATCGTAAGATCAATGAACTTATCAAATTCTTTAATGAGTGTTGAAAAAAACTTTAGTGTTTAAAAACACTTTGTACAAAAATAAGCATGATATCATAAATAAAAGTTTGCTTGTTCTTTTTAGATCCGAAAAGAATTTTAGTGTCCTAATAGCATGAAGGTAATAAAAATCCTTAAAAAAAGTTATAATTCCTCTCAAGAGTGTTTAAAAACACTTAACAACAAAATTTTGAAAATGTGTATTAGCCATTTGTGGCGCAACAGAGCAGATGTGGCTCAGAATATCAAATGCGGTGTGTAGAAGAGAAAATGTGGCTCGGAAAAGCAGATGCAACTCACAGAAGATCAAATGCGGCTTTGTCAATAAAAGTGCGATAACAAAGCGAATGCGGCTCTTTAAAAAACATATGCAGCTCATCCTGGCAAATGCAGTGCATAACGAAGTAGATGTGGTTCGGTTGATAAATTGTAGCACGACAACAGAGCAAATGTGATGTGGACGATAGGATATGACAGGCAGATGCGACGCATGGGAGAAGATGCGTCTTTTAGCAGACAGATGCGGTGCAGAAGAGATTATGCCTAGTTTTAGCAGGTAGATGCGGTGCAGAAAATCATATGCGGTGTTTCATAAAATAGATGTGGTGCAACATAGCAGATGCATCGCAGAATTTTCCATTTGCGTCATTTTGTACCTGCATATAAAAAAGGCACGATTTTAAAAAAAAAAAACATGTTTTAGAACTTCAGGCCCTCCTTCTAGCGCCAAAATGTGAACCCCTAAACCTGTAATTGCATAAAGAAGTCAAACATTGTTAGTGTTAGATCAAAATGCATGCAAACAATGAGGGATTCCCCATGAAATCCATTTATTCAAACTTAACTAAGAAATGAAGAACACAAGTAAATTTCAAACAAAAGAGTGTGTTAATCCTAATTAATTTAATAACATGATGATTCCAAAGGGGAATTGGTGCCAATGGAGTGTTGAAATTGGCCCTTTCCCAATTCCTATATGCAAATGTGAGTTGATTGAATCAATGGTCAAATCTCCAAAGAGATTTGAGCATAATCTTGTTGCAAATTTCAGAAAGTGATGGATGATTGTGAGCAAAGAGAAAAATTAGTTCTCAATTGGAGAGAGTAAATTTTCATATGAATTGTGGAAGAAGATTGAGGACAAGAGTCTTCAATTTATAGATTTCAAAAATTGGAAGAAGAGTGAGTTTGAGCAATGTGGGATCACTCAACATCCAATGGCCAAGTGCCACTTGTCAAGATGTGAATGGTTTATGGTTGTGCACATTTTGATCAATGTGTATGATAAATGCCATGAGATTCAAATTCAAATTTGAAAGTTCGCAAGTTTAGAGGGAAGGGAAATGGAGTTAATGTCACTTGGCTCAAGGCTAAGGACATGTAAGAGGCATTAAATGCCTTGTTGGAAGTACCCATCCTATTTGAGTTTGAATTCAAATTAAGGGAATATTCCCTTTTGATGCCATGTGCGGGAAAATAGATGAATTAATAAATCAAAGTAATTGATTTATTGTGCAACTTGCAAAATCTAGAGGATTTTAGTGAGAGTGATTAACTTAATCAAGGATTTGATTAATTTAATGAAGAATTAGATGATTTGACAATTTTGACTCAAATAGATGAATTAATTTAAATCAAAAATTGAGAGGAAATGATTTAATCAAATAAATGATTTGATTTATTTAACTAAGGAGGAATATGTTAGATTAAATCAAATAAGCTTTAATTTATTTAATTTAATAAGAGGAATTTAGAGAGTTTAATCAAATAAAAAGATTTATTTAATTAAACAGAGATGTAAGCTCAATTAAATTAAATTGATTGATTTAATTACTAAAAGGGGAAGACTTAATCAAATAAATAATAATTTATTAAATTAAGAGATAGAATATGATGAAATGTTGAGAGTATGATTTAGGAGGAAATGTCGTTAGTAATCTGGATCAAGTGTGCTAGATCGAGAATGTACATTTTCCATGTCTACAGATGTAAATTTGTGTAGCCGATATATATATGAGATTTTTTTTCCTCATTGAGAGGTAGTTTTCAAGTGTACAAGTGGTGTGCACGTGCGAATAAAGGTCAAATCATTCATGGGAAAAGAGAAGTGTGGAAGAGTGTGTACAAGTTTTTCTGCCCCTATTCAAAACTATAATTAAGCTTTTATAGAAGCTAATTTTCTAGTTCAACTTCATCAGATGGATTTAATATGATTATTGTATGTAAGGCAGTGAGCCTTCCTTTTAAGTAGTGTGCTCTAGGTAGTGTGCCTGAATGCAAGTGCATTTGTTTTTATTTTTCATTATACTTCTAATTGGGTATAATCTTATGGACTAACATCCATCATGATTTTCCCCCAATAGGATTTCCACATATAAAATATTGGTATTCATATGTCTCTAATGTGTTATTGATTCATTCTTAAGCTACTAATTATCAAATCTGAAATCTAAGGTTGATTAATGTTGGATAAGTCTGATTTTGGTAACAAATGATTCATTTCCCCCTCTCAATTGTCTATCATTTTTTTTCCATCAGATAGAACATGATCTATAAATGTCCAAAAATACTTTAGCAACATATGCAACAACTCATATTACTAGAAACACATTATCTTATTTCTTGAACACTAGTTATAGTAGAAAATTAGCTGTTAAAACACAAAAACTTATAACTTTCTCAAATCTTCATGCGCACCTCTAAAACTTACAGAGTAGAAACTAGATAGTTTTTCAAAAAAACCCTTTAATCCACAACATCTTACCTTCAACATACTAAAATTTCCAACACACTGATCTTTGTTGCTTCACAAACAGCCTGTAACATATTTTATTACAATTTTCTAAATATTCTCGACATATAGAGTCTTAAAGACATTAATGCTAATAGTGTTGACATCAATGAAAATAACCTATCAAAAATATAACCGCAACATCCAACAATCTCCCCCTTTGGCATTTATGGCAACGCATGATGTGGAAAACACCATCAATGCAACTAACTCTTCTCTAACAATCTCCCTTTTTTTACATTACTCTTCTCCCCCTTTGTTCTTCCAAAGTTTTTAACATTGTTCTTCTCCCACTTTGACATCAATGGAAAAGGTACACAAGCTTTGAACCACATACTTGAATCATATGACTACTCCCCTTAAGTAGCAACCACGACAACATCAATCAGAATCAAGATATGACTATGAATTGCATGGACTGATGCAATGTCTTTCATCTTAGTTCTGATTAGAAGGGGTAATCCCCCCTAACTTCCCTCTGAGAGACCCAAAAGTATCCTTGGGAAAAATCTTAGTAAAGATGTTTGCAATCTATTCCTTAGTAGGCACATACTCCAGTCTGATTTCCTTATCACTCACTTTGTCTCTCAAAAAGTGCTACTTGATAGATATATGCTTGGTCTTTGAATGCAACATCGGATTATTAGAAATGTTTATATCACTTGAATTATCATAAAATATGGAAATAGGTTCAACATACACAACTCTAATATCTTTCAACATCTGCTTTATCCACAATACTTGAGTACAATTTTTAGTGGCAACAATGTATTATGCCTCTATAGTAGATAAAGAAACAACATTCTACTTTTTTACTTAACCATGAAATCAACCTTTTTCCCAAGAAGAATGTGCCACCACTAGTAATTTTCATGTCATTCACATCTCTACCCAATCAGCATTAGTAAAGACACTCAAAGTAATATCATCATCTTTAGGATACCATAGGCCAAAATAAACTATTCCTTTCAAGTATCTAATTTTTTTTTCATAGCAATCACATGAAATTCCTTAGGATCGGCTTGAAATATAGAAAAAATGCATACAAAATTCATGATGCTAGGTCTAGATTGAATCAAATAAAGCAATCCACCAATCATTGATCTGTATCTAGTCTAATTTGCATTCAGAGAATCATCATCTTGTGTCAAGTTACATTCGGTCACCATGGGTGTGTTGACTGGCTTTGAATCTTCCATACCAAATATCTTTAGTAGTTCTCTCACATACTTGGACTGAGATATAAATATTCCTTTATCTAATTGAGTAATTTTCAATCCCAAAAAGAATTTTAGCTCTCCAATCATTGACATCTCAAACTCATTCTGCATCTAGATAGCGAACTTCATGCACAAACCATAATCTCCTCCAAAAATGATATCATCAACAAAGACTTCCACAAAAAAATCCTTATCATCATCAATTTTGAAATATAGATTACTATCAATAGTACCTTTATTAAATCCAAACTTCAGAAAATACTTATGCAATCTGGCATACCGAGCTCTAGGGGCTTGTTTGAGTCCATACAAAGCTTTCTTCAACTAACATACCATATCTCCTTGATCAGTCAACTAAAATCCATCAGGTTGTTCAATAGACACCTCTTCTTCTAATTCACCAATTATAAATGCTAACTTTACATCCATCTGATAAAATTTTTAGTTCTTGTAAGCAACATAAACAATAAATAGTCTCACAACTTCAATTCTAGCAACATGAGAAAAAGTTTCTTCAAAGTCAATTCCTTCCATCTAAGAGTATCCTTTGCATACGAGTCTTGCTTTGTTTCTAATAACTTCACCTTGGTCATTCAGTTTGTTTCTAAAGACCCATTAAGTTCCAATTACTTTTTTGTCTGTAGGTCTAGGAACAAGAATCCATGTATTATTCTTCTCAATTTATCATAGTTCTTTTCTCATTGCTTCAATCCAATTCTCATATTTTCATGCTTCATAGACATTACTTGCCTCAGTCTTTGAAACCAAACAATATTCTTGTACAATTATTCTCCTAGTCTAGACACCTTTGTTCTTGTCTCCTATAAGCTGATTTTTTGAATGATTTAATCTCACATACCTTGGAGTCTTAGAGTGTTCTTTAATTTCAAGCTCTTGTGATCTCTCTTCTATTCTTTCACTAGTCTCTCCTTCTTGATCTTCTTGATTCACCAGATAGATTTGAACTTGATTTGAAGTCTGAATTTTGTTAGTACTATCATTCTAATCATAATAATCATATCCATGGATTCTGGAGGGTCTAGCAATGTATTCATCAACCTTAACATTTGCACTTTCAACCATTTTCTTCAATCTCTTATTGTAGCACTGGTAGTCATTACTCTTAGTAGAATAACCGAGAAATATTCATGTTATGCCTTGCATATCCAACCTATCTTTTTGATTTATTCAAAATGGGTCCCCCTTTGTTTCTTTTCCTTGTGTCTTTTCATTTGGGACTTAGGAGTTGTTCTTTTCTCCTAAGTCTTTTGTTTTTATTCTTTTGCTTTAGCGAAACCAGAACCAGAATTGACCCTTAACTTGGAATTTGCTTAGGTTGCATCTTGACCCAGTCTCGATCCCACTCTTGCTTGTTTACTTGTGTTATGTTTTGGTTCGTGTTGTTTTCTTTTTGCAAGGTCAGATCCGGGACAGATCTTGAACTTAGAACTTTTACAAGTTCCAAAATTTTCTCCCATCCCACCTCTACCTCCGCCTTTGTCTTTTATCCATTTTGTCTTGTTGTCTTTATTTCATTATTTTTATTGTTTTCTTCTTCCTTGGTTGAACCAAAACCAGAACTAGAACCAAACTGGGAACTTCGTAAAAGTCCCTTGGTCAGCTCCAATCTTGATCCTTCCACTGCTTTCTTTTCTTTAATTTACTTATGTTATCCGATAGTTGTGTGTCTATTCCTATCGTGATCTAGCACTCGACCAACCATATTAATGACATTATTTGCAGACCCTCCACATGCGTGAAATCAAATTTTAACCTAAATTAAGGTTAATTTGCTTGGTATTATTATTGTTTTAAATAGTGATATCAAACCAAAGCTAACAAAGAAAAAGAGGATCAAAATTTGTTCAAGGAGCAAGTATATGCGGATATGGATCAAATATCAACCTATTGAGTAGTGTTTTGAGGTAGGTGGGTTTCTCTTTCACCTCGTTTCACTTTTTTTTTTTTTCATATGTTCTTCGCTTATCCACGATTGATTCTTGTGAATCTTCGCTTAGGGTTTGTGGTTTTTTGTTTGGTTATTTTTAGTTTTCTTTTTTTAGTTTTTTTGGTTCTCTTTTCATGTTTTTTTTGGTTTGTTTTGCTTGTCACGATCATTTTCATATTTGGTCGTGTTCGTACTGTCGTGTCCTAGGGTTTTGGGGTGTCGTTTTCGAAGGATTTGAAGGTTCTTAAGAGGTTTCCAATCTTTTAAGTCAGTCATTGATCCTTTCTCATGTGTTGGCTTGATGTTTTCGTTTAGGATTTTGATGCCCTAATTTCCTAAGTCAATAGGGTAAGTAGGCTAGGGATTTCGTGCTTCATTTAGATTTAAAATTGTGCCCTAATTAGTCATTTCCCTTCGGTCATATGAGGGATGAATTTGTACTATTACTCTATGCCTCCTCGACTCGTCAAGTGACCTTATCTTAAGATCATTATGAGTGCTTAGGTAACACTTCTCAGGATGACATCATGTTTGATGATGGCGGGCAGAGTCAGATCCAAGAAAGGATTCAATCCATAAACATTGTTGGTAATATTCTAGATTCATTTTCGAACGTGCTCTCAATGACATTTAGGCTATAAAGCATATTTTACTCTGGCGAAAGCAAAACTAGAGTAGGAACAGGATTTTTAAACTTCCCAATGTAAAGAATCTAGTTTTCAATCTCGTCCTGATCTCAATAACCATTCCAAATCTAGTTCCAATCCCAATATGTAGTTTGTTCTAGTCCCGATTTTGATGATGACTTCAATCCTTCCAATACTTAGAGATTTATAATGATGATTCTTGTCTTGGTCCCGCCTTCAATGAGTGGTTAATTTTGCTAATTATGTAGAGACTACATGAAGAAACATAGAGTAAAATTGAAGGCGAGCTCTCTAATAGTAGTTTTTATACTTTCCATGGATCTATTCTTGGGTTGTCATGTAGGAAGTGAACGATATCAGGAGCCTCTACAGAAACTTCACAAATGGAAGGCCAAGCAGTTGAAAGTTCAAAGAAATTAAAGCCTAAAATGATAAAAGTAGAACAACTGCCTTATACAATGAGATATAAACACTGAATGATCACTCCCATAGCTAGGAAGTTGGATTCAAGGTGGGAAAACATCACATACACCAACTTGGGAACATTTGATTGTGAAGATCTGGTTGAAGAAAATTTTGCAAAGCAAGTTACTAGGAGGACAAGGAGGATAGTTCAATCTGGAATTTCTCATGTCACGTTCTTCCCTCTGTCATTCCAATGCCCAAAGCTGATCTTAGCTGCAACATGATCCTATAATGCAGTATCAAGGAAATGCATGGATCAACAAGGAAATTTCAAAATTAACTTATCCCCACAAATGATGATACTAATGTTCAATGCACCTGCGTCAAAGAATCCAAGGTTGTTGACAAAGGTATATGCATTGCGAAGATTCAATGAGAACAAAGATGTCAACATGAACCACATGAATAAGATGTGGTTAAGAACTAAAAATAAATCTTTGACTAAGATGCCTGACTAGCCCAAAAGGGGAGATTTCAAGAAGGAAGTCAATGACTTGATCTTCATGCTCTCTAGTGTGTTTGGGAAATAGGACTCTGCATACTTCAAGGAGTGGATGTTCCCATTCATTGAAGCTATCTTTGATGCTAGGAATAATTTTGATTGGTGTATGATCTTGTTTGACACCTTGCACAATCAGATGATAAATTTAAGGCAAACAAAGACCTTCTATATGACTTCTAATGTCATATACGTAACTACACAAATGGGTATCTTCCCAAGATTAAATGTAGTAGGAGTGTTGAGAGAGGCTCCTAGACAACAAAAAGTATAGAACCATTACAATCAACTAACTTTTTAGACATCAAAATAACATTATAGGAGAGTCAATGATGCATTATTGTATGTTATTATCAATAGATTAACTGGTGATGTTGGTTTCAGATTAAGCAGGGATGCCATGACATTCATTACTCAATGGGGACATTGATATATCCAATACCCCAAGTTCTCCTACTTTAGGTTATCAGGGCTTGATGGACATCCTCACCTACTTCCAAGGTGTTGCACTGATAAAATATTCCTCAGGGAGTTTATATATCAAGCATTTAGAGTTAATGTAAAATTCAAAAACAAGCACAAAATCGGGTGCCATAAGTCTCCCATGAAGTTGGGAGAATATTGTTTTCTTCACAATGTGGTTGCAAAATTAGTATTTGAAGAGTTGAGTTATTTAAAGCTAGGAATCTACACATCTCAAAAGCATTTTGACCCAAAGCATGAAATGAATAAGTTTCTTCCCACTATGTTTGAGAAGCATAATAGTTTGTTAGAAGATTATTGGTAGGATTTTTAGGATGAGTATGGTGTGAGGAGGAGAAATTATGAAAGACTCCCTATTCCTTGGATGAGTGAATTTGGAGTAAAGGAATATATTCTTGACACATTGTTAGATGATGGTGCGACTTTGGATCCAACATATGAAGCTGAAAAGATTAGCACCAAGGACTTAGCCCCCATCAATTAGCAAGAACAAGAATCCATTAACATCAAACAAATTTCTAGGACTGTATTGGATAAAAAAATTCAATGGGTGATCCTGAGGATAAAGTAACCAGAAGCTCAATGTTCAAAGAAGAGGAAAGAAGGGGAAACTAAAGGTTACCAAAAATTCAAAAGGAGAACAACTACTAAGGATTGATTGGAGTATCCTCCTCCGATTTCTAGATGAGATATTATTCCTGAGATACTTGCAGAAGAAGCTCTTGAAGCACAAGGTCTGGAAGCTTCAACACTTGGGTAAGGTTCCTCCTCTCAACCTCCCCCTAACTCAACAACCTAGTGAAGAA
>CM021108.1:96529954-96681772 GCA_007115665.2 Sequoiadendron giganteum
GAAGAAACAAATTCTGATGATGATATTATTAAAGATTTTTCTGCTCAAAATATTAAGGAATAAAATGTTCTCACTCCAAAGGATCAGTGGAAGTTGTTTGAAGATGCCAAAAGGAAAGCAGATGCTAAGGTAAAATTTGAAGAATTAGCAAAACAACAAGAAGAAGATGCAAGGGAAAAATTTGAGGCACTGGCTAAACAACAACAAGAATTAGATGCAAAGGCCAAGGATGATATACTTTCCAAACAACATGAGTTGGAGGCCATTGAAAAAGCTAAAGAATTGGCCAGGTAATAAAAGGAGAAGGAAGATCTGTTGCTACAACAAAGGGAAGCTGAGAAAAAGGCTAAGGAAGAGAGAGAAAAGTTAGCTTTGTTTCATAAGATTCATGAGTTGGAGGAAGAGAAGGCCCAAAAAAGAAGAGAACAAGAAGCCCTTGAGGCTAAGTTTAAAGCAATAGAAGAAGCCTAGAGAAAGAAAGATGAGGAAGAATTGGAATTAAAAATAATGGAAGCAAACAAATAAGCTAAAATTGATAGAGAAGCAGCTAAAACATGGCCAAGGGTAAAGGAGTTATAGAAACAAAGGTATCATCTTTTGAAGGAGAGGAGATTAGAAGAATAACCAATGGCCAAAGTTGAACATGAAAGAAAAACAAAGGCTCGAGCTGACAAATTGGAAAATGAGAAAGAGGACAAAGAGAAACAACAAGAGGTTGACTCCCAACCCAAGGCAACAATGTGGCAGCCTATTTCTCTTGCCACCTATTTTGCTCCTACATAGCTAAAGCTCAATCTGGAGAAGAAGAAGATAGTGCAACCACAACCACTTGATTGGGAGGATGTTAGAAAGGAAATAGAAAAGGAGAGGCCAAAGAAGAGAGTCGAGGTTCTTCATTCCATAAGGTTAACAAATGATGGAGAAATTGTGGTTGAATTTTCTATCCCTCTGGATTACAAAGATAAGCAAGATATGAAAATAGGGGATTATAGGCACTGTTAATATTGGAAATCCCACAAGAAATCAACAGATGAACTTGATTGACATTGTTGCTTCTTCTACTAAATCAAGAATGATCCAAGAAAAACAAAAGAAAGATGAGCTTAAACCCCAAGTTGATCAATTGTATAAATTCTTGAAGGATTTATTTTCTCCTATCTCATCACAATCGGATGCCCTAGAGACACCTATTTTGTTGAAGAAGTAAGATGTTGATAATCTGATTGAAATGAGGAATAAGGTACAAATGATCGATAGATGGATTAATAAGTTGAACCAGGAAATATAATAATTTCTTGTTGAAGGTTGCAAGGTTCATAGAGAAGCATTGTAATTGGTCAATGATATGGTTGCACATGTTGAAGATCTTGAAAAACAAGAGGAAGATTATGCAGAGTATGCAAGAAAATTGAGAGATATTAATAAGCTTCCCAAGCAAAATTTGTTGAGCAATCTATCCTAGAAGAGGAAAATAAAGATTTTTGTGGAAAATACCATCAACATCATCAGATTTAGATCTTCATTCATTTTCACTCACATGAATGAGGTGCAACAGACAAGAAAAGATCTTAATGACAAAATTGAAGAATTAGGGGAAAGTTTACTATACTTGCTAATGTGGATTTTCTTAAAATAGACGGACTCCTCCTTGGTAAACTCAAGGAAAGATGGAGTGGAATATTTGAAGAAATGATGCATAAAGGGGATGATGAGGAGGATTTGTTAATGGATAAGCTCATTGATGTCAAGAAAGAACTCAAGGCTGCCAGAAGGGAACTTATCAAGCTTAAATATACAAAATAATTTTCCTCTTCTAAGCTGGCAAGAATAAAATTTGAAGATAGCTAGGTGGATGGGTCTGATGCAAATATGCTTTAAAAATTAATCACCATTTATGATGAGTATATGGAAGAGCAGAAAACATAAAATTAAAGTTGCTACATACATGTTCTCTTGATAGATCAACATCAAGGAGATACACTTAACTAGAAAGTTTCCCTCTCCTAGTTTCCTAGATTATGACATCAGTTCTAAAAATAGAAATCTCATCATGTTATCCTATCCCTTCTTGGACACAAGTTTTTGACAAGGAGTCTTTAATGAGCCACTGAAGATCAAGATGAAGACTCTTCTTACATTATTTCAATCACCCATGATTTGTGGATCTGGGTTGTGATGAGAGAGATTAGTGCTCAATATGTTTATATATACAATGTATCTCCATTTTTTAATGGTCGGATCATTGAAGAAAGATTAGTCACCTAGAGGAGACTTGAGAAATAGTTTTACAGTTTATGGAAAATACACTTGGATACACTTTCTTTACAAATTTTTCAATACAAGTTATGTTATTTCTGGAATATTTTTAAATGATAATGTTAATGAATCATAGAAATTTGTATTCTAGTGAATTTTGGGAATATGTGTTTCTTATTTGATGAAAATCAATAGAAGACTCTGAATTTAAAGCTATTTCATTAATTTATCTATAAATGGGATTGTTTGATTGTTAAAGTTTTATGGTTGTACATTTTAAATTACCACTATGAATGAATATAGTGGTGCATAATAGTCCATGGATTATATCATTTTATAGTTTCTTGGTTACTTGAAAGGTTCATTGTGAAATTTATATGTCTGAATTTAAAGGATGTTATGTTTATGGTTTACTGTTCTATGCTTTGATCTATCTTTTTCTATTTATTTTACACCCCCAAAATGTTAGATTAGTTCACATCACACAGTTTGTGTCCTTTTAACTAGTAGGCCCCTTGAATATTATGGTTGCATGGACTAATGAATGAAACAACACAATTGAGAACCAACTACAAATACCTTGGGAGATAGGTGATTTTAGATCAATTATCTTTTTTAGGTGAAATAGAATAGAGATATTATGTTTAACATTGTTGTCCTATTTTGACCATCAACAATTCCTTCATCACTTCTAGAATCAAAATTTCCTATATCTTCATCAATTCTAATATAAAATTTACTCATAAATATTTTGAAATATTTAATAGTAGACTTGTGACCAAACCATACTTTAAAAGGAATCTTACCAGTATTACCTTTGATTTTTACCCAGTTGAGGATATAAACAACTGTATTCACAACTTCTCTCCAATAGATGTGAGGGACATTTCCTTGCAACATCATAGAAGTATCATGTTATTCTTTTCCACAACTACATTTGTTGTTGAGGGGTCTGTGGTTTAGATAGTTGTCTCTTTATCCCATGTTCTTCACAAAAATAATCAAACTCACCAGAAGTGAATTTACCACCTCTATCTAATCTTAGACACTTAATTTTAGACTTGTCTTTGTCTCAAACATAACCTTAAAGATCTTGAACTTCTACAGTGCTTTAGATTTATTTGTTAAGAAAGTAACCCACATCATCCTAGAGTAATCATCAATAAGCAACATGAAATAAATGTAGCCTTGTAGACTTTTGATTCTAGTAGGACCACACAAGTCAGTATGCAGAAGCTCCAACAATTCTAGTGGGGAGTGCTATCTCTCAAGAGCACATTTTCTCTTTCTAAGAATTAATCTTTGGCCTCCTTAGGGTATGCTTCTCTACCCTACTTAGGGATCACTCCTAGGACCCCTATTCCCTTATAGTACTCTCCACCAACTTCAAACATTCACCATGAGCTCCCATGGGCTCAATTTTGCTAAAAAGTTCCCAAACCATTCTTGGGACTAGGAATAGATCTTCTTACTACTCCTTGTTTGGTTTTGCTCCATTCTGATCCATCTTGGTGGATCCCTTCTTCATTTGGCTATCAAATTCAAGAAACTTAGTTTTTAGGCCTTGTAGCCTTTTTGGTCAATTAGGCCTCCAAAACCCGGTGTTCTTGGAATAACGCCTAAACTTCCTTAACAAACCACCAAAATATTTAGGGATTCCTTCTCTAGACCTCCTAGGCTGCAATATTTTATAGGGTTTAGGCCTCCTTCGTGTCCGTACATAGGCCTTTCACCAAACCCCCTATTGTTAAGGGTTTCTAGGGTTTATGACACTATTTGACCTCTTTCACTTCTTTGAATGCCTTAATGACCTCCTCTACATTTCTCCTTGCATACACATGTCCAAGACACATGCCCCTACACCCCTACACCACGGATTGGCATAAACTAATCCATTTATCAAGTCTTCTTGTTGTTGTTTTGTCCAAGCACCTAGCCAAAATGCCCCTGCACTCACCTAGAGCTTGATGGTTACATCAAATCCCCTACACACAACGACTCCAAAAGCTATATTTACACTATGTACATAGTTTCCTACTTGATTCCAAGTGGCCATGGAAGATTTTCCACTGGAAGTCAAGGGGGGATCATTATTTACAAAACTATCCCTGAACCTGGCAGTGAAATCAAGAACCAAAAGAATTTGCAAAACCTTAACCAGTTAAACTAAATGACTAAACCAAGGTAGCACAAGGTAGGAACAGGTTACAAATGAAAGACTCAAAACATAAGTTTAGTCCTTTCAATCCATTAATTGACTGGATGAAGGCTCTGTAACAGAACTCCAAACAAACTTGCTCTTTTCCAAGTCACAATCTCTTCTTCCCAAATCTCAGTCCATACAATAGCTTCCCCACATATCATATTAGGGTTTTTCTAACCTTATATACCTTATTCCCACATGTTAGGACCCTTAGGTTGGGCTTAGAACATCATTGATGCCATATTCAAACTTTTAGGACAAATTGCCAAGACAACATTGTCAAGATTTGCCTAATCTCCTCATTAAGACTTCCCCAAACCTCAAGGCTCTAAACTAACCTAACTTTTGCACAACACACACATCAATTCAACCTTGGGACTTTATAACCTAGTCCTTATTACCTTGGTGGTTGGATAGAACCACCTACAAGACAAAATTTGCAAAGATCTCTCCAAAAGACCTTAAGGTGCTCCTACACCATTCTCCCCCTATAACAAAAATGTTAAGGAACCTACAGTGTTAAGAACTTCTCATTGATTCCATGCTTCTTGAAATCACTCTCTACTATCCAAGTAGCCTCTGACCCTAGTTGGTGTCTCCACTTCACTAGGTGCTCCATGTATGTCTTGTGCCTAGTCTTCTTCTTCTTCACCCTTGAATCCAAAATCTTGTCAACTTGTGGTATGATCGGGTCAGGTACCTTGAGTTCTTCCACATCCTTACTCACCTCAGCACTATACTATTCCTCATCCATTTCTAGTCCTTTATACTTCACCAAGTCCTTCACATTGAAGATAGGAAAATTGGACATCTCCTTGGGTAACTCTGCCTTGTATGCATTTGATCCATACTTAGCCAGCACTTTACATGGCCCTATCCTTTTCATCTGCAGCTTAATTGGTATACCTTTATGTAGTCTTGCCTTGTTCAAGTATACCATCACCAAATCACTTATTTCAAATTGTATATCTATCTTCCCTTCATCTCTTTTAGCCTTCAACTTCTGCTTAGCCTCCATTAATGTCTTATTTACTAGCTCATGAACCTCTCTCATTGACTGAGAAAAATCATCAGCATGTCCACTGATTCCTTCATAACCTTTTAGGTCTCTCAGCTCAAGTACACCTCTTGGATGTAACCCATATACAATTTCAAATGGACTCTTACTAGTAGACCTGTTTGTGCTATCATTATAGGCAAATTCTGCCTATGAAATGAATTGTTCCCATCCTTGTCCATACTCCTTAGTTAGACACCTCAACAAGTTACCAAGTACCCTATTTATCACTTCTCTCTATCCATCCATTTGAGGATGATATGCTGAACTATGAGACAAGCTGGTTCCCAACCTCCTCCAAAGATTTTTCCAAAAATTTCCCATAAACTTCACATCTTTGTCTACAACTATGCTCTTTGTCCACCCATGTATCCTTACTACCTCCTTGAAGAATAGGTGTGCAATCTGACTTGCATCATGTGTTGTTTTGCATGGGATGAAATGGCTCATCTTGCTGAATCTGTCGACTAACACAAACATATTATCAAAACCAGTCGGTGTCCTAGGTAGCCCTACTATGAAGTCCATGCTTATGCATTCCCATGGTCTATTTTGGATGGTTAATGGCTGATAAAGACTTGCACTTTTTGATGTTCCCTTTGCCCTTTGACACACTCCACATTGCTCCACATAGCTTCTTACATCTATTTGCATCTTTGGCCACCAATAGAACCTCTCCACTAAGTCTAGGGTCTTGTTCAATCCAAAGTGTCCACTCAAACTGCCATTGTGCTTTTCTTGGATAAGATTCTCCCTCATGGAACCTCTTGGAACACAATTATTTCCCTCTAAACAATAGACCATTATGCAAAGTATAATCTACATAGTCACTATGAAAATGATTTTCAAAATTAGTACATACCTTGTAGATCACTGAGAAATCAAAATCCCCTTCATATAGTTCTTTGAATCCTTCAACCCCTATGCTCTGTAGCTGTATCTCTTGAATGGTAAGCAATCTCCTACTAAGGGCATCTACAACCTTGTTGTTAACCCCTTTCTTGTGCTTGATAGTAAAGGTGTATGACTGCAAAAACTCCATCCATTTGATGTGCCTCAAACTGATCTTCTCTTGAGTATTGATGTAGCGTAAGGCCTGATTGTCGGTGTATACCACACATTCTTTGGGAAATAGGTAGTGCCTCCACTTTTTAAGAGCTTGTACTAAAGCATACAACTCTAAGTCATAGGATGAGTACCTAAACTTTGCTTCATTTAACCTTTCACTAAAGAATGCCACTGGCCTACCTTCTTGGCTAAGGACTGCACCCACTGCTATGTTGCTTGCATCACATTCCACTATGAATGGTTTGTCAAAACTTCATAAAACTAGGATTGATTGGGTAGCTATCTCCCTCTTGAATCTTTCAAATCCTTCATTGGCTTCTTTGGTCCACAAAAACTTTTTTTTCAGTCCTCCTTTGATGGTGTCAAGGACCAATGAACAAATTTCACTAAACCTTCTAACAAACTTCCTATAGAATTGAGCTAATCCATGGAAAATCCTAACTTCAGTCCCTATCTTGGGAGTAGGCCAAATGAGAATGGATTCAACCTTGCTCTTGTCCATCTTCAAGTTCCCTTGAGATACTACAAATCCTAGGTAGACTAGCTCTTGCTTCATAAACTCACTCTTCTCAAGATTTATGGTGAGCTTCTCCTCTTGAAGTTTCCTCAGCACAAGTTCTAGGTGCTTCATATTTTCTTCTTTTGTTTTGCTAAACATGAGGATATCATCTAAGTAGACTACCACAAAGACTCTTATATATTCCTTCAAGACCTCATTCATCACCCTCATAAAAGTGCTAGGCGCATTTGTAAGCTCGAATGACATTACTAACCACTCATATAACCCCTATGTGGTTTTAAAAGCTGATTTCCATTCATCTTCCTCTCTCATCCTAATCTAATATTAGCCACTTTTCAAATCAATCTTGGAGTAGTACTTAGCACCCCCTAAATAGTCCATTAAGTCTTCTATCCTAGGAATAGGAAACCTATATCTAATGGTTATCCTATTTATGGCCCTGGAATCAATGCACATTCTCCATTTATCTCCCTTCTTAGGTGCCAACAACACTGGAACAACACATGGGCTTATGCTTTTTCTGATCAACCCTTGGTCCAAAAGCTCCTGAAATTGCCTTGCTATCTCCTTGTTCTACTATGGTGTCATCTTGTATGTAGCCTTGTTAGGAAATGTTTCTCCTGGCACAAAGTCTATTTGATGACTGATTGCCCTCTTAGGTGGTAGTGTATCTAGTGTGCCTTCACAAATGATATCCCTGAACTGAACCAACAATTGCTTCACTTCTGCTATCATAGGTAGCCGACTAGGTGACTCCTCCTCCTTTGGCTTCACCATTATTTCATAGAAAACTTCTTCTTTCTCCTTCATGTCTTTTAGGAATTCCTTTCCACTCATCAAAAGTGCACTGGATTCTGCCTTCTCCATTGTGCCTTCTTCTATCAAAGACTGGATTTTGTAAGTCACTCCATCCTTCTTGAATGAATACTTGTTCTCCTTGCCATGGTGTATTGCCTCCCTATCATATTGCCATTGTCTTCCAAGCAACAAATGGCATGCATCCATTGGTAACACATCACATAGTATCCTATCTTGATACTTCCCTATAGAAAACTCAACCCATACTTGTTCATTGACCAATATATTATGCCCCTTATTCAACCAAGTAACCTTGTAAGGACACAAATGGGGTATCTTGATGAGGTTCAACTTTTGTACTGCCTCCTCTGATATGACATTATCAATAGATCCTGAGTCAATGATGACCTTGCAGACCTTACCTAGTATCTTACACTTGACTCTAAAAAGAGCTCTCCTCTGTTTGTGTTCATCCTCGATAGGTGCTTTGATCAAGATCCTTCTCAACATGAGAATCTCTCCTTTCTCTGAGTCTAAACTCACCTCTGAGTGCTTGGAACAATCCTCTTCTTGGAAATAAGTAATCTTCTTCTCACCTTGTGAAGATGTTGGCTTGTCAGCACACCTATAAGCCGGATGACCCAACTGTCCACAATTGTAACACTTAGTGGAAGCAAAATGAGAACTTCTCCCAAATCCTCCTGATCTACCTCTTCCACCATTGATAGAGCTTCTACCTCTATATCCCCCTCTACTATTTGTCTCCTGGAATTGTTCACCCACCTTAGAATCTCCTTGGCTTCTATTCTCATTTCTCCTTCCACCAAAACCTCCTCTATGTCCACCTCTAGGGTCTCCGCCTCTTCCTTTACCCTTGGTATTAGAATCTTGTTTCTTTTTTTCAGTTTCTCTTCCACTTTAATAGCCATCTGATAGCAACTATGGAGGGTAGTAAGTGTGAAGAGACTCAACTCCTCTTGTATGTTCCATCTAAGGCCATTCAGATACCTAGCAACCTTAATTCTTTCAGTTTCTTGCACTCTAGACCTAAGGCTTAGCTTTTGGAACTCTTCTATGTAGGCAGCTACATCTATTTCTCTTTGTCTAAGATTTTTCCTCTTCTTATGCAATTGGATGTCATAGTCCTCAGGTAGATATTTTTCCTTTAATTTTGCCACAATTGTTTTCCAATTTTCTATTGGATTCTTGCCTTCCTTCTCTCTTTATTCTTGCAAGAAATTCCACCAAGTTAATGCTTGTCCTCTTAACCTTGATTTGGCTATCTTCACCTTTTGTGCCTCTGTAATCCCATTACATTCAAAGTTATTTTCCATTCCTTCAATCCATTCCATAACTAACTCTGCATCCATTCTTCCTATGAAAATAGGGATGCCTTATAGTGCCTTTCCACTTAATGCCTTCAATGCTTTGAGGAAGGGTTCCTTTGCTAATGGAGGGTTAGGTTTGGGTTCTATTTCTTCCTCAACTTGTTTCTTACCCTTGTCTTTGTCCCCTGCTAATTGCACTTTCATCTTTCTTGCCGACTTTGCAACCTCTTCGAGTTTTTGCTTCATCTCCTCCACAACTTCTTCAAGTCATCTATTATTTTCTTGTTGCTTTGTTAAATCCCTATCAAGCTCTGCATTAGTCACCATGGTTCTTTCTCCTATGGATTCACTTCTCTTTGACATACACTTCTCAATTCCCAAGCCTTTTTTTTATGGCTCTGATACCAATTTGGTGGGGAGTGCTATCTCTCAAGAGCACATTTTCTCTTTCTAAGACCTAATCTTTGGCCTCCCTAGGGTATGCTTCTCTACCCTACTCAGGGATCACTCCTAGGACCCTTGTTCCCTTATATTACTCTCCACCAACTTCAAACATTCAACTTTTCTCTCAAATCACCATGAGCTCCCATGGGCTCAATTTTGCTACAAAGTTCCCAAACCATTCTTGGGACTAGGAATAGATCTTCCTACTACTCCTTGTTTGGTTTTGCTCCATTTTGATCCATCTTGGTGGATCCCTTCTTCATTTGGCTATTAAATTCAAGAAACTTAGTTTTTAGGCCTTGTAGCCTTTTTGGTCAGTTAGGCCTCCAAAACCCGGTGTTCTTGGAATAACACCTAAACTTCCTTGACAAACCCCCAAACTCTTTAGGGATTCCTTCTCTAGGCCTCCTAGGCTCAAATATTTTCTAGGGTTTAGACCTCCTTGGTTTCTGTATATAGGCCTTTCACCAAACCCCCTATTGTTAAGGGTTTCTAGGGTTTATGATACTGTCTGACCTCTTTCACTTCTTTGAATGCCTTAATGGCCTCCTCTACATTTCATCTTGCATACACATGTCCAAGACACATACCCCTACACCCCTACACCATAGATTGGAACAAACCAATCCATTTAGCAAGTCTTCTTGCAGCTATTCTGTCCAAGAACCTAGCTGAAATGCCCCTGCACTCGCCTAGAGCTTGATGGTTACATCAACTCCCCTGCTCACAAGGACTCCAAAAGCTATATTTAAACTATGTACATAGTCCCCTACTTGATTCCAATTTTCCATGGGAAGTCAAGTGGGGATCATTATTTACAAAACTGTCCCTGAACCGGGTAGTGAAATCAAGAACCAAAAGAATTTGCAAAACATTAACCAATCGAACTAAATGACTAAACCAAGGCTGCACAAGGCAGGAACATGTCACAAATGAAAGAATCAAAACATAATTTCAGTCCTTTCAATCCATTAATTGATTGGATGAAGGCTCTGTCACAAAAATCCAAACAAACTTGCTCTTTTCCAAGTCACAATCTCTTCTTCCCAAATCTCAATCCGTACAATAGCTTCCCCACATGTAATATTAGGGTTTTTCTAACCTTATATACCTTATTCCCACATGTTAGGACCCTTAGGTCAGCTTAGAACATCATTGATGCCATTTTAAAACTTTTAGAACAAATTGCCAAGGCAACATTGTCAAGATTTGCCTAATCTCCTCATTAAGACTTCCCCAAACCTCAAGGCTCTAAACTAACCTAACTTTGCCACAAAAAACACATCAATTCAACCTTGGGACTTGATAACCTAGTCCTTATTACCTTGGTGGTTGGCTAGAACCACCTACAAGAGAAAATTTGCAAAGATCTCTCCAAAAGACCTTAAGGTGCTCTTGCACCCAATTCATTTGAACAATGTTTTTTGCTTCGAAATGAAATTCTAGTTTGTTTTCCTAACTGTAAGAATTGGCTATGAAGGTACCCACCCAAGATCTAGAGCCCTAATGGAAGCACAAGCATAAGAGAGATAGAGACAATATGACAAGAATAAACTGTATTATGCCAATAATGCATATAGAAACAATGTATGTATCAATGTACAAATGTAGTAGAGACCCCTTGGTTATATAGCCAAGGTCAGAACATAGGAGGGCATAAGATTATGACAAGTGTTGTAATCTTATGACATGAGACAATTGTGAAAAGCTATCACTCCACCTAAAGTGGGAAAGTGATAATGTGATAACCACCACAAAAGGTGGAGATGAATCACATGATATGTCCACGAAAGGTGGGAGTGATAAAGTGATAGCATGATAAGTCCAGCAAAAGTGGAAAATCTCCAACAACTCCTATGTGGTCCCTAAGTAAACTTAACTAAGGTGTAATAATGACCTAGTACAAGGTACAAAAGAATTAATTACACCAACACCCCCCTTAAGTGAAACTTAGGGAGAATGTACACAAATGCAAGATGGGTCCCGACAACTGGGCCATGTTAGGTACCCATGTACAAATGCAATGCAATCTCTCATAAAGCAGAGAAAAGGACAAAACCTAGTGGGACAAAACTCCTCTCGAAAAGAGAGATGAAATACAAAATAGAAATGCTCTCAATGATGAATGAGAAGGTAAAAACCCCATGTGAGGAAAAAGACCCCCCCATAAGAGAGAAGTGGAAGAGAGACAAGGTAGCCCCCCCTCAATGTTGAGTCTCCTGCAATGATGGTAGAAGCTCGACATGGAATGCTGAAGCTGATCCAATCTCATTGAACAACGTTTCTCCCCTTAGGAAGAAACAAAACCAAGAATGTATGCAGGATGTATGATGTCTCTGAATGATGCTCAAGTGTCTCCATGTCGATGTTGAAAGCTGACACACTCCAAACAGACGTTCTAGGCCACACTGCTAAAGAGTACAATCCAACATCTAGTAGAGAAGAATGTAGAACATGATCCAAAGAAAATGATATCCCCTCTAAAGACAAAGAAGCCTCCTCCAAATGTTGTCCAAAAGTATCCACACTCATGTCAAACTGCAAAGAATGATCATGTAGAGAATGAACAAGAGGGTCAGAGTGTTCCCTCAGAACAACTGAAGAAGGAGCATCTTCATCAAAGAGAAGATGAATGTCATCAATGATGTCCCCCAAATCTGCAAGGTGAGACTCCACAAACAAGTCTGAAATACCTGTCAAGAAGCCATCCAAAGTAGTTATATCCGGAAGACAATGTAAATCCTATTGCACTGACTCACAAGGAACCCAAATTGTGGAATCACAAGTATCATCAACTACAATAGTAAATGAATCTGCCAATGCTAGATCACAAGAATCCTTAGCCTCAAGATGTTGACTCATAGATGAAGAAGATGAACCCTCTAAATCTGGATTAGGAGCCATAGAAACTGAAGTCTCAATAGATGTCTCTGGAGGAGGAAAAGGAGAAGGTTCTGTGTCATCAAAACTACCATACCTCTCCCAATCAGCAAGTGTTTTAGCTGTTTTATCATCAATAGGTCGAAACTCTGCAAGTGGAACAAGACAATCTACAACAGGATCCTCTGGGAATGGAGGTTCATTCGAGTCTCCATACATCTCCCAAAGTTTGGTCATAAGATCACGAGGGATCTCAAAATCATCAATGACCATTAGTGTATCAATATTACAACGAATTAATCCCAAGATATGTGTTGTTTTAAATTCCCACACAACTCTCTTCCATTTTGATGAAGGTTTAGGAACTAGCCCATAGAGATATGGAAAAAGATTAAGCCACCTACAATGTGTTAGGATTCCATCTCGCCAAGACTTAAAGTTCCATGGATTTAACCTTATTACAGCAGGATGTTTTTTGATGCCCATATTAAACTCCTCAACTTAGTCACACAATAGACCAAACCCACCCAAATCAATCAATCAAGAAACCCCTGGAGCAGTATCTGATTTGGCACTTTATACTTAGTGCGTTTACAATGGCCACTTGCAAGCCAAGCAAAGTGGGATTCTGATTTTAAATGTTTTACAACAGCCTTAATTAGGCAACAACAGACTCAAATAACTGATACAAAAGATCAAACTGAGATCTTGTCCTTACAAATGCCAAAATAGGCCAAAACTGACCAAGTGCTGAAAGTACAATTTCTGATCACAATCACTACAAACTGATAGCACTAATCTGAAATTCAGGAAAAATCATGCACTTTCAAAAAAAACAGCACCTGAAAAGGAGTTTTTACGAGTCTGAACGGAGCCGTGGAAGTTGCAAGAACGGTGACAACTCAGCTACACCTGTGAGAAACTGAATATTTTGAAAAATCCGTGTATGAAAACAAGAAACTGATTACACCACCATGTAGAGTATGAAAAAATAGCCCAAATAAAAAAAAATTGCTCGAAAAAAGGAGTCAAAATGAGCAAGATATCAGCATTTGAAGTTGAACTGCAAATTCAAAACTGCCAATGGAGAGGGGTGAAAATTTTTCAAAAGGTGGCTGACGCAGTGCTGACGTCATCATATCATAGTTTTAAATTTGACGGCTTCCAGACCGTCGCCGAAAAAGCGCCTGTCGAGAAATATGGCCGGAATATTCCTTTCGTCGTCGGAATCTTCGAAATTGCCAGGAAATGTCCGTCGGTATGTGGTGGGGCCGCAAGGGAAGGGCGGGCCACTGGCCTCCTGCCACATGGCTCCTCGGTGGTGATGTACCCTGCGGGTACGCTGGTGCAGTCTGCGGACTACGCAGGCTGTACCAGCACTAAATAGTGCTTTTTGAATTTTTTTTTAAATGAAATTTTTATTTTGAAAAAATAAACGAAATTTTTTCTATTTTTCAAATTGATTTTTTTTATAAAAAAAGTTTCGAAAATTTTCTAAAATAAAATCATACCGTCGCTCTGCAATTATGACGATCTATACGGTCGAGGAGGGCAAATTTTTTCCAGATGGCTCCGGGCAAAGTTTTTCGATTTTGACGAATTGACAGTCTATCTTAAGGTTTTTGACCATTCTAGACGCAATGGCAGTGTCCTTTTTGACTAAAAATGCTTCGAAAATAGGGCTACCTCCTGGATCTGGCAACCACCCTCGATCTTCAAACCTTTGTAGATTTGGCCTCCAATGTCCAACTGAGACGAAACAAAAGGCAAATCTGACTTTCTCGAACACTCCAGACGTAATGGTGAGCTCAGATCTGATGCAACAAGCTCCCAAAATGCACCTGCAATACCAGGCCAAAAATGGAACCCCCCCCCAAAATCTGATATTTCTATGAAGAAAATGCAAGATTGCACTCAAGATCTCCCCAAAATGGCAATCCAAAGGCACTCTAATAGCTCTGATACCATGTAAGAATTGGCTATGAAGGTAGCCACCCAAGATCTAGAGCCCTAATGGAATCACAAGAATAAGAGAGATAGAGACAATATGACAAGAATAAACTATATTTTGCCAATAATGCATATAGAAACAATGTATGTATCAATGTACAAATGTAGTAGAGACCCCTTGGTTATATAGCCAAGGTGAGAACATAGGAGGGCATAAGATTATGACAAGTGTCATAATCTTATGACATGAGACAACTGTGAAAAGCTATCACTCCACCTAAAGTGGGAAAGTGATAATGTGATAACCACCACAAAAGGTGGAAGTGATAAAGTGATAGCATGATAAGTCCACCAAAAGTGGAAAATCTCCAACAACTCCTATGTGGTCCCTAAGTAAACTTAACTAAGGTGTAATAATGACCTAGTACAAGGTACAAAACAATTAATTACACCAACACTAACTAACATTCCTTGAATATTACATTAGTAGGCTTGACCAACTTAGGAAATTTTTTCACAGCCTATGAGGAACATATCTTGATATTATTATCAAAGTTTACATGGCACATTCTTCTATGCTACAACCAACTTTCATCAACTTGAGAAATCAGACAACTTTTACTAGAAAAATTTAGATGAAAGATGTTACCTTTTGTTTTAGTACCTGAAGCATTTCTAGAACTTCTCAATATGCTACACTTTCCATCTTTGAATTGAATATTATATCCTTTATCAACCATCTGTCCAACACTCAAAAGCATTATGCTTCAAACCTTCAACATAAAGAACATCATCATTTTTACCATAAAAATAAATACATACTCTGCCATGGATTATACCATCATTTTTATCACCGAATATTACAACACCACCATCATACTTTTCTAGGGTAAAAAAAATTATTTTATCACCTGTCATGTGATGTGAACATCCACTATCAATTACCCATTCATCTTTTTCTTCAACTAGAGCTTTCTCCACATTTGTACAACTACCAGATTAAGTAGACACAAGATTATTTTCCTTGATAGAAATAAACACAAACTCATCTTCACTTACATTCCCTTTGTCATATTCATCATGTGTCACACCTTCATCATCAACATAATAACACTTATTTTTAAATTTAGGCTTGTAAGGTCTTGGCTTATGAACTCTTTCTGGACACCTTGATGCAAAATGACCTATTTTATTGCAACAAAAATATTTTATAGGAAACTTTCCTTTATACTTACCTCCTCCTCTAGCGTCCCTTTTGAAAATAAGTGCTTCAAGCTCATTTGATTATCTTTCTTCTTCTTTAGTCTATCTCATTTCTTCCTCATATCTGAATACCTTTCTAAAAGAACTTTCACCTAGATCATATCTCTGCTTGTCTCTCCTAGAAGTAGTAGCTTTAAATGTAAATTATATCTTAGGAAGATCATCACCAAATTCACTCAACTCAAAAGCAGTAAGTTTACAAACCAACATATTTTTGGTTACATTTGTCATAGTCTAGAGCTCATCAATAGTTGTAGCCTTAACTTTGTATGTAGCAGGCATAGATCAAAGCACTTTAGCAACAATATCCGATTCATCTAATTGTCCACCAACACATCTGATGCCACACACAAGTTCATTCACTCTTTGCATGCAAGTAGAAATATTTTCATCATCACCCACTTTCAACATTTCATATTTCCATTTTAGACTTTGTAGCTTAGCAATCTTTACATTTGCATCACCTTCATACAAGGTTTCCAAATTTTTCTAGATCTCATAAGAAGTAGTTAGCTCCATAAAATTCGTCATCTCAGAATTAGTCAAAGCACTCAATAATGCTTCCTTAGGTCTGATATTATATTTAGCATCTCTAATCTCAGTAGTAGTAGTAAGACCATTCTGAGGAATAACATACCCATTACTTGTAATGTTCTAGTAGGATTCACCATTGCATCTCAAATGAAACTCTATTAGAGTCTTCCACAGAGAATAATTTGTTCCATCAAATCTCAGACTATCCTTCTTGTATTTTTCCATCCTCGATCGCCTCAATTTGTTAAAATTCTTCCAAGGAACTTGCTCTGATACCAATTGTTAGCAACACAAGTGCAGACAACTGAGAAGGGGGGTGCATTAGTTGTCACAAAATTTCAAACTTATTAACTTATTAACCTTTATTCTTAGATCTGATTAATAACTATGAAAGAATGAATCAATAACACATCAGAAACACACATAACACTAAAATTTTTGTGTGGAAACCCTGTTAGGGGAAAAACCACTATTATTTTGGTGTTTCTTGTGTTTTCATTGTGTTATTTTCTCTTTATTCTCATACTTAATTACAGATCAAAGTTGATGGGAAATTGTTTAAGATCTATGGTGAGTGTGATTACATACAAATGATTCAGCCCCACTCTCAGTTATCTTGTGCATTTCAACAATAGTAAAGTTGGTTGAGATTTTGGAACTAGAAGAGATAATGAAAAAAATATGCAAGTTATAGAGATACATCAAGCACAGATCAAAAGATATTTTGGAAAGAAATCAATCCATAAGGTGTTCTAAGAGGGAGATGTAGTGATAAAATGGGATGAAGAAACAACAAAATTTGGAAGAGATTCCAAATTTGATGTCATTTCGGGTGTTCCATATGTCATCACTAGCTACAAGCAAGCCAATGCATTCCATCTTTCAAAGTTGGATGGTGAGGTTCTTCAAATCTTAGTTAATGGGATTCATCTCAAACCTTATTTTTGATGAATTTTGAGTTTTATGTACATATTGTAAATATCTTTCTTTCCATGAAGTTCTTTTGCACACCTTGCATTCTCCTCAAGGGAATGTATATTCTAGACTTATTGCTTTTCTCTAAGTACATGCTTGCACATGTTTTGTTTTTTTCCCTAGGGAAGTAAATTTTTAAGTAGTCCTTTTCATGAAACTATGCCCAATGGACCGATAAGGCCCCTGGATTCCATGATTAGTAGGAAATCATCCCACAAAAATCACCAAAAATGTTGACACTTCATGCCACCTTTTGATGACCCATCATTGATAATCGATCTAAGAAATCCTGCATGGGCCATGTTGCATGAATTATCCTTGAATGGTCCTAAAATTGGTTAGTTCCTAGATTTTTAGGCTTTCATACTTTCGCTTACCTCTTGAATTGTATACCTTCTTCACTGCCCCTACTCTCTCTCTTCTTCACCTTTCTTCCCTTCCTTTTCTACTAAGTGTTTCAAGTTTTGGCCATCGACCTTACCCTTTAAACCTTATCGCTTCACTATGGTAAGCCTTCATCCTTAAACCTAATCACCAAAGTTCCAAGGATATTTTTAAAAATTTGTCCAAGTCTTTATTTGTCGAACTTCAGGGTTCAGTCTTCCCTCTTAAAAAATTCCATATTTTCAAGCAAGGCGTAAACCTTCCTCCTGACCTATGATTCCCAAAATCTCATCTTCAACTTTTAGACATCAAAGTTTCATCTTTCATCTTTCTTCCTTCTAAAAATGACTAAGTGTTGAGTTTTTGAATGTTGGGTTTCAAGCTTCTCCTCTACCTCTTAATTTTCTTTCGTAAGAGGTAATGCTTCTCTCCAACCCCCAATGGCTCCTTTTAGACTTCGACCTTTGGTTCATTTTATGATAAGGTGTAAGCCTCGTTCTTGACCTTTGAAGTCCAGAAAGGGTGACATTTTTAGACTTCATGGTTCTCTCCTTCCTCTTCCTTCTTTTCGTCTTCCTTCAACATGCGATAAACGATACTCTTGAAGCCTAATCTCAAATGGTCCAATGCCAATATGAAGTAAGCAATATGTTACAAGCCTAATGCGTGATCTCCTATAACAGATGTTTTCTTTGTGGTTCCAAACCATTTAATTCTTTGAAACAATTTCCTTTTAGGCCCAACACCTCGACCTTTCCATAGATTTGGCATATTTTTTGGGTAATGCCATCAATGCTTGTTCCACTTCCTCAACTACTTGTTTCAACTTTTGAGCTTTCAGGACAACACTAAATACTTACTTTCCCATTTACAAGTGGATTTTGTGAAACCCATTACTCATTTATTTTTGATACTTTGTCTCTTATAATGGATTTATGCTCATATCCTTGATTTTATGGGGGAATTAAGATGCATTTTCAATATTTGTTTTTTCTTGGTATGGCATGCAAGTCTTGGCTTCTCCTGGCTCCCCTTTTAGCATAGATTTCATGATTATATCTTTCCTTGATCATATCTCATTGAGTGTTAAGCCTAGTTGGGTTAGGGTTTGAACTACATTCATCCAAGTTATTCTTGATCTATAAAATCAAATTTTTTATTCTTTTGGGCTCATCTCATAGCTTTATTTTGTAGATATACATTGTATCTCTATATTCCACCATTGTAAAGTTTGGATTTACGCCTTATATTATTGAAATACATATATTGCCACAACTATTTCTTGCATGTTTTAGTAAAAAAAATTACCTTCATGTTTGAATGTGTGTTTTAGTTGATTTATTGATGTATTAAGTAAACTTAAGCAAAGATGGAATAATTTCTATGTTGGTGTATCACCTCTATTTCCATTTCATATTCTCTTTCTATCCATTTTACTTGCAAGTTGTTAGAATAGATTAGTGATAGGTTTTCATGTGTTGGGTTAGACCAACACATTTCCACTTAGATTATAAGAGGAAGCTAGGTTTCTCTAGAGACTCAATCTCATTCATGCAAGGTGCCACTCCTTGAGGTTGTTCCCATTATGTCATTAGAACACTAACATCATTGTTTAATAGGGCGTAGTTTAATGTGACACCAGTTTCATCCATGCAAACTAGGTTTGTTGGAGATTGTTGGATATTTCTAATATGAGGTTGTCATTGATATCAACACTATTGGAATTAATGTCTTTAAGACTGCATATGTCAAGGATATTGAGGAAATTGTAATAAAATAAGTTTAAGGTTGTCAGTGAAGTAGTGAAGTTCAGTATGATGGATAGTTTATTATATTGATGGTGAGAAGTTGCGTATTAATGGGTTTGTTGTCTAGTATATCTAGTTTATCCATCAAAATTTTTAGAGGTTCACATGAAGATTTGATCAAGTTATGAGTATCTATGTTCTAACAGTTGTTCTGTTGCTTTAATTAGTGTTCCTAAAAGAAGATGATGTGATTCTAGTAATCTAAGTTTGTGTGAATGCTTATGAGGTGATTCATGATGCTTGTGGATGTTTCTCTATCATGCTCTATCTATGTTATTGTTTCACATCGATCGTTATTCTCATGATTGGTGATTTTCTTCTGTGAGTTCATGTTTTTCATGTTCATGGCTGACAAGGCTATTGTAGCGTGTTGTGGAGATTTGCGGCTAATTGTTTAAGGTGTTTCATGTTTGAGACATGTTGTTTAGGGTCCATACTATATTTTGGTTGACATTGGTTGATTCACATTGATAATTGTTTATTGATTTGGGTTGGCAATTTGTACACATTTTATATTTTGTTGAGCCGACATGTAGTTGATGTTATCCCTAGTTGCAGATATATATGAATGATTTTTTATATCATTTGAGGGGTGTGTGAGGTGCAAGGTGTGCGAAGTGTGATTTTTCTATGCAAATAAAGTTTAGATCTTTCGAAGGAAGAAGTAAGGTGTGAAGAAGAACAAGTAGATGAAAGTGTTTATGTGCTTAACCGAAACTGTAATCAGACATTAGCAAATGCTATTTTATAAATTCAATATCTTGTTGATGGATGTAATTTAAATGTGACTATAAGACAATGTGTCTTTCATTGGGCAGCAATCCTTTTGTATTTGATTAGTGAGCTCTAGGCAGTGTGCCTAAATGCATGTGCATTCCCCATTTATAATACTTTTAATAGAGTATAAACTTGTGGATTAACCGCCACCATGGTTTTTTTTGTCACGTGGCTTGTAAGTGTTGTCATTGATGGCAACCTAAATGGCATCCTAATTCATACATCCAGTCCGCAATCAATTGTTGGTATCTACTGGCTGAACAACGTGAAGAATAAGGCATTCAATTATAAGTATGAAAGTTGATCTCAACATCTCACAAGACTATTATTTTGTGTTGTGGAACTCATACAATGGACTGATGATGTTTGGAATACCTTGGTGAAGTATTTTTCTAATACACACTCATTAGTACATGATCTAGGAGATTCAGTGCACTAATTTGTTGGTTATATATGCTAGAAGGTCAACCTAGTGAATATAGTAATCATAGATGTATAAGGAGTAATTAATTAAATTTTTTCGTGCCCTATTATGTTTATTTGGGTCCTCTCTTTGTCTTAACCAACTTTGGAGGATGCACATAAAGAATTAGTAATGAATTTGTTGGATGTTGTGGTTGTGTTGTTGATATATCATTGTCATTGATGTCAACACTATTTGCATTCTTATCTGCTTAAGGATGTATATGTCAAGGAGATTGAGAAAATTATATAAAATATAGTACATATAGCCAATGGAGATGAGAAGGTCAGAATGTTGGAAAGCTCCATTTTTTGAAGATCTGAAGGTGTTCTTCAAAGGGTTTATTATGGAACCTTTCTAGTATGTTGTCTGAAATTTTTAGTGGTGCACATAAAGTTTTGGGGAAGTTATGAAGATTTGTGTGCCTACAGTTATTCAGTTTTTGTAGATGGTGTTCTTGGTTGAAGAAAATGGAATTATGGTAATATCATGTGTTGCGCATGTACCTATTACATTCATGGATGATTCTAGATTGTGCTTTATCCTTGCTAAATATTCGTAGTGATTGGGTTGCTTGTGATGAAAGATTTTTCTGATATGTGTCTGTGTGTTCATGTTCTTGGCCGACATTGTGGTGTTATTGTGTTGTGGATTCATGAGGATTAATATTTTATTATTTCACATGTTTGGAGATTTTTTTTTGGGTCCTCACTATGTTGTGACTGACTTATGCTGGTACACATTATAACTTATTAATGTATCAAGGCTGGTAGTTGTAATTTATTATTTATTTATGGTCGACTGATTAGTGGATGCAAATTTGTGTAGAGGATATATATATATGAGATTGTTTTCCTCATTTGAAAAAGTGCTCAAGTGTATAAGTAATATTAAAGTTTAAATAAAGGTTAGATCATTTGGAGCAACATTTGGAAAAGTCTTAGTAGAGGGTGGAAGAGTTTGAAGAAGTTTTTATATGCCTAACCAAAACTTCCATTAGGCTTTTGCAGAAGCTATTTTCTCAGTTCATATTCATCAGATGGATTTAATTTGATTATTGTATGTAAGGTAGTGAGCCTTCTTTGAGCAGTGTGCTCTAGGTAGTGTTCCTGAATACAAGTGCATTCATATTTTATTCTTCATTATACTTCTAACAAGGTATAATCTTATGGACTAACATCCACCGTGGTTTTTCCCCTAACAAGGTTTCTACATATAAAATCTTGGTGTTCATGTGTCTCTGATGTGTTGTTGATTTTATGCTTGCATTGATAATTATTAGATTAGTGATATAAGGTTGATTAATGTTGTATAAGTTTGATTTTTGTAACAAATGATTCACCTCCCGTCTCAGTTGTCTATCCTTGTTTTTCCAACAGGATCTAGCTGACAAGATGAAAGTAACTTAATAATTTATGAAGTTGGTTAATGAATGAATAGATCCTTGTTAGTGGATATATATATATATATATGAGATCAGTTATATCATTTTAAAGAGTGATGGATAGCGAAGAAGTGTGGAAATGTGTGAATATGTGTGTGGTGCAAAAATCAGTAGAGTAATGGTGTAGGTGGTAGATTTATGATGTGAATTAAAGAGAAAAGTAGAGTAAATAGAAGAATCAATCTACATATCCATAATTCAATCTATGAGCTTCACCAAAACTATAACTTGGCATAAATAGATGCTATCATCTAAGTTCAACCTTCAGATGGTTTTAATTTGAAATTTTGTATGGTAGTGAGCCTTTCCCTTTTAGCAATGATCTCTAGGAAGTGCACTTGAATGAAAGTGCATTCTCTTTTGTAAACATTTATATTTGAGTACTCAAATTGTGGATTAACCTCCATCACAAGTCGTTTTTCCCCTAATAGGGTTTTCACACAAAAATATGTGTGTTATGGTGTCATAAATGATTACTTTGAATGCATGCATCTTTTCTTTAATGCAATGTTGAAATGGTTTCAAGTTTCAAATAGATGAAGTTCAAAATTTACTGAGAATTGATTCACCCAACCCTCTTAGTGTTCCCTTGAGTCCAACATTTTTTCCCCTAACAAGGTTTCCACATAAAAATCTTGGTGTAATGTGTGTTTCTGATGTGATGATGGTTTAGGCTTTCATGTTTATTTATCAGATCTGCGAACAAGTTCAATAAGTATAATTTATGTGACAACTAATTCACCCCCCCACTCTTAGTTGTCTGCTCGTGTGTTGCCAACAATTGGTATCAGAGCAGGTTCCTCTAGAGAAGCTTGATCACTTCAGGTTATCCAGGATGGTGACATATAAGAATGATAATATGAGATTTAATGGAACAAATTATTCTCTCTTGAAGACTCGAATGGAGTGTCATCCGAGATGCATTGGTGAACCATACTAGAAAATTACAAAGAATAGATATTTCATCCCTCAAAATGGTCCTTCTATTGTAGGTGAGATTAAGGAAGCCTAGTACAAGGGTATGCGTAGGATCATCATGGAAAAAATAGGCCCTTAAGTGGCAATGAAAACTCAGAAAATCAGAGTTAGGAAACTTGATGTAAAAATTTGAATAAGTTATCTATATTATTTTAAAAACATGTAAAAATAGATTTTGTAGCAATTTGAATTTAGTTTCTAAACTACTAGACCTTTATTTAAAAAAAATATATTTGGTAACAATTTGAAATTTCAATGCAGTAGTACTTAAATTTCAGGGTAAAAATAAGAAGTGGGTGTCTATCTAACCACCCTAGCAACAATAAAATGATAATATTTTAGATATAAGTAGAGGACTCATGTTCCGATGTGATGCATATTTTTTAATTACTTTTTTCCAAGTAAATAATTAATTATGAATTTTTTTATTACAAATTTTAAAAAATATAAAAACTCGTCTGTCTAACCACCTTAACTTGGTCAAAACTTCATGAAATTAAATTTTATCTTTTTTAATCCTATAGTATGTGAATCATAGAATGTGACGCATGTTTTGGATTCAAAAAATGTGATATTGTTTGAAAGTTATAGATGTTTTTCAATCTACCTATCAATCAGGACTTTTGTTGTAATTCAAATAGAAAATGAATAATAATTATTTATTAAATTCAAAATAAAGAATAATTTATATGGGTGGAAAGCTAAGAATCTCCTTTAAAAACCCTTTTTGTTTCATCAATTTTGGGTAAAAAAAAAGTCATCAGCCACATGGGTCATCATATTGCTTACATATCGCCACTTTTTGGCCCATCATGATCCTGCACATACCCACAAGGAAGCATTGTTGAGCGCTTTTATTGATTCCAAGATGATAAATGTAATGGATTTGAAGTCTGCTTATGAGATCTGGAAAAAAATGGAAACCTTGTAAGAAGGTGATACCCATGTGAAGATTACTAAGATGTAGAGCCTGAAAGGGAAATATGAAACATTGAGAATGAGAGAATATTAGAGCATCACTTCCTTCATTCAGAGAGTGAATGAACTTGTGTGTAGTATCAAATGTGCCAGTGGAACATTGGCAGAATAAAATATTGTTGCTAAAGTTCTCATATCCTTGTTTGTTGCATACAAACACAAATTTGCTGCTATTGAGGAGATCTGGACTATGACAAATGTAAGTAGAGATATGTTGATTGGTAAGATTTCTAATTTTGAGTTAAGTGAGTTTTTTGAATCTCTTCCTAAGACATAATTTTCATTCAAATCTATTGTATCTAGGAAAGATAAGCATCAATATGATCTAGGAGAAAGTTCTTCTAGAAAAATGTCTAAATATGAGCAGGAAATGAGAGAGGCTGAAGAAGAGAGAAAACTAGATGAGTTTGAAGCACTTCTTGTCAAAAGGGTAGCCAAAGGAGAAGGTAAGTATAAAGGGAAATTTCCTCTTAACTTTTTTTCTTGCAATAAGGTAGCTCATTTTTCCTCAAGGTGTCCTAAAAGAGTTCCTAAGCTGAGATCTAACAAGCCTATATTCCAAAGAAATCTTATTGTGTTGATGATGAAGGTGTGGAAAATGATGAATTTAATAAAGGGAATGCAAGTGAAGATGAGTTTGTATTTATTGCTATCAAGGAAAATAATCATATACCTGTTGAATCTACTAGTTGCATGAATGTGGAAAAAGCTTTAGCTACTAGAGTTGAAGAAAAATATGAATGAGTGATTGATAGTGGATTCTCTCATCACATGGAAGGTGATAAAAGTAAATTTTTGAGCTTGGAAAAGTATGATGGTGGTGTTGTAAGATTTGGTGATGATAAATTTTGTGTAATCTATGGCAGGGGATCCATTTCTTTTGATGGTAAGCATAATACTGATGATGTTTTATATGTGGAAAGTTTGAAGCATAATCTTGTGTTGGACAGATGGTTGAAAAGGGATATAATCTTGAACTCGAGGATGGAAAGTGTAAAATATTGGGGAGTTTTGGAGATGTGGTTGCATCTGGTATAAGAACAAAAGGTAATATCTTTCACCTAAGTACTACTGGTAAAATTTATTTGATTACTCAAGTTGATGAAATTTGGTTGTGGCATAGGAGATTGTGTCATGTAAACTTTGACTATATTATTAACATAAGTTCTACCTACACAGTGAGAGATCTTCCTAAGTTGATAAATCCTACTAATACTATATGCAACGAATGTCGGTTAGGGAAGAAAACTAGAGTTTCATTCAGAAGAAAATAGTATTGTTCAAATGAACTATTGGAGCTTGTGCATACTAACTTGTCTGGTCCTTCTAGAATCAGAAGTTTACAAGGTGATAGGTAATTTGTGTTACTTATTGATGATTATTCTAGATTGATGTGGGTTACATTCTTAAGGGAAAAACTAAACCTCTAGAGAAATTCAACATCTTCAAGGCTATGGCTGAGACAGAGACAGGTCTGAGGATTAAATATTTGAGATTAGATAGAGGTGGTGAATTCACTTCGGGTGAGTTTAATTATTTCCATGAAAAGCATGGGATAAAGAGACAATTATCTACCCCATAGAACCCTCAACAAAATGGAGTTGTGGAAAGGAAGAATAAGACAATTCAAGAAGCTGCTAGGACTGTGATGTTGGAAGGAAATGTTCCTCATATCTACTAGAGAGAAGCTACAAGTACTACTATTTAAACTCTCAACCAAGTACATGTCAAAGGTGATACTGGTAAGAATCCTTATGAGCTATGGTTTGGCCATAAGCCTACTATTACATACTTGAAAATATTTGGAAGTAAATGCCATATCAAAAGAGATGAAGATATATGAAAGTTTGATGCTAGAAGTGACAAAGGAATCTTTCTTGGTTATTCTACTAAAAGCAAAGCCTATTGATACTACAATAAGAGACTAAGGAAAGGCATTTATAGTGATAATGTCAAGGTTTATGAAGAGATATTTAGACCATCTAGAACATGTGGATATGATTGAGATAATTAGAATGATAGTTCTGATAAAGCAAATAAATTTTAGACTCTAAATCAAGCTCAAATTATTCTAGTGAATACGGAAAATCAAGAGGAAGAAACTAGTGAAAGCATAGAAGGAAAATCACAAGAGCATGAATTTCAATAACATAATAAGAATCCAAGGTGTGTAAGACTAAATCATTCAAAAGATCATATTATAGGTGATAAAACAAAGGTGTTTAGACTAGGAGAATACTTGTAGAAGGATAATGTTTGATTTCAAAGATTGGGCCTAATAATGTCAAAATACAAAGATGAACATTGGATGGAAGCAATGAAAGAAGAACTACTACAAATTGAGAAGAATTATATATGGATTCTTGTTCCTAGAACTAAGGAAAAAAATGTAATTGGAACTAAATGGGTCTTTCAGAATAAATTGAATGAGCAAGGTGAAGTTGTTAGAAACAAAGCAATAATAGTGTGTAAAGGATATTATCATATGGAAGGAACAAACTTTGAAGAAATTTTTTCTCCTATTGCTAGAATTGAAGCCGTGAGACTATTTCTTACTTATGCTACTTATAAAAATTTCAAGATTTATCAGATGGATGTCAAGTCAACATCTCTAAATGGTGAGCTAGATGAAGAACTGTATATTGAGCAACTTGATGGATTTCAATTGACTAATTAGGGAGACATGGTCTTTTGATTGAAGAAATAATTTTATGGACTCATACAAGCCCTAAGAGCATGGTATGCCAAATTAGACAAGTATTTGTTGAAGCTTGGACTTAATCAAGGTACTGTTGATAACAATTTGTATTTCAAGATTGATCATGATAAAGATTTGATTGTTGAAGTCTTTGTTGATGATATCATTTTTGGAGGAGATGATAATTTTTGCATGAAGTTTGTTTATGAGATGCAGAGTGAGTTTGAAATGTCTATGATTGGTGAAATAATTTATTTTTTTGGATTGCAAATTGCCCAGCTAGATAAAGGGATCTTTATATCTCAGTCCAAGTGTGTGAAATAACTATTAAAGGAGTTCGGTATGGAAGATTCAAAGTCAGTCAGTACACCTATGGTGACTCAATTTAAGTTGACACAAGATGATGATTCTCCTAAAATAAATTGAACTAGATCATACAAATCCATGATTGGTGGATTTCTCTATTTGACTCAAACTAGACCTGATATCATGAATTTTGTATGCATTGTTGCAATATTTCAAAGTGATACTAAAGAATCTCATGTGATAGCTATGAAGAGGATTTTTCAGGTACTTAAAAGGGATAGTTAATTTTTTCCTATGGTATCCTAAAGAAGATGACCTTTCTTTGAGTGTTTTTACTAATGTTGATTGGGTTGGAGATGTGGATAAAATAAAGTGTACTAGTGGTGGTGCATTTTTCTTGGGAAAGAAGTTGAATTCATGTTTAAGTAAGAATTAGAATGCCATTTCTTTATCTACTGCAGAGGTAGAATACAATGCCACTACTAACAATTGTACTCAATTATTATGCATGAAGTAGATGTTGAAGGATATCCGAGTTGTGTATGATGAACCTATTGTTATATTCTATGATACTTCAAGTGCAATTAACATTTCTAAGAATTTGGTGTTGCATTCAAAAACCAAGCATATATCTATCAAGTTTCACTTTTTGAGAGAGAAGTTGAGTGAAAAGGAAGTCAGATTGGAGTATGTGCCTACTAAGGAATAGTTTTCAGATATCTTTACCAAACCCTTGCCTAAGGATAATTTTGAGTATCTTAGAGGGAAGCTCGGGGTGATCACCCCTCCTAATGAGAATTAAGATGCAATGACTTGCATCAATCAATAAATTTCATAGTCATATCTTGTGATCTGGATTGATGTTGTGGTGGTTGCTACTCAGGGGGAGTAATTACATGCTTAGAAAATGCAATTCGGAGCTTGTGTGGAGAAAGATACTGTTTACCTTTGTCATTGATGTCAAAGGGGGAGAAGAGTCATGTGAAAAACTGTGAAAGAGTTAAGGAGAGAAGAATCAAAATCTAAGGGGAAGTAAGTGCTAAGAGAAATTTGTGTTGATGGTTTTTTTTCATATCATGTGTTTCCATCAATGCCAAAGGGGGATATTGTTGGATATTGTTAATATGAGGTTTTCATGGATGTCAACACTATTGGCATTAAGGTCTTTAAAGTTGTATATGTTGAGGATATTGAGAAAATTGCAATAAAATAAGGTGAAGGTTGTCAAAGAAGTAGTGAAGTTTAGTATGATGGATAGTTTAGTATATTAATGGTGAGAAGTTACAGATTAATTCATTTGTTGTCTAGTATATCTAGCTTATCCGCCATAAAATTTGGAGGTTTGCATGAAGATTTGATCAAGTTATGAGTATATGTGTCCTGACAATTGTTTTGTTGCTTTAGTTGGTGTTCTTGAAAGAAGATGATGTGATTCTAGTAATCTGAGTTGCTATGAATTCTTATGAGGTGTTTCATGATGCTTGTTGATATTTCTAGATCATTCTCTATTTGTGTTATTGGTTCACATCGATAGTTATGCTCATGATTGGTGACTTTCTTCTGCGAGTTCATGTTTTTCATGTTCATGGCCAACATGGTGATTGTAGTGTGTTGTGCATCTTCAAGGCTAATTGTTTAAGGTGTTTCATGTTTGAAACATGTTTTTTAGGGCCCCTACTATGTTTTGGCTAACATTGGTTGATTCAAATTGATAATTGTTTATTGATTTGGGCCAATGGTTTGTACACATTTTATCTTTTGTTGGGCCAACATGTAGTTGATGTTATCCCTAGTTGTGGATATATATTCAATCGATTATTTATATCATTTGAGGGGTGTGTGTGGTAAGGTGTGTGAAGTGTGAGTGTTGTATGCGAATAAAGTTCAAATCTTTCGAAGGAAAAAGTAAGGTGTGAGGAAGAGTGAGCAAAAGAAAGTGTTTATGTGCTTAACATGAACTATAATTAGTCATTAGAAAATACTATTTTCTTAGTTCAAGATCTTTCAGATCGATATAATTTGAATGTGACTGTAATATAGTTTGTCTTCCTTTAAGTAGTAACCCTTTTGTATTTGATCAGTGAGCTCTAAGCAGTATGCCTGAATGCATGTGCATTCCCCATTTACAATACTTTTAACAAGTATAAACTTGTGGATTAACCTCCATCATGGTTTTTCCCCTAACAGGGTTTCCACATAAAAACTTGGTGTTATGTGTGTTTTTCATGTGATGATGGTTTATGCTTTCATGTTTATTTATCATATTTGAGAATAAGTTTAATAAGTATAATTTATGTGACAATTGATTCACCCCCCCTCTTAGTTGTTTTCCCTTATGTTTCCAACAAGGTTGTAGTCAACCAACCTTTTTGTTTCACCATTCATGAGCTACACTCACTACCATTATCCACCTTAGGAGACATAAAACTCTTTAGTATTTTTCAAGTAAATTCAAACTCCAATATCCCTCGTAGCTCATATTAAATCAACTAGATCATTGAAATGTGACTCATAAATCATAATAATCTCAACCATAACACATTAACCCTAGTTAGACTTGATATTCATTCATCAATTTCCATATCACCAAATAAGTAGTCATAATTCTATAAGATACAGATTTAATAATTTAGTGATTCAAAGACTAGTCATCTAACCTAGATAGCATTCCTTATTTATAAAACACAATATAGGATACATGTATTACTTATTCCCTTCTTGAAACAATTCCATTTTTTTATATAAATATGTTCAATGTATTAGAAAGTGCAAGTTTACTCTAAGGTTTGTTAACATACTACAATAAATATATACTTTTTGATGTGATTTACTAATAATCAATAGAATACACATAATAATATATAGAGGGATACTTGAAAAAAACAAACCAAAATTGAAAAGTAGAACTAAAATATTTTTTTTCCTTAAAATGTTGATACCGGGCATGGGATGCTTCTATATCATCTTATTAATTAAAATACTTGATATTGGTTCCTTTCTTAATTTTCATGATTCTCATATAAATATTTGTAATATTTGCAATTTTCTTTAAAAAATTATTTTATTTTTTATTACATCCATCTTAGGAATGTTTGGTCTTTATTTTAAAGAATTTTATTGAGAAGGATATTAGAAAATATATTCATTGGAAGAAATATCTATTGGTTTCATTAGTGGAGCGAATGTGAAGTTTAAATTCTTTGAACTTTATCTTTCTATAAGATTTTATTGTTTTTAAAGAAAATAAGAAATGAAGAAGTTTTCTAGGAAAAAGATAAGGCATATTGTACGAATTATTCTAATAGAATTAAATTTCATAATAGTGCTTCTAAAGGTTACAAAAATCTTTGAGATTCAAAAAATAGCTTCATGAAATTTATGATATCAATTTTTTTCAATTTTAGTCTAGTGACACAAAGAAGATAGCTGAAAACTAATCCAATGCATTGAATTCCAAAATGAATATGAGAAAAATCCATAAGTATGAGATCTGAATGATATTGTTAATCATGAAATACAAAATTAAAATTTTAATAAAAATGATGATAGGAATACTATCTCTCCACCCATTACTACTCTTAAAAGACATTCTTATTAAGAAGATATCAATTAAAAGCATTGCTGGAAATAATATGATTAAAACAATTGCAAATTTTACTACTATAGCATATTTATATGTATTTGGGTGATCCCATAATAATGAGTTACACTTTTTTGTCAAACCTGACATTGAAATCAACATTTTTCACTAGATTTTCACTTTCTTACACCTACAAAAACTAAACCATTAAGAATTTGAAGATGAAGCAAATTAGTGATTTGTGATATTTTGTGTGTAGATTTGAATTATATTTTTAAAAATAAATTATAAATCTTTTTATGTAATTTTTATTAACTTATTTTGTCTACTAAACATCATTTCCAAAAAGTGATGTTTACTTTCTCTCTTTTCCTATTTTTCTATATGTGTGAAACAAAGACCTCGCCTACATTCACGAGAAATAAAAAAAAATAATAATAGTAAAATTAAATATATTTAAAATTATAATTTTTGGAAAGCTTATAATAAGGACTACATGTTTACAAAAGATAAATTTTAAATGAATTATTTTGATCTAGGTAAATCAAAAGTGGTTTTTTATCTGCATTTTGATAGGTGTAGAGGAGACTCCATTATAAGTATGGTTTAAAAATCATGATTTTCTATCTAGGGGGTTTGATATAAGTGGGTTTGATCAAACCTTCTTCAATTAAAATCATTTTTATTGATTTTGGTAATATTATAAATGTGTTCTTACCCAATTGTGGGTCTAATGTGGTATATTAGACACATCCATATTATAACATGTTTCATTTTGGTAGTAGATCAAAACAATGGAGTTAATTGATTTTAATAGTTTTATTCCATTTTTAAAATCCTACATATTAATTGATTATTGTGATTACAAATTCAATAATCAATAATAAAGAAATGAAAATTAGTAATAGTTACATTAAAAGAAAGTATAAGGAATGCTATACTACAATTGTATAATTGTAAATTAGTAGTTGTAATTTACAATAGGGAGCAATAATAGGAACAAAGTAAAACAAATATTTGTAATCCAAGATGCTTTTATTGATTGATTTTAAAAAATATAATTTTAATCATATAATGTATATATTTGAAATTGAAATCTCATAATTTAATTTTACATTAAAATATTGTAAAAATAGTAATATAACATTAACACATACCACTGTTTTCACAAATAAATACTAGAAAAAAAAAAAAAAAATCACCAAAAATGATGAAACTAATTAAAATATTAATTTTATGCTGTAAATTCTAATACACAAAATAATAAATATTTGACCAAGCAAATTGGAAAGAAATAGCATCGAAAATGAGAGTAATCTACACTAATAAGGAAAGCCACACCTCCCTTCTTTCCTATACGCCATACACATACATAAAAGTTCCAACATACATTTTCCACGATTGTTAAATATTGTTTCGATTTTTATAGCATTTAAAAGGCTTAATACTTTAGTTTTTAATATAATTTTTAAATTGGAACACCCCAACAATACCTAAATTGTGTTTACGTAATTTAAAAAGGTAAAAAAGGGGCATGGCTGAATTTTAATTGTAATGAATTGTTTGAAAAAATGTGTAGTTTAATTAATATATTAATTTTTATAAATTTTTTTTATATAAAGTGTAATGAATGTTTGTTAGTTTCAATAATAGATTGTTTAAAGAACGTCTCAAAATAATGTGATCTCAAGGTATGTTAAAAGAATACATAGAGCATAAATTAACAAAAACTTAAAAACTGTAATAAATGTTATAAAATTTGTAACTCATTCAAATTATACATAGAGAAAAATACCAAATAATTATGACCACTCTAGCACATCATTTGTAGAGGTCAAATGAGTTTACATAGAGAATGAGAATATATTGATTAGCATATATCTAAAAATATTTTTAAATATAAATTATACTACATGAAGATCCTCAAACATATTTGTTGACACAACAATTGACTATTATTCAAGAGATTATTTTCCTTATATAAGATATTGAAACACAAACCAAATGAAATAAAAGAAATAATTAATAAATTGATAATTCACATAATAAATAGAGTTCAGTAAAAATAATTCATAACAAAATTCTTACATATAATAATTATAATCTTATAAAAACAATCAACAAATGAACAAGATAATCTACTTACATTTTCATCCTCCATTTAATACATTTGAACAAATTAACAAGTTGCAATAAAGCTTTTTAATTTGTAATTATACAAACCACCTTATAACATAAATGAATCGTATCAATTATAAGTTCCAAAAAATTAAATTAATGAAAAACAAATTCTACCTCTAAATAATAACATAATGGAATAAGAAACAACCAAAACAGACTTCACCATACAATATAAATATTCAATTTAAAAGAAATAAAATTTAAATTCTATAATATTTTTTTATACTCTAATAATTAAATACTGTTTCAAATAATAAAAAGAAAATGGAATTATAGTAAATTCCATTAATTATTTATTGATAACTGAAAGTCATTAGGTAACATCCTCTCACTCTCTTATTCTCCAAAGTCGGATAAATAATATTAATGTCTTAAGATTGTGCGCAGTTATCGCAGCAGGCCCAGTTGTTATCAAATTGATACTGACAACATTGATCTTTACTACATTTAGGTTTACAAACATTTTCGGTGCAATTATGACACACAAGGTGACAATTTGACGGAATAGTGACTGAAGAGCCTGCAGACCAGACAAGAAATATTTCATTAAATACTTCTGTTAAAACCGACCATTCCCATTACAATTTTATGAATGAAAGAACTAAAAATATTTCAATACAATGAATAAATCTCACCCAGCTCTTTAGCTGAAGACAGTATTGTAGTTGATGAAAGAAAGATGAGGGCAATAAGCATGCAAGCAGAGCCCATCAGAATCCCCTTACCTGCCATCTGTTTTGAAAGTATAAATTGTATGTTATGAATCATGTGTATACAACTATTTATATAGTATGAGTGTGACTTTATTAAGGAAAAAATCTTTCTTCCTCTCAATGTATTGGAAACTTACTTTCTTATTAAAGAAAAAATCTTTCTTCTCAATGTATTGGAAACTTACTTTCTTCAAATTCGGGTTGAGTAAAAAAAATTGATTATTTATGAATTGAAGTGGGATTGGAATTTGACTCACTCTAATTTTATGACGGTTTGGTCATTTAAATGTCTTTCATTTGACATTTTAAGAAAAATATAAATTGTCAAAAAATAATTGTTTAATTTATTATTTTTTATATAAAATCTTTTATAAATGCAATATCTTGCAAAATTGAAAAAGCAATGATAATTATTAGTAATAAATATAAAATTATTAAATTTAGATTAAAAACAAATCATGTTAAAAATATTCTAAAAATTAAAAACAATTATATTCTGTTTTGAAAAGATTCTAAATTAATATATATTTTTATTTTAGTCACACTCATAATATATATACTTGTATGCACATGATTCATGACATACAATTTATACTTTCAAATATTGACATCTACTTTGAAAGTATAAATTGTATGTCATGAATCATGTGCATGCAAATATATATATATAAATAATGAGTGCGACTATATTCCTTTTCCTTCAATGTATTGGAAACTTACTTTCTTCAAACTCGGGTTGAATGCAAAAAATTTGATTGCTTATGGATTGAAATTTGGAATTTGACAGTCACTCTTATTTTATGGTGTTTGGTCATTTAAATGCCTTTTATTTAACATTTTAAGAAAAATATAAATTGTTGAAAAATAATCATTTAATTTATGATTTTTTATATAAAATCTTTTATAAATGAAATATCTTGCAAAATAGAAAATACAATGATAATTATTAGTAATAAATATAAAATTCTTAAATTTATGTTATAATTAACAATTAACAAAAGTTTCTAAATTCATATTAAAAACAAATCATGTTAAAAGTATTCTATAACTTAAAAAAAAATTACATGAATCATGTGCATGCAAGTATTATATATTATGAGTGTGACTTTATTAAGGAAACATCTTCCTTTCCTTCAATGTATTGGAAACTTACTTTCTTCAAACTGGGGTTGAGTGCAAAAAAATTGATTACTTATGAATTGAAATCAGGATTGGAATTTGACAGTCACTCTAATTTTATGACCTTTGGTCATTTAAATGCCTTTCATTTGACATTTTAAGAAAAATAATTGTTTAATTTATGAATTTTTATATAAAATCTTTTATAAATGCAATATCTTGCAAAATAGAAAAAACAATGACAATTATTAGTAATAAATATAAAATTCTTAAATTAATGTTATAATTAATAATTAACAAAAGTTTCTAAATTCATATTAAAAAATATCTTGTTAAAAATAATTTAAAAATTAAAAATAATTATATTTAATTTTCAAAAGATTCTAAATTAATATATATATTGATAGATGTCAAAAGTTTCTAAATTCATATTAGGAAATATTCAAAAAAGTTGTAATTTGATTCTAAATTAATTTGTTTTTTATAATAAATATTATAAAATGATATATATTAGAAATTAAAATATTATATTATATTTTGTGGAATTTTTTTTTTTTGGTTTATTAAAAATATAATAAGTCAAACTATGCAATTTAATAAATTTTAAAGTTGTAATATACATTTTAAAATTAGAAAAATGGTCAAATAGACTATCAAATTAGGTCTGATTGAAATACATTTAATTTGTAGTCATACACTATGTAGTGGATAAGGTTTCTACATATTTTAGATGTCTTTGTTGGTTTTATTATCTTAAAATAAGAATTGAAACTTATAAACTAATGGTTATGAAAGAATTAGAATTATGAAAATAATTGAAATGATAATATTTTATATTTTATATAAAAGTTATATTATTAAATGATAAAATAATCTGTTGATTTTTTCAATAGAAAATTAATATAATTAAAATTTGAATAATAGATTGATAAAAAATATTATTTATAATTAATATACAATAATTATTATGAGACAATTATAATTGTATATGTGAAAGATAAAATGTTTTTTTCTTATATACTAAGTTAATATAAGTGTTATGATGAAATTTAAATATAGCAATGCTAATTCTCATTTAGCTTATGGTCTATTTTGATGGAATGATATATTCTTACATGTAAAATTGGGTTTGTTCTCCAATTCATCAGCCATCCCTATTTATTAGTACTTTTCATCAATCATAGACTTTTCAACTCATTTTGTTTTGAACTAAAAACTATAATTTTATATTTACAAATAAAATATAATTTAATTTTTTTAAAGTTAACATGTTAAATACTTAAGTTTAAAAATATTATTAAAAATATATTGGTTGAACATAATCAGGGTAAGAAGTTTGGGGTATTATAGGAGAATTTGTAGGAAAGCAAGCTAAACTATTTTTTTAACATATTTTTCTTTATTCATCATTTCATTAAATATTTCTAAAATAAATAAATGTTACTCATTTTTTTTAAGAATGTTTTTTTAATGTATGTAATTGTTATTTTTTATTAAATAAAATATCACAAAAATTAATTAACTATTTTATAGGGATTTAGATTCACACTATTAAAATAATAAAATAAAACTTAAATTAAAGCACATCTAGAAAAATAAAATCTTACAAAAATCAATTAGCTATTTTATAGAGATTTCGATTCACACTATTAAAATAATAAAATAAAACTTAAATTAAATCACATCCATAAATTAGCATATAAAGATAATTTAGGAATTTCATTTTACACAATTAAAATAAAAATCTTAAACTATTTGACATTGCCACTTTTTTATTTTTCAAATTTTACAAACATAGATAACTACAAATTAAAATTACTAAAACTATTATAATTTTAATCCTATTATTATTAATTATTATAATCCTAAAATCATTATAATTAGGATTATGATTAGAATTAAGAATAATATAAAAAATTTGATTAGAACTTTTCAAAATAAAAATAAATGAAAAATAAAATATGGCTAATAGATATAATGCTCTAAAATTTTATAAGGTTGAGTGAGTTTAAGAGAAAAATTTGTGGTTAAGCATGCTTGAGCTATAGTACTGGGATGCGCGACCTCTTGAGAAGGCCTAGTGGTTCACCTCTTTGAGCATCACCTAGATCTAATGAGTGCTAAGTGTACCATTCATCATCATGATAGATGGGTTCTTATGAACCACTAATCATGAAACATGGGTAAATAAATTTGACTTGAAACTACATGATTGAATCCTGATAGAAATATCATAGTTGTTTAATATTTCAAACATTTTCTAGGCTATGATCTTATTTTTAGTATCATTAGCAAGAAAAACCAATGTAACCTCATAACTATTCTATGTTATAGTTCCTAGAGCTAAGTTCACTATCATTTATAAAACTCTCCCATGCTTGGATAATCCACCCTCATGGCTCCCTCTATATTATGCTCCTTATCTTATATGTCAAATTTTGATATGTTTCTAGTATATTTCATTGAACACTTCATTGTTTAGCTATGTTCTATACAAGTCATATGACATATTTTTCTAAGGATAAGGATATGTATCCTATGGAGGCTTATCTTACCATGTCCTATCTTCTCATTATTTTCTATTAAATACATTTATGTCATTTCTCCATTTGATTGTGTATGATTATATGCCTAGTTAGGTTTTACCTAGTGAGACACCTTGGATATGGGTGATAATATGTTTCTACCTCCTTTACTTATTCATGAAATTATTCTATATCCATATAGAATGTCATGCCTCTTTTTAATTTTTTTTTTAAATAACCATTTACTAAAAAGAGCAAGTCGACAAGCTCAAAATAGCAAATCAAGAGCACTTGATAGATTTGAAGATAAAATCATTTTTTTTTACTTAGTCATGAATATAATATTATATTATAACCAAATATATATTAAATTAATATTTATCTCTACTTTTATGTGGGGTCTTCTTCTTCTTCTTTTTTGGCACTTAGTGGCTTATGAAAAGCTAAGACAAGTGGTATCTTGCATTGGAGTGGAAGAAATAAATGGAAACTTCACACCAAAGGTTACATGCACTACATTAAAAAGGGAGTCTCTCCTTGGTCATGAAATTTGGGTCCCTAACTTGGAAATTGAAGACTTTTCAATAAAACATGAATTTAAGTTTTATTTTGGATCATTCTTGATGCATATTTTGGCTGAGTGTTTGCTCTTCTTTAGAGGTTGGTAAACCTATAAAGACTAATCTTCAAGGGTCATAAACCATGGATCTTTAAAGCTCAAGGGTAGTGGTTTCAATGGTCTCCAAGTGTAATCTCACCCTAAGATCAAGCCAATGTGTTGAATGGTTGAGGTGTTGTTTAGTATTTTTTAATTTTGTTTGCAAGAGAGTTTCAATAATTAAAAGTGTGATATTTATGGTTTGAGATATTTATTTATTTTAGATGTTTATGATATATTTGTGGATTTTTTTTCTGATATTTCATGGTATTTTATGTTCTTCTATCATAATAAACCTTTGTATGGAGTTTGGATGGTTTTCTTGCAAGTTCAAGAAAGTTTAGTGTTTGTCCACGCTTCATATTTGCTCTGTGTTTTGAGCATTGTTACAGTAAATGAAAATTAATGTTATAAGCTCTATGGGATATAAATAATAATTTATTATCATATTATAAATCTATAAAATTCATCTTATTTTAGTTTATGAAGTTTGTTTGGTAACTGCAGTGGGTTCCTTGTGGTTTGTGCACTCGTTTGGAGAGCTTTGAATGTATTTTGCAATGTAAATATAAATTTATATTACCAAATGTATTTAACATAATCTTTTTTTAATTAAAATACATTATCTTTTTGTTGCATCAAGTTTCTAGTTATTTAATGGTGCTTTTGAAGCAATTTTTTGAATACTTGATTTCTTAGTTTGATCATATTTCCAATTTTGATATAGTTATTCGGAGAAGTGTGAAATATGATTTAATTATAATCAAGGTACATTACAATGATTATTTTGTAACTTAAAATGATATTATTATATACCTTCCTATGGGATATTTACATACGCCCTAGTGAAGAATTTTTACATCATGATTATGATGGTTTTGTAGATTATTTTTTACATGTGAAATCAATTTTACTTGCAAATTATAAAATATTAGATGATTAAATCTTATTGATTATTGATTTTATTATACTTGAGTGATAGAGATTTTTAATGATTCAGTTCATGTTAACTTTTACACTTCCCTCTTGAATAGTGCCTATACTTTCACCACCTTTTTTTATAGACGTAGTTAACATGAGTATAGTATGAGCTTTGAAATTCCTTCACATGATTTATCATTTGATGGTAAATAATATCTATCCAAATATCTTGTGTTTCTATTATATCTGCTTTGCATGTGGCCCCTAATTCATATTAACATGATTGGTATTACACATTAAAAAGAAGAGAAGGCCAATGCATTATAATGTCATCCAATATACATAATATACCTCTTACACCTTAACTCAGATTAAAAATCTAAATATTTTAATCTCATTAAAAAAATTAAAATACAAAATATAAATTATCTCTTTGGGACTTAGTATAAACTTCACCTTTCTTATAGTGATATTATGTGAAAATATTTGGAGAAGAAATTGGGTAGATTTGAACTCCTCCATAATTAGTTACATATTTGATTAAGAAAAAAATCCATATGGGAATGTGTTAGATGCATAGGACAACTGAGAGGGTGGTGAATCGGTTGTATAATTTTAAAACATTAGAAATCCTCATTAACATTTAGATATGTATTAGTTCTTAAACCCTTCACAAGCATTAAAAAAATGTAAACATGTAACTTGGAGTAATAAAAACACATAAGAACACTAGATTTACATGTAAAAATCGAGAAGGGAAAAACCACGATGAGGATTAGCTCACTAGTATATGAATTGTAAAACCAAAAATAATAAGGCCCATTTCCAAGGGCTCACTGCATTGAAAGATAAAGAAATACTCACTTCTAAAGGAAAAACTATCCAAAAGATAGAAAGAAAAAGGGTTGGCTCACTACCAATTTGAACTACTAAAAATGCATCTCTCATATGTCGAAGGTGCAATTCCACTAAAGCACAAATAACACACAAAATATACTGAAAATGTAGATACCTTCTACTCACTGGATTAGGAATTCATAAGTATTAAGGCTCAGACTTAGATCAACACACTTAACCACTTTCATATCTTTCACATCGAACACACTTCACACTTCTCATACAACAATTCTCCTTGCATTTATACCCTCCATGACCTAAAACAATCTCAATTAGGTCAACCATAATGAATCATACACACCTCAACTATGCAACACCAAATAGGTTGACACCAAACACTTCCACATCATAAATAAGTGAATCTAAACCGTTCCACTACTTAATTGGGACATAAAACTACATAAACACACTTCTTAACACTTCCTCAATCAACAATTATCCTCTACAATTAGCACTACTACACTAGGTCGGCCAAACCTACACTAACAAAAATAAGAGACTCTAAACACACTTCTCAAGGTCTAGAAACATGTCGTGGACCACATAAAAACACTCAATGCTACAAATATAACATCTCAAAATACTTGAGAACCATCAGAGTATACTTCACAACTATTGAAACAACCTAAAACTCAAGAAAAACTTCATTTTGTGCAACCAAACATAGTAGCATAGACATCCAATACACCAAACAACCTTGTGAAACAAATCAACACCTAAAACATAAAGGGAAGGTAGAGACTTATAACCATTATAAGAAAATTTCCAAAACCGCAATACTAGAAACTTCACTTTAGAGAAATACAGAGCAATCTCACTTCTCCCAAACAACACTACTTCATAGTTCACACACTAGTGAACATAGCTTCTTTTGGCACATGATCCAAAACCTGAGACTCTAGATATAATGCCTCATAACACCTCTAATTATCAATTCCAAACTACATGAGTATATCTTAAACCATAAAGGAATGCAAAGAAAAACATTGAACACCAATCTATCGCACTAAACTTTCTTTTAATCAAATTTTCTCAAAAGCAGTTGAAAATCAAGCACCAAAAACACCAACTCAACATCTACAACACCTTCTCAATATCTTAGCATCCCAACCACATTATTTTTTTTTGCCCACAATAATGTATTCATCATTGCTACATTAGAGGTTGACATGAGTGACAATACTAATGACCACATAATACAACTCTAACACACTTGAAAATAATGTCTTCCTTAAGGGTTGACATCAATTACAACACAAGTTTCCAACAATCTCCCCCTTTTTTATTTATAGAACCACTTGATATGAAAAACCATCAACAACAACCAACAACTCTGATCAATAAAACATATTTCTCATTAGTATATAATGATCCCCCTTACACAAGAATTTATTCTCTACTTTTCTTCATATGGTTTTTTCAGCTAACGTTCTGCCCCTCTGACATCAATGGAAAAGGACAACACATAGTTTCCTTTCTTTTAGTCCCCCTTTTCCACTACTTATATATACTTTCTCTCCCCTAAAGGAAGCGCTTGTAAGAGAGAACAACTACACTATCTTCCTACATACCCAATTTCCTACACACTCCCCCTTAGGGGCACACAATATGCTCCATCTAATTGCACGACCCTGAAACCACTTACTATCTACTCCCCTTGAGAGGTAGCCTTCAACATCAACCTAGGAACAAGAAATATATCTTGAAATACTTCTCAGACAAATGCATCTAGTTGAAAAAATGAGGGGAAATAACCCCTAAGTTCACTTGAAGATAATCAAAAGTATCTTTTGGAAGAGCCTTTGTGAAAATAACAACTTGATCATCAATATGCACATTCTTGAACTTCACCTCATGCTCTAAAAATTTCTCTCTCAATAAATGATACCGGATTGAATGTGTTTTATTCTTGAATGCATTACGAGATTCTTTGAAATATTGATTGCACCTATACCATCACACATTATTGGAATACATTCGTCATATGAAACTCTAATATATTTCTATTGAAGTACATGAAAACTAAGAGCAGGGGAAGAATCAGTGGTCTAATTACAAATTAAATTCAAATCCTTAACATACTTGACTTACACAAAGTAACCCATTAAAGCACTTAAAAAATTATAGATACTAAATGTGGAGGGGGCTATAATAACATGCAAATCAAAATGTAATACAATAATATATATATCCAATCAAGAAAAATATGAGAAACCACTAGGAGGAGACATAACACTAGGTTTATGAATGGAAAACCCTAGAAACGTGAAAAACTACACTAAAAAAAATCTTTATTAGACCTCACTAGCCAAAACCTTACAAATTACAAGTTGTGGGCCTCACTAGCTAACAAAAAGCCTCAATGGCTGCAATATTCCTCACTAGCTATCAATAGGCCTCCCTGGACAACTTCAATCTACCTCACTAGAAATCTTCAATATTCCTCTCTAGAAATCTTCAAAAGAAAATAAGTAAACAATCAGAAGGCTGCTCTATTTCAATACAAATTATATCTCTATATTATCAAACTCAATTATTAGGTCATCATGCTTTGATAAAACCATCATCTTCAATTATAGGAATAAAGATAAGTGTATCTGACCTGCTATTACCTTTTCAATCCAAACATTATATGTTCTCAATCAAAAAACTATCCAACCTTGTAATAACACACCTTAACCTTTTGGAAAACACAATTTTAAATATTTCATTATCTCTTTCTACAAACAACATGCTCAAACTTATTTCAACTTCATAACTATAGCATCTCACACTTAAGCATGTTTACAATGTAATCCAATGCTCATACTATCTTTTCCATTCATTCTATTATTCAATCCTTCCACATACTATTAAAGACTCCTTTGTAGACTCCATATCATGAACAAATCAATATGATTAGTGTGTTGGCTAATATACCAGTGCAAAGACCTTGGCTGATATACTTTATGAATAAATAGATAGATGATAATAATTTCTCTTTTTGATAGTCATGTTTACTATTGAAGGTGATTCCACAATATTGGTTTACAATTTTTGGCCAAACTAGACACTGAAATGGTTTTTTCTAACTAAATCTTCACTTTCAAACACCTATAGTGGCTAAACCGTGAGGAATTTGAAGATGATGCAAACTAGTGATTTGTGAAATTTTGTCTTTAGATTCTAAATATATTTTTTCAAAAATTTTGGAATCAAATTGCACTTCTTTTTCCATCTCCTTCGAAAACTAGTTTTTTTTCAATAAACATAATTTTTAAGGAGTGATGCTCACAGTATAACACATAACTTTTTCTCCATGAAGGATAAAATTCTAACATTTTTGAATTTACATTTGTAACCATGATATCTAGTGCTTTCAATTGGTTTCATAGTGTTTTATTGAATATTTTTTCCTTAATCAAGTTTCAAAGTGAAACCAATTACAATTCAGACATAGGAGGATTGTATAACACATGAATTTTTTGTATGTATCAAAATTCAAAATTTTTTTGTTGGATAAAGGACTTCAATAACTGGTGCACTCATATTTTTCAATATTTTTTTAATAATCTTCTATTTCTCCACATGTGCAAGAACAAAGAGCTTGATTTTCAATGAAAAACCTACATTCAGAAGAAATAAGAAATAAATATAATAATTAAATAAAATTTATTTAAAATTATACTTTTTGGGAAGCTTATAATAAGGACTACATAATTACAAAAAATAAATTTTAAATAAATTCATTTGATCCCCCAAAAGGTAAATCAAAAGTGATTTTTATCAGCATTTTGATAGGTGTAAAGGAGACTTCATTATAGGTATGGTTTAAAACTAGCGGGATTATATCCAAGGGGGTTTGATCAAACCCTCTTCAATTGGAATCATTAAAATGGAACTTGTTTAAGGCTTAAATCAGGGTGATCTCACAAATTTGGTTTACAATTTTTTAGAAGAACTGATTTTTGCTGAAATCACATATTTTTAGAAAATATAATTATTTAAGCCTTTAAAAGTTCCATTTTGAGGATTCCAATTGAAGAGGGTTTGATGAAACCACCTTAGATCAAACCCCCTTGGATATAACCTTGCTAGTTTTAAATCATACCTATAAATGAGTCTCTTTTACACCTATCAAAATGCTGATAAAAAATCACTTTTGATTTACCTTTTTGGGGATCAAATGAATTCATTTAAAATTTATTTCAAATTATCATGGTAGTCCTCAAAATGAGCTATCCCATGAATATAATTTTAATATGTTCTGGTTTTATTATGTATGTGTTTTTTTAGTTTTATTAAACATAGGTTTTTCACCGAAAATCAAGCTCTCTATTTTGCACATGTGAAAAAATAGAAAATTATGAAAAAAATAATTTAAAAAATATTTTCTGTACTAGGTATTGATGGCCTTGATCCATTAAAAAAAAAAAAATTGAATTTCGATACATACAGAAAAATTTATGTTGTATATAGTCCGCCTATGTCTGAATTGCAATTGGTTTGACTTCGAAACTCTATTAAGGAAAAAAAATTCAATAAAAAAATATGAGACCAAATGAAAGTGCTAGATATCGTAGTTACAAAAAATTAATTTTAAAAAATTATAATTTTATCCTTCATACAAAAAACATTATGTTGTTTTTTGAAAAAAACCAGTTTTCGTGGGAGATGGAAAAAGAAGTGCAATCTTATTCCAAAAATTTTGAATTTTTCTTTAAATCTACAAACAAAATGTGATGAGACTCTAGTTTGCATCATCTTCAAATTCCTCATGGTTTAGCCACTATAGGTGCCCGAATGTGAAGATTTAGTTAAAAATAATAATTTCAATGTCCAGTTTGGCCAAAAATTATAAACCACTATTGTGGGATCACCAATCATTATATTTTCTAAAAATATGTGATTTCAACAGAAAATAGAATCTCCCAGAAACTATAAACTAGCATTGTGGGATCACCCTTCAGAAAGTAAATATTAGATCAAATAAATCAATTTCATACCAAAACATAGGTAAAAATTTTATGCATAGTTGATCAAAGACTTTGTTGTTCTTAGATAGAGGCCTATGTCATTCATTGAAGACATACTCTTCTATTCATGATGAACATACACTACAAAATGTCCAAACATTTTTTTCTCTTTGTATTGTCTTTGTGTATACTCAACATTTACAATACATACCTTTTTGCATAGTATTAAGTTGAGATTGAGAGTTGATTAGAGATTACACAATCATATTAGAACATTTTCTCCATAAAATTTCTATCTTCTACTATCCAAATCTCCCCCTCTATATTCAATCAGTATAAATGCACATGTCATTTTCTCAACAATCTTCCCATCAAGCAAAATAGAAGACAAACTAATCTAGAATGTATTTTTGGCACCATTCAGAAAGACCATTTAGAAAACTCGACTATCAAACTTCTTGTCAAAGTGTAGGCACCGAGGAACAACTATAGTGGAGTTTAAAAGATAACCTTTGATTTTCTTTATCTGCCATTTATACCTTTAAATAATGACCATTGATTTTAACATAAATGGTAGCCTTTGAAACTCTTACTTGTCGAGTAGGTTGCTACTAGGTATGAGGTTTGGAAAAAGAATGGAAGAAAACCCCTTAATTAAATTCTTAAGATGTGCATGACCAATTATACCAAGTCACCTAAAAAATAGAATATGAAACAATATTTTGCATAAAACAAATTCATGAGGTGAAGACCCATTAGGTTTTTGTTTTACACAAGGTTTCAACAAGTGAAGAGACCTTAAAACAAATCAATACCATGTGAATAGCCCTGTTATCTTGCAACCATCTAACCAAAACCTTTGTTGCAGGAAACTATTTTTTTGATATACATATTCTTCACAAAACTTAAACCCTAGAATATCTTAGGGTTTTAGCTATTAGGTTAAGAACTACCTAAGATGGGATTATGACCACCTTCAAACTCTATTATAAACTTGAAATCTCATTAGCACCTTGAAATATAACAATCCTTTGAAAGTATCAAAGAGGGAATAATGAAATAGAAACCAATCATCATGAAATGGAACAATGATCAATAATATCATGAGATCATGAGATGAAGTATCAAACATCAACATATACCTATCTTGTATACAACCGACTTGTATCTTTCATGTACCCAACTTGTATCTAACATATGCCTGAATTATATCTTTCACCATTGACATGTATCAACACCTAAATGAGAAAGGACCTTTAAAGCATCAAGTAAGCACCATGAATAATGAACCTTTGAAATCAATGACAAAAACCATTACACACAAAACCCCCCCCTTGACATTGATGTCAACATACAAAAATTTCCATCCTTTTGCTCCATCATCAAGAAATCATAGCAAATGCAAAGTATTAGTTGTTCTTATTGGATAGTGTGGATAACTATGAGGAGAGGTGAATCAGTTACCATAAAATAATTTTCTTGACTTTAACTAATCCAAAGAAAGCTTGGATTAATTAGATAATAAACAAGCAACTATGAACTTGAAAGCACATAAGAACACCATGCACAATGAACACCAAAATTTATGTGGAAACCCAAGAAGGAAAAAACCATAAATAATGCTAATTCTCAATTATAAAACATTAGTTAAGGTGGGCAGTGGTTAAGGTGAATTTTAAAATGGCTCACTACCAAAATGCTCACTCTAGGTAAGGCTCACTACAGGTGTGCTCACTACTTGGCTATTACAACCAAAAATAAAAAAGGATAACTGCCAAAAGAGAAAGGCTCACTACCTATAGAAAATGGCTCACTCTTAGAAGAATGATGAAAGGGAATCCACCTTTGAAATAACTATCACCAATAATGACACTGGATAGAATCTCACTATTTGCTACCTCCAGTCCTATACTTTTGTATACTACACATTTTTTGGATCTTCAGAGTCGCATATCCAAAACTTGCTTTCATCAAAAAAATTCAACTCTTACTTATACCATTCCATGCCTTCATATACTCCTAAGTCATCGAGGCACAATTTGAATTGCTTCCATATATTCTTAAGTCATCCAAACACAATTTGAACTAGGTCACCACAAAAACATTCCCACTGTGGAAAGGAATGAAATGTGGACCATCTACAATCTCCTTGCTCAAATAAACATGCTCCATATTTACCATGATATTCGAGACCAAAGAATAGGATATACATGTTACAATGCAAAAAATGTTTCAAAGCACATTAACAAGTTTTCAGATTGGTTCAGACCTAAAAGATAGGTCACACATAACAATATTATTACGAATTTACCAAGGGACCCATAAATTTAGGTAATACATAAGATAGCATAATTACCAAGGGATAGAAAATTTTGAATACCATGAAATATATTCTTGAGCCAATGGGAATTCCACAACCAAGACAAAATCTTGATTTTCATCAATTTTAGTACCAACTAGAAACACAATTAGACATACCAAAATTTATAATATGCTACATGAATGTTCGGATAACAAGGATACCCAAAATAATGTTTGAGCATAACAACCAATATCAAAATATTAGTCTTCATTATTTTGCATTAACTATCTTCCACAGATGTCCCAAAGATATGTACTACCATACATACATCAAGGATAACATCCACACTACACAACATCATAGCACTCGATAGGATAGATCACATCCAAAGAACAACCTTCCAAATCTCAAGTTTTGAGATCAATGAAAATAATACTAAATAATCTCAAAAAATTCAGAATTATCTCCCCCTTCGGCATTGATGGAAAAATAACAAAAACACAAATCTCCAAAACTCTAAGCACTCCCCCTTTGTCAAGAAAATCAATTCCTCTTTTTTGCTTCTATTTTCTTTCTATTTCTCTCCGCCTTTTTTCCATTAAAGGAAAATGGCCACATAAGAACATTTAGAAGATCAAGTAAAAATAACAATTTTCACAAGAAATTTTTTCTTGTACCTTTCTCTTACAATTGGAAGAATCCTCTTCCAAGCTTGCATTTTAGAAACTATTATGGCCCACATACTATCTAGTAGAGTCAACAACATAAATGAAGATGACCAATCGAGAGACAAGCACTGTTGTTTACAATCCTCTACATCAAAAAGTATCCTAGAGAGATGATCGAGCCAAACCTCAACAATCACTTTGACCAACCAAAAAGTTCTAACCAAATCTTCCCTCTATCTCTGAATAGACAATAAATCAACTTGCAACTCTCCAAATCTTATTATTTTTCTTCCATCTTTACCTTTAAAGGAAGTCAAAAAAATTTCCAATATCATTCAGTTTAGATTCAACATTTTCAATTCTTCTCCTAAAGTTCTCAACAACAATGAGCCACCAGAGGCAATACTTGTGGATGTCAAAATCTCCTTAATGCATTCTCTTCTCTCACCAATGTTCTTGGATAACTTTTGTTTGGCTTTGAAAAAACTTCTCTCAATTATAGCTTGGATCTTATGACCTTCAAATCCTTCCCACAACAACTTCTACCAAATCATCTGGTAACGAGTTAGAAACAATTGAAACAATAATACCCTTTTTGAGCAGATAATTAACAAAAGCATCTTCAATTCTAGGCCTCTTGTCTAGAGGGCAGGCATACCGCATTTCACCAATATTTTTCATATCACCTTCATCCAATACTGAATGAATTTCATCTAGATCAAAAGAGTCAAATTCAGATAGAGACTCTTCTTCCTTATTCTTCTCTTCTTAGATAGTGATGACATATTTTGTGTTCATTTTCCTCCTTTTAGGTTTCAGAGGGGAACCACCAATGAAAACATCTAACTCCTTATTGGAGGATGAACCCTCCTCAAACTGATTGATAGGAATAACACTAGAAACTATCATAGAAAAGTACATATCCATCTACAAGGATGAGAAATAAAATTTGTATGCATTTTCTTTATATTCCATACATTCTAAATATCTGTAAAAATTCTTTTTAACAAGGATGTTGGACTTCCACTTAACATTCTCCTTTGATGGTAGTGAGCTCAGAAGGTAAAATAATAAACATATGAGCATAGACCCAAAATGGAAGGGATAACTCTCAACCAAAGAAATTATAACATTCTCAATTAGGTTTTCAATATCATCTAATTGTTATCTCCTAAAATTTTACCCTAGTTAAGTTGTAAAACTTAACACTTTGGAGAAACATAGGAACTTTTCCAAGATGTGGGTCACCTATAATGGAAAAGAACCTTAGAACAAGGCCGACTTCCTTTTGTGTCACCTAATCTAATCTACTAAATCTGGCAGAGGAAAAGAGTAGAAAGAGATACTTTTAAAAAAATATCCCTATGGTGATACACCTAACTAGTAAAAACCTAAAAAACTCAGAGAATAGACACTCATTTTTCAAGGACTGAAAGAAAAAACTTACACAATTTATTTCTATAAACTTATGCATAAATACTTTGAAAAAGGGTTTGAATAAACCCATCTTTTAGAAGGGAAAGGTTACTTTCACAATTTAAAAGCTATGTGCAACTTTAAAACACAATTTCTAACCCACATAGACATAGCTTTGTAGAAAAGGCATAATAATGTGAGATAAAATTACAAGGAAAGTGAAAATAAACCTCACATGTAATGTAATCAACCATGTGATAGCACACTACACTGCAAGAATAAGGAGGCAAAAGAACTTCAAGTATAAATATCTAAGGTCTTTTCTGAATTAATCTGCAAATGAGTTACAAAAAGCTTGCAAAAGTCTAACAAAGGACTTCAAGAAGAACTCCTTATAATAAGGTCCCTCCAATGACTATATTACTTGACTCCCTCCAAAAAACCCCTAAAAAGTGGTTCTAGAAGTAGTTGGGTCAGATGTCTTCAAAAATCCAAAAATCTAGTAGCTAAATCCCCTCCAAATGAGCTCCCCATGATTGAAAAAGTAAAAAATGACTTAGTCCATCAAGATTACTCACCAAACAACCCTTAAAAGGCTCACAAAAGCAATAAAAACCCCCTAAATTCTCTCCGCATATTTACAAACTACCTCTAAACCTCCCCAATATGCTTGGAAAAGAATAAAATCATAAGTAAGTCATTCAAAGAATTTACAAGGCATAATTCATGGTTTTTGCATTAAAAATAGAAATTTAATTGACTTATAACAATATCACCTAACCAATTGCTTTACATTTAAAACCAATGCAAAATCTCAACCATGTGAGACAAATCAAAGAGAAAAAGTCTTTAAGACTCCTAAACAATAGCAAGTTTATTAAAATTTCACCACAAGCATATTAGTTTGTCACAAATATTTTAAAATCAAAGGTAAAAATACCTTTGTGCGGTCGGCCTTCTTTAGGGTTTTGAAACCCTAAACACAAAATTAATATGCAAAAAAAAATCTCATTTCATTTGCAACATCACTTCTAGAGTTTTCTATGCTGCAGCCTAGATTTTCTTGGAGCTACTTTTATTTTGGTTTTGTAGATTACAAAGAAATTTCCAAGCACATTTGTTTGACAAAACTCTCAGTAAGAATTTCTGGAAATATTTTTTCCATTTCCTTTCATATTTTACAGAAATAAAAGCTCGAACTGATCTATCTCTGTAAAAGAAGAATGTATCTCCACTATGTGTCTTTCCTGTTGTCTTTAAGCACATATTTGTTTACATTTTACTGAAGAAATTAAAATGTCTCCTATAGAATGTCTTGATATTTTTGTGTATGAATCCATGCATTATAAGTATCGGTCATTTCCATACGCTTGATATAGGTATTGGATTTTTTTAATAAACAAAACAAGGCTCAGCTCCATTTGACTCTGCATCTAGGCTTCTTTAATGGCCAAGTTTTTCTCACTTTGTGTCTCCTTCTTGGAATATGACCACTTGTTGTCATGGTTATACTAGGCTCGAACCTCTCTCTTTCTTCTTGTCACGACCTCCTCTCACTTTCTAAATATGCTCAAGGGTTTCATCATGTCTAGGGCTCTACATTAAATTTTCCTTTTCTTTTATCAATATCTAGAATAGAAATGCATTACTTATGTCTTTTGAAATAACACTAAATTTTAAATTTTATTTCATTATCATTGAATAGAGTACTCCACTAAAGAGACAATAAAATACTCTCATCCAGATAAGAGAGAACAAAGCTACTAGAAACAACATTTGAGTGATGCTATCCACTAGACATTGAGAAGGGACTATACTTACTTCTAAGGTTCTTCATAATCCTTTATCACTACCATCTAGAATTCCCCTTTATGAGAATACTACCTGTGACTATCAACTTGGAACCCATATCACTGCTTTCACATGAAACCCTCTATCTACTATTAGGTTACATTTTATTGAACTTGGTGATGTCCATTCTTCATGACTTGACTTGTATCTCAACTATTGACTGATGAGTTCATCCTCTTATCATTATCAACTTGCATTTTCAAACTGCATAATGGATAATTCCTTTACTATCAAGGTCTTTACCTTCTTGGCTTACAACATAAATAGTACTATCACATCATTCATGACTTCACTTCCCTTGAAAATCTTAAAGCTATTATCTCTTTGTAACTGTAGGTTACCATTTTACTTTATCATGGCATATAAGTCACAATCATAGTCTCAAGGTCATAGTTATTGACACCATGGTCCATACATCTTACAAATGTTGGCTGCCCTATGTTATGCACTATTTTGACCATCTTCAATTTCATTTTTATTATTTTTTTGCTCAAAGTATTTATGCATATTTGCATATCATAAAGTATTAAGTGCATGTTTACAAGAACCTACATTGGGATAAATAAATGAGACTATAACTGTATGTGATTCACCAAGAAATGGATCACAAAGTACCTCTTAAAGATCCTTTCCTTTTTGGTTCTTTCAATAACCTATGCAAAGGACTACAAAACTATCCCTTCTGTGTATCATTGAATGCACTATAAAACTATCATATAAAATTATACAAAAGGTTTCATGTGTATTGACACCCTTTTTATCGTATGTGTTCCTACCAAGGATAGGGATCATGTATTTTAAACTCCCTTATACCTCAGATTTTGTGACCCTACTAATGTGATGAAAACCCTAAAGCATGACCTCATAGTCCTTTATTATCCAATAAGAAAATGCATGGCTAGAAAGAGATATAGGAATATCCTTATATTCCTTATTACTAACTTATAACAGCGAGCCATTGTATCTTCCTAATAGTCACTATGCCATTGCTCTTTCAAAACCATTACCCTTATTTTCTAAGATGATTATACTACTCACTATGCACCAAACATTCCATCAAGACCTCAGTCAAGAGGAATTTTTCTAATGGTTGTTCCACCATCTCTGAGATTAATACACCTTTCTTTCATTTCTTTGAACATGCAAACACTACCAGAATGACAGACCTCACTCCTCATTGTGATTATCATAGGAGAAAAAAATATTGTTGCAATCTTGGTCAATGTACCTACACTCATGTGATGTTATGATATAATTACTATTACTGTATTGTTGTGTTTAAAAATATGAACTAAACTCACCCTTTATGATTTTCCTAAACGATGGTATGTTACTTATGATAGTGATCTACAATTCACTGACGTAAATAACACATGTTTGTTTGAGAAAGCCATAAAGAGTTTATTTCTTTTCTATCACTTGTCTAAAGAAAATAATAATAACATGTTGAGTTTAACACTATTGGGAGCCTCATTTTACCCAACATGTTGTAATTTGATAGATCAAATTAGAAACATAATTTACCTGTATTTGCACATTAAGAAAACATGTTAAAAAAAATGCATATTTTGGATGTGCTAACTTTTTCTAATGTATTTGGAGATCAACTTATACATTCATAGGTTCTTGTACATGTAATTTTGAAGAATTTTCATTCACTTTGTTAATCAGATGCAGGGACTTGGACACAGGACCTCAGGTGGACTAAAAGCTACTTGGGACAAGAAGCTAGACGCAGTCAACAACAATGAACTAGTCATTCAAGCAATGAATGGTCTCTTTCCTTATATGTGCATTCCATTCAATCTAATTATCCATATATATTATTTTCTTTATGTAAATTGAATAAGTTAGTCTCATGGCTTGTGTGAGACCATGAAAATTTAAATCATCAATAAAGATTATATTTTCAGAAAAGATTTGTATAAATCTCTTCTATGTTACATACATCTGTTATAACCAGTAATCTGTTAGTCATGAAATATATGAATTTTTGTTTATGTAATAGAGTTTAATGAAGGAAAGGGGTGATAAATGTACCTTTTTTTTAAGCTTTAAATCAAAAGCTCTGCTTGAATGAGCTATTAGTGAAATTTGGGTAACTTTTTTGGTGACATATGTTGGATGTTTTCCTACTAAACATGAAGATTAGTTGCCTAGACTTGTCCATTGGGCATGTGGTCACTTAGTAAAATAAGAGGTAGACCCAAAACAACAAGTTTGTACTTGACTGTAACTCATTAAAACTAGATCAGAATACCAGGATACTATAGATGGGAAACTAGCTAACTGTGTTGAAACAACACTTAGGGAAATGAAACTTATAGTTAAATTTACCCAACACTAACTAGTAAGACAAAATTACTTAAACAAAACCATTTATAGGAAGACTGAAATATCTGTCCTCTCTTCTCAATATGCAGTGATTTGCATGCATGATGGCAGCTAAGAAAACAAAAATACAAATAAATGTTCAACAAGCTGATGCATCAATTCTTGAAAGAGATAAACAGATTCACTTACCTCCCCAAATAGATCATATGTAACATTATTCAAGGGAGAAAAAGTGAGTTGAACATACTATTGTTTAGTTGCTAGTGCATCTTTGATACCATCTTCAATTGTACCTTCATTTGCAAGTGCAATATTGATCATTTGTGTTGCATCAAACTCCACACTAACTAAATATATATTTGGATAACCCTTTGAATGAACAAAACTTGGACTGCCCCTCCTATGCTCATGAAAAAATGTTATACCTTTTGGTTGAGGTTCATGGATCTCCTTGTCAATCCAACAAGGCACCTGGTCACCCACTTGCTTTAGATATTGTTGCTCCAAATGATCACTCATTACTTCAATGTAGGAAGGAAAATGTCCAAACAATGAGATGGCTTCTTCCAACACACTTTGAATCAACACATCGACCTCAGGTTCTTTTATACACCAAAAAGGAAGTTGTTAATAATCATATTTATTACTCAAAGAAAGACACTCCAATTCACGTTTGTCTTCTTCAACGAAGGAAGGAAAGTGTTCAAATAATTAAGAAGCCTCTTGCAACCAACCTTCAATTGGTATATTAGCTTCCAACTCCTCTGCACAGTAGAAAGGAAGTTCCTCCAACTAGTTAGGACTTTACAAATCAAGCTCAAGAAGAGTCTCTTGATTTAAAAGAATGAATTCCTCCTTCTCAAGTTCACATTGCTCCTGATGTTTCAGAAATTATTCAAGTTCATGAACCTACCATTGTAGTTCATCATGAGTAACAACTTCTAATTCTTTCCCACCCAACTTTGAACAAAATTGTTGAATTATGTTTGTGTACACCTCTTTATAGAGCTCAACATTAGCCTTTTCAATTAAAACATGCTCAAAGATATCAAAGCTCTTGCCTTGGAGGATAGTATCAAGTTCAGTTTTAGGCTCTTCTTCCTAAGTTAAGCCTCCATTTTCTAGTTGATGATAATCAATCAACAACTCACCACACTCTCTGATGTTTTCTTGATGTTCAATCCTTTTTTGTTGCAATTGATAACACCTTATAGCTAAATTTAAAAGATTTACCTCTCTAATATTTTCCCAGAGGAGTAAGTTGTACGGATCAATGGGATAATCTTATATTTCTTTCTTTTCAATAGAAAGTTTATTCGGTTCAAAGATTGGAATATTGAACCTCAAAAAGTGAAGCCCTTCCTCAAAGAAAGGATTTGGAAATGTAGCAGCCGAGTCTACTTCCTGCTAATGAATACAAGCTTGATAAGCAAGCTCTTCCCGCTTTCTATTGATTTCATCAAACTATTATTGGGAATGTAATGACATATCCTCCATGTTCACATTATCAAAACCTTGAGACTCATTAGAGAAGTTTCTTTGTTGGTAATTTTCTATGAAATCAGTAGCACAACTACTTTGGTATGGCAGATAAGAAGGTGTATAGACAACACTTTTGTGAAATGGTGAATGGTAAGACATATTACCATGAAACCAACATTGAGACTGCTGAAACAAGTTACTTTGGGCTTTGAGTCACCAGGTATGTAAAAAAACTTGCCTTCAAAGGAAAAAAGTACTATTGTACACACCAAATAGTAGTAATGCATAGTATAGAAGGGACTAAAACTATCAGTTCTCTATCCCACCAGGTGTGCCAAAACTGTTATCTCCTAAAGTTGCACCCTAGTTAATGTTAGTGTAATTAATATTTAATTACACTTACATAACTTTACTTAGGTTTTTCTTAACTGTGTCTCTTATAATATATCACGAATTCTTGAATATATCAATTTTACATCTTCGCTAAAGCTGCTTTTCATTGTTTCTCTCTCTTTTGCAGTGGAAGGTGTTTGGGTTTGCATGTGTGTCTGATCTAGGGTTTCTAACATGGTATGAGGAGCGCCGACTCTCAAGTGCGGAAAACCAATTAGAGTTCATTAAGGTTCCGAGGGTATCGTACCCTTGGAGTTTATTTATCACGACATCTTGGATGGATCAGGCTTCACCGTTGGATTGAGTCTTTGGAAAAAGTCAGATTCGACTTTTATTTTGCGGAATTTTTGATATCGTTTGCGGTTTCAGGCGGGTGATTTTTACACTGGCTTCACGGAGGTAGCTGTTGATTTTTCAGAGCATTTTGAGCATGAACAGAGGTCACCATTATGTTCGTAGTGGCCAAAAAACCTAAGGATACCTTTTGTTTGGTTGATTTCTGAGTAGTTGGTCTGGAAGGCAAATTTTTGTTGCCACGGAGGCCGTATGGCCTCCCCAACACGCGTTACGAGGCACAAAATTTTAAAAAAACCAAAACAAATGTGTTTTCTCAGGATCCGCACCGACACCTATAGTACAGATGGATCTACCACCGGGTGGCCACCAGGCAGCCACCAGTCCGCCGCAGCCACCGGTAGCTCCCCCTCTAGCTCCGTCGGCTCCTCCGCTAGCCCCTGAGGGCTTTTGCGTTTGTGGCCACAGTCATGTGGGGGATTGGGCGCTACGCACCTAGCCCCTGATTGCCTCCAACCTACGCCCTGATCATAGGGGTGACCAAGGGCTTCCCCCTAGACCCTGCCCACCAGCCCCTGGTCGCATGCAGGAGTAGGGGCCGAATTGTATTTAGCCCCCTGGGTTGCCTATAGGCCTTTTTGGCCAAATTGGAGCACTTTTACAAAATCGGGTGTAACTTTTGCATACAGTGTCCTTTTTTTGCAAACGAGATACCGTCAGAAAGCGGATTCTGACGCTGATCTAGTAGTGTTGGTATTTTTTTCTGATTTTGTTCCAATTTTATTTTACAAGTCTTTAAAGTTAGAACTTGTGTTTTTCACTCCGTAGGGCATATCTTTTGACTCAGTGATCCTTTTTTTGCCATTCTTGCAGCATTGGAAAGCTAGTTCAGTCCTCTACATAGAACTGAGGTCTTTTTTAATTTTCTATTTATGCATGTTTAGGAATTATCTCCTTTTGCAGTCATTAGGGATTGTAATAAATGAACTGAAATAAAGTTCCATCAGGGGGGTTTCTTGCATAATAATCTGATTAGAGTGTGCATGCACTTTGATCTTCATCATGTTTTGATGGCAAGTCACATGAGTTGTAATCTGGTTTCTTAGTTTCTTTTGGCCACATTTTTGTCTTAGCTTGACACATATCAGATTCATATCGGTTTAGACTTTAGATTGAGAGCCTATGGTTAATGATCCACATCGGATCCATCTCAGTTTGAGGGCCACTAAATTTGTGGTTAATGTTCCAGAGTTTGTATGGTACTTGTTCCCATGGAATATTTTTAGTCTTAGTTTGACATCAGCATCGAGATACATGGTTTCCAGATTCGGTCATCATTCATTTCATCTACTATTGCTTTATGGATTCCAAGGTTGTTCTAGTTTGGTGTGTTCAAGTGTTCTGTGGCATCGGGTCTACTGTTGCATCATTATGATTCTGATATGGTTTCTCGTAGACAAAAGTATCTTTCCTTGCTTGCCAGATTGTGGTTCCAATGCTTCTTTGCAGCAGTCATCTCATTATAGGGGGGTTGTCCCACTAGGTTTTCCTTCTCTACCTCATCATTGCATTTGTACATGGGTACCTGATCAGGCCTTGTTGCTAGGACCCATTCATGCTTTCTTGCATTCATCTTAGTTTTAGGCGCATGCTTATCTAGTCTCCCTAAGTTGCACTTATGGGGGGTGTTAGTGTAATTAATATTTAATTACACTTGCATAACTTTACTTAGGTTTTTCTTAGGTAATAATTAGTTTACTTAATTAATAAGTAAGCTTTATCTAATTGAGTTGTTTTTAGGTCAACACAAGGGTTGCATACATTTCTTTTATAAATCAATTCATCTCTTATAATATCTGAATTCCTAAATATATCAATTTGCACATCTTCATGCAAAGCTTTTCTTTTTATTATTTTTCTCTTCTGTGGAAGGTGTTTAGGTTTGCATGTCTGATCTAGGGTTTCTAATAGTTAAGTTGTAAAACTTAACACTTTAGAGAAATAAGAAAACTTTTACAGGTTATGGGTCACCTATAATGGAAAAGAACCTCCGGAGAAGGCTGACTTCCTTTGGTCACACCTAATCTAATCTACTAAATCTTGCAAAGGAAAAGAATAGGAGATGATTTTAAAAATGAAACTACAAAACAATATCCCTATGGTGATACATCTAACTAGTAAAATCCTGAAAAAATCAGAGAACAAACACTTGTTTTTCGAGCACTGAAAAGAAAAACCTTACACAACTTTCTTTTGTAAGCTTATGAATAAAAAATTTAAAAAATGTCTTGAATGTACCTACCTTTCATAAGGGAAATGTTACTTTCACAATTTAAAAGCTATGTGCAACTTTAAAACACAATTTCCAACCTACATAAACATATATTTATAGAAAAGGCATAATAATGTGAGACAAATTTACAAGGAAATAGAAAATAAACCTTACATGTAATATAATCAACCACGTGATAACACATTGCACTACAAGAATAAGGAGGCAAAAAGGCATAATAATGTGAGACAAATTTACAAGGAAATAGAAAATAAACCTTACATGTAATATAATCAACCACGTGATAACACATTGCACTACAAGAATAAGGAGGCAAAATAACTTCAAATACTGATATCTAAGGTCTTTTTTGAATTAATCTCCAAATCAGTTACAAAAATCTTGTAAAAGTCAAACAAAGGACTTCAAGAGTCACTAAGTCTAAATATACATCGAGAAGACCTCCTTACAATAAGGTCCCTCCAAAAAACCCCTAAAAAGTGGTTCTCGAAAATTTGGGTTAGATGACTTCAAAAAGCCACAAATCTAGCACCTAAATCCCCTCCAAATGAGCTCCCCATGAGTGAAAAAGTCAAAAATGACTTGGTCCATCAAGATGACTCACAAAAGCAATAAAAACCTCCTAAATTCTCTCCATATGTTTGCAAACTGCCTCTAAACCTCCCCAATATGCTTGGAAAATAATAAAAGCATAACTAAGTCACTCAAAGCATTTACAAGGAATAATTCATGGTTTTTTAATTAAAAATAGTAATTTAATTAAATAACTTATAACAATATCACCTAACCAAATTGTTTATATTTAAAACCAATGCAAAAGCTTGACCATGTGAGATAAAGCAAAGAATAAAAGTCCGTAAGACTCCTAAACAATAGCAAGTTCATTGAACTTTCACCACAGACATATTAGTTTGTTGTGAATATTTTAAAGTCAAAGGTAGAAATACCTTTGTGTGTTCAACCTAAAGGTGTGGTCAGCCTTCTATAGGGTTTTGAAACCCTAAACACAAAAGAAATGTGGAAAAACAAATCTCATTTCATTTGAAACATCACTTCTGGATTTTTCTATGTCGCGGCCTAGGGTTTCTTGGAGCTACTTTCATGGCGATTTTGTAGCTTATAGAGAAATTTCCAAGCACATTTCTTTGATGGAACTTAGCCTTGTAATGACATTATTTTTCTGCAAGATCAATAAAGGATTATAAATACCTACATGTTAATAAAACAGTTAATAAAACATCAAACAATAGAATACATTAGAGATAAAAAGAGAAAATGATTAAAACTAGAATAACCTCACCCAATCTTCTATCCTCCATGCTTCACTTCCATTGTACCTCTTCAAGCTTGCTGCAATAATGGATGCCCTCAAATTGTCTATGTGAGCAAAATCCTATAATGTCTAACCCTAGCAATGCCTTTGAAGGATTTGATAAAATAACTCTATGAAAAACTAGAATTTTAATTCTATTATGCAACAAATCAATAAGTCTAAGATGATATGAGAATTCCAATAAATTGCCAATAATAATAATAGATTAAGCGATCCCAAAATGAGATCAAGATTGCCATTTTATAGAAAATGCAATCTTGAATGGACAAATGAGATGAGAGATTGAGGAAATGCCCTAGAATCAATGGTTAAGATTCAAAATGGCAACTCTTAATTAGGGTTAGGGCAAAATACCCAAGTGCGAATAAGATTTAATTAAATGAATTAAATGAAGAATAAATGTGATAGTTGAGATGAAATTAGAAAAATGAGAAGACAAGAGGATGTGATTTCATAAAATCAGCAATTTTAGAAATTACTTGATTTTGTAGAAGAATATTTCTATTTTGAATTAAATTAATTCAAAACATAGATTTTGTGAGATAATAGGTAATTGATTTTCAAATTTATTACTATAAGAAGAATCAGTTAACTATGTGAGACATTTTTACATAAATTATTTTATTTAAAATAAAGAGGTGTCACATACAGTAATTAAATAATTAAAATAATTATTTAATTTAGAAGAAGTGGTTAATTAATTAAATAAATTAGCAAAATCTATTTAATTAGGAGAGCGGATTTAGGGATTAGTGACATATTAAATAAACATATTAAAATATATTTATTTGATAATCAGGAGGACATTAATGGCAAAGATTAATTAAATAAAATGAGAACTTTATTTAATTAAGAGTTGACTTTAGATAATTAGTGACGCATTAAATAAGATTTATTTATTTAATAATTGGGAAAAATAAAAGATTATGAATTAATTAAATAATTATGAATTATTTAATTAATAGTTGAAGGTGGGTTAGAAAACATAATTAAAATGTCATAATTATGCTAAGATGAAAAGTGGTAAAATAGTGGTCGCAGGCCTAAGTCATTTTTAGGTGTCTATATTTTCCCCTCTTTGTCATAATGCAGCTTGTCGCATTGTGGCAAAGAAAACAATTCCAGAATATGCCCCAGTGAAGCTACAGAGTGCCTATGCCCCCTCGAGAAATTTTTGGAATTTTGACCCAGGGTTAGTAAAATTTGGGAAGTGTCCCGATTAAGTCAATTACTAACCAGAAAAGTGATGGTGTGATCCAATTCAGAAATAGAGGATGTTGAGCTAGCCAAAATGCTAGTCAAAGGTGGTCAAATGAGCCTCCAGTACAGCCTACTAGGTCAAAACCCTAATTTTCAGCTTACAAATACATTGAAAAGGTCAAACCAAGTGTCATTTTCTCATTTGTGATTAAGAATTTTTAGAGATCAGAGCTCAGAGTGATGATGGTGATTCCAATGAATACACACCATGGATATCGCATGCAAACATTCCGATGACCCGAGGGCACAGACGCACCTGTAAGTACCCTATCCTCTTTGTCAAATTTTGAAATTAATGCATTTATTAGGGTTTTAAGGGGTTTAACACATGCGTTGCGACGCAAATGTTACGTGTAAACCACAACTGCCTTCGCGTTCGACGCATTTGATTACATCACAGCGCAAGTGTGATGGGTAAGTTAGGGTTTTTTGTGCAATTACACATCTGCAAGTGGAAACGATGCAATCACCAGGTTGTAACACAAGTGTGACCATTGCGACTCATATGCCCTATTGCCATGCAATTGCCAAGTTCAACAACGCATCTACAAAAATGACACACAATTGCCATGCGAAATGATGCATTTTGTTGTTAAATTGTGCATTCGCTAGCCCGAACGACACATTCGACATATTGCAATGCAATTGTCATGCGTAGAGCCGTAATTGACTTACTGTGACACATTTGTTGTCAATGCGACATAATTATAGTTGACCAAAGTTGACTTTTGTTGACCCTATGTTGAGATAAGTTTGGATGTACCCTTGACTTGTCAGTAGTACTCGAGAGTTCTGACCGACGACATACGCCTTCAGAGATCACCTAAGCGATAGGCAGAGATAGCGGCTGATGGCACTAGGTTTGTACCATGTCACCTATATGCCCATTATTCGGGCAAATAGGGGTTTGCTGAAAGCTCTTTGTGAGAGGTGGCACTTAGAGACCTACTCATTTCACCTGCCTACTAGAGAGGCGACAGTGACCTTAGAGGATGTCTACCGTATTCTCTGCATTCTGATTAGCGGAGAGAGAGTGACCTATGATCCACATCGAGGGCGAAAAGCCTTATTAGAGATGTATGAGGCTGTTGATGGTGCTCAGTTGGATATGGATGGTTACAAGATCGGTTGGGATGTTGTAGCAGACAGGTTTCCCAGGTTTGATGCCATTTTGATGACCTTGATTGCTGCATTATTGATCCACAATCACCATAGTCACGGATTTCCCATTGGATGGGGGGATGTACTTGTTTGTATGCGAGGAAAAATGACTATTTTTGCTTGGGGGCCTTGCTTGTTGGCCATGTTTTATCATTAGTTACATGAGGTTGTTTATCACCTGTGTCTCAGTATCAGTTGCGGGACTACCTTACTCATGATCTGGGTGTGGGAGCGCATTCATATTTTTTGACCACTGGTGCCGATTCAGCAGCTAGGTGATGGGATGTCATATGTTTACTTGTATGCAGGTTCAGTTAGCCAGACTCATGTGGCAGATACCGGGTACTAGTATCATCAGATTGATATGATGATCAATTTTTTTTAGAGGCCTTACAGAGATTTCCGCCACTGGCCCGATGAGGATGGCCATTTATCTTTTTGCAGACAGTTCTGGTATTTGATTGGCTGCACGGTACAGACCCAACAAATTATTGAGATGTTCCACCCCAACGGGTACTACGACAATTTGGAGAGCAGCAGGTTGTGCCAGTAGGCATGACAGAGTATGCTTGTTCTTCCAGGGAGACCATGTGGGGGCCGCCCATATTAGTGACATTGGTCGAGCAACAAGTCAATGGTTTGGTTGTAGTGCAATGGGGATGGGGAGGGGGTCTGACAGATCTAGGGACATCTGTTCAGTTTGATTCCTAGTGGAAAATTCATAGGCCCATCCCATTGATAGATCCAGATGGTCCATCGCCGATAGATCGGAGGTCAGTCATTCCACAGGTACTGAGGAGAGGTCGGGGTGGCAGAGATGGAGGCAAAGATGGAGGCCGAGGTGGGGGAGATGGACGCAGGGGAGATGATGGGGGTGGTGGAGGGGGAGGGGATGGAGGAGATGGGAAGGGTGTGAGGAGGAGGAGGGATGGCAGAGGGTAGAGGTAGCCCAAGAGAGTCAGGTAGAGAGTTGGTGGTGTACCATTGTCACCCATCTGAGAGGAGGGGGAGGAGAGAGAGGTGTCTACTGAGCAGGAGGCAGAGGTGGACATTAGAGGAGGGGAGGAGGAGGTGGAGGTGAGGGCAAAGGATGATCCATTTGTTGGGGGACACCCTCTTGATATAGATGTGGAGGAGGTTCGGGACGAGGAAGAGAGAGATGAGGAGGAGGAGGAGGAGGAGGATGAGGCAGACTAGAGACTATGAGAGCGTATGATTTTTGGAGATGGTGAGGGTGACAAATCACCCATTTTGCCTGCCAATGCCACCATTGATCAGTGGATCTCATATTTGTAGAGTAGACTTGATGTGGCCTTGTCTCAGAACAAGGCCCTGGCAGTAGAGTTCGAGGTTACTCAGGTGGAGAGGGATCAGGTAGTTCTCTGACGGTAGGAGTCAGATTGGTGGGTTACAGAGTTTTTCGAGTTATGTACAGGGCCGACAGGGGACATGGCTAGAGAGTTAGCTAGGATGACAAAGAGCAGGGGCCGATATGGGTTGTTGTATGAGCAAGTCATTCCACTAGATAGACGAGATCCAGGATTGTCCTGATCCTATAGTAGGACAGGCAGTCAAACACACAACAATAGCAGATATCATAGCAGTAGTCATACCAATGCTGGGGGGTCTACTACATCAGGTCATTCATCAAGCCATAGGTCACACAACTCTCATAGGCATTCCATGGGTCACAACCATAGTTCAGAGCATGGTCACAAGTCAGTGTCATTAGGACACTAGGCAAAGCAGAGTCAACCTCCTGTTACTGATCCTACGAGATCTCAGAGTGAGACACAAGAGAGGACGCCTATTTAGGTCACATTTCATTTAATGGGTCAGCAACAGTCACCTCGTCATTCACCTCCATGGGATGGAGGGGGACCATCCTAGGACTTGCTTTTAGACACTTGTATATTTTAATATTCGATCCTGTGAGCTCCATTTTTGGCATGTTATACGACTCTATCCTGTGACATGACATTCTTTTTGAGATTATATACATATGCGATGCATTTTTTATGTGGTCTATATGGTGTTATGTGTTATGGTATTCTAATGCTTTATCATATGTTTATGTGATGCTTTTATGATGTTATGAGATGTATGGATATTATGCTTATGTTTATGGATGTGGTTACGTATGTATGCATTGTGTAATGTGATGATGATGTGATTCCTATATGCTAATGCAAATGTTTATTTATGATGCTTATATGTTGATGCAAATGATGGTTTTATGATATGAGATGGATGAATGTAAATTATAGCGTTTACGAGATATGAATTATGGTATTTGATTTATGCAGATATGAATATGAAATGCTCATGCAATTATGTATGCGACTTTTTTTTTGTGTATGTCACAAGATATCATCAGAAATTCAAAGAGGAGAAGATGAAGATGGATGTTAGTGCGAAAACAAAAATCCTTCAAAGCTTTGCTATAGTACTATTCTATTTGTTTCTCTTTAATCATCATTGGGTGAAAATGTCATGATGGCCGACAAACACTATGATATGATGTAGATCAATAGTGTGCAAGGTCGAATCATCACGTAGATCAACAGTCGTAGACAAGAATGAACATGACTCATACGAGGAAAATAGTTGCCCCTAATCCTTTTGTCATTTCCAACAAACAAACCAATCATGAGATGTCATTGCTTCTCTAAATCTTGGTGTTTTAGGACATCCTTGAGAAAACTAGCCGCATGATAGTAAAAAATAGATAGTAAAATCATCGTACTAAGTCGTTGCTTCTCTAAATCCTGAAGTCAGGACATCTTGGAGAAACTAATAGTAGAGTGATAAGAAGATAAGGATAATCATCATGATATGTCATGGTTCCTAGGACATAAGGAACTAATATCATGACAATCATCAAAAGACATAAAACGTTTTCCAAGTGTTTTAATGTCAAGAGATATCAAATTCAGGAAGGACATATCCTGAATGACATTGATATCAAGGAGATCGATTCTTGGAGTTTAAGAGAATCCATCCAAATGTCGGATGATGATTTTGACAATGGTTAGGAAGGAAATATCCAAAAGAAAAAATCATGAGAGCTACTTTTCAAAAGGACACATCTGAAGAAGAACCCAAAACTTCGCCAGGGTGAATTGTCCTGATAGAATTTCGACTATATGTCATTACTGACATGTTGAATTGATTGGAAATGTTGATGAAATAGGTTGTCGATAGATTGATAGTTCGAGATTGGTACAATATTTGCTTGGTTTGAAGATAATTTGATGTGTGTGAAAATGTTGTGCTATGAATCCTAATGGACTAACCTAATGCGGCCTCGGGGGTCCATCGATTGATGGCCTTGCCTACGTCGTGCACTCAGAGACCTCGTAGTTTGACATGACCAATGACATTGTCCAAAGGACAAAAGATTGAACCATGATTTTATTTTGACAAACCTAAATAGACTGACCTATTGTCTCCGGGATTCAAAGATGAATCTTGCCTATGTAGCAAATGCACAAAGACAACATAGTTCAGACATGGACAAGAGATTAATTGATATGATTGATTGAATTGATCAGATAAATATTAACTTTGACTCTTTTTTTGGATTTTCTCAGGACATTTTCAAAATTTTAGGAGTTTTTTCAAGACTTTTTCATATTTTTAGGATATTTTTAGGACTTTTTAAGAATGCTAGATCATGTGCGGTACCCACTGCAGTTGTGTGATAAAGGTCTTGCCTCCAGACAGGTCGGGGAGTACCTGAATCAAATGATATGGAGACAAGGAGACAAAAGGAAAAGGTTAATGTTATTTGAGGGATGATGTCAACCAAATGCTAAACATGGCGAGAATCGACATGACTTAGGACGGATATCACGAATCTGTCAGGATTTTCTTTTATTATGACAAGTGGATAAATGCCGATTTGAGTAACAATAGATGGAAAAGCAATGATTGATTACGCATGGCACCTATTTTCCAGGTTTTCGCCATGTTACTTATCCAAAGCACTTGTTTTCCAGGTTTTCGCTATTGGATGAATTTATTTCTTTTTACTGTTTTTGCCATTTTTTGATTTTTTTTTGTCACCAAGATGCCTGTTTGCCAGGTTTTCATCAAGGGATGATTTTTTTCAAATTTTTATTATTTTTTTAGATTTTTTCAGCCAAGCTCTCTGATGCTATGTGTAGAACTTTCTTAGATGTAAGTTGTTGATGGGTTCTATCAATTGTTCTCCATTAGGTGTAGCCAACTGATAAGCTCCAGAACTGAATGCGGCAGTAATGATATAAGGACCAAGCCAATTAGCCTCAAACTTACCAATCTTTTCACGGTTTGCCTAATTTTTGGGGTTCTGCACGAGAACCAAGTCACTGATTTTAAACTTTCTCACCATGACTCTTTTGTTATAGCTACGACAGAGACGATTTTGATATGCCTATAAATGATTTAAGGCATTTTTTCATATTTCTTGTAACATTTCTAGCTCATGTAGGTGAGTGTGTCTGTACTCTTCATCATCAATGATTCCTTTCAAGGAGACTCGGAGAGAAGGAATTTTGACCTCGATGGGCAATATGGCCTCATATCCATAGACTAGGGAAAATGGAGTGGCTCCATTAGGGGTACGGGTGCTGGTATGATAGACCCATAAAGTGGGATTAAGTTGTAGGTGTCAATCTCAACCAACATCATTGATGGTTTTCTTGAGTATGTGGAGAATTGTTTTATTTCACGCCTCAACTTGGCCGTTACCTTATGGATAGTATGGGGTGGAAAAATGCTGTTGGATATGAAATCGCTCACAGAGTTCACGAATGTCCTGATTTTTCAATGGAGTTCCATTATCTGTGATGATGGACTGTGGCACATCACATCTGAAAATGATGTAATTAAGAATGAACTTGGATATTTGTTTGTCAGTGATGTAAGTGAGGGGTACAGCTTTGATCCACTTAGTGAAGTATTCAGTGGTAGTAATTATGAATTTGTGGCTGTTGGAGGAAGATGGATGGTTCTTGCCCACGAGGTCGAGTCCCCATTGTGCGAACGACCATCGAGAAGTGATTGGTCTGAGCTCCTGCGCAGGTGCATGAATAAGGTCACTATGCACTTGGCATTTCTGACATGTTCTGACAAACTATAGGGCATACTTTTCTAATGTCGGCCAATAGTATCCCAATCTGGTGACTTTCCTAGCTAACGTTGGACCACTTGAATGAGATCCACATATACCTTCATGTATTTCACATAAGGTTGTTTGGGCTTCATTAGTGTCAAGATAGTGAAGAAGAGTGTTATCAAAGCCACAATGATATAAGGTATCACTGATGATGGTATGGCGGGCAACTTTCAGATAAAGGATTTTCTCTAGTTATTGGAGAGGTTAGGCGGTAAGGTTTGAGATTTTAGATAGTCATATATATCTTGGTACCAAGGTGAACTGGGACCAACAATTTAACAAACAATTTCTGACTCTGGTACATCATATGCTGGAATCAATAGTTGTTCTACTAAGAACTCAAATTGGGACACATTTTTAGGGATGTCCAAGAGAGAACCAATAGTAGCCATTGCATCAGCTACCTTATTCAGTGTCTTAGGGATTTGCTCAAAAGCAATCGATTAGAAGTATGTCAGGAAACTATCCACCATTCTTTTGTAAGGAAGCAACTTCTCATCCTTGGTTTCATAGTCATCATTCACCTGGTTGATAACTAGCTGGGAATCCCCGAATATGAGTAATGTCTAGATTTTCCATTTAATTTCTATCCTAAGACCTGTGACTAGTGCTTCATATTCGACAATGTTATTTGTACAAGGGAAAGCGATCCAGAATGATTTAGGAATTGAGTCCCCTTGTGGTGTGATAAATAGGATTCCATCACCTAAGCCATGACCAGTATGAGACCCATCAAAATATAGCTTCCATGGTAATGTCAGTTCCGCGTGAAAGATGGACTCGTCGGGAAAATCAGTGACTAGTGGATGAGTAACCTGAATTGGTGCATCTTCCAGTTGATCTGCTATTACCTATCCTTTTATGGCCTTACTCTTGAGATATTGTATGTCGTACTTGCTCAATATCATGACCCACTTTGCCAAATGGCTTGTTAATGCTACCCTACTTAGGAGATATTTCAATGGATCAATCTTTGCAACCAGTTGTGTTTGGTGACTAAGCATATAATGTCTTAGTTTTTGGGAGGCAAAGACAACTTCCAGGCATGCACATTCAATGTTGGTGTAATTCAACTCATACCGCATTAGTGTGCGATTGATGTAATAAATGACCCTTTCTTTTCCTTCATAATCATTTTATGCCAGTAATGGCCCAATGCATTTGTGGTTGCTGAGACATACAAGATTAAGGGCTTGCCCTCAATTGGTGGCATTAAAATAGGTGGTTTCAATAGGTAGTGTTTGATTTGGTCAAATTTTGACTGACATTTCTCTGTCCATACAAAAGGAATACTTTTGCATAACAAATACTGAAATGGTTGACATCTTTCTGCCAACTGTGCAATGAAATGCCAGATGGATTGTAATCTGCTTTGCAGTGTTCTTAGTTCACTAATTCCTTTTGGTGGAGGCATGTCCAATATTGCTTTTACCTTTGTAGGATCAACTTCAATGCCTCGACATGAAACAATATAGCCCAGTAGCTTTCCTGAAGTGACTCCAAAGATGCATTTTTTTGGGTTTAGTCAAACCTTGTAGTCCTCTAGCCATTTGAAAAAAAACTCCAAGAATTTCAAATGATCCTTCCTTGTCAAAGACTTGGCCAAAAGGTCATCCATATAGTCCTCCATTAGAATGTGCATCATGTCATGGCTCTTTGGTAAGTGGCATCTGCGTTCTTTAAACCAAATGACATGACGTTCCAATAGTATGTGCCCCATGGGTAAGTGAATGTTGTTTTGTGTTGATCTTCCATGGCAATTCAGATTTGATTATAACCTGAGAAACCATCCATGAGAGATAACATCTCATATCCTACTGTAAGATCAACAATCATGTCTATGTTCGACAGTGGGAAATCATCTTTGGGGAAAGCCTTGTTCAAGTCCCTAAAATCCGTAGAAATATGGATTTGTCCATTTGGCTTTGTGACAGGAACAATGTTAGATATCTAGTGAGCATAGTCAATTGACCTTATAAATCCTACGTCTAGTAGTTTTTTTAGTTCTACCTTTACCAGTAAAGCAATTTGTGGATGCATTTTTCACAACTTTTGTTTGACTGGTTTGATATTTGGGATTAGCGGAAGGTGATGCAGTACCAATTCTGGATCTAGGCCCGGCATATCAGAATATGACCATGTGAAGTTTATTTTTCTTTCTACGAAGAACTTTTGGAACTTAGGTTTTTCTTTCTTTGTTAAGGATGTAGCTAAGAGAATCATTTTGGGATTCTCTAGTGTGGCTATGTTAACTTCAGTGGTGTCTTCAATTAACATTGATGACTTCTCTTGTGTGACATGAAGAAATTCTAATCCTCCATCCTTAGGTGCCTCAAAAAGGTTTTCAACTTCGGATATGTCCTTTATTTTTACTATTTTGTTATCAGAAGGTGCCTTGCAGTTTTCACCTAAAGATAAATCTTTTTTTGTTTTATTCTTTTCATTTTTTTGACTAGAGGATTGCACAGTCTCCCCGAAGTAAGTTGCACAATCTAGGTCGATAGAAAACATTGCTTTGTGATTGCCTCTTGGTATTCCTTCCCGGAGTCCCATGAATTCAACAATCGCCTCATCATTCTGAAATATGTCCATCACTGGTGGTTCTTGTTGGTCCTAGTCAATCAGTTGTGGGTATACAAGGGTGATTCCATCATTAGTGTTGATAAAGGATGGGGAGGATTCAGAAAGCATACAAATTGAGGCCTCGAGTGTAAAGGCAATGTTGTCAATTTCTATTTCCGTGTCAGATGTGATGGATGGACCATACTTAGAGTCAGGTGAGCCAAATTCAAATTCATAATAGGGGATAAAACTATCAGCATCATGACTAGTGGTTGGCATTTCAGTAGTATGCACAATAGGTTCAGTCACGTTAGTCTCTTGGGTGGGGTGTTGCCGAGGACACCTTATGTTCTTCTAGGTTAAAGGGAATACTTACCCATTCTTTCTTCTTGGAATGTCGGTCGATAGGTTCTATGTTATATTCCTGTCAGAATTTTTCTTCAAATGGGAGCTGGCCAGGTTCTAGGAATAGTTTTTCAATGTCATAGTGACTTAGGGTTTTGTCAGATCCCCATTCCCATTCATTTGAGTCAGTTTCAGTAAGGGATTCTTCACTTGTCTCAAAATTTTTGGAGCCATTACATCCTTACATGGAATTTCATAGGTATGATGATCATCAGTTCCAAGTTGGTCAAACCCTAGCCCTATGTATCTTGGTCTTCCAGATACAATAACAAGTTCTCTTCTTCCATTTTCATCTTTTCCAAGACCACTTGTGCTGTCAAAACCTAATGCTTTACATATTTCATAGCCTTTTCCATAGAGATGTACTGGTAGTGGAGGTAGTTCTTCTAGATCTTTGTAAAGCCAGTTAGCTCTATCAATCATGACTTCATTACCTATATCTCCCCATAGTGTGAGGACACTTTTTGGTGGGACCTTGAAAGTTGTTTTGGGCTCAACTGCAAAACACAGTCTACCATATACTTTAGGTGGTTTAGGTATTGTAGTAATGCAGTAGGCCATATTTAATTTAAATTCCCCACAGCTAAGGTCCTAGATCTAAAGTTCTTTACTTGGGATTGGTGCGGTGGAAGTTGATGGACTAGATGACTTGGTGAGTGCAAATGGGTCAATGTATTTGGAGGAATTGGAAGTTGATGCTTCTCGATGGATGGGTGCCTAGTGCTCAACAGTCACTCTCAAGTTGGTACAGTATTGGAAGGGATTTGGATCTCCTAGGATGGTGATTTCAGTACCATCAAAAGGGAATTTCAAGAACTCATGGTACGTGGAAGGAATGGCCTTTAAAGCATGAATCCAAGGGCACCCTAGTAATATATTGTAATGTATGTCATGATCCAGGACTTGGTATGTGATATCTAAAATAACTGGTCCCACACGAATAGGAATTGTGATGATGCCTTTAGAAGCACGTTCTTCATCATCATATGCCTTTATGACAATGCTCTTAGTAGAATCTACACATGCATCAGAGAAGCCAAGAGCTTTAACCAATTTTAGAGATTAGATGTTCAATCCTTCTCCACCATCTACTAGGACTCGGCTTACCTTATGTTTGTGGACAAAAAATTCAATGTGAAGGGTATCATTATGAGATGGTTTGGAGGAGGTATAGTCATTGTCCAAAAAGGTAATGGGGTGAGGCGAAGTCACATATCTGGCCATAGTTTCAAAATTGTTGACATCAATTTTGGTTGGGATGGAAGACTCTTGGAATACTTTATCCAAGATGGCCTTATGTGCGGGTGAAATATGGAGCAATTCCAAGATGGAGATTTGTGCGGGTGTTTTATTCAATTGCTCGATAAGGTTGAACTCAAGTTTGGCATTTGACTGTCAGGTAGACGGACCAGGTATGGTGATTTTAGGCTAACGTGCAGAAGGACCTGGGATGGTGACCTTGCCTTTACGTGTTGTAACATTACAATCGATGGCCTTTTTTATGATAATGGTATTGACACATTGTTCTTCATCAGCGACTTGTAAGTTGTTGATGATTATGCCTCCAGAATAATTAGAGGCAGGACAGATATGGTTGGCCTGATTATTGGTGTTTTTTCTGCCAGACGAGGAGGGTTTTCCAGAACCATGATCTTGTAATGGGTTCTTGTGGATTGTATGACTACATTAGATGTAAACGGTTGACCTCCTAACTCAATGGTATGATTCTCAATAAGGTCTTGTACGAGATTTCACAACTGATGACAAGAGGAAGTTTTGTGTCCTTTGGCATGGTGGTAATCACAAAATGCGTTATCATCCCACCATGAGGGCTTGAACTAACTAGGGTCATATGGTTTAGGTTCTTCCAATGTTATAACACCATTTTGGAATAACTTTTTCAAGATAGTTTCAATAGGCTCACCCAACAGGGTGTATGTGTGTTTTTGAAATTGTCGTGGTTGGCGCAACTATCTTTGATTTGATTGAGTAGGATTATTTTGGATAGAATTGGAAATTGGTATTGGTGTAGGTGTAGGTGCAATTGGTTTTGAGCTCCTTTGATGGTGAGAACATGCCCTATTGCATTAACGGTTTTTGCATTGACTACACTATCATTTATGATGTGTTTATTCAAAACCCAGTTATTGGTTGGTGTATGTGCTTCTTGGTGTGCTTGCACAAGTGATAAGAAGACCTTGCTTGTATTCTTCAAGGATCCTAATCTCCTCTAGGATCTAAAGGCTTAGATGATTAACTAAGACCTTGTCTAACTCTTCTCTAATATTCTAACTCCTTGTGCTTAACCTTGAAGGACAATCACCCTTTAGTTACTTCAATGCTTTCTCCTACACTTAGAAGGCTCTAAGTGCCATCGTCACACAAACCATTAAACTTATTGCAGGGGTGCCAACCATATTGAAAAGATTCCATATGTTTCCATTTGGATCCATCTTGAAGGATCTCCATACCGTTTTCTACCGGGTGCAAGAATTTGTCTTGAGGAGGCCTAATTCCTTGTAGCACTTGGCAAGGTCCTTTTCCACATTCTTGCCAAAACTTCCCAAACAACTTGAAAAACTAATCCCACATTCGAGTATTCTTTTGGATTTTATGAAGGATTTACAAATTTTTAGACTCCTAGGTCCTCCGTACACAAGTTTCGTATTATCTAGATCAAATAGGCCTAAAAGGCCTAATTTATAGGACCTTACTGGTTTCTTGCTCAAATCTCAAAAAAATGGATTGGTAGTTTCTCAATCCTCCTATCCTATCAAGATACATTCATATCCCACCTGGAACTGGGATTATTCCGTACTGTACTTCAATCCCCTGCATAAAATCTTTAATTCATCACTATCAAACCTCTAACCGAGCACTCTAAGCTCGCCTAGGGCTTGACATTAAAAAAAGTTGCTCAACTCTTCATGACTCCTAACACTAAATATAACAAGACCAATGGCTCCCCTAAAACATTCATCTACCCTTAGGAATATCTTGTGGTTATATTTCATGGGGGAGCCATAGAAAGATAAACTAGTCAGGACAGGACAAGGAAAACCTCTAGACCTTAACCTATTTATTCAAGACACTATATCAACTCAAATCAACCTACTTACATAATGAAAAATTCTTAGAACTATCGTATGAACACAAATCTGACACTAAATCAAAACATTCAATCCATTTAGTATCACTGTCACACTATAATGCTCAATGTTCACACAAAAATAGAATTTCAGAGCTACATCACTAAAAAAAAATGATTACAATCCTCTCTACCTTAGAATTCGAGCCCCTGAGAGATTCTCAGATGTCCTCCTCCATGTTTCTAGGCATTTTTAGTTGATCTCCAACTCCTATCTTTTATGGAATCCAATGTTGCCGAGTTGCATGCAATATTTGCAATAAATTGCCAATGTTGTCATGACAATTTTTGGCATCTTTTACATTCATTAGGCCAACTAGAATATAGGACCTCTAAGCCATGTATTTTGAAGAACTAACATCATAAATGACCTTAAACCATCTTTCCTACATCTCTCATGTGTTTAGAACACATTAATAGACTCAAATCAAAATTATAAGCTTCTAAGGCTAAGCTAACCAAAACAACAAACAATGACTAATTGGTGACCTTAGTTCTAGCATTAACTCACCTAGTCCACACTCAAGCAAGACCTTGTAAGGTCCAAATCAAACACACAACTTCTTTGACTTGGGTAATGTTAGATACAAGCCAAAATGACATAGAAATTGGAGGTTAGCCTAGGTGCTCCTGCACCATCCTCCCCAAGTAAAAGCTTTCAATCCACCCTTAGATTGAGTAAGTTGAGGTCAATGCCCAACTTCTTGAACTATGATTCTTTGATCCATACTGCATCAGCCTTAGGTTGATCATGCCACTTGATCAGATGTTCCTTGTAATCCTTCTTCCTAGTCTTTTTGTAGACTCTTGTATCCAGTATACTATCATCTCTCTTCACTATAGTAGAAGGTAATTGGAGTTCATCCACATCTTGGATAACTTCAATCAAACTTTGGTCTAAATCAGGTGTGGGTTCTTTATAAGGAACTAGGTCTGCAACATTGAAAAAAGGGGATAGTCCACTATCCTCCGGCAACTCCACCTTATAAGCATTGTCACCATACTTGCCTAAGATAGGACAGGGACCTATCCTTCACATTTGCAGCTTGTGAGGGACCCCCTTCTGCAATCTGGACTTGTTTAGATGCACCATCACCAAGTCTCCCACATTGAATTAGATTTCTCTTCTACTCTCATCCACCTTAGTCTTATGCTTCATAGAGTTCTTAGTCAATGTCTTCCTGACTGTGTCATGAATCTCCTGCATTGCATAGGAAAAATCATCAACATATCCGCTTCCTTTAACTCCATCCTTTAAGTCTCTTAGCTCATAGACTCCCCTAGGATGTAGGCCATATATAATTTCAAAAGGACTCTTCCCTGTGGACCTGTTTATAGTGTCATTATATGCATACTCAGCCTGTCCAATCAATTGATTCCATTGTTGACCATATTCTTTGGTCAAGCACCTTAATAGATTTCCAAGGCTCCTGTTTACCACCTCAGTTTGACCATTTGTTTGAGGATGGTATGCAGATCCAAAAGACAAATTTGTGCCAAATATTTGCCAAAGAGTCTTCCAAAAGTGACTCATAAACTTGGTGTCTCTATTTGACACAATGCTCATAGGTAACCCATGTATTCTTGCTATCTCTTTGAAGAAGAGAGAGGCTATTTGGCTGGCATCATTGGTTGTCTTACATGGCACAAAGTGAGCCATCTTGCTAAATCTTCCCACAACTACATAAACCCTATCCATGGTTTGTCTTGTCTTGGGTAACCCAACTACAAATTCCATGCTCAAGCATTCCCATGGCCTAGTGGGAATAGGTAGTTGTTGATATAGTCCTACATTTGAAGAAGTACCTTTGGCCTTTTGACACACAATGCAACTTTCAACATACTTCCTTACATCAAGGTTCATTCTTGGCCAAAAGTAGAACCTTTGAACAAGTTCTTGTGTCTTAGTGATCCTAAAGTGACCACTCAATGCTCCATTATGCTTTTCCTGAATCAAATTCTCTCTAATGGACCCTCTAGGGACACATAACTGATTTCCCTTAAACAAAAGGTTACTCTGCAAAGTGTATTCAACATATTTGCTATGAAAATGATTCTTATATTCAGCACATACCTTGTAAATTTTTGCAAAGTCTTTGTCATTAGCATATAGATCTTTGAAGTGATCTATTCCCATGCTCTTTGGTTGTATCTCTTGGATAGTGAGAGCTCTCCTACTCAAGGCATCTGCCACCTTGTTTAGCACTCCCTTCTTATGCTTGATATTAAAAGTGTATGCTTGCAAGTATTCAACCCACTTCATGTGCTTATGACTGAGCTTCTCTTGAGAGTTCAAAAAACTTAGAGCTTGATTGTCTGAATAGACTATGAACTCCTTGGGTAATAGATAGTGTCGCCATTTCCTTAAGGCCTGAACTAGAGAATACATCTCAAGATCATAAGAATAATATTTCTTCTTGGCTTCACTCAACTTCTCTAAATGGAAAGCCATAGGTCTGCCCTCTTGGCTTAAAACAGCTCCAATAGCCACATTGCTTGCATCACACTCTATGGTGAATAGCTTCTCAAAGCTTGGCAAAACTAAAATAGGTTGTGTAGAAATATTTTCCTTCAACAACTCAAAACTCTTGTTAGCTTCCTCATTCCATACAAACTTAGTCTTCATGCCTCCTTTAATGGTATCCAACATACGAGCACAAATCACACTGAATTGCCTTATAAACTTTCTATAGTATTGAGCAAGGCAATGAAAACTCCTTACCTCTGTTGTTGTCCTTGGAGTTTTCCAATTGAGGATGGATTCCACTTTACTAATGTCCATTTTCAGATTTCCATGAGATAGTAAAAACCTAAGGTACACCAACTCTGTCTTGATGAACTCACACTTCTCCTCATGTAGTTTCTTGCAAACCATCTCTAGGTGTTTGAGATGTTCTTCTCTTGTCTTGTTATAGATTAGTATATCATCAAGATATACCACTGCAAATTTTCCAATGTAGTCTTTGAGGACTTCATTCATGAGCCTCATGGATGTGGAGGGGGCATTAGACAATCCAAATGGCATGACAAGCCATTCATATAAACCCTGATTGGTTTTGAAGGTTGTTTTCCACTCATCTCCCTCATGTATCCTAATTTGGTGATAACCACTCTTTAAGTCTATCTTGGTGAAGTACTTGGCTTCCCCTAGACAATCCATTAGGTCTTCAATCCTAGGAATAGGGAGCCTATATCTAATGGTTATCCTATTTATGGCCCTTGCATCAGTACAAAGCCTCCAAGTTCCTTCCTTTTTAGCTGCTAGGATAGTGGGTACGACATATGGGCTAATGCTCTTCCTAATAAGATCTTGGTTTAGGAGTTCTTGTAATTGTCTAGCAATTTCCTTATTTTGTTGAGGGGCCATCTTATAGGCTGCCTTATTGGGAAGGGTATCTCCTGGGATGAAGTCTATCCTATGACTTATAGCTCTTTAGGAGGTAATGTTGCTGGTTGTCCACTACTTACAATACCTTCATAAGTCTGTAGCATGCTTTGTCATCACTTACCTCTCTTGGCCTTAACACTAGTGCAAAGCCAACTCCTTCTCCTTCTTCCAAGGCTTCTAAGAAATCTTTTTCACCTACCATGAGTACATTAGGACCTGCTATCTTCACCTCTACATCCTCCAATAGTGACTAAATTTTAAATGTCACATAATCCTTCTTGAAATTATAGGAGTTCTTCACTCCATCATGCATAGTTTGGTGGTAAAATTCCCATTTTCTACCTAGGAGCAAGTGACATGCATCCATAGGTAACACATCACATAGTACCTTGTCCTTACACCTTCCAACTAAAAACTCCACCCAAGCGTACTCATTTACTAAGACATGTTGGACTTTATTCAGCCATGTGACCTTGTAAGGACTAGTGTGGGGTATCCTTGTCATGTTTAACTTGTTGAATGTTTCCTCTGACACAATGTTGTTAGTAGACCCTGAGTCAATGATGACTCTACAGACTTTGTTCATCATCTTACATTTTATTCTAAACAGGGTCCTTCTTTGGCTTGGCTCCTCTTTAACCGGCTCCTTGATCAATGTTCTCCTCATCATGAGGTTCTCACCTTCCTCTGATGTTAGTGGTATCTCAGGATGATTCATAGCTGCATTGGTCTCCTCATGAACCAAATTAGTTCTCTTGTCACCTCCTTGAGAAGTACTACCCTTCTCTGGACACCTATAGGTAGGTGTCCCATTTGGTTACAATGATAGCATTTCATATTGGCAAAATAATTGCCTCTTCCTTGTCCACCACTTCTTCCTCTAAAGTTAGAGCTTCTTCATCTACTGCCTCTACTAGAGCTTCCCTCTTATTGTTTAGTATATTTTACTTCCCCTTGAGTTCTTGAATCTGAACTCCTTCCACCATAACCACTTCTTTTTCCTTTACTATTTCTTCCTTTACCTCTTCCCTTTGAGGTTTGTTCATGTTTTCTTTTTCCTTTCTCCTCAATCTTCAAGGCCATCTGATAGCATTGGCGTACACTCTTGAAGTAAACAAGACTCATGTCTTCTTGTATTGACCACTTAAGACCATTCAAATACCTTGCTAATTGGATACTTTCATCCTCTACCACTTTTGACCTCAAACACAACTTTTCGAACTCCTCAGTGTATGCTTGGATATCCAAATCTTTTTTCCTAAGATTATGCCTTCTTCTATGCAACTGAATCTCATAGTCATCAGGTAAGTAGGTCTACTTCACCTTAGTCACCATGCCTTTCCATGTAGCAATAGGACTCTTTCCCTCCTCTCTTTCGGTCTGAACAAACTTCCACCAATTGAGTGCTGAACCTCTCAACCTAGATTTGGCCACCTTTACTTTTTGGGTTTCTGATATACCATCACATTCAAAGTGATTCTCTATACTGTCAATTCAGTCGATGACTGAATTAGGATCCATTTGTCCACTGAAAAGTGGTACACCCTCCAAAGCTTTACCACTTAAAGCCTTTAGTGCCTTCGGGAATAACAAGGTCAGGGGCTGGAGCTTCCTCTCCAATTCCAACACCTATTTTATGGCTTCCTTCTCTTACTTCTGATCTATTTTATCCTTCACCTTATCTGCCTTATCTTGGACTTCACCCAAGAGTTGCTCCATTTGAGCCAATATTTCTCTAAGTAATTTGTTATCCTCTTCTTGCTCATCGACTTTCTTGGCTAACTCAACGTTAGTCACCATTGTAGTATCTTCCATTGACACAAATGATGTATTCTCTCCTACTGATTCAATAGGTTGCAACATTAACCACAAGCCTGATCAAAACAAGCTCTGATACCAATATGGTGTATGTGCTTCTTGGTGTGCTTGCACAAGTGCTAAGAAGACCTTCCTTTTCTTCTTCAAGGATCCTAATTTCCTCTAGGATCTAAAAGGCTTAGATGATTAACTAAGACCTTGTCTAACTCTTCTCTAAGAGTCTAACTCCTTGGGATTAACCTTGAAGGACAATCACCCTTTAGTTACTTCAATTCTTTCTCCTACACTTAGAAGGCTTTAAGTGCCATCGTCACACAAAACATTAAACTTATTGTAGGGGTACCAACCATATTGAAAACATTCCATTTGTTTCCATTTGGATCCATCTTGAAGGATCTCCAAGCCCTTTTCTATTGGGTGCAGGAATTTGTCTTGAGGAGGCCTAATTCCTTGTAGCACTTGGCAGGGTCCTTTTCCATGTTCCTACCAAAACTTCCAAAAAAACTTGAAAAAATAATCCCACATTCGAGTACCCTTTTGGATTTTATAAAGGATTTACAAGGTTTTAGACTCCTAGGTCCTTCGTACATAGGTTTCCTATTATCTAGATCAAATAGGCCTAAAAGGCCTAATTTATAGGACCTTACTGGTTTCTTGCTCAAATCTCAAACAAATGGATTGGTAGTCTCTCAATACTCCTATCCTATCAAGATACATTCATATCCCACCTGGAACTGGGATTATTCCGTACTGTACTTCAATCCCCTAATAAAATCTTTAATTCATCACTGTCAAACCTCTAACTGGGCACTCTAAGCTCGCCTAGGGCTTCACATTAAAAACAGCTGCTCAGCTCTTCATGACTCCTAACACTAAATATATATAGACCAATGGCTCCCCTAAAACATTCATCTACCCTTAGGAAGATCCCATGGTTAGATTTCACGGGGGAGCCATAGAAAAATTAACTGGTCAGGACAGGACTAGGAAAACCTCTAGACCTTAACCTATTTATTCAAGACACTAAATCAACTCAAATCAACCTGCTTAGAGAATGAAAAAGTCTTAGAACTATCCTATGAACACAAATAAGACACTAAATCAAAAAATTCAATCCATTTAGTATCAGTGTCACACTATAATGCTCAGTGTTCACACAAAAATAGAATTTTAGAGCTACTTCACTAAACAAAATTGATTACAATCCTCTCTACCTCAAAATTCAAGCCCCTAAGAGATTCTTATATGTCCTCCTCCATGTTTCTAGGCCTTTTTGGTTGATCTCCCACTCCTATCTTTTATGGAATCCAATGTTGTCGAGTTGCATGCAACATTTGCAATAAATTGCCAATGTTGTCATGACAATTTTTGGCATCTTTTACATTCATTAGGCCAACTAGAATATAGGACCTCTAAGCCATTTAGTTCAAAGAAATAACATCATAAATGACCTTAAACCATCTTTCTTACATCTCTCATGTGTTTAGAACACATTAATAGACTCAAATCCAAACTATAAGCTTCTAAGGCTAAGCTAACCAAAACAGCAAACAATGACTAATTGGTGACCTTAGTTCTAGCATTAACTCACCTAGTCCACACTCAAGAAAGACCCTCTAAGGTCCAAATCAAACACACAACTTCTATGACTTGGCTAATGTCAGATACAAGCCAAAATGACATAGAAATTGGAGGTTAGCCTAGGTGCTCCTGCACCATTGGTTTTATCGTTGGAGTTACTTGGGTTATTGTTTGTGGTGGTATTAATGATTTTTCCACCATACTTGACTTCGCCTTTTGCAATCAAGGCTTTCTCCATTTGAACACCCTTTTCAACAAGATCGACAAAGGTTGTGCAACTATGAACTTGTAAGCCATACCTTAGAGGTGCTAGGAGAGTTTCCACAAACATGGTGACTTTCTCCTTTTCAAGTATTTCTACCAGACATCTGCTTGCTAAGGTTCTCCATCTTCAAAAAAATGGAATGAAAGTTTCTCCTACATCCTCTTGGGTAAGTTTTCATAAGGATGGAATGTCAATATCTATGTTGATGTTATAGGCATAGTTTTCAACAAACTTATTTGCCAATTCATCCCATGTTTTGATTCCTTTAGGCAATAGGGAGAACCATTCCAGTGCATGACCTGCAAGACTTCTAGAAAAAATTCTCATGAGATATGTTGGCTCATATGCAATGTCCATAAAAATAGTGGTGAATTCTCTTATATGTTCAATAGGGTTCGTTTTGCCTTCGTATTTAGAGAAATGAGGAACCACATATCCATGAGGAAAGGGTAGCATAGACAAGGTTGTGTCAAATGGATATGGGCACAAGTCATGTGACATGTATGACTTTTTATTAGATTGTTGCAATGTCTCTACTTGCGTTTGAAGAGTAGCAAGTTGGAATGTAAGTGCTTCCACAATTGAGTTATTGGTAGCATCACACATGTTGGTGATAGGGATGGATTGAGTGCTCATCTATTGTGATGGGATGTGTTGATTTATATTTGGTTGTCGATGAGAAAAATGGGTATTCTGATTGTGGGGTTGTCGAAAATGAGTGTTTTGATGATTGATGTGTTGGTGTGTATGAACTTGAGAGGCATAAGTGGGAATGTGAGATCTCACCATGCTGGATTGAATTTGAGGACCCTGTTGGTTTTGCATTTGTTGATGTCCAAATGGGATGAAAGATTGAGAGCCATGTTGATTTGTAGCTTGTTGATGTCCAAATGGAGTGAAGGATTGAGGGCCTTGATTACCTTGTCCAAATGAGAGATTATGGCCATGAGGAATGTTGGTATTAACCTATGAGGAAGTAGGTTGGGTGCCTAAGATGAAGGTTCTTCGTTTATTTCTCCCAAGAGGGTTGGATGATTTGGTTCTCATGGCACTTGAAGAACCAAATAATAGGTTTATTGATGTATTCATGGAACTAGATGAAGTTCCAAAGAGGCTTGAGGTGGTTGCACCTATTGTTTGTCAAGGGATGGTGGATGTTTGTTGGGGGATGGGTTGTGATGTGGTGTTGGATTGGGAAGATGATCCCCCAATAGATGTTGTGTTGGTTGTGGTGGTAGATTGACCAAGGGAGGTAGCATTGATGGTGTTGATAACATTTTGTGAAGAAGCTCCCATGGAATTATTGTGTGATGGGGGAGTGGGAGAAGTTCCTCTAAGAGTGTTAAGATCAAATCCCCTTGGTAACTTAGCCCCTTGGTCAAGGAGCATAGCTAGGAACCTAGAAGAGTCATTTAAGACTTCTTCTACAAAAGCAACAACTTATGGATGTTGGGCAATAGCTAATAAGTCTTCTTCAAAGACTTCCCCATTTTGATCCCGTCGGATAAATGGTTCAAGAATATGTGATGGAGATGGAGGGATGTTCATTTCACTAAAAGGATTGATGTTGGAATTTCCCATGTCAAACCAAGGATTTTTCATGGCATTAGGGAATGAATCCATGCTAGTTATGAATTTGAGAAAGTTGGTGTTTTGTCCAAAAGAATTCATGAGTCTTTTCTTTCTCTGTAATCTAGTTTCAACCATACAAGGTTCGCTCAACTTGGGATGATGGAGAGAACGATCACCAATGTAATGACATTATTTTCCTACAAGATCAATAAAGGATTAGTAATACCTACATGTTAATAAAACATCGAACAATAGAATACATTAGAGATAAAAAGAGAAAATGATTAAAAATGGAATAGCCTCACCCAATCTTCTCTCCTCCATGCTTCACTTCCATTGTACCTACTCAAGCTTGCTGCAATAATGGATGCCCTCAGATTGTCTATGTGAGCAAAATCCTATAATGTCTAACCCTATCAATGTCTTTGAAGGATTTGATAAAATAACTCTATGCAAAACTAGAAATTTAATTCTATTATGCAATAAATCAATAAGCCTAAGATGATATGAGAATGCCAATAAATTGCCAATAATAATAATAGATTAAGCAATCCCAAAATGAGATAAAGATTTCCATTTTATAGAAAATGCAATCTTCAACGGACGGATGAGATGAGAGATCGAGGAAATGCCCTAGAATCAATGGTTAAGATTCAAAATGGCAACTCTCAATTAGGGTTAGGGAAAAATACCCAACTGTGAATAAGATTTAATTAAATGAATTAAATCAAGAATAAATGTGACAATTGAGATGAAATTAGTAAAAATTAGAAGACAAGAGGATGTGATTTCATAAAATCAGTATTTTTTGAAATTACTTGATTTTGTAGAAGAATATTTCTATTTTGAATTAAATTAATTCAAAATATGGATTTTGTGAGATAATAAGTAATTGATTTTCAAATTAATTACTAAAAGAAGAATCAGTTAACTATGTGATACATTTTAAATAAATTATTTTATTTAAAAATAAAGAGGTGTCACATACAATAATTAAATAAATTAGCAAAATCCATTTAATTAAGAGAGGGGATTTAGGGATTAGTGACATATTAAATAAACATATTAAAATATATTTGTTTGATAATCAGGAGGACATTAATGGCAAAGATTAATTAAATAAAATGAGAACTTTATTTAATTAAGAGTTGACTTTAGATAATTAGTGACGCATTAAATAAGATTTATTTATTTAATAATGGGGAAGAATAAAAGATTATGAATTAATTAAATAATTATGAATTATTTAATTAATAGTTGAAGGTGGGTTAGAAAACATAATTAAAATGTCATAATTATGCTAGGATGAAAAGTGGTAAAATAGTGGTCATAAGCCAATGTCATTTTTAGGTGTCTACAAGCCTTAGAGGTTGGTAAGAATTTTTGGAAACAATTTTTGCATTTCCTTTCATATTTTGATGAAAGAAAAGCTTGAACTAAGCTATCACTATAAAAGAACAATGTATCTCCACTCTGTGTCTTTCCTGTTGTCTTTAAGCACACATTTATTTTCCTTTTACTAAAGAAATTACAATGTCTCTTATATAATTTCTTGACATTTTTGTGTATGAATTAATGTATTATAATTACTGATTGTGACCTTATGCTTGCTACAAGTACTAGATTTTTTTTTAAAACAAAGCTCGGCTCCAATTGACTCTGCATCTAGGCTTCTTTAATTTTTGAGTTTTTCTCACTTTGTGTCTCCTTCTTGGAATATGGACACTTGTTTTCATGGCTATACTAGGCTCGAACCTATCTCTTTCTGATTTTCACGACCTCCTATCACTTTGTAAATATGCTCAAGGATTTCATCATGTCTAGGGCTCTACATTACCTTTTCCTTTTCTTTTATCAATATCTAGAATAGAAATGCATTACTTATGTCTTCTGAAATAACACTACATTTTAAAATTTATTACATTATCATTGAATAGAGTACTCCACTAAAGAGACAATAAATTACTCTCATCAACGTAAGACAAAATAGAGCTACTAGAAACAACATTTGAGTGATGATATCCACTAGAAAATGAGAAGTGACTATACTTGCTTCTAAGGTTCTTCATAATCCTTTATCACTGCCATCTAGATTGCCCCTTTATGAGAATATTGCTTTCAAATGAAACTCTCTACCTACTATTAGGTTACATTTAACTAACAAAAGTGTCACTTAGACTAAACTTCGTAAATTCCATTCTTCATTACCTGACTTGTATCTTAACTATTGATTGATGAGTTCATCCCCTTATCATTGTCAACTGTGCATTTTCAAACTCCATAATGGATAATGCATTTACTGTCAAGGTCTTTACGTTCTTCGCTTACAACAAAAATAGTATTGTCACATCTTTCATGACTTCACTACCCTAGAAATCTCAAAGCTATTATCTCTTTGTGACTATAGGTTGTATATTTCCTTCGACATGGCATACAAGTCACAATCATAGTCTTAAGGTCATAGTTATTGACTCCATAGTCCATACATCTTACAAATGTTCGCTGCCCTATTTTATGCATTATTTTGACTATCTTCAATTTCATTTTTATTTTTTTGTTTCAAAAATTCTTTAAGCATATTTGCATATCCAAAAGTATTGAGTGCATATTTACAAGAACCTACATTGGGATAAATACATTTGACTATAACTGTATGGGATTCACCAAAAAATGGATCAAAAATCACCTCTTAAAGACCCTTTCCTCTTTGGTGTTGTCAATAACCTCTGCAAAGGACTATAAAATTGTCCCTTGTGTGTATCATTGAATACACTATACAACTTTCATATAAACTTCTACACAAGGTTTCATGTGTATTAACACCTTTTTTATACTATGCATTCCTACCGAGGATATAGATCATGTATTTTGAACTACCTTATACCTCAGATGTTGTGACCCTACTAATGTGATGAGAATCCTAGAGCATGACCTCCTAATCCTTTATTATCCAATAAACAAATACATGGCTAGAAAGAGATAGAATTGTCCTTATATTTCTTATTACTAGCTTATAACAGTGAGTCACTGTATCTTTTTAACAATCATCATTCCATTTCTCATTCAAATCTATTGCCATTATTTTCTTAGATGATCATACTACTCACTATGTACAAAACATTGCATCAAGACCTCAATCAGGAGGAATTTTTCTAATGGTTGTTCCACCATCTCTGAGATTAATGCACCTTTTTTTCATTTCTCTGAAAATGCAAACACTTCCAGAATGATTGCCACTTCTCATTGTGATTATCATAGGAGACAAACAATATTTTTGCAGTCTTGGTCAAGGTATTTACACTTATGTGATGTTATGATATCATTGGGTGATCCCACAAAGCTAGTTTACAATTTTTGAGAAGAACTGATTTTTGCTGAAATCACATATTTTTAGAAATAATAATGATTTAAGCCTTAAAAGGTTCCATTTTAAGGATTCCAATTCAAGACAGTATGATCAAACCACCTTAGATCAAACCCCCTTGGATAGAACCTCCCTAGTTTTAAACCATACCTATAAATGAGTCTGCTTTACACCTATCAAAATGTTCATAAAAAATCACTTTTGATTTACCTTTTGGAGGATCAAATTAATTAATTTAAAAATATTTCAAATGACTATGGTATTCCTCAGAATGAGATATCCAAAGAATATAATTTTAATATGTTTTGGTTTTATTATGTATTAGTTTTTTAGTTTTATTAAATATAGGTTTTTCATTGAAAATGAAGGTCTTTATTCTACACATGTTGAAAATAGAAGATTATCAAAAAAAAATGAAAATAATGAGTGCACTAGATATTGAATTCCTTAATCCAACAAAACAAAAAAATTGAATTTTGATACATACAAAAAAAGTTACACGTTATACGGTCGTGCTATGTCTGAATTGTAATTTTTTTGACTTCGAAACTTGATTAAAGAAAAAATATTCAATAAAAAAAATATCTAACCAAGTGGATGCACAAGATATCAGACTTACAAATCTAAATTTGAAATAATTAGAATTTTATCCTTCATGAAAAATAAGTTATGTGTTATACGGTGTGCATCACTTTTTAAAAATGTTGTTTTCTGAAAAAAAAACCAATTTTCGTGGGAGATGGAAAAAGAACTGCAATTTGATTCCAATTTTTTTGAAAAGTATACTTTTAGAATCTACAGAAAAAATGTGATGAGAGTCTAGTTTGCATCATCTTCAAATTCCTCATGGTTTAGCCGCTATAGGTGCCTGAATGTGAAGATTTAGTTAAAAATAATAATTTCAGTGTCTAGTTTGGCCAAAATTGTAAACCACTATTGTGGGATCACCCCATTATTATGACTATATGATTGTGTTTGAACATCTTAATTGAACTCACCCAAGTTATGATTTTCCTAAATGATGATATGTTGTTACTTATGACAGTGATCTACAATCCACTAACATAAATTTAACGTGTGTTTTTTTGAGCAAACAATAATGAGTTGATTTATTTTCTATCACTTGTCTAGAGAAAAAATAACATTTTTATTTTAACCCTTATGGAAGCCTCATTTTACCCCACATGTTGTAATTTGATAAATCAAATCAGAAACATAATTTACGATGTATCTGCACATTAAGAAAAAATGTTAAAAAAAATGCATATTTTTGATGTGCTAACTTGTTCTAATGTATTTGGAGATCATCTTATACATTCATAGGTTCTTTTATATGTAAATTTGAAGACTTTTCATTGCTGAGAGCATTTATCTAAGATAACGTTGTCAATCAGATGCAGGGACTTGGACACAGGAGCTGAAGTGGAGTAAAAGCTACTTGGGACAAGAAGTTATTGTCAAACAACAACAACAACGAACCAGTCATTCAAGCAATCACTGGTCTCTTTCCTTATATGCACATTACATTCAATTTACTTATCCATGTATATTATTTTCTTTATATATATTGAATAAGTTGGTCTCATGGCTTGTGTGAGACCATGAACATTTAAATCATCAATAAAGATTACCTTTTCATAAAACATCTGTATAAATATCTTCTATGTTACATACATCTATTATAATGCAATAATATGTTATTCATCAAATATTTTAATTTTTATTTATGTAATAAAATTTACCTTTTGTTTTAAGTTTTGAATCAAAAGCTCTACCCGACTGAGCTATTAGTGGAATTTGGGTAACACTAACATTATCTTCAATTCTTCTTCAAAGTAATAATTTCTTGCTATCTTGTTCAAGCTACCAAGTGCACCCTCAAGTGGTTAAGCTCTATCTACAAGGAACCGGGATCTTATACCAATTCTTGAATAGTCAGGATATCTAAGAGGTGGGGTGAATAAGTTCTCATTAAATATTTTTCTTGACTTTAATTAATATGGAGAAAGCTTGAATTAGTCAGATAATAAACAAACAGATATGAACATGAAAGAACATAATAATACCACGCACAATCAACACCAAAATTTATGTGGAAACCTAAGAAGGGAAAAACCACAGAGAATGATAATTCTCAATTATATAACACAAATTATGGTGACACTAGTTAAGGTGATTTTTATAAGGGCTCACTACCAAAATGATCATTGTAGGTAAGGCTCACTATCGGTGGGATCACTACATGGCTACTACAACCAAAGTTACAAAAGGCTCACTACTAAAAGAGAAAGTCTCACTGCCTACAAAAAATGGCTCACTTCTAGAAGAATTATGAAAAATCCACCATTAAAATAGTTGTCACCTACAATGACACCAGATAGAATCTCACTATTTGATGCCTCTAGTTGTATACTCTTACATACTACAAAATGTTTGGATTCTCATATTTGCATTCAATAAACTTTCTTTCATTGAACAAAATCAACTCTTACTTATACCATTTGATTCCTTCATAAACTCCTATGTCGTCCAAGCATAATTTAAATTGCTTCTATAAATTCTTAAGTCATCCAAACACAATTTGAGCTAAGTCACTACCAAAAAGTTCCCACGGTGGAAAGGAATAAAATGTGGACCATCCAAAATCTCCTTGCTCAAATCAAAATGCTTCATATTTACCATGATATCAGGGATGAAATATTAGTCCATATACATGTTACAATGCAAACAATGTTTGAGAGCACATTGTCTAGTTTCCAAATCAGTTTGGACCCAAAGGATAGGTCACACATAATGATCTCCTTACCACATTACCAAGGGACCCATAAATAGGTCATACATAATATTAGCATAATTACAAAGGGATAGCAAACTATGAATACCATGAAATATATTTTGAAGTCAATGGGAATGCCACAATCAAGACCAAATCTTGATTTCTATCAAATTCAGTACCAACTGGAAACACAATTAGACTTACGAAATTTTTTAACTTGCTACATGAATGTCTCGATAGCAAGGATACCTTAAATAAGCTTTGAACACAACAAGCAATATCAAAATATTAGTCTTCATTATTTTTCATTAACTGTCTTCCATGGATGTCCCAAAAAGAAGTACTTCCATATATAGATCAAGGATAACATGAATACAATGCAACATCATAACACTCGATAGGATAGATCACATTTAGAGCACAAAATTTTGGATCCTAGGTTTTGACATCAATGACAACAATGCTAAATCATCTCAAAAAATTCACAACAATCTCTCCCTTTGGCATTGATGGAAAAATAATAAAAACTCAGAAACACAAAGCTCCAAAACTCCAAGCACTACCCCTTTTTCAAGCAAATCAATTCCTCTCTTTTTTTCTTTTTTTCTTTTTTTCTTTTCATTTTTCTCCCCTTTTTTTCCTTTAAAGGAAAAGGTTCACATAAGAACATTCAAGAGATCAAGTAAAAATAACACTTTTCACAAGAAATTTTTTCTTCTACCTTTCTCTTAGAATTGGAAGAATCCTCTTCCAAGCTTGCACTATAGAAACCATTTTAGCACAAATATTGTCTAGTAGATTCAACAACATAAATGAAGATGACCAGTCAAGATACAGGCGATGTCACTCACAATCCTCTGCATAAGAAAGTATCATAGAGAGATGATCCAACCAAGCCTCAACAGTCTCTTTAACGAACCAGAAAGTTCTAACCAAATCTTTCCTTTGTCTCATAATAGACAATAACTCAACTTGCAACTCTCCAACTCTTTTTTTTTTCCATATTTATCTTTGAAGAAATAAAAAAACTTTCCAATATCATTCAATTCAGATTCAAAAACTTCAATTTTTCTCCTAAAGTTGTCAACAACCATAGGCCACCATAGAGAATACTTGTAGAGTTCAAACATCTCCTTAATGCATTCTCTTTTCTCACCAATTTGCTTGGATAATTTTTTTTGGGTTTGACACAACTTCTCTCAATCATAGCTTGGATCTTATGACCTTGAGATCCTTCTCGCAACAACCTTTCTTCAATAACTTCTACTAGGTCATCTGGTAATGACTAACAAACAACTGAAATAGTAATACCCTTTTTTATCAAATAATCAACAAAAGAATCTTCAATTCTAGGCCTCTTGTCCAGAGAGCAAGCATACCACATTTCAAAAATCTTTCTCATATCACCTTCATCCAATACCAAATGAATTTTATCTAGATCAAAAGAGTTAGATTTAGACAAATACTCTTTTTCCTTCTTCTCTTATGAGATAGTGATGACATCTATTGTGTTAATTTTCCTTCTTTTAGGTTTCGAAGGGGAACCACCAATGAAAACCTCTAACTATTTCTTACGAAAGAAGGAACCCTCCTCAAACTAACTGATAGGCATAGAACTAGACACTATCACACTGGAGAACAAATCCATCTACAAGGCTGAGAAATAAACTATTCATGCACTTGCTTTAATAGGGTAAAAGCACAAAGTTGTGTCACACTTTCAATTTACATATCAACACAACTGAATTTAAGTATTTCTAACTAAAAATCAATTCTGGTCAAACATATGATCTAGTAAGATTTTTTCTAGCTAAGTTAGATACTTCAACAAATTTTCAACTAAAATTGATGGCTAAAAATATATGGAGCACCACTTTGAGTCCAATTTACCAAAAAAAAAAGAATTTTCTGAAAAACTTGAAGTTTCAATAAAACTTGCTAATGTAAATAACATTTAAAAAAAAATATAAAAATACCCTTTTGTAGATCCATAAGTTTAGTTTTGAAAAATATATTTATTTTAATAGTTTAATTATTATTTATATATTTTTATTTATTTATACTAAAAGTAGGTTATCAACAAAAATTTAGGTTGATTAGCATGCCAAATAAAAATACTAAAACTTATTAAAAATAAATAAAAAAATATGATGCACTAGATAAAAGAATCTATTTCAAGATGGTATAATTTTTTTCCATTTTAGATAAATATTCAATATGAAAGCTAAAGTCTGATGGAAATAGTTGTTTTTTGATTCACACACATTTTAATATTTATCTAAAATATATATTAATCAAAATTGGACAAAAAGATATCCATGCACTAAATTTTCAAGATATAAATACACAAAAAAGTTGAAAGAAAAAAAAGTACTATAAAAAATTTCACGTCCCATGCAACTTCCTTTTTCAACATTTTATCAACAACTAAATTATAGTATTAATTTAATAAAAACTAGTTTGAAATAAAAAAAAAATTAAATAAAAATAGAAACATTAAATATACTAATAAATACATATTTTACTAGTTTACATCATTTCAAAATTCAAAAATTATATGCCACTTTTTAGTGATTCAAGTTTAAAAGTTGGACCAACGTTGGTGATTTCCTTTATAAAGTGTGACACAACTTTGTGCTTTTACCCTTTATCCTCCATACATTCCAAATATTTATAAACTTTATTTTTAATAGGGATGTTGGACTTCTACTTATTTTTCTCCTTTGACAGTAGCAAACTCAGAAGGTAAAATACTAAACATATGAGCAGAGACCCAAACCAGAAGGGATGACTCTCAACCAAAGACATTCTAACATTCTCAATTAGGTTTCCCATATCATCTAACATTATGTTCATTTCTTCTTCAAAGTAATAATATCTTGCCATCTTGTTCAAGCTGCCAAGATCACCCTCAAGCAATTAAGCTCTATTTGCAAGTGATCAGGATCTTATCCCAATTGTTGAATAGTCAGGATAACTAAAATGGGGGTGAATAAGTTATCAAAAAATAATTTTCTTGAATTTAATTAATCTAGAGCAAGCTTGAATTAATCAGATATGAACATGAAAGCACACAACAACAGCATGCACAATGAACACTAAAATTTATGCGCAAGCCCAAGAAGGGAAAAAACCATAGAGAATGTTAATTCTCAACCATAGAACACCAATTAAGGTGATTTTTATAAGGTCTCATTGACAAAATGCTCACTATGCGTAAGGCTCATTGTTGGTGGATCACTACCTGACTATTACAACCAAAGATAAAAAAGGCTCACTACCAAAAAAAAAAAAGGCTCATTGCCTACATAAAATGGCTCACTGCCAGAAGAATGATGAAAGGGAATCCACCGCTGAAATAAATTTCATCAACAATGACACTGAATAGAATCTCACTATTTGTTGCCTCTAGTCATATGCTTTCACATACTACACAATGTTTGTATTTCCAAATTTGCATTCAACATGTTTGATTTCATTGAAAAGAATCAACTCTAACTTATAGAATTCCATTCATTCATAAAATCCTAAGTCAAACAAGCATAATTTAAATTACTTTCATAAATTCTTAAGTCGACCAAACATAGTTTGAATTAGCTCATAGCAAAAACATTTCCGCACTGAAAAGGAATCAAATGTGGACTATAAAGAATATCCTTGCTCAAATCAACATGCTACATATTTACCTTTATATCTAGGACCAAATAATAGGATATACACATTACAATGCAAACAATGTTCTAGAGAAAGTTAACAAATTTTGAGATCAATCCGGACCAAAAGTATAGGTCACACATAACAATCTCCTTACTATGTTACCAAGGGACCCATTAATAGGTCATACATAAGATAGCATAATTACCAAGAGATAGAAAACTTTGAATACCATGAAATATATTCTGAAGCCAATGGGAATGCCACAACCAAGACCAAATCTTGATTTCCATCAATTTCAGTACCATCTAGAAACACAATTAGACATACCAAAATTTTGAACATGCTACATGAATTTCAAAATGGAAAGGATACCCAAAATAAGCTTTGATCACAACAACCAATATCAAAATATTAGTCTTTATTGTTCTGCATTAACTATCTTCCACAAATGTCCCAAAAAGAAGTGGTCATATTCAGATCAAGGATAACATCCACACTATGCAACATCAAAGCACTTGATAGGATAGCTCACATCCAAAGCACAACCTTCTAGATCTAAAATTTTGACATCAATGACAACAATTCTAAATCATCTCAACAACTTCTCAACAATTCCCCCCCTTTGACAACAATAAAAAAGGTCTCTTGAATGCAAAATATTCACTCCTACAAATGAGCTCCATAGAAATACAACAACTAACATTTTTATCATAGTACTTTGTGATCAGACCGCTACAATTTCATTGAAAGACAAAAAAATATTGCAAAACTACACTATTACACCATGACAAGGTTTGTCAAGAACCTTGCCACCAAACCACTATCAACATTATAGCATATCAATGTCACCACTATGATCTCTATCCCTTTCAATAAGAGATCATACAAAATAACCTCAAGAGGCCTTGAGAAAATCTATACTCCAATTTGTAAGAACACCAAGACACTTCACTGTGTTGTTGTCTTTTCTCTTTCATAAACATTCAAACTACTATATAGAACACCTGTAATATAGCACTCATATTGTCATCTTGTTGGCACACTAAAAAGAGCCAAAGCAACATCACAATCATAACATATGGATGAATACCTATTGAGTAAAATACCATTGACTATTAAAACCTGCAAACTATCTATTGCCAAGCATTTAAATCATATTGAAAAACATCAAACTACAATCACCATAACATTGTTAAAACAAGACTTCTTCAAGACAAAAATAATTATTGAAAAAGTCCATGATTACCACTATCACTGCAACCTTTTATCACTGATGATATTATAGTCACTATACTTGTGATCAACAGATTAGTATGGGTTGATTATGCTTGATCCATGATGAATCAAAGCATAATCAAGCTGCTAACGCCAATCTCAACAAGATCAATCAAATGAAAATTAAATCAAACATCCATTAAAACCAAGCATATCAAACTATGAAAGTTTCAAAATTCCTACTCTAATACATTAAAACTTATCCTATTGGGGGAGTAATGCCACCTTGATGTGGAATGGTGATCATTGTGAAATGTGTGTTGAAACATGATTTATAGTTGAGTGATCCTGATGCAAGCTATTTTAACATGATTTTATGCTAATATGATTAAGATGTGCAAATGAAAAGCTAATCTAAGTGGACTTTAAGCCAAAATATTGAAACCCTAATTAGTTAACAAGTTATATGCATGCATTTATGTTACCATGGAAACCATCAATGGAAGCTAAGGTAGTATGATTTAATTAAAATAAGTTAAAATGATATTAAGCAAAATGCTAAAAGTGAGTGTGAATGTGTGATTTCAACAACATGAGTTTTCTCTATAAAATATGGATCCATTTGTCTACAAATATTGACCTATTTATAGGAGGAAAAATGAGAAATAGAGGGTTGAAATTAAAAATGTTAATTAATGGTCAAGGATGGAAGAATTTGGAGGTATGGATCCTGGATTCTCATCAACAAATGAGAATCAATGATGAGATTTAATAAAGGGTTCTCCTTTGCCCAAACAAACACACTTTCAACTTTCCCAAGAGGTCACAAGTTAAATTTCACAAGAGGTCACAAGGTTAGCTTGAACAAGAAGTCTCAAAAAAGGTTTAAAATGTTGTGCAAGGGGTCCAAAATGGCTCTGGCATGTAAAAAATGCAAAATAAGCTCCAGTGTGGCAAGATTGGTGAAAAAGGTGAAAAAGCCTTGGTTCATGGTTAAATAGGTGAGGAAGGTTCACTTTCAATTAATTTGTGCATTCCCACCTTAGATAATTCTTTCATTTTGTGCTCTGAACCTCTAATGAAATGGTGCAATGAGTGCCCCCACGACACATTTCTGATCGGGTTTTTGAGTACTAGAGCCCTCCAGGTGCAGAACCACTAGTATGTGATTGAAAATGTGATTTGAAATTTAAATTTTAGGTGCATTTATTGTATTTCAAATTTTTAACTTTGGTAGCATTACTATATAGTGACGTTATTTCTATCTAGTCGATGACACTATTTTCATTTATAGTTTTGCATATGTGTTTAGCAACACAGTTCACGATTTAAAATTAGGGTGTTGGATTTTAAATCATGAAACATATGTAAATAAAATCACAAATCCCAATTTAGAATTTAGGATTAGGGTTTTCCTAGTTCAAATACTGACACATATGTGTATAGCGACGAATATCACGATTTTCAATTTATATGCTTTCAACATCACTCTTTCAAATTTGAATTATAGTGATGTTATCGTAAACCCCAATTTACATATGTATCAAAATTTAAAATATGAAACCCCAATTTTAAATTGTGAATTGTGTTGCTAAGCACATGTGTCGCTATAAATCAAAATAGCATCACCGATTCTAGAAATACTGTCACTATATAACGATATCGCCAAAGTTAAAAATTCAAAATAAAATAAATGCACCTAAAAGTAAAATTTAAAATCAAGTTTTGAATCACATACTAGTCATCTTGCACTTGGATGCCTCTGCAACTCGTGAACCCGATCGAAAATGTGTCATGGGAGCACTCATTGCACCACTTTGTTAGAGGGTCAGAGCTCAAAATGCAAGAATTCTCTAAGGTAGGAATGCACAAATGAATTGAAAGTGACCCTTCCCCACCTATTTATGCTTGCAAATTAGGTTTTTTTTCTATTTAACCATGAAGCTAGGGTTTTTCACCATTTTCACCAATCTTTCCATACTGAAGATTATTTTGCATTCTTTTTTTGCATTTTTGGCATGTTTTTTGCATCTCGGAGCCTTTTCGGACCCCTTGGGCAGCACTTTTAACCTTTGTTGAGAAATCCACCCAAAATTCAAAATTTTCACTCGATTTCTTAAGGGGGTGGGGAACCAGCTTATTCCTTCCATTGGGGCAATAGTGGATTATCCAAAAAAAATAAAAAATTATTTTTTTATTTAACCAGCAATTTTTTTTATCCAAAGGGTGTCAATCTTTGAACCAATGCAGAAGGTACCCTGCTTCAAAGAGGGGAAAAATTTAGACACTAAAAAATGTCTTGAATGATATCATGCACTTGAATTAGGTATACTACATTGTTTCATCCGCAAACCCATCCACTTTTTGCTTAATTTATTAAATTAGCCTAGGTATTTAATTCATTACCTCATTTTCATCTATTAACCTAATTAATCTAATCAAGTTAATTCACCCCATTTCATGCTAAAATTTCCTTTAATTAAATTAAATACATCAAGTGATTTAATTTAATCCTTGATTCCTCTTATTTAATTAAATAACCCAAAGTTATTTAATTAAATGTTATTTCACTTTCCCCCTTCATTAAATCACTTTATTTAATGAAAACCATCTAATTCCCCTAATTGTATGATTAAACATTTTTTAAATTAGCAATTACTAATTAATCTAATTCCCCCAACTTGCAAGGGAATATTCTAAGATAATATTCCTCCTTTGTACATTCTTCCAAAAGAAACATTCCCATGGAATATTCCTTCCCCTTTTGCAAACTAAAACTTTGTTTTAATTTGCTAAATATTTATTTTCTCTCACCCATGAGAATATTCCAAAGAATATCCTCTTTCCTCGCTCATTTGAAAAAGGAGAATATTTCTTTTCTAACAAACATACTTGACTTCTTGAGAAAGTTAAACTTGTGACCTCTTGGGCAAGTTGAAAGTGTGTTTGTTTGGACAAAGGAGAACCCTTGATTAACTCTCATCAATTGATGAGAATCCATGAATCATGCCTCCAACTTATTCCATCCTTGACCATTGATTAACCTTTTTTTATCTCAACCCTCCATTTCTCATTTGTCCTATAAATAGGTCACTATTTCGAGACAAATGGATTCATCTTTTTCAGTGCAAACTCATGTTAAAATCACTCACACTTACACTCACTTTTAGCAATTTTCTTAATATCATTTTAGCTTATTTTAATTACATAATATTAGCTTAGATTTGATTAATGGCTTTGATGGTAACATACATGCATACATGTACCTTGTTAATTAATTGGGGCTTCAATATTTTATCTTAGAATGCAATTAGATTAGATTTACCTTTGCACATCTTAATCATATTAGCATAAAATAATGTTAAAATAGCTTGCATCAAGATCCTTCAAGTTTAAATCATGTTTTAACACATATTTCACAATGGTTTCATCAATTTTCTTTAATAAAATTGATTGAAACAAGCTTATTATCCTCGAGATTGGGAAAGAGTCATCATTCCACATCAAGGAGACACCACTCACCCAGTAAGATAAGTTTAAATGGATTAGCGCAGGTAATTTTAATCTTTTCTAGTTTGATATGCTTGGTTTAATTTTTATTTGATTGATCTTGTTGAGATTGACATTACTGGCTTGATTATGCTTTGATTCTTCATGGATCAAGCATAATCAACCCATACTAATCCATCAGTCACCTTCATGGGCTCCTTTTTGATATCCTCATGGATATTGTACTTTTGATCGATATAAATAGGCTTAGATATTGTATTATGATAGTCACCATTTTTTGATATATGTTAGATATGGATTTGATACATTGTGATGTGTCATTTTATTTCATGCTTTATGAATGTAGGGATGCATTTGATGTTTATGTCATATGTGATGATAATCTATGATGCGATGATTTGTGATGTAATGATATGGAATGGATGTAATGTTATATTCTTTTTTAACATATTTTTATGATATTCCATTGGATGGATGATATGATATGCTTAGGTGATGTGTATATAGATGATGTGGGTGCTTTTGTGAACTTTTCTATACAAATTATGATGTGATGATGTATGCATATGGATGTATCGATGGGTAATGCAAATGTTCAAGCTATGTACACTTATGTAGATGCTTGCGCTTATGATATGTATGCAATGATTTAAGATTGTTAGAATAAAAAATCTATATTGTTCTTCACAACTTAAATGATAATGCAATTGATATGTTTTTCATATTATGATATACATTGTGATTTATGAAATATGTATGCATGTTGATGATTTGAGGATGTAGGATGGATGCAATGATGATATTTTTTCCTACTATTATGATACCAAGTTAGCATAGAGAGAAGATAGAAGAAATAAGATGATTGACCAATGATTTTGATGATAAAGTCCAACAATTCTATGATCCAATGATACTTTATTAGAGATGGTGATGAGAAATGCATGATGATGATGTTTTTCTCATATCTTGGGATTGGCATTTTCCATTGTTCCTTATTGTTTAATATAAAATAGACATGATGCATCAAGGTATTGATAACCAGGATGGTGTTGTACCTAGTGTAATGGACTTTGAATTTGTAAATAGATGGGATAGTTCATGTTCACACCTTGACATACACAAACCTCATTCGAATGTAAGTTAGAATCTTTAGTATATATTGGACCAAAGAATATGAAATAGTCAACAATGTACTCCAAAATAATTTCCTATACACCACTAAGTAAGTGCATGCCAAGATTATTTTACAAGAATTACCCACAAGCATAGCAAACAAAAGATAATGATTAATTTCTCATTCCTTTCTCTCTAAATCATTTTGATAGACATCATTAAGAGGTCCTTGGAATGGGAAATTAAGATAAATCATAAGAATGATATTGCCATTTTGGGGGATAAAAACTCCAAACTTAGCCAATTTTTGTGATTTTTTTGATGCCGTGCACTTCATAGGTGTAGGAGGTTATCCATCCTTTGATGTCTCGCAAGCACCAACCAAGTATTTTATCTAGACTTGGTGATTTGTCTGAGTTGCAACAAGAGCACCTGGGGGAGATTAGTTTATTTTACACTGTGTACATGCCCATCATCTAGACACATTTGGCGATGATGACAGTACTATCCAAGCGATGGCATAGTGAGACCTCATCATTCCACTTACCTACTAGTGAGGCAATAGTGATACAAGAGGAAGTATAGCATATTTTGTGATTGTCGATACATGGTGAGTGTGTGATCTATGATTTTGACACTGAATATGATGCCTACCATGAGGTTCTTGAATAGGATTCTGGTATCCTAGTCAACTCCCAAATAGACCTTGAGATGTATAGAGGTCGAGCATTGACCTCTAGATTGATCATTGAAGCAATTATCTCGGGTTTTGTTCCTCTAGATCGATGAAGTAGAGGATTCAATCTAGGATTTGGTCTAGGCTAGCACAAGATACTCTTCCAGAGGACCTAGTATGCATGGGGCCCAGTGATGCTAGCCTCCCTTTACCATCACATGCATGACTTACTTTATTGTGATGGGAGAGTGATCGATACAAGGGTCACCCTACTTCACATTTGGGCCTAAGAACACATTGTTGTGCTCTTACCTATTGTTCACCATGCAGATGTGGCACCAAATGATCCAGTTATCTAGAGATATAGGGGTTCTATCACATTGCAACACATATGATAGCTCAGTATTCCCTACTGGTGTTGAGTCATCGACGATATGACAGTATTTTGATGGCAGCCTTGACTTTAGATTCTAGGTTGGTATGATGATGTGTAATAGTTTTTATTTGCTCAAAAAAATCAATATATGGAGGGTTAAGAGCACACTATTACTGAGAGGTACCTACCTGATAAGGTTTCTAGATATTTTGGTGAGAGGTAGGACATGCTCGATGATGCATACACCTCCATTTTTGCTAGGTTAGCTCAAGATATTGTATGGGGACATACGATATTATCCCATGAGGTTGTATATGGCTTTCAAAAGTTGGTTGTTAGGCCATGGGTCTATGATCAGGGATAGGTAGATGCATAGATGATTCCTACTTATGATGCATGGTTTATTCCCCCTTCATGACTTATAGGTCCAATAGGTATACCTCCACAAGGGAGGCCAAGAGGGATGGGTTCAAATAGAGATAGAGGTCAGGTAGATGATAGATAGGGTAGAGGACAAGATGGCCAATATGGCCAACATCATGAAGGATAGGTCCTGTGTGCATCGCCATTACACCAATAGCCTCTTTAATAGCCAAAAATAAAATAGTATCCTCCATAGTAGCCACCACCAAGACTAGATCCCTATGATGCATAGATACAATAGTTGTAGTAGTAGTTGCAGGTGGTGACGGGTGAGAGAGACTAGGCTCATAAAGTAACAGGGACAAACACTAATAGTAGAGAGGGACCAAGAATTTCACCTCAAGTAGAACACTGATATGTAGTTAGCATAGGAGATCAAGCAGTACCAATAGTTAGAGTCTATGACTATTGCAGCTCAGGGACATAAAGTGTCTACCCGATTGTATAAAGAGGTTGTTACCGAGGCTACTTACTATCACATTCACTACCACCAAGATGTCCCCATTGTAATTAGGTAGGAAAATTACTCATAGAGTAGTGGGAAACATCTTGAGGCCAAGGATCAACTAGAGAGATATCCTGGTGAGGGTAGCAACCATTAGGGCTAGTCTATTTGTATAGATGATTTTTTTATTAATGCCCAATTCTTTATACTAAGATACATTCATGGGCTCCTTTTTGATATCCTTGTGGATATTGTAATTTTGATCGATATGCATACATTGACTCAGATATTGTATTATAAAAGTAACCATTTTTTGATATATATGATATAGATTTGATAAAATGTCATGTGTCCTTTTATTTCATGCTTTATGAATGTATGGATGCATTTTATGCTGATATAATGTGATATGCTTATATATTATGATAATGTATGGGTGTAGCACAATGAGTGGATGTGTTTCCTTTTATTTATGTTTATTACATATGTGATGTAGTGAAATGGAATGGATGCAATGCTATATTATTTTTTAGTATCTTTTTATGATATTCTATGAGATGAATGATATGATATGCTTAAGTGATGTGTATGTGCAGATTATGTGGATGCATTTCCTTTTGTGTACTTTTTTTATGTAAATTATGATGTGATGATGTATGCATATGTTCATGCTATGTATGCTTATGCAGATGTTTTTTCTTATCATATGATGATGTGATGCATGTTTATGATATGTATGCAATGATTTAAGATGCTTAGAATAATAAATCTATACTGTTCTTCACAACTTACATGGTAATTCAATTGATATGTTTTTCATATTATGATATCCGTTGATTTATACAAGATGTATAAAATCTCATGATTTATGGATATAGGATGGATGCAATCATAATATTTTTATTTACTATCTTGATACCAAGTTAGCACAAAGATAAGATAGAAGAAATAAGATGATTGGCCATTGATTTTGATGATAATGTCCAAAAATTCTATGATCCACTAAGATTTTATTAGAGATGGTGATGAGAAATGCATGATGATGATTATTTTCTCATATCTTGGGGTTGGGATTTAGTATCGTTCCTTATTGTTTGATATAACACATAGACATGATGCATCAAGGTATTTATAACCAGGATGGAGTTTTATCTAGTGAAATGGACTTTGACTCTGCAAATAGATAGGATAGTTCTTTTTCACACCTTGACATACTAAAGCTTTGTTGGAATGTAAGTTAGAAACTTTAGAATATATTAAACCATATGCAATTTTCACCAATGTACTCCAAAAAAATTTCCTATACACCACTAAGCAAGTATACACGAAGATTATTTTACAAGAATACCAAAAATCATAGCAAAGAAAAGATAATGATTGATTCCCCATTCCTTTCTCTCTAAATGTTTTTGATAGACATCATCGAGAGGTCGTCAGAATGGGCCATTAAGATAAATCATATGAAAAGATTAAAGACAAATAGTGAGTGTTATCCATATGTATTTCTAATTTATTCTACTTAAGGTGATTTATGATACTAATGTCTATCACAGGAAGGATGCATCCTAGGGAATGTTGATTTGATGTTTTGATTAGGATGAGGTGTTTGATAAGTCATTGATATAGAATCCACTGACTCATTTACCTTTGATGTATACTTTAAATTTTGACACTTAGGTTCTCACTTTACGACTTGCAATAATTGATTTCTATTTGTTTTGCCAAATGTTAAAGGTGATGATCAATTTATTATGGATGAAGGTTCATTGTGGGTGAAAGAAAAATGGGATGGATGGTTTTCAATTGTTTGGAATATTTCAATGTTTTTGGTATTTTTGAAAATGTTTTGAGGCTATTTTTGGTTTTTTCGAAAGTTCATGTGGATGTTTTGGTTTTTGATTATTTGAGATTTTTACGGTTTTCTCTAAGATATTTGGCTTTGTTTAGGTCTTTTAAAAAAATTCCAGTGTTTTTTGTTTTATGATATTTTTGATGTTTAAGTATTTTCTGATATTTTGAATGATTTGGAGTTTTCTAAATTTTTGAATGTTTAAGTCTTTTCTAATATTTGGATATTTTGTGGTTTTCCAAGTTTATTAACTAAAAACCTAACCTAAAATACTATCCTAGGGGCCTCAGGGGTTGATCAAATATAATCCCTACCTATGTTATACACATGAAGACCGCGTAGTTCAACTGACTTGACTTATTGAAGATGGGATATGAACAGTTGATGGATTGCCAGTTTATTATGAAAGACTCCTAAAGGATTGACCTACAATGTCTTTGGGGCACATCAATGATAGCCTTGATTATGTTCAAGCTCAAAGACAATGTAGTTAGACAAGTTTTTTGTTTTTGGATTTTCAATGATTGACCTTTTTAGGTTTTTTGATGTGTTTTAAATGTTTTGGATTTTGACTTTACAATTTTCAAATGTTTTAGGATTTTTTTATTTTCGATAACCTTGAGATATATAAGAATCCTATTTAATCCATAACAAATTTCCCCTAGTGTTTATCTGATAGACTACCTCGATATAGGTAGGATGAACTAACCTTTGGAATATGCCCAGTAGTATTGAGGGGATACAATACTTCACAATATCAAGTTATGATATGGAGGCGGATGGGTGATAGATGGAATAGGATGACAGATATGATGTGATGTCGTGGAACCTTTAAATTTTGAAAAATTTAGGCTCATTCCTTGCCTTGTCATAGTCCATTTTTGTATACTCCCTAGGGTAGGGTTTAGGGTTCTTGTTCAAAAACCCTCATTTCAAGCTTCATATTATTTAGCTGTGGGAAATATATTATTTTTTTGACTTATTAAACCAAGTTGCACTTCACTTAAGTCACAAATTAGGCCATTAAAAACATATTACCATCGGCCCCTTTGGTCTAGGTTTTTGGTCACCAAATATTTCGCCATTGCTTCATAGATCCCAAGTCGACCGAAAAAAATCATGTTAAAAAGACTTAAGTCTTAAGTCTTTTCCTTAAGGGTCTTCATTTTGTCAACCTAGTCAGGCCGGCTTTTAAGACTAACATTTAACACATGTGAATATTTTCTTGATAGTTAGATATAGGGTTTCAATCCTAACCATTCCCTGCATACCCGCGGGATTAAAATGATATTTCCTAAGAAATAGCAGGGTCAGCAGGCCGAGGCCATGTGTTTTTCCAAATGAATGGGGCTTAGTCTCCACTAGAAGGCTCGACACCTTATTTTGGACCAATGGTCAAGATGCATCACTTAGACTTAATCTCAGTCATTCCTTGCGAACCTCACTAGAATTAAATAATTCTTTAAGAAAAATGGAGGGGTCATCCAGCTGTTGCCATGTGGATTTCTTCCACCATTTGAAGGGGAGAGTGGAGCCCATAGAACAAGTGATTTAACATCTATTTGGAATTATTTTATTGGCATGAGACCAATTCCAAAGGGCAACATGATTTTAAATTTTGTTGACTCAATCTGAGTCATCCAATATGCCATCTCATGAAGAGATCAATGACTTATAGCTAAAATAAAAAATGTAGCCATGTGAGCCATTCTGCTTCACTCAAGTGAGCAGTAATGGTGTAAAATTGGCAGGGTTATCCAAATTTGATCCTAAGGGATTTGAATGATTGCTTTGTTCACATGCATGAGGATTGCAAATAAGTTTCAACAAATCTTTGAGATCAACAGTCAAGATTTAAGGATGAGGGGTGCATTGTCAGCTCACATGTGTGAACTCCCTTGTAACATTAATGCATGCACACTCTAGTTGATCTAATTAATGAATATTTCCTACTTTTTACTGTCACCATTTGTTGTGTTCAACCATTGAGAATCTGAGTATGAGTGTGTGGAGTTGTTCTTAGTAATTATAGAGTTTGAGGTAGTTGTTCTTGGGTAAGTAGATACTTGTATCTACTTGTTTCAATTATATAGAACTCATGGGATAGTGAAGGTTTTGTATTCTACAATCTTCATTTAGGTTGGAAGGATTTATATGTTGTTGGTGGGGTCTTTGTCCTATGAGAAATTAGTGAAGTTCCTCTGTTGAGAATGGATAAACTATGTCTATTAGCCCAAGTAAAAAGGTCTAGGAGACTCAATCTCCTTGAGTCTCAAAGTGACATTCCTAGAAATGAAAAAAAATTTCCTTGAAGTTCTTGTAACTCCAAAGAAGAGAACAAAAGATGATAAGAAACCTATGTCGGGTGCTATCAAGCACACTTATCATCTGAGAAGTAGAATTGTTTCTAAAAAAGTGGTCAAAGGTAAAGGGAATAAATCTAATAGGCATGAGAGGGGAGAAGTGAGAAGGAATAAGTATCATTGGGCTTATAAAGGATGGCATCATTCTCCCATTGAAATCTTAGATGATCTCTCAGATAGTGAGACTAAAATTGATTTTGGCTACCACCAGTACTTACTCACCATGGCTGACCTGGTAGACTCTAATGATGAGGTGGTCATGGACTATCCAATTTAAATAAGGACACCATGCAAGCATGTTTACTTTGTTGCTGACAAAGCAATGTAGCACCTAGTTTTCTTTTTGAGCTGCTACTTGGTTGTTTGTCCTTTGTGTTAACTTGGATCCTTTTTGTTGGTATGTGGTGAGGTGCATTTATGTTAATTTAGTATTGATTGTGAATTTTCTTGGTTTGGTGGGAATGTGCAAGTTTTTGATGTTATGATAGTGACACCATTGGGAAGGCTGGTGGGTCTTCTCCAACTAATGGTTTTTAGATATTTTGCTTTCCCTTGTTCTGCAAATGATTACATGTAATTGTTCATGGAATATCTCAAACTCTAGTGAAATTAATTTTGAAATAAAAGGAAATATAATTGTAATTCAACCTATTTCTTTTTGCTCCCTTAGTCTATAAAAGGGATTGCATGACTGATTACAAGGGTCGGTCAGTTGGTATTTTTTGAAGTGGTCATAGAAAAATAGAAAATAACACTGAACTTTCTGGTAGTATGTCATAGGGTTGAATTTTTTCAATATGTACATGGTTTTCGAATAATGATAGTGAATATATATAATAGAATAGTATAAAGTATTTATAGTTTTATCCCATATGTAATAGTTCTACAAACTATGAATAATATAATCAATGGTTATGTTATTTGTCTTTGTTGATTTCCAATGGGTGTATAGTTCTATTCTTGCTCTATAATTCAATGAATATATGTAAATGATTGACTATAACTGTAGGTTTATAATAAATCATGTACCAGGATGCTTGTAAGAAGTAAATGGTTGAGATGTTATGTGGGAATACTATAATATAGTATTTTCAAGGCTTTGAGTATTATCATGTATGAAAATTATTATCAAATTAGGTAGGTATTATGATTGAAATGTCACTAGTTTAAGTAGGGTAATCATACTGCAATTACGTTAATCAATTCAAAAACTAACCACAAAATTAAATTCAATTTACATATCAATCGTGTTGTGGGTATGTGTGAAATTAAATGAAATACATCTCTTATGTTTCAATTAGATGTTGTTATGAAGGTCATCCAAACCTTCAGGGTATTATGTCTATTAGGCATATTAAGGAGAATTATATGTTTACTTTTTATTTGATGATTAGATACACAAGTATCTATTAACACACTATTGGGATCATTGTCTCAGGTTTCAAAGAGCCCAAAGTACAAGGGAGAAAATGTTGCATATCAATCTCTCATATGTTGGCCATTGACCTTCAAGATTCTTGAGTATAAGGGTGGCTACTTCTTAGAGAGTTTCAAGGGTCTATTGAAGATGTGGAAAAAAGGAACCAAGATGATGGATGGAATGATACAAAAAAGATCCTAGGTAGATGGAAGTACTTTATTTACACAAGGCACATGTTTTCAAGGTTTTCACCAAGGTACTTTTCCAAAGCGTTACTGAAGTGTTTTTCACTAGAGGACAATTTTTTCTTTACTTTTTTCAATCCTTTTTTTCAAATTTTTTTAATATTTTTGATTATTTTTAGATTTTTTTGTATTTTCAAATTTACACCCTCTAAGTCTAGGAATATTTTTTTTGAGATGCAAGTTGTTCATTTTTTCTAGTAAGGATTCAACTTTAGGTGTTGACAATTGATATGCTCCTGATCCATAACTTGTTGTGATGATAAAGGGACCTAACCAATTAGGCTCAAACTTTCCTTTGATGTCCTGATTTGGAAGATTTTCTTAATTTTTCTTTAGGAAAAGATCTCATACTTGGAAAGATCAACACTTGATCTTCCTGTTATAGCTATGTTTTAGTTGGTTTGCGATAGACTCACAAGTGATTAAGAGCATCAAGATGACACTCATCCAAGAATTCTAGCTCATTTAACTAAAATACCCTCTTCTCTTCATCAATGATTAGGTTATGTAGTGACACTCGTAGTGATGGAAGCTCACCCTCAATAGGAAGGATGGTTTTTGATACATAGACCAAGGAGAATGGGGTTGCACCTATAGGCATGCAGATACTAGTTCGATAGGCCCAAAGAGTGGGATTCAACTATAGATGACAGTCATGGCCAGCTTCATTAACCATTTCATTAGAATCTTTAGAATGGTCTTGTTTGCAGCCTTAGCTTGACCATTGCCTTAGGGTAATACGAGGTACAAAATTAGTGTTCGATGTTGAATCATTTACATAGCTCTTTCACATTCTAGTTCTTGAAGGTTTTTCCATTATCTGAGACAAGATTTTATGGAACACCATAACGATAGATAATGTAATTCAGGATAAATTTGGCCATTTTTCTCCACATTATGTAGGTCATAAGAATGGCTTCCACCCACTTGGTAAAGTACTCACTGATCACTATGATAAACTTGTGGCCATTAGATGAGGTTGGAATAATCTTTCCTATGAGGTTAAGCCCCCACTACAAGAAAGTCCAAGCTGTGATCATTCATTGCAACACCTGAGCTGGAGCATGAATCAAATCTCCATGTTGTTGGCATTGGACACAATTCTACACATATTTATGGGCTCCTCTTTCCATTGTTGGGCAGTAGTACCCCATCCTCAACAATTTCTTAGCTAAAGTCATGCCACTAGAATGGGAACCACATATTCCATTGTGAACTTTTGTTAAAGTGGTCAATGCTTCCTCTTGTTTAAGACATCATAGTAATATCCCCTCAATGCCTCGATGGTATAAGGTATCACCTAGGAACACGAATCGAGATGCCCTTTTAACAAAGGTCATTTTAAGGTTGGAGGTGATATCAAATGGGAGGGTTCCTCCACTTAGATAGGTAACGATATCATGGTACCATGGGGATCTAGAACCAACAATCACAAACACAAATTCAAATTTCAGGATTTCAAAAGTTGGTACAAGAAATTGTTCTACAAAGAATTCACATTGCACGACATTGTTTGGCATGTCAAACAGTGACTTAATTATTTTCATAGCATCTATTTCTCAATTGTTCATGTGAGTAATCTGCTCAAAAGTTATATCAATAAAAAGGTCTTTGATATTTTCTACAATCTTCTTATAAGGATTAATCTTATTCTATTTAGTTTGGTACTCATTATTGACTTGGTTGATAACCAATTGTGAGTCTCCAAATATTTTCATTTCTTGTATCTACCATTGAACTACTATCCTTAGACCTATGATTAGGTCTTTGTACTTAACAATTTTGTTAGTACATGGAAATGATAGTCTTTATGAATCTGGGAGAATACCCGCTCTTGATCCATGTTGGGTAAATGATCCATCAAAGTACATCTTCCACTGATTTTCTACATTGCCAAGGAATACTGATTCATCAAGGAATTCAAATATGAATGGATTCTCTACCATGTGGTCTACGATCACTTGTCCTTTGATTTCATTGCTCTCCACATACTCTATGTCAAATTCAGTTAAGATAATTACCTATTTGGCCATTTTCCCAGTGAGAGGTTCTTTGGATAATAGGCACTTCAATGGGTTGATCTTTGTAATAAACTTAATTTAATACAACAACGTGTAGTGTTTGAACTTTTGGGAAGAAAAAAACAATTCTAATCATGCTTTCTCAATGGATGAATAGTTCATTTCATAGACCACGAAGGTCCTATTGATGTGGTAGATAACTTTTTCTTTTTTTCATTTTCATTGTGTTGTTGAAGTTTTCAAGATATATAGGACTATTGGTATGTTTGGTGTTATTGGCATGAGAACTAGGGATTTTAATAGATAGTCCTTGATGTGCTAGAAAGCTTTATCACACTTCTCATACCATTTTTAAGTTATTCCTTTGTGGAGAAGATGCAAAAAAGGGTGGAATTTATCTAATAGTTGCACTATGAACCTTCTAATGGACTGCAACCTTCCTTCTAATCCTCTCATTTGCTTTAGTTTTAGTGGTGGTTCCGTGTCTAAGATGGCTTTTACTTTTTCTACATCAATTTCTATCCCTTTTTGTGAAATGATATAGCTAAGAAGTTTTCCTAATGTGACCCCAAAAACACACTTTTTCAAGTTTAGTTGTACCTTATACTCGTCAAGTCTATTGAAGATGGGTCCCAAGATTTCTAAGTGCTCATTCCTTTTCTTTGATTTTGTAAAAATATCATCCAAATAATCTTCAACTATTTTGTGCATCACCTCATAAAAGATGAGGGCCATTTCTCTCTAATAGGTCACTCCTACAATCTTTAGCCCAAATGACATCATGTTCCAACAATATGTCCCCCACGGACAAGTGAATGCAATTTTGTGTTGATCTTTCTTGGAAATCATGATTTGATTATAGCCTATGATATAGGACCATCTTGGGTGAATGAGCTATCTACATCAACCAAAATAATTTGGAGTTCTTTGTTCCAATTTTGGTGTGTTCTGACCTCTCTCAACATTGACAAGACTTGAAGTAGGAAGTACTATTTATCCTCATTGATAAAATTTCTTATTGCACTATTTGGTTTAGCTCACATATTTGTTTCTTTAAGAAATATTTTATGGATATGTCATCCAGTGAGGGAAATATATGTTTGATGATGGAGGGAAGGAGCCCAAGGGTCACAGTCAAAATCTAAAATATGAAAACTAACATAGATTCATGGTGGGAGGTATGGTGTATAGATAATTTTTAGATTAAATAAAAGAAAAGACAAATAAGGAGGTTATACCATCATTTATATGTACACATTTAAAAAGATAAAATAAAATGAAGAAAGTAAGATGGTTGTGAATAGAAGAGATGAAGAGGTTGTGAAAGGATTGATAGAAGTAAGTTAAAGTTTGAGATTTAATTAGGAAATATAATTGGTTGTGCATATCATGGAAGAAAATATGACGAGAATGCAATGAAATTGTAGGAAGAGTGTGAATTGGTGAGCTAGTTTCTAAGGTATTTAGCTTCAGTTTTGATTACATCATTAGCACAATAGTAAATTTGTTAAGGCAACACCATATAGGAAAGAGGGAATTGGAGTTTGAACATTTGTGGGGAGTAGGAGAGAGAAGAATAATTGTACAAGTAGAGAAAAAACATAATGTTCTTGAGAATAAGCATATGAGAGACAATAAATGTAATTGATATTTGGTAATTTTGTTTGAAGGAGAATATCTAATAACACTAAATGTTTTGGTTACTTGTTTATTGTCATTTGTTGAATGATGTATTGAAGCAAAGTTTTGTTCGTGATTAGATGATTGGAAGAGGGGAAGTTACCTCTTGCCTCATTCAAAAACCATCCATGAGTGATAGAATTTCATGCCAATTGTTAATTCTACTATGATGTCGATGTTAGAAAGAGGGAAATCATCCTTTTGGTATTCCTTGTTTAAATCTCTAAAATTAGTGCATATTTTGATTCCTCCATTTGGTTTGGAGATTGGTACTAGTTTTGAAACCCACTCAAGGTAATCTATCAGTCAAATGAATCCAACATCAAGAAGCTTTTGTAACTCAAGTTTCATCAAAAGTTTTGTTTGAGAGTGCATCTTCCTTAATTTCTATTTCACTGGTTTGGCTTCAAGATAGACTGCTAAATGATGCACAACCTGTAATGCCCCGCCAAGTAACCTTAAAGGAAGTTGCAATTAACATCATAAGCGAACCAATTTTTTTTTTTATAAAGTGCATTTAACATACACATTCACTTACTAATTAACAACAACCTCTAAGGCTACAAGGTTAGAATTACTTTAACCCACATATACATATTACATATAACCATAGCCCTATGAAATTTATGAAATCACCATCATACATCATAAGAATACCACATAACATAATAAGATAATCAACCAAGATACAATCACATAAACATTATCTTGATCCAATAGATACATCACTCATTCCCAGAATGAGGCAATAGTATATAAGATTACAATTACATAACTCCACCTCATAATCATAAGAGGGATAAAATAACTTATACAAATTAAAAATATTACAATTCAAGAAATTACAACACGAACCGCGAGCTGTCCATTTGGATGTCTCGCTACCAAGTACTGAAGATAGATGGGGACCCAACAGTTTTGGTGCATGTTCCACCCAACCAATGTGGTACCCTAAGGCCCACCCCCCATGCTAGGAGATAGTAACAAAGTAACATGGACAAAGATCTACTACCTCTAACCAAAGGCAGACTCAAACTGACTCATACTGTTATAACCAACCAAATGAATTAACAAGTACAACTCATTCACCATACAAGTACGAATCAAGTACAACTCAAGTACAATACAAGTACAAATCAAATACAATACAAGTACAACTCCAACATCATTGACATAGGTCACATTGCTTCCAGACATAAAGTAGATCAAGTATGTTCAAATAACCATACACATAAAATAATTAACAATAGTTGTCATAGATAGAGTGTCATCGCAAGGTTTGTCATGAGATCTCCTCTGGGCATTCTTCATAGGCTCCGGAACAAGTAATCCTGGTGGCCTCTAACGAATCCCAACACTCATACTCACTCATGCGGAATCAACTACCTCTCGCAAGAACTAGATAGTTGATCTTGCCATTCCAGGCCTTCTCACTCATCCCAAGTCTAAACAAGCCCTTGTGTCTATGAGTGAGGATTAAATTTTCTTGATTAGTGTGAACTGCATCCTAATCATCTAAGTACATTAATTTAATTATCACTTGATTAACTCACTTTTAAAGGTTACCCGGTTTACCACTTTGGGCTCCGGCCCCTAACAAAAGCCACTCTTCTATTCGATAACTCACACCCAAACAATCCACCAAGGGAAACACAAGTGCATACTAACTAGGCATCATAATCCACTCCAACACAAGGAGGATACAAATAAAAGGACTCACTCCAAACATCTTGGAGGAAACAATCACATAGTCCACTCCTTTCATAAAAGCTACAAAATATCTCACTCCAAACATCTTGAAGGCAACAACACATAGTCCACTCCTTTCACAGGAGGTACAAAATATCTCACTCCAAACATCTTGGAGGTAACAACACATAGTCCACTCCTTTCACAGGAAGCAACAAGATGGAACCACATAACGAGGTCACTCTATACAAGGAGACATGGATCCCATAATCCGCTCCTAACCAAGGAGGTGCAAACATCCCCATTCGCGAAAACTGGGTAAAACTGAATATGCACTACTCAAGGGAAAACAATTGGATGGCATAAAGATTCAATAACCCTTATCCTCTAAGTTCTTCTGGAAGACTTATAATTTAGAACTAACACTAAATCCCAAAACCAACAATGCAACTTGACGACATAGCAACAAAAGCATTCAAGTCATCAATCAAATCTAATATTTGGATTTCCTAAATCCATACTCATTCAATAGGTAGTGTTGACAAAGTCAAAGACACGATAACTAGATCATCTAAAATAATCATAACCCCTATTTCCCTTTTTATTATTGGAAATCTAAAACAATTAAACTTACTTCCCTTTACTGAATACAGAGAATTAAATCCTTTAAAATAATCATAAGGAAGATACTACTTTTGGATATACTAAATCCATATCTCTTTCATAATCCAATCACAATGATTCAATTAATCTAAATAGAAATTAATAAATAACATAATTGATTGCCTCATCAATAAAACAACTTCTTAATTTACTTTTAAATCGACACAAATCCATGCAAGTAAACTTTTTCCATTTCCTAACCAAATCTTACATCTCATTCAATTTTCTATTTAAAACATTCAATCACTTTGATATAATAACATATTGTTTCTCTATCCATTTTCCATATACACTAATCAATCCATTTTTAAATCTCTATTCAATAATACATTGCATACATCTTATAAAAACGAAATACGATAATGAATTTACCCTTAACATATTTTACATGCTCCATATTATATATACACCAAACATATATATTAATAAACTCGATTATATAGATTCTTTAATATTCCAATCACAACGATTAATTTGTTCTATGGAAATAAAACATAATAACTATTTGCCTTTTTTCAATAGAGATAGTTTCTAAATTTACTTCTAATGCAACCTAACACTATTGCAAACAATCTTTTCCAATTTTCTATCCGGAGTCTATGTCTCATCAACTATCCATTTAAAAACATGGAATTTCATCAATGAATAAAAATATCTTTTGGCTTGTCTATTTGGCCACGCATTCATATTGTTTCTAATTAAATCTCATTAAATAAAACAAACATTTAAATATAAATATTTCTATAATTCTTCAATATATTTAAATATCCTTTTCCTTATCAATTTTGACCATACATTCAAAATTTATCATTTAAATTCTTCATGCAAAGCTAAATTACACGCACTCAATTAAAACAAGGTAAATACTGATTGAAAATACTTATGGATATATATATACATTTCAATATATTTTCTTCAATCATATTAACAAAATAAATATTTTCTTTTAAATCAAGTAATTACTTCTATTAAAAAATATCTTTCTCTATACATTTTTTACACATACTAATCATTTCTTTTAAAACACTAATAATACCCAATTTGCAAACAACAGAATAAAATAATATAAAATATTATTTATTCTCTCAAATGGATATATACCTTCACTATACATCTACTAAATATAAATTAATATCTTTAAATATATTTAATCATTAACATTTCTTCTATTCTTTACAGAATATTAAATTGTTTAATTCAAAATAAAATATCCCTTATCACTAATTTTCCAAAATATAAATATATATTTATCCAATTAAATCAAATTAATAAGTGGACCTTTCACACATGAATTTAAATTCCACAACTAAATTTTAAATTATGCATTATCTAAATCAAATATTTAACTCCTTCAATTAAACTTTAACATGTCATTTTAAAATAAACAATAATTTCTCCATATGTTTATAATATTAATTCCACTAATCAAATATACAAATTTTATTTAAAATAATATAAATAAATATAATACTTTAGTATTATAAATTATAATATAAAATATTATTAGATAATATTTTAATATTATAATAACAATACCTAAAATATTAATATTTATAAATATCAATTTATTATTATTTTATTTTTAGAACAGCCATGGGAAAATAATATAACAGCAGTCTTATGTTTCAAGCATAACTCAACAAATACGATCTGGGTATTTCCCATTTTTGGACAGGAGTAAGAAAACTTCAAAATGCAAAAACCCTTTAAATTTCTTGAAAACCCAGTTTGTGAAAGTGAAGTTATAGGTGGCGCAACCAGACCATTTTACCATGAAAATATAACTATACTGCAGATTTTAAAATCCGATTTTTAAAAATAACAAAGGGTTTCATTTTCTAAAAACATTCTAAATGCATTGTTCAATCTCTATGTTTGATTTCAATATCAACAAAATTGATTTCCCCAAATAATTTTAAATTCAACTAAGGTTTTCACAATTTTCACTCAAGAATTTTCACAAGCAAAGGCTGTAAATTTATTTAATTATTTTCTTCTAATATCGAGCTTGTTTTCTAAAACAGATTTAACAAACAAATCTTTAATCAATACTATTTTAAAGAAAACAATCAAGAACAATAAAACACAAAGAGGAAAACCTGGTACAAGAAGCTACAGGAAGAGATGAATTTTTGTTGCAAGCCTCCTCCAAAGATTTCCTGAATTTTCTTCAATCCTCCAATGAATCCAATCCAAAATCCAACAAATACAAACAATCTTTTCTTCAATCAATTCTACAATCAAACTTTCTTCAAACCCTTGTGCAAATTTTCCAAGGTTTCTTTCCTGCTGTAAAAATGTATTTTTCTAAAAACTCTCCTTCCCTAAAATTAAAACATATATTCTTATAAATCAAAAATACCTAATTCAACCCTAATTCACATTACATGCAAATTAGATATTTCAATTTCAATTTCAATTTCAATATTTACAACCCTAATTCACATTACATGCAAATTAGATATTCCAATTTCAATTTCACTTTCAATTTTAATTTCAATTTCACTTTTCAAAACCCACTTTCAATTTAAAATGAAATTTCAAATAATAAATTAATTTCCAAAGTTGCACCCAATTTCCCAAATAAACATTTAATTACAATTTCTAATTTAATTCCCACACGTTGGAATTAAATTCCAAAATTAATTCTAATTCTTTTATTTCCTTTCATTCTCTTGCATCACGTTTAATTAATTAATTTAATTATTTAATAACTAAACTCAACCCCTTGGATTAAATTTAATTAATTAAATAAATTAAATATAATTAATTAATTTAAATATAACTTTTATCCACATTGCATTATTTAAGTTAAATAACTATCAACATGATTTAAAAGCAATTATTCTAAATATCTATTTCCAAATCAAGAATGCTTCAGAATTAAATAACATCAAGCAAGACAGACAATGACTCGACACATACAACTGACGACACACTAAGGCTAGGGTATAGACTTGACTCATGTTACCTAGCTACTATCTCCCATTCAACTTAACCGTTGGATCGACACGCTCAAACCTGTGAAACCAGGTGGAGTCGATGTCATGTACCTGCAATCCTGCAACCAAGTAAACAACATCATACAATATATCCAGCATATAATACACACTGTGAAGAAGGAATTACGGATTCGCAGGGTGCTCGTGACCGAGTGATACGAACTCGTCCTCTTCACCAATACACTCATCGAAACTGACACTTTCATCATAATCCAGTAATCTCATAATAACATCTCATGTTAACTCTACAACATCATTAATCTATAATGCAAGTGAAACAATAATCAGATAACTGCATCTCACAATAATAGTTGTCACTCAATAGTAGCGATCAAAACATTATAACAAAATGTATCCAATATCAAAGTAATTGCAACCAAACATAGCATAAAACAACTTGAACAAGAAGCAAAATGGAGGGGTATTACACAACCACTTATGGATCGACCCCTGAATAATGTGTATGACCATGAAAAATTATCTCCATGCTCTTTTAGGAATGTTGTTAGGTTCTTTTGTTCTTCATATAACAATGATTCAACATAAAAAGTGATCTTAGGTGTTTCTTATGTTCCTACATTGACTAGAGTAGCCTTTTCTAGTAAGACTGTTGAATTTTCTGAATACATCGCACAAAGGGGGAGATTGAATCCCTCATCCTTGGGTGCCTCAAATAATTTTTTACTCTCAGATACATCCTTTTTTTTTACTATTTTATGATTAGATAGTGCCACTTAGTGGTTTTCACTCAAAGATCTACAAGTTAGTAGCATGTCATCAATTTTGTGGCTAAAGGATTCAATCATTTCCCCATAGTACTCCAATGTGTCAAGATCTATGTCAAAACCTTCTTTTTGATCTGGCCATGATAAGTTGTCATGAATTACCATGAATTCTAATATCACTTTATTTTTTTTTAATAAATCTAGAATTGGTGGTCCTTGTTGGTCGAAGTCAATGAGTTGCAGATATGCTAGGCATATTTCATTCGGTTGGTTGCTTGGGGTGAGGGTTGATGTGGGTATCATGAAGAGGGATCTATTCTCAAATAGGTCAAAAACATCGAGGGGGAAGTCATCTAGGGTAGTATCACACAATGTGGGTAACCAATAAGAAGCCTCAACTAATTTACAAGTACCTTTTGTAAAACCCCTCCATTTTGATCTTTTGTGCTAACAATGTTGTTTCCCATTTATGCTTTTGCATTCTGTTGTACTTTGGCTATGTACTTGGTTACAGTTGATCACTGTGTTATCGTGATGTACCTTGTTTTGATGATACTATATTTTGATGTGAGTATTATGGCATGTTTGGAATTAGCATAAGTGGATATTTAATTTATGATGTTTCATGCTTTGATTATGTTGCTATGTTAGATACGTCAATTAATACTATTGTATTGGTGAAGAGGATGGTATTGCATCACTCACTTGTGAGCGCCCTGTGATTCCTTGATTTCCTCTTCACAGTGTGCCTTATTTATGACATATTATTACATGTGGATATACTATTATCTTGTAGGTTGACAGGTACAGGACATCGACTCCACCTGGCTCCACAGGTTCGAGCGTGTCTATTTCCCAACGACATTTGTTTGAGAGATAGTAGCTAGGATTTCCATGCCAAGTCGTCACCCTAGTTATAGTGTGTCGTCGGTCCTAGTGTGGTCCAGTTGTTCTATATTGTTCAAATTGCCTTGTTTCAGTTTATTTAGGAAGTTAGAATAATGTTAGAAATGTGATTTAAATTAGTGAGTAATTCAATTTAATTTAATTAATAAATAATCTAATCTTGTAGTAGATTTATTTTATTAATTGATTAAGTTATTTGTGTTGAAACGAATTGCATTATTCATTTGGGAAAAACATGCATATTTGAGTTGGAATTGAAAATTAAGAAAATGATTAAAAAGTCAATTTAGAAATTTGAAAATTCAAAAATTTGAAAAAAGAGATATTTCCTATTCTGTTTTCTAGAATTGATGAGTGTGGTTGTAGGATTTTTGGGAAAAATTGTATTATTATGAATTTTCTTCACAAGTCTTAAAATGGAGTTTTTGGAGAAAAATTGAAAAGAGAAGAGGAAGAATTGTTCAATTTTCTGGGTTTGGATAAAAAGCTCAAAGAATTTGTGGAGCTTAAAAGGGATTCAAAGCACCATTAGGATTTTCACCATACTTAAAAAAAATCAGGTTCTCATCTTGTATTAATTGATTTTTTTTAATTCAAAGGCATTGTGTTGATGGGAAAACTATTTGCAATCTATTGTTTGTGTGAAAAACAAATATGTTTGAAACCTTGCTTTCAAAATTTGAATAAGATTGTTCAAATTGGAACTAAATTCTTGTTTCCAAATTATTACTTTCATTTTGTTTTGTTCTCAATTTGTTCTTCAAATTGTTGGAGTTTCAAGCTTGCATGAAGAAAAAACGTGTATATATATATATATATATATATATATATATATATGCTTGAGTTATTATTTTTATAATTTCTTCTTTATAAGGTTATGCTGGAAAAAAAAATTTAAAAGGGGTTGTATTTTAGTTTCTGGGTTTTTATTTTTTTCAAACAAAACCTTAAAAAAAATGACAGTCTTGGGAAATTAAAAAAAATTTAAATTTTTTTTATTTAAAATAGTTTTCTTGGGGGCTGGGGGCTCACCCCATCGCCGCCCCCATGGGAAGCGGCATGGGGGAGCATGCTCGACAGCCCCACCCGTGGCCACGCGGACTGTGTAGCCCGCGACCACCAATAGTGATGGTCGATTGTGCACTGCGTAGCCCGCACCACCACTGTTGGTGGCTGACGCTACCAGTGCGCCCGTGCCCACACTAACTGCCACCACAACCTCCTCCTCCAGCTTGCAACGTCTCCTCCACCCACGCCTTGCACGACGGCTTCTCTGCCTACACCTTCCACCTCTTGACGGTGCCGCCTCCTGCGACCGCCCTGTGTAAACTGCTGTCACCGGCCATGGAAGCCGCGACCGACCTCCTCAGCCCTAACCTTCGCATGAAGCCTGAGGTCACGCGACTCAAACATAGGGGTTGGCTTACGAACCGAGGCTCATGCCCTTGGACCTTTGAAATTTAAAATATATATATATATATAATAAAAATAAAATAATAATATTCTATTTTATTTTAATATTATAATTTTTATAGTATTTCAATATTATAATTTTTATGATATTTCAATATTGCAATTTATTATTATTTTAATATTATAATGTATTAAATATTAAAATGCATTTGAAAGAATAACATTATGATTTTATAATATTATGAGGAGGAAAATAATAGTAATATTATCAAGGTTTTAATATTAACATATTAAATGAGAAATTTCATTTATTATTATTTTTTTTAAATGAGAATGTTATTCTTCTAGGTTTTATTGAATATGGGAAACAATATTTTATTTAATCATGGGATTTTGAATTGTTGATGTACTGGTAAATGTTTCTTGTATCCAAATGTTAATGTGGAAATATATGATTAGTATTATTCCCCCTTATTTGTAATGACGATTTTAATTCAGTTTATCTAATGCATTGATTACTGAATGTTAGTGAGGAAATGGGTTTAGTGAACCAAAAGTAGATTTGATTCTTGCCTTGTTTTGATCTGTCAGTATGGTCATTTGGAAAATGTGGGTCTTAGCATTTGACAAGTTTTCCAGCTAGGTTTTCAAGTTTGTGGGTTGTCGTACTGTGTAGTCAACCCTTGGATTACCTTGGGTAGTGCGTTTAACCAGTTTGTTCCCCAGTTATCATGAATGGGAGAGTGTTGACTGTATGTCCTTGTTAGGGATGTGATATCCTTGCATAGCACATGTGTACCTTTAGGTTGTGGAGTTGTTCCACGTGTCGTCTTAGAAGAGTGGCTTGTAATAAGGGCCGACACACAAACTGGTGCTAGGATAACTCATTACAAGTTAGTTAATCCAGTGATAACTTATTTAACTGATTAGACTATCACGTAGTATCAAACACTTAATAAGATAATTATGCCTCGCTCATGAAAACAAGGGCTTGTAAAGACTTGGGTCAAGAAGAGAAGGTCTGGAATGGCAAGATCGTTATCTTGTCTCCACGAAAGATAACTGATTCCACATTGGATTACATGAGGGGCCGGAAGTCGTTACAGGTTAACAGGATAACCTAAGTTGGGGACCGGGGCCTAGGAAGAATTACCATGATAACCTATGTAACATTGTGATGAAACTTCTCCTAGGTCAACAGTATGTTCGCATCAGTGATGTAGTTGATTATGTAATTCTGGAAGCATTGTAACCTTGTGATAGTGATGTAATTATATTTATTTCAGTATGGTTGCATTAGCCTATGTCTAGAGGCAGATGTCCTTGGTTATAAACCCTTGTTACTATCTCCTAGCATGGGGGGTGGACCTTTGGGTTCCACTTGGTTGGGTGGAATGTGCACCTTCTTTGTTGGGTTTTCTCCTTGTTCATGTGGACGAGACTTCTACTTGGAGAGCTCGTGGTTATAGTTGTAGTTCTTGCTTGATTTTATTTCTGTTGTTCTTGTAACTTATTACCCCTCTATTGTTATCAAGGTGGAAGTTGTAATTGTAATTATGTTATTGGACTTACCTCATTCAGGGAATGAGAATTGTAACCCTATTGTTTAATTATGATTAATGAAATCAAAAGTTATATCTTATGCTTGTTGTTAAATCATCTTACTTGGAATGTATGAGTTAGTTTATTAATTAAATAATTGTCATGGTTTATATTCATGTTTTTTGTTGTGGTTCTAAATAACCTTTGTCTCGTAACCTTAGAGGATGTCAGCGTTAGTTAGTGAACTCACTTATTAATTGTACTTAAACAAAAAAAAAATTAGCCTATTTAAGTAGTTGTTGCAACTTCCTCTAGGGTTGCGTGGCGGGGCATTACACATGGTATCACAACCTAGGTTTAAACATTGGGTACTCTAGGATTATGATGGAACCATTAAGCTTTTAGTTTGTTAGGTTTTGAGTTGTGTATCTTGCCTAATACCTTAACGTGTTTATGCAGGATAATGTCACCCAGACGCGGAAGAGGTAGAGGGCATGGTCATGGCTGTATAGACGGTCATGGTGAGAGTCAACATGACTCTCCTCCTCTAGTTTGTCTTATTCCTAATTAGGAGGAACAATAAGCATCTCAGAATGCACCAAGGGTCGGTGTTCATCAGTAGGATCTAGCAAGGATCGAGGCAGCGTGTAGAGCACTTGAGGAGGCTTTGGCACTCCTTGGTCTGAGGCCAGTTGAGGTTCAGGTTAATCTAGTTGTGAGGGAATGATAGGGAGGTTGGGTGACTCAATCACTAATTCATGCTCTAGGCCTTGCTTGCAAGACCTCTTTGGTGTCTTCTTCACCAATTTCAACCTATAGGACCTTTGCTCTATTAAGATCCCCTAGTTCTCCTTGCCAACCTAACTACCATCATAGCTTTGCTTACCAAGTCCAAACTTGGTGCAATCTTGAAACCCTAACCATAGTCTTTAATCCACTCTAAAGACTACTAAACCTCCAAATCAAGAATTTAGTTTTGTAGGGCTGTGGAGGTGATTCTATGGTCCTCAATGCATCTCACTAGGTGTGTTGGGGCTCCACCTGACTCCATCTACAAGTTACTCTCACCAAATTGCTTCATTAGGCCTAAAAAGGCTACTAGCCAATGAGCCCCCATTAGGTCTCCATCTCCGAGAAATCAGGTTTGTTCTCCTAAGTTTTCCAAAGAACACCCCAATCTTTCTTTGAGGTTCTTAGTTCATATGCCCACCTCTCAATGATTTTAGGGGTCTTGGGCCTCCACTGTTTGTACAGAGGCTTAAACTAAAATTGAGAAAAATCTAGGTTATTATAGGTCTTCCTAGCTTCTCTACAGGTTGTCAAGTATTCCTCACACCAGATGGATTTCCGGAGCTTCCTCTCCCATGCTATGTCTTGGAAAGGCACCTACCTGCCCTCTCCACACCATGACTTGTCAAGAAATGGACACCCCTGGAAATCAAGTGCTCTGCACTTAGTTTTTCTTCCCTAGCCAGACAATTCCTGGATCGCCTAGAGGAAGAATCCCACAGTGATTCCAATGCTATCTAGGATTCCTAACCCTACTGTACATACACCCATGGATTCTAGTCACAATTCCCAAAGGACTGTACACTGTGTACAGTGGGAAAGTGATCTAAACCTCCATTTTCTACAAACTGTCTGTTAGATCAGCAACTGTAAAGAAAGCAAATAACTACCAAAAAAAGCTTGAAAGTGAATAAATTAACAATATAATGCCACACAAAACTGCAATGAAAACTCCTCTACATTCTACATAAATCACAATGTCAATTTCAATCCATTAAATCACTTCTCTCAGACCAAAAAACCAGAAAACTTCACATCTAAACACAATTGCTTTCCTTGAATTTTGAAACCTCAATACAAAATCGAATGCTTCCAACCTCACTCCCATGTTGAGGTCACCCTTAAATAGGGTCTCTAAATCAGTTACTCCTTTTCCTTGGTCGTGTGTAGCCCAACCATATTATGGCAAAGTTGCAAAATGGAACATTTTGCAACTTCTTGCCAATTACTAGAAACCTTCACAAATGAGTTCCAAAACTCATCAAGCTTTTCCAAGCATTATCCTAAAGATCGAGACATGTTCCTAAGCCTCAAAATCTATCTCACCTACTCAATGTTCAACATGACCTTCGTGAAACACACCAAAAATGCAAAACTAGACTGCCTAGTGTTCCTAAACAATCTATGGGTGCTCCTGCACTAGGGAAGTTCCACCCCAGTCTGAGTCACACATGAGGGACCTAATCAGAGCACATCCTCCATTATATGATGGATCAGGTATTGGTTTAGAGGTTGAGACTTGGCTTATAGATTTGGATAGTTGTTTTCCCATGCACCCATATGGTTGTAACACCAAAGCTCGTTACACTATCATGCAACTAAGAGGGTTCGCTTCCACATGGTGGAGGCTAGAGGAGAAAAAGTTCCATATTGACATCCATACAACATCTTGGGAGATCTTCCTAGAGTGATTCAGAGCTCGGTTCTTATCTGAGCATTGGCGGCAGTGTCGAAGTGATGAGTTTCATGCCTTGCACCAGATGGAATTATTTGTTGAGCAATATGAGCGACACTTCTATGAGCTCAAACAGTATGCAGGGATTGGTGACGATGAGAGCATGTTGGTACACCATTTTGTCAAGGGCTTAAATTCTCATTTCAGCGGTGGTGTGAGGGTTTTCAAACCCAAGACCATGGAGGTAGCAGTAGAGAAAGCATGCCTTGTTAAGGAGAATCTAAGCATGGAACTTGGAGGTCACATGAGTGTACCAATTGGTAGTAGTGCAGTGTTAGGATCTAGTGCTAGAGGAGGGCAGCTTCAGGGAGGCGTACCTCCTAGGTCTCAGCAAGGACCATTTGAGGGTGGTCAGTAGCAGCAACAGGTATCACAAGGGAAATGTAAAGGTTTCCAGTTGAGGCAGGGGAACAGAAATTGGAGGTGTGCGAAACGCTTCAGTTTTGATCAGCCAGCTCAGAGTTCGCAGTCTCCTTTCAGAGGTAGTGCGTAGTATTCTAGTGCACCATCTGGGAGTAGAGGTTTTGGCGGAGGTGTTGAGTGTTTCACATGTAGTTAGTAGGGTCACATGGCTAGAGTGTATCCCAACAGGGGCGCATCTGGGTTTTCTCAGGGACCAGCAGCATTTGAGCTGACAAATGGTGATGCGGGCAGAGGGCATCAAGTTCTTGTAGTGGTTGATAACCACCAGGTAGAGCATTAGGGCATTGTCATTGAGTCATATGGTATGTTGATGGGTAACCCAATTACCATCTTATTTGATTCAGGAGTGTCAGACTCCTTCATTTTTACATCAGTTGTGTCATGATGTAGACTGAGTGCAGTAAGCCAAGTCGATAGGTGGCAGGTAGAGTTAGCTTCGGGTGTGAAAGTTGCATCGCATTCGCTTGTGCCAAAGTTTAGGATGGAGATTGGACCTCTCCAGACTACGATGGACCTTCAATTTATTCCATTGGGTTCTTATGACATCATCATTGGGATGGATTGGTTGGAGGCACATAGTGCGGTCTTGGATTGTCGACGCAAGTCGATTCGATGCATTGAGGCATTAGGTAGAGAGGTAGAGATAGTGGAAGTCCAGAGGCCAATTTCCTTGAGGGTCATCTCAACTATGCAGTTGAGAAAGTGTGTTCATCAGGGCTGCTAGTTGTTTGCTATCACAGTGGATGACTTGGATCTAGGTGGTGGAGAAGAGAAAGTCTCTCTTGATAGTCATCCTATCCTTTAGGAGTATTTTGATGTCTTTCTAGATGAGATTCTAGGGATGCCACCTCAGAGGGATATTGACTTCAAGATTGATCTTTTACCTAGTTCAGAACCCATTTCTCGAGATCCATATCGTATGACCACCCAGGAGCTAAAAGAGCTTCATTTATAGCTTGAGGATTTCTTAGAGAAGGGATTCATTCCCCCTAGTGTTTCACCATGGGGAGCAACAGTCATCATCGTGAAGAAGAAGGATGGTTCACTTCAGTTATGTATTGATTACCGACTATTGAACAAGGTGAACATCAGGAACCAATATCTGCTTCCTAGGATTGATGATCTATTTGACCAGATCAAGGGTGCCACCATCTTCTCGAAGATTGATCTTAAGTTAGGATATCATCAGCTTTAGATCTTTGACTCAGATATCCATAAGACAATGTTTCGAACGTGGTATGGTCACTACGAGTTCACAGTAGTACCATTCGGGTTGATGAATGCACCTTCTGTGTTCATGAGTCTGATGAACAGTGTATTTCATAAATACCTAGATAGGTTTTTCCTTGTGTTCCTTGATGACATTCTGATTTATTCCAGGACTATGGTAGAGCATGAGGAGCATTTGCGGCAGGTATTCCAGTTCTTGCGAGATAATCACTTGTTTGCTAACCTGTCGAAGTGTGAGTTCTTCAAGTCTGAGGTTTAGTATGTTGGGCATGTGATCTCAGGGAAGGGTATTTCAGTGGATCTTGCAAAGATCCAAGTGATCTCAGATTGGCCTACACCCACGAATGCGGTAGAGATACGTAGCTTTATGGGGCTAGTGGGTTATTATAGATGCTTTGTGTAGGGTTTTTCGAGGATAGGTTATCCTATCACTACCCTTCAGAGGAGAGGGAAGAGGCTTGAGTGGTCAGAGAAATGTGAGGCAACGTTTCAGATTCTCAAGGAGATGCTGACTAGTGCACCGATACTTGCTATACTAGATTCGACTAGGGACTTTTTAGTTTGTACAGATGCATGCTTGGAGGGTCTTCATGCAGTGTTGATGCAGGCAGGTCAAGTCATTGCATATGAGTCACGAAAACTCAAGGTTCATGAGTTGAACTACTCGACACATGATCTTGCGTTAGCAACAAGTGTGCATGCATTGACGAGATGGAGGCATTTCCTTCCAGGCCATAGAATCGAGTTGCATAGTGATCACCAGAGTCTTCATTATATCTTCACGCAGCCCAACCTTAATGCTAGGTAGAGGCGTTGGATGGAGTTCCTCTGTGAGTATGACTTTGAGGTGAAGTACATCCAGGGGAAGGAGAATGTTGTGGTGGATGCACTCAGTAGGCAGAGGCATGAGATATCTGATTTTACTCTAGTTGTGTATTTATGGAGTCGGATTCTTTCAGCCCTTCCAGCAGATAGTTGGAACCAAGAGGTCAGGTCAGTGATAGAGGTAGGTAGACCTCTTGAGGCCATACATTCAAGATATTTGCTAGATTAGGATGAGTTATTGAGACACACGGGACGCATATACGTTCCCCCTTTAAATGGTCTTCATACCTTGGTCATGACTGAGGCACATCAGGCACCTTATTCAGCCCATCCTGGGGTGAAGAAGATGCATGCAGATTTGTGTCAGCTATACTTTTGGCCAAGGATGAAGTGAGACATCACGGATTTTGTGTCATGATGTTTAGAGTGTAAGCAAGTTAAGGCTGAACACCAGCATCTAGTAGGGCTCCTGCAACCGCATTTAGTACCAGAGTGGAAGTGGGATTCAATCTCATTGGATTTCATTGTTGGTCTACCCAACTCTTCGAGACGAAATGATGCAATAATGGTAATAGTTGATAGGTTGATGATGGTGGCACACTTCTCACCTATACCACATCATCCATAGCTAGAGTTTTCATGGAGGATATAGTGAGGTTACATGGCATTCTGCATCGGACTATTTCTGACAGGGATCGAGTATTTACCTCAGCTCTTTGGACATCATTGCAGCATGCGATGGGGACATAGTTGAACTTTAGTTCAGCTTATCACCCAGAGACATATGGACAAAGTGAGAGGGTCAATCAGGTCCTTGAGGATATGTTACACATGTATGTGATGGACTAGCAGACGCGGTGGGAGGATTACCTCTATTTGGTAGAGTTCGCCTATAATAATGGTTTCCAAAGTTCCATTGGCATGCCTCCATTCTAGGCATTGTATGAGAGGCCATGTCATAACCCTTTGAGTTGGATCGGCTGGAGGACAGGATAGTGTTGGGTCCTGAGATGTTGCAGGATATGGAGTAGTAGGTGGATAGGATTAGAGAGCACTTGGTGGTAGCACACGATAGGCAGAAGAAGTATGCGGATCTGCATAGAGTGGATCGTCAGTTTGTTGTAGGCAATAGATTATTCTTGCGGGTGTGTCCGCGAAAGAGTCCCATCCGTTATGGAAAGTGTTGTAAGTTGGCACCTCGCTTTGTCGGACCTTTCGAGATACTCAAGAAGATTGGTCCTGTTGCTTACCATCTTGCTTTACCGCCCAGTCTCTTGTGCATTCATGATGTGTTTCGTGTTTCAGTTCTTTAGTCATACCATCCAGATATTTTTCATGTCCTTGATTGGAATGCATTGCAGGTAGAGGACAGGCAGCCGACTTTGGAGCCCATGGCCATCATGGAGCACAGAACGCTCGCCCTTCGAGGGCGATATATTGATCAGGTTAGGATTCAGTGGGATCCAAGGGATGACACTTCATCCACTTGGGAAGATGCAGCTCGAATGAGGGAGCTTTATCCCTATTTGTTCACAAACTTCTAGGAGTAAGCCTGACCCTAGGGGGGAGGATGTAATACCCCTTCATTTTGATATTTTGTGCGAACAATGTTGTTTCCCATTTATGCATTTGTATTTTGTTGTACTTTGGCTATGTACTTGGTTACAGTTGATCATTGTGTTATCGTGATGTACCTTGTTTTGATGATACTATATTTTGATGTGAGTATTATGGCATTTTTGGAATTAGCATAAGTGGATATTTAATTTATGATGTTTCATGTTTTGATTATGTTCCTATGTTAGATACGTTAGTTAATACTACTGTATTGGTGAAGAGGACGGTATCGCATCACTCACTTGCGAGGGCCATGTGATTCCATGATTTCCTCTTCACAGTGTGCCTTATTTATGACATATTATTGCATGTGGATATACTCTTTGCTCACAGGTTGATAGGTACATGACATCAACTCCACCTAGATCCATAGGTTCGAGCGTGTCCATTTCCCAATGAAATTTGATTGGGAGATAGTAGCTAGGATTTCCGTGCCAAGTCGTCACCCTGGTCATAGTGTGTCGTCGGTCCTACTGTGGTCCACTTGTTCTATATTGTTTAAATTGCCTTGTTTCAATTTATTTAGGAAGCTAGAATAATGTTACAAGTGTGATTTAAATTAGTGAGTAATTTAATTTAATTAATAAATAATTTAATGTTGTAGTAGATTTATTTTATTAATTGATTAAGTTATTTGTGTTGAAATGAAATGCATTATTCATGTGGCAAAAACATGCATATTTGAGTTGGAATTGAAAATTAAGAAAATGATCAAAAATTCAGTTTAGAAATTTGAAAATTTGACAAAAGAGATATTTCCTATTCTATTTTTTGGAATTGATGAGGGTGGTTGTGGGATTTTGGGGAAAAATTGTATCATTATGAATTTTCTTCACAAGTCTTAAAATAGAGTTTTTGGAGAAATTGTTCAATTTTGTGGATTTGGATAAAAAGCTCAAAGAATCTGTGGAGCTTAAAAGGGATTCAAAGCATCATCAGGATCTTCACCATACTTCAAAAAAATTAGGTTCTCATCTTGTATTAACTGATTTTTTTTATTCAAAGGTAGTGTGTTGATGGGAAAATTATTTGCAATCTATTGTTTGTGTGCAAAACAAATCTATTTGAAACCTTGCTTTCAAAATTTGAATAAGATTGTTCAAGTTGGAAATAAATTCTTGTTTGCAAATTATTACTTTCATTTTGTTTTGTTCTCAATTTGTTCTTCAAATTGTTGGAGTTTCAAGCTTGGATGAAGGAAAAATGTGTGTATATATATATATATATATATATATATATATATATATATATATATATATATATATATATATATATATATATATATATATATGCTTGAGTTATTATTTTTATAATTTCTTTTTATAAGGTTATCTTTGAAAAAAAAATTTTAAAAAAATTGAATTTTTAAAAGGGGCTATATTTTAGTTTCGGGTTTTTATTTTTTCAAAAAAAAAACCTTCAAAAAAAATGTTTGTCTTTGGAAATTTAAAAAAAAAATTAAATTTTTTTATTTAAAATAGTTTTCTTGGGGGCTGGGGGCTCACCCCACCACCGCCCCCATGGGAAATGGCATGGGGGAGTACACCTAGCAACCCCACCCTTGGCCACGCGGACTATGCAACCCGCGACCACCAACGGTGGTGGTCGGTTGTGCACTACGCAAATCGTGCCACCACTGTTGGTGGCCAGTACTGCCAGCGCACCCGCGCTCATGCTAACTGTCACCACAACCTCTACCTCCAGCCCACGACGGCTCCTCCGCCTGTGCCCTACGTGTCGGCTTCTCCGCCCACGCCTTCCACCTCTCGGCGGCGCCGCCTACTGCAACTGCCCTGTGTAAACCGCCGTCGACCATGAAAGTCGTAGCCAACCTCCTTAGCCCTAACCTTCACACAATGCCCGAGGTCGCATGACTCAACCCTAGGGGTTGGTGCGCGAAAACCGAGGCTCATGCCCTTGGACCTTTTAAATTTAAAAAATATATATATAATAAAAATAAAATAATAATATTCTAGTTTATTTTAATATTATAATTTCTATGATATTTCAATATTGCAATTTATTATTATTTTAATATTATAATGTATTAAATATTAAAATGCATTTGAAAGAATAACATTATGATTTTATAATATTATGAGGAGGAAAATAATAGTAATATTATCAAAGTTTTAATATTAACATATTAAATGAGAAATTTCATTTATTATTATTTTGATTAAATGAGAATGTTATTCTTCTAGGTCTTATTGAATATGGGAATCAGTATTTTATTTAATAGTAGGATTTTGAATTGTTGATGTACTGGTAAATGTTTCTTGTATTCAAATATTAATGTGGAAATATATGATTAGTATTATTCCCCCTTATTTGTAATGGCATTTTTAATTCAGTTTATCTAATGCATTGATTACTGAATGCTAGTGAGGAAATGGGTTTAGTGAACCCAAAGTGAATTTGATTCTTGCCTTGTTTTGATTTGTTCGTATGGTTATTTGGAAAATGTCGGTCTTCGCATTTGACAAGTCTTCCAACTAGGTTTTCCAGTTTGTGGGTTGTTGTACTGTGTAGTCAACCCTTGGATTACCTTGGGTAGTGCGTTTAACCAGTTTGTTCCCTGATTATCACGAACGTGAGTGTGTTGATTGTATGTCTTGGTTAGGGATGTGATATCCTTGTGTAGCACATGTGTACCTTTAGGTTGTCGAGTTGTTCCACATGTCGTCTTAGAGGAGTGGCTTGTAACGAGGGCCGACACACAAAGTGGTGCCAGGATAACTCATTACAAGTTAGTTAATCTAGTGATAACTTAATTAACTGATTACAGTATCACATAGTATCAAACACTTAATAAGATAATTATGCCTCACTAATGAACACAAGACCTTGTAAAGACTTGGGTCGAGACGAGAAGGCCTGGAATGGCAAGATCGTTATCTTGTGTCCACGAAAGATAACTGATTCTGCATTGGATTACATGAGGGGCCAAAAATCGTTAGAGGTTACCAGGATAACCCGAGTTGGGGGCCGGTGCCTAGGAAGACTTACCAGGATAACCTATTTAACATTGTGATGACACTTCTCCTAGGTCGACAGTATGTTCACATCAGTGATGCAGTTGATTAAGTAGTTCTGGAAGCATTTTAACCTTGTCATAGTGATGTAATTGTATTTATTTCAGTATGGTTGTGTTAGCCTATGTCTAGAGGTAGATGTCCTTGGTTACAAACCCTTGTTACTATCTCCTTACACGGGGGGTGGACCTTTGGGTTCCACTTGGTTGGGTGGAATGTACACCTTCTCTGTTGGGTTTTCTCCTTGTTCGTGTGGACGAGACTTCTAGTTGGAGAGCTCATGGTTGCAGTTGGATTTCTTGCTTGATTTCATTTCAATTGTTCTTGTAATTTATTACCCCTCTATTGTTATCGAGATGGAAGTTGTAATTGTAATTATGTTATTGGACTTACCTCATTCGGGGAATGAGAATTCCAACCCTATTGTTTAATTATGATTAATGAAATTGAAAGATATATATTATGCTTGTTTTTAAATCATCTTACTTGGAATGTATGAGTTAGTTTATTAATTAAATAATTGTCATGTTTTATATTCATGTTTTTTGTTGAGGTTCTAAATAACCTCTGTCTCGTAACCTTAGAGGATGTTGATGTTAGTTAGTGAACTTACTTATTAATTGTACTTAAGCAAAAAAAAAAAATAGCCTGTTTAAGTAGTTGTTGCAACTTCCTCTAGGGTTGCATGGCGGGGCATTACACCTTTTCCAATAAGGGTGACCTTGCTAGTAGTGCAACCTAGGCCAAGATTCTTTTGATATTTCTCAAGAATGATAGGTTCTTGAAAACCGATGTCATTTTATCCAAGTTTCCCATTCTTGTTATAGCCCATTCCCTCCATTAGCTACAAGACTTTGTTATGATCTTCCATAGGAAGAACAAGAACACGTCTTTTATCCTGATATAGCACTTTAGAGACATCTTCCTCATTAACATCTTCTTTTTTTAGGTCCCTCCATTTGGTGAAGGTAGTAGCTACGATTTTGATAGTTTTGGGATGTTGTTGCTAGGTGTGGGCTTGTTGTGAGATTTGGGAGAAAGAGGTAACTCTCCCAACACAAAAGTATCCCTCATTAGCTTATAGTTTCAACAACCATTATCTTGGATCATTGATTTGATATCGGGTATGCTCTACACAATGGGTGCTTTCATTTCAGAGCTAGATGTAAGGGATGATGGGTCAAAAAATGAGGTAGAAGGGGTAGAACCTTCATCATTCTTGGGTATTTGGGGGATCTTATAGAACTTGGCCTCAAGATTCTTGTAGTCGTAAAAAGGCTCAAGATCTCTATAAATAGTAACTTCTCTACCACCAAAAGGAAACTTTACACATTGATGGTAGGTTGAAGCTACAACTTTTAGGGCATGGATCCAAGGTTAGCCAAGTAGGATGGTGTATGAAACATCAAATTCTAACACTTGGCATGTAGTGTGATGACTGGGCCCACTTGGATGGGTAGTGTGATGATGCCTCGTGATACTCATTCTTGGTTTTCATATGCCCTAATGGTGGTTATTTTTTTCTTCTCAATAGTATCCTCTGAATAGCCCATATTTTTTATCAACTAAACGGTGCAAATGTTCAGACTAACGCCTTCATATACTAAGACTCTTTTAACTTTATTCTCATCAATGATAACGTCAAGATGTAAAGCATGATTATGATATGGTTTTGATGGTAAGTATTGCTCTAAGAAGGTGAGGAGATGATTTGTGGTATGCCCTACCATAGATTTAAATTGCTTAGTATCTATATCCTCAAGTATGGATGATGTATACAAAGATTCCTCTAAGATTTCCTTGTGCATGGGGGATAGCCTCAATAGTTCTAAGATAGAGATCTATGTGGGCCTTTTTTTAAGTTGATATAAGAGATTATACTTGATAGAGATCTGTAAATAAGGATGTTAAATTTCCAAAAACTTAATCCAATTACAGATTTAATTCCCGATCGCAACAGTAATGCGTGATTATGCAATAAACTCTTGAGATTATGAAACTTAGTTATGCTTTCAAACACTTTTAATCAGTTATCTATAATAAAATTCATGAGATAAAATAACACCAAAATAAATGAGAGAGCAAGAAAAAGATGGAAGAGAGACACAAACAGTTTGATAATAGAGTTCGTCCTTGAGGACTACATTTTTGGGTCCGCTTCTCAATGTTTGACTGCTTTATTAAGATTTCCAAGCACCTGAAAATGCTTTCTTACAATTCTCCAAGATTACAATAGTGTCCTCACAATCTCACTCATAGCTCTTTATAATTCTTGGTGTATTATCACCTTTTAAAGTTCTCCTCCAAAAATTCCTCAAAAGAGAATAAATTTCTTTCCCTCAAAACATTTGAATTATCTCTCCACAAAATGCATCCAAACTCTATCACATCACCTCCTTTTATACATAAATTTTGAATATGGGGTTAAAAACAACCATAATAAATAAAATCAAAAATTAACCCCCTCCTTTGTCTTTTATAATTATAAGCCTTACAAAAAAACACTTACCCGTTTATTAAAAAATAATAACTTCCCCATTTTAAAAATAAAACAATAAACAACCCCTTAATAAATCGTTTGAAATTTATGTTTTAAGCCCTTGTCTTATTATATTCACGGGCTATTTTAGTCTAGGGGCTTTAGTTTAAAATTAAAATAACAATTTAATGTTATTATATGAGGTTTTTTTTTTTTATGAGTTAATTTCTTTGATTTTTAGGAGATTTGGCGATCCCACCAAATCCGGTTGGGATCCCACAAACTCCGATGGATTTTTGTGAGATAAAATAAGCCTCCAGACTTTATTTTCAAAAATAAAGCATGGTATGTGAATTTTTGTGAGATTTTTGACGCATCACCTACAATTCCACATCACCATCTAGTCAATTGCCATGTCACATGTTGACATCATCAATTTGACTAAAACTTTGGCTGGCTCTATTTTGCTCATACATAATTCATTTTTGAAACTGAATATAGTTCCAGAATAAGTGCAACGAGCACTACGAATTGGTGTCATTTTTGCTTTGATTTGAGACAATAAAATTTTCACCTTTTTGAATGCCTGATTTGCCTATTTGACGAAACCTTTGACCAAGCATAACTCTTGCATGCAACCTCCTTTTGGCGTGGTTCAAGTTGCGTTGGGATTGTGTTTGTGAGCTCCATGCAATGAGGCTAGTTTCATGATTTTCATAGACTATAAAATTTTGAGGTCTTTTGGATCCACTTGGATCATTCCTCCCCATTGAGAAGCTTTTGAACCTCCAAAAGGTATGTTTTTACATACAATTGAAGTGAGGGCATTTTCGCCTCACTTGCCTAGTATCATCTGTCCTTCCTTTTTGGAACTTGTACATCTGACTCATCATAACAACAATCAAAACTGTATTGAAATTGTTAAGTGCATTACCCATAAATGCATCCACATCTAGTGTTGTTTCTACCAAGCATACACTACTGAAAAGTAGAAGGCTGAATAACAAAACTGAAGTTGCGGATGAGAAAAAGAATGTACCAACTTCATTCTTGTCTTTCATAATTGGAACAACCTTAGAATCAAGCATGATTTTATGCAATGAAACTTCTTGTGGTACATACATAAGTGACAAATTATTGCTTGTATTAACTACACTTTTGAATTGTCTCATTGTCACAAGAGATTTACCAGTCTTAATTTGATGGGAATGCATAATGTATTCAATTCCTTCCTTAAACAACTGATATTGATTATGTTCCCTATAGAATATTTATTTTGTATCATATAAGTATGGGCTACCCAACACCATCCTACAGATATCAAGTGGAACCACATCAAATTCAACCTCATCTATAAACTTAGATGTTATTGAAAATCTTAGATTGCAATGCCCTGTTACTCATAATCTATTATCATTGCACACCCAACCTAATGGATAAGGTTTCTTATGTCGCTTCATTTTTAATCCCAATTGTTTAGCAACTTCTTCTAAAATTATAATAACTTGGGACCCACTATCTATTAGTGTATCAATCTTAGTGTTTTTAGAAATCACCCTTATATAAAACAATTCATATCTTTTGCTATCTTTTGGAACAACATGAGTTTTAGAAGTCAAAGCACGTGAAACATTACCAACAAAATCATTACCAACAAAAGCTTTACCTTTAAAACCAACAACTGTTATATGTGTTTCATCATCAAAATCTGATCCAAGATCCTGAATGATAGTTGTGGCCTTTTTCTTTCCTTTACGATCCTTAAACCACTTTGATTTCAATTCCAGATGCAATTTCTAACACTTCACATCTTCATGCCCTTTCTTCTAACAATGTGAACAAGTAGGCCTTTCACCGTCCTCTTTCTTCATAGTGGCTAATTTCTTCTCCTTTCCCTTTTTATTGCCTTCAATTGGAGGAACAAATTCCTTCTTTGAATTGAAACTTATGTTCCTTCCACCTACTTCAATTTGAGTTGCTTGTACACACACTTCATCAAAATTAGATGGATTAAACACCAAGATTGTATGTTTCAAATATGAATGCAAACCACCTATATACTTTAATAAAGTTTCTTGTGTATAAAGAGGAATTCCAAGAGTGAGTACTTTCTTCCTAAACACCTATGTATACTCCTGCACTATTTGTCCTTTACCCTGTCTCAAATTTTTCTAGTCCATAATATCTTGTTGCATATAACCCAAAGGATAAAACTGTTTCTTTAAAGAAAAAGTAAATTCATACCAAGATGAAATTATTTTACCGTGCGTAGCAAGATCATCCTAGATCTTACTCTCCCACCAAACCAATGCAGTGCCTCCCATTCAAAGAGTGGCTAGCTAGATTTTGGAAGATTCATCCAAGATCTTCTGAACCCTACAATACACTTTGATATGCTTAAGCCAGTTATCCAATGTTTTTGCATCCAATTCACCATTATATATAGGCAACCCAAATTTAGCATCTAGTTTTATCAAAGGTGTTTGCACAACTTGTTTCTTTTTAGAAGAGTTAGACGAAGAAGAAGATGATGAAGAAGATGAAGAGGATGGGGATGGAGGTTCAGGAGGGTCACCACCACCTCCTACTCCTTTACAATTGTCATATTTCATCGAGGATTCAACTTCCTTCTTCTTTCTGTTCTTGTATTGATTTCTCTTTTGTCGTTCTTTCCTCTCTTGGAAAAGAACTTCCACCATTGAATTCATTTCTAGGAAATATTTCTGGAAAGGTTTCTCATTGAGCTCTATAGAACTTTGTTCAGCTGCAATCTTTGATTGTGGAAAAGTCCTTTATTTTCCAATCTCTAGGTTGAACTTTGTAAGTGCACCTTCTCCTTGCTCTAGTTTCAACTTGGTTAACATTCACCACTTGCAATTTTCATGTTGAACTGCTCTGATACCAAACTTGATCTGTAAATAAGTATGTTAAATTTTCCCAAAACTTAATCCAATTACAGATTTAATTCTTGATCACAACAATAATGCGTGATTATGCAATAAACTCTTGAGATTATGAAACTGATTTATGCTTTCAAACACTTTTAATCATTTACCTATAATAACATTCATGAGAGAACATAACACCAAAATAAATGAGAGAACAAGAAAAATATGGAAGAGAGATACAAAAATTTTGATAACGAAGTTCACCCTTGAGGACTACATCTTCGGGTCCGCTTCTCAATGTTGGACTGCTTTATTAAGATTTCCAAGCACCTGAAAATGCCTTCTTACAATTCTCCAAGCTTACAATAGTCTCCTCACAATATCACTCACAACTCTTTACAATTCTTGGTGTATTATCACCTTGTAAAGTTCTCCTCCAAAAATTCCTCAAAAGAGCATAAATTTCTTTCCCTCAAAACATCTTAATTATCTCACCACAAAATGCATCCAGGCTCTATCACATCACCTCCTTTTATACATAAATTTTGAATATGGGGTTAAAAACCACCATAATAAATAAAATAACAAATTAACCCCCTCCTTTGGCTTTTATAATTATAAGCCTTACAAAAAAACACTAACTCGTTTATTAAAAACCAATAACTTCCCTATTTTAAAAATAAAACAATAAACAACCCCTTAATAAAACATTTGAAATTTGTTTTTTAAGCCCTTGTCTTATTATATTCATGAGTTATTTTAGTTTAGGGGGTTTAGTTTAAAATTAAAATAAAAATTTAATGTTATTTTTTGAGGTTTTGTTTTTTTCTTAAGAGTTAATTTCTTTTATTTTTAGGAGATTTGGATCCCACCAAATCCAGCTGGGATCCCACAAAATCCGATGCATTTTTGTGAGATAAAATAAGCCTCCACACTTTATTTTCAAAAATAAATCACGGTACATGATTTTTTGTGAGATTTTTGCCACATCACCTGCAATTCCATGTCACCATCTAGTCAATTGCCATGTCACATGTAGACATCATCAATTTGACTAAAACTTTTTCTCGCTCTATTTTGCTCATACAAACTCCTTTTTTGAAACCGAAGATAGTTCCAGAATCAACACAACGAGCACTATGACTTGGTGTCATTTTTTCTTGGATGTGAGACAATAAAATTTTCACATTTTTGAACACTTGATTTTCCTGTTTTACCAAACCTTTGACCAAGCATAACTCTTGCATACAACCTCCTTTTGACGCAGTTCAAGTTGCATCGGGATTGTGTTTGTGAGCTCCATGCAATGAGGCTGGTTTTGTGATATTCAAAGACTTTAACATTTTGAAGTCTTCTAGATCCACCTAGATCAATGTAGGGTGTGCCCTAGATTAAGATGGGACTCCTTGGAAAGTGACCTTACGATGTTGTCTGGTGACTTCACATTTGACACTAGGTCCTTTGATAGTGACAATGGTAATGACACTATCCTAGGAAGTGACTACATTCAAATAGGTATGTTGCACATTTATATAATCTTTTTCTTTCCTATTGTTGTTTCCTTTGATATGATCGAGCATAGGGTTCTTGTATATCTTAAGATCCTGATTACCGATTGCTACCTCAATAGATATAGTGTTTCTCTTTATAAGATCCTAGATAATATTTTTAAGTTGCATGCAATTTTCTATCGTATGTCCTTTGATTTTGTGAAAGTCACAAAGATAATTCTTGTTATACCAAGATGGTTTATCATGTGGTTCTTGGTAATTTTAAAAGCTTGGAAGTGTTATTAGGTTTGAATATACCAATTTCTTCATGATATTCTGAATAGGTTCTAACAAATTTTTATATTTGTGTTTTGGATAGTTGTTCTTGTTAGGTGTTTGTCTCTGTTGCGTTTTGGTATTGTTGACCTAATTGTTTTGTGGTGAAGTGTTTGTTGCACGGTGGTTAAATATTAGCTATCTAATTGTTGTTTGGCCTAGGACCACTTAGAACCACCTTAGCATCTACCACTCCATCATTTGTTACATTCTTATTCTTAGCCCAAACATGATGCTTTCTATTTGAATTGGTTGATGGATTTTTATGGGTGATCCCAAAAAATTGGTTTACAATTTCTAGGAGATTCTAATTTTTTCTCAAATCACATATTTTTAGAAAATATAATGATTTAATCCTTAAAAATTTCCATTTTAAGGATTCCAATTGAAGAGGGTTTGATCAAACCACCTTATATCAACCCCCCTTGTATAGAACCCCAGTAGTTTTAAACCATACCTATAATAGATTCTTCTTTACACCTATCAAAATGATGATAAAATATCACTTTTAATTTCCCTTTTGGGGTATCAAATGAATTCATTTAAAATTTATTTGAAATGATAATGGTAGTCCTCAGAATAAGCTATCAAATGAATATAATTTTAGTATGTTTTGGTTTTATTGTTTTTTTTTAGTTTTATTAAATAGAGGTTTTTCATCGAAAAACAAGTTGTTTGCTATGCACATGTGGAAAAATAGAAGATTATCAAAATTAAATTTTGAAAAATATTCAGGTTGGGTATTGATGTCCTTGATCCATTAAAAAAAATTGAATTTGGGTACATAGAGAAAAATTTATGTTGTATACGGTCTGCCTATGTCTGAATTGTAATTGGTTTGACTTCAAAACTTGATTAAGGAAAAAATACTTAATAAAAAACTATGAAACCAAATGAACAAGATATATATCGTAGTTACAAATCCAAATTCGAAAAAATAGAATATAATCCTTCATACAAAAAAAGTTATGTGGTATATGGTGAGACTCATTAAAAATGTTGGTTTTTTTTAAAAACTAGTTTTCGAAGGAGATGGAAAAATAAGTGTAATATGATTCCCAAAAAATTGAAAAAATTATATGTAGAATCTATATACAAAATTTCACAAATCACTAGTTTTCATCATCTTCAAATTCCTCATGGTTTAGCCGCTATAGGATCGTCAAAGTGAAGATTTAGTTAAAAAAATTAGTTCAATGTCCAACTTGCCCAGAAATTGTAAACCAATATTGTGGGATCACCCTTATCTTTGTAGGCTTGAGAATTTCCCTGTGAGATTAGAGCTCTCTCGATGTTAAGGGCTCTAGGGACATGCTCATCATAAGATGTGATGCACTACATTTTCATGTGAAAGGATAGATCTCTATCTAGATTTTCTATGAGAATGCCCACTTGCTTTTACTCGCTCTTTGCCTCCATCATAGCAAGAAATTGGTGAAGAGTTCTCCCTTTTTTTTGTGAGTATATAACTCTTCTAATATTACATCCATATCAAGATTGGAGGAGAAGTGGTCTATGAATTTTTCAATGATTTCTTTGAAAGTTTTCATACCGGGAGGCAGTTTAGAAAACCAATCCATGACAGGGCCTATTAAAATTTGTCGGAAGAGGCGCATCAAATATGGATTTTTATACATGACCTCCATACACATGACATTAAACTCTTTGGTATGGTCCATAAGACTTGCTCTCCCTTTTTTTATTTTTTTACTTTTTGCATTTCAAAGCTGGAAAGGAATGGTACCATTGTGATGTTTTAATCGAATGGATATAGGAATAGGTTCTGTGTATGGGGTTTCTTCATTTTTCACATCCAAATATCTTGTATTTCTTCTATTAACACCTTGAGTTGGGATTACATTATGTGGGATTCTAATAGGATGGTGTGTTGTATGGCATGTATGGTGTTGTTCGATAAGGTGATGATAATGTAGGCGTATATGTTCCTAATGTGTTCAGGTTGATGATTTTTTGTTGAGTGTTATTCAAAATATGTTATAATTGATATCAAAAGGGGATCAGATGGAGAGGATAGATCTAATCCTAAGTAGTGTGCTGGCATTAATGGAAAGCTACATTGATGTCAAGGAGAGATAAGGTTTGTAGCAAATATAGGAGAATGGATATAGGTTGTTGATCCTATTCAGAAGCACATAATATTGTCTTTGACATCAAAAGTTTCTTTGATGTCAAAGGAGTATGGAATTGATCCTAAAGGGAAGATTGTTTGGCATAATGATAAAATGTGTCATAAATGCAAATGCTAGTTCTATGGTGTGCCTAGATGTTATGGGGGATACAGTGGACCTAGTTCTAAAAGTTATGGTACATGATGTTGATGAAAGAAGTATGTTTCTTCATATTTTTCATTTTTTTCATGCAATATTAACATGAGGTTGCAAAGGGTTCTTCTAGAAGACAAAAGTGTAAACAACCATTTTATTTTCTGTGGGTTTTTTGAGAGCATTCCAATGATGTTCTTTATAGGTCAAAAAAGTGAAGGATGCATTCAAGAATGCATTATTTCTGCTCTTGAGTGATATTAGGATTTACAGATAAACCATAATGTGTTTATAGTCATGGAATTGTCTAACAAAAATTCCTTTTTGTCCTTGAATGGTTAAGGCAGTTACAACTCACATATATTACTACTTATGTATTTGAAGTCATGGGTATGGTTGGCCCCTTCGCCTTATGTTTACTGAATAGATAAATAATTAGTAGCTATAATATTTATTAAGTTGTGAGATACCAAGTTTTTCTAACCTATGTCATAAGGTTCAAAAATTTTTTAACGTCCCGACTTAGCTAAGGGAGTGATAAGGAGGAAGGAAGAAAGTTTTCTTTGTTATCGGCAAGTCATTGGTTTTCACAATTTTGTAACCTCTAACATGAGGTTATCAAGTTCAAACTTTTAGCAACTTGGTGATCATGTGATAAGGAGTAAAGAAGAACTCTATATGGGACCCAACCATAATGGTGATAAAGACACATGGCATGACTAGATTGAGTAAAATTTATTCCACATCCTTGTTGTGGATTACAGAGTTGTGATGTGGAAGCCAGACCCAGTAAAGTGAATTCAATAGATTTGGTGGACAATGACATTTGATGACATCAAAAGGTTTATATGTGGCATTAGCCCACATACCCCACTGAGATTTTAGTGGGGCCCAATCAAGACCCACTCGGTTAGTAGGGAATAATGATGATTATATGTTTAAGATTAGTGGTGCTCACAACATGCCTTGTGGGACCTACAGAAGAAAAAAATGTAGTTAGTAAAATATGATTTCTCAATCACAATTGGAAATGAATGATTGCATCAAGGCCATGAGTAATGGTGCATGATCAATATTGTGATCAAGAAGATCCGATGGTGCCTATTAGTTCTGCTGATTTTTTGGTGGATCTCGAATAAGTCCTATGGGATCAACAGAGAATAGTGGAGATTAATTCATGGTCAATGGACATTGACCATCGATGAATATGGTGGGACCCGAAAAAAGAAAGAAGTAAAGGTGACGATAGTGGATGATGATGTAGGCTGATAGGTGGAAAAGAGCGATTGGTTGACAGACCTACTCACATCGTTGTTGTGAGTTATGCGGTGGTGATGTGGATGAGAAATGGCAACAACCTTGTGTGGGCCCATTGTTTGAGCTCACAAGGTGTGCAAGCTTTAGACGTGTGCCTTAGTGGACCCCAAATATGGAAAGTTGTGTATGAAGGATAAGATCAAAGGAGGATATTTGAATGACTACTTATCACATGGTCATGATTTCAAGTTGCGATAGTAAATGGAAAGTGCAAGATCATGGAACAAAAGAGGAGATCGATCGCCCAGATTCAAAGGTGAAGACCTCAAACAGCTAAGTCTATGTAAATAGGCTTTCATCTTGTTACTAACACAAAAGAAGGAACTCATTGGTCCAATTACACCCATCAACTAATGTAAAATGAATTTTGATGCACAAGACGATGACACAGGTTACATAAGTGATCATAGAGACAAGAATCAAGATCGGATTGAATAATCAAAAGAACACATTGAATGCATATCAGATTCTAGGGTTTGATAAAGAGATAATTTGGGAAAAAAATTTGTAATATAATCAAATGTTGGGTAGCTTGATCCAAGATATGGAAATATCTAATAAACCTTATCAGATGCATTTATGATGATCTAGAAAATGGTGTGTGCATTTGGCTTGAGTATAGGCAGCTTGCTAGTGAAGTTCACAAGCTAAGGAAACCGTAGTACAAGATTTCAGAAGATCTGAATGGTGGTGAGAATATTGAGGAAGAGATTGTAGATCGGTGGAGTTAAGAAAAAGAGAAGACAATATAAGAATTTTTAAAGGGGGTTTTATTTTTTGTGAGTGTTAGAAGTTGGTAAGTGCACATAATGTTGAATAGAGTTACGTATTATTGAGTGTGTAACACATGTAGAGAGAGAAGAGAGTGTATAGTGTGGATGTATGAAAAACTATAGAAGGGGAAAGAAGATTAGATAAGCAATATAGAATAGTGATTGTTCAATATGCAGAGGTGAGTGCAAAGTAGGGTTGTGTTGCTGGATGTGCAACTTCAGTAGAATAAAGTAAGTTGCAGTAAGTGAAACAATGTATTTTATGTATTGATGCATCTTAGTTTTTGTAGAACCAATCTATGCATATATGAGCTTATGTTGTAGTAAGAGGTTGTATCCTCATTATACTAAGTTGTAGCTCAGTTAAGGGGATTATAGTCTCCTTGGAGTTGTATCTCCTAAACTAGGGTGTTGTAGAATACTTGAAGTTGTAGCTTCTAAATTAGGGAGTTGAAGATTCCTTGGGTTGTAGCCCTAAACATTGTAAGAAAAATTTCATTTGTGAGGTTGGATTTGAGTAGTAGACTCAAGCAAGATTTCTCATCATGGTTTTTCCATGTGTATCTGGTGTTGTGGGAATTTATGTTGATTTTCTATTTTCATGTTTTTGTTTGTATCTTCAATATGCAATCTACATAGTAAGAGTTGAGTAAGAAATTTGCACAAAGTATTTGGAGCTAAGAAAGTAATCTACATAAATATTTCAATGATAACATTTTGTATCTACTGATTCACTCCCCCACTCAGTAGATCATTATGTTCCAACAACTGGTATTAGAGCCCTAGGTTCCCTAGGAGAAGCTTAATTATCTCAAGTAGATTCTGACGGAGTGAACACAAAATGGATAATAAGAAAGACTCTAAAAAATGTAAAAGTAAAAAGAGTGTTAAGAATAATCTGCACACAAAAGGACAAAATAATTTATCAATTTTTTTTGGTGGATCAAACAATAAACATATAAGCTCCTACAAGATTGATGGGAATGAATCCTTGTGCAACAATTTTGGTAGAATACATGATTGGTCTAGTAAAGAAGTAAAGATTGACCTAGGATGAAGTTTCATATGTGCTTTGAATGAGATTAATAGTTTGAAGAAGGATAACGAATAAAAAAAGTTTCATGCACAAGAAGAGAGTGATAAGCTAACCAAGAGTCTCGAAGAATCTAATCAAACGGTGACTATATTGAAGACTAAGGTGGAAGAAGAAAGAAGAGAAAAATATGTAGTTAAATCAAAACTACAATCTAAATCATATGAATGTGAGAAGTGGAAGATGAAATAGTTACTCTGAGAAGAGATCTTGAAAAATCCAAGGAGTAGATTGATAAAGTATTGAAGTTGAAAGGTGGCTCTGAAACATTAGATGAATTGGTAAAATCAAAAAAGCCATCAAAACCTAAAGAGAATGTTGGTCTTGGATTTGAGAAAGGAATGAGTTCCTCTACCAGTAATTCTACAAACTTATATGACAAATTTATAGAAAAATAAATTAGTTTCACAAGAGGGAGGAAGCCTGCACAAGTTGCTCTAGAGAAACCATCTCTAGAAATGGAAGATCAGAAAAAGGAACAACTTGAGTGAAGAAAGGAAAAGAAGAAAAGGATCTTGCTACAGATAAGAAGAAAGATGAATAAGAAAGGAGACATTCTACAAAAAAGGTAACAATAAAATTTAAATATCTGATTATCAAAGGAAGAAGACTACAAAAAATAAGAAGATGGAGAAATTTGTCCCAAGGCATCAAAGAAAAAGACAAAAAATTATGGGAGTTGATGCAAATAGAACCCAAAGGATGAGATATACAAAGAAGAAAAAGAAGATAAGGCCACCAGAGAAATTATATGACCAGGTACTCATCATGTTTTAATGGATATTGTTATAGTAATCAGTTTGGTCATAGGGCTAGAGAATTTAGAGCTACACCTAGAAGCATCAATAAATATGTAAATATAAATTATTTTATCTTGTTGTAGATATGAGTATGATGTACTACAATTATAAAAAAATTGGTCACATAGACAAGAATTGTAGATTGAATTATGTAAGAATAATAGAACATTATGAAAGAAGTTATAAATCCCCTAGGGTGAACAAAGGTTCACATATTCTCGAGAAGAAGGCTAATAAGAAAGAAATGAATACCAAGAAAGTGTGTAGAGTGAAAGGTCAGAAAGAAGAACCAAATGTGGTTGCCTCTATCTCACATCACTAAGTCTTAGTGATAGGGTATGGTTCCAAGTGGAGCTTAATTGGAACCCTATTTATCTTTGGAAAAGAAAGGATAGATCAAGATAGGTAAAATATGTTTTACAAATTTCTAACAACTTGATGGTTTTAGCTGTATGCTCATCAGAGATTAAGACCATCAATAGATAGTGGAGAGTTAGCTACAACAATTGATATCAATTATTAAAGAAAAAGTGATCTAAATTCTTTAACATAAATTCTCCTTATCTGCAGGGTGTTCCCACAATAGTGGTTTACAATTTTTGAGAGGAACTGAATTTTTGTTGAAATCACATATTTTCAGAAAATATAATGATTTAAGCCTTAAAAAGATCCATTTTAAGGATTCCAATTGAAGAGAGTTTGATCAAACCACCTTAGATCAAACCCCCTTGGATAGAACCTCGCTAGTTTTAAACCATACCTATAAATGAGTCTCCTTTACACCTATCAAAATGCTGATAAAAAATCACTGTTGATTTACCTTTTGGGGGATCAAATGAATTCATTTAAAATTTATTTCAAATGATTATGGAAGTCCTTTGAATGATATATCCAACGAATATAATTTTAATATGTTCTAGTTTTATTATGTATTTGTTATTTTAATCTTATTAAACATATTTTTTTCATCAAAAATGAAGGTCTATGTTCTACACATGTGGAAAACTAGTAGATTATAAAAAAAATGAAAAATATGAGTGCACTAGATATTTAAGTCTTTGATCCAACAAAAAAATAAAAATTGAATTTCGATAAATACAAAAAAAGTTATGCATTATATGGTCGTGCTATGTCTGAATTGTAACTAGTTTGACTTTGAAACTTGATTAAAGAAAAAATATTCAATAAAAACTATCTAACCAAGTGGAAGCACTAGACATCGGAGTTAAAAATCTAAATTTGAAAGAATTAGAATTTTATCCTTCATGGAAAAGAATTTATGTGTTATACAGTGTGTGTCACATTTTAAAAATGTTGTTTTATGAAAAAAACTAGTTTTCGTGGGAGATGGAAAAAGAAGTGCAATCTGATTCCAAATTTTTGGAGACAAAATAATTTAGAATCTATAGACAAAATGTGACAAGACTCTAGTTTGCCTCATCTTCAAACTCCTTAGGGTTTAGCCACTATAGGTGTTTGAATGTGAAGATTTAGGTAAAAATAATTATTTCAATGTCGAGATTGGCCAAAAATTGTAAACCACTATTGTGGGGTCACCCTACAAGGAGAAGATATATGTATTATGGGGATTTTTTCTTCGTATATTATTTTTAAATTGGTATTAGATCATTACAATTTGGTTCAGAACAAGGTAGTTGTTACAAAGCCCCTGAAATGAAGTTAGTGAAGAATAGAGCAAGGTCTAAGGGTGAGCTTCTATTGGTATCAAAGAAATGTTATTTGAACACATTCACCCTTGGTATCAGAATAATAATCAATATCAAGGCATGATATCACCAACTAGTGTCAAGAATATGAATCAATATCTGGACATAATAACTCGACCAAAATAACCCTGGACAAAATAACCCAATCATAATAACCCAAGGACAAAATAATCTAGGGTCATAATAACCCATGGAAAGAATAACCCGTGGTCAAAATAACCCATGGACAGAATAACCCATGGTCATTTGGGCACATGAAGAGATAGTAGTGAAAATTAGAGTAGAAAATTGGCATAAGAATTTGAAAAATATCTAAATTCTAATGTAATTTATAAATTTTGTTTTCCTTTCTCTATATTCTTATGGGGATATTTTGTCCATGGGTTATTTTGGCCTGGGTTATTATGAACCTAGGTTATTGTGACCGGGTTATTTTGTCTAGGGTTATTTTGGTCGCGTTATTATGTCCTATAACCATATGATTCAATAGAGACAAAGCATTTAGAATAACTAAAATTGGTATCTGACCTAATCAGATTAGAGCAACTAATGACACTTCAATCGATATCAAATATTATGAATTGGTATAGAGTGGTTGAAATATATAGTTTTTCCATTGTGGTAAAAAGGATTGTAGCAATTGGAATGAGAGAAAAAATATATCTTCAATTGATATTAGTCAAAGGGGGAGCTAAGTCCCTTTTCCATTGCTAAGAAGAAGTGAAGGTTGTAGCAATATGGTGACTTGAGATAGAGAAGAGGAAAAATTTGTGCAAATTCTCAAGTATCTGAGCAAGGGTAAGAAATTTGAGCATGGGAGAAAGAATTGTAGATGATCATGAGATGAGAAAAAAGAGAAGGAATGTCAAAGGAGGATATTAGAGAACAACTAGACCATTTGCACTCCTTTTCAAAGGGGGATAATTCTTTCACAAGGAGTGATCCCTTTGCCATTGATTTCAAAGGGGGATAAATTCATGCAAATTCTCAAAGAGGAGCATTGGAGAAAGAAGTAGTAGAATTGGAAAGTAAAAGATGATACTGATATGAATGTTATAATTGGTTAGTTGGTATAATTGAGAATTTATTTTTTCCATCAATGAAAATGGGGGAGACTTGGCAATATGTTGTCATTGATGTCAAAAGGGGAACATATGGATAGGATGGATTTGATCCTAAGTAGTGTGTTGGCATTAATGGAAAGTGTCATTGATGTCAAGGATAGATAAGGTTTATAGTGAATTTGGGAGCATGGATGTAGGTTATTGATCTTGTGTAGAAGCACATAATGTTTTCTTTGACATCAAAAGTTTCTTTGATGTCAAAGGACTATGGAATTGATCCTAAATGGTAGATTGTTTGACATAATGATAAAAGGTGTCATAAATGCAAAAATCCAATTTTGTTGTGTGCCTAGATGTTATGGAGATATGGAGGATCTAGTTCTAGAAGTTAGGGTACATAATGTTGATGAAAGAAGATGTTTCAAAAAATTTTGCATTGTTGTCATGCAAGATTAATATGAGGTTGCAAAGGGTTGTTCTTGAAGAAAAAAGTGTAAACAGGTAGCAAATTTGATGTGGGTTTTTTGAGAGCATTCTAGTTATGTGCTTTGTAGGTTCAAAAAGTGAAGGATACATTTAAGAATGCATTATTTCTAATCTCTAGTAATATTAGGGTTTACAGATAAACCCTAATGTGTTTGAAGTCATGGTGTCATCCAAAAAACATTATATTTCATCATTGACTAGTTAACATGGTTGCAGGTCACATAAGTTACAATTTATGTCTTTGAAGTCATGGGTATGCCTAGCCCCTTCGCCTTATGTTTACTGACCCGACAAATATTCAAGAGCTATAATTATTCTTAAGTTGCAGGATTCCAATATTTTTGAACCTATGTCTCAGAGTTATAGAGTTTCGTAACCTCTTGACTTAGTGAATTAGCTAATGGAGTGATAAGGAGGAAGGAAGAAGGTTCTCTTTTTATTAGCAAGTCATTGGTTTTCACAATTTCATAACCTTTGACACGATGTTCTCAAATTTATATTTTTAGTGACTTAGCGATTATGTGATAAGGATTAGGAAATAATTTAGTGTGGGACCCAGCCATAATGGTGATATAGACATTTGGCATGATTGGATTGAGTAAATGGTATTCCACATCCTTGTTGTGGATTATAAAGTTGTGATGTGTTAGTGAGACCCAGTAAGGTGAAGTCAATGAAGTTGGTGGAAAATGACGTTTGGTGACATCAAAAGGTGTATACATGGCATTAGCCAACATATCTTGCTGAGATTTTTGTGAGACCCGATCAAGACCTACGGGGTCAATGAGGAATGATGGTGATTTGATATTTAAGATCGACAATCCTCATACCATGCATGGTGGAACCTATAAAGGAAATAGATGTTGTTAGTGAAACATGATGTTACAATGAGAGGTGATAATGAATGATTGCATCAAGTCCATGAGTAGCAGTGCACAATCAATGGTTGTGATCAAGAAGATTCAAAGGTTCCTATTAGTTCTATTGAGTTTTTGGTGGATCCTAACTAAGCCCCATGGGGTCAGCAAATAATGGTGGAGATTAGTCCATGGTGGATGGATGTTGACCATCGATGAACAATGTGGGACCTAGAAAAGAAAGAAGTGAAGGTAATGATAGTGGATGATGACATAGGCCAATAGGTGGTGAAGAGTGATTGCTCGAGAAACCAACTCACATCATTGTTGTGAGTTGTCTGGGGGTTATGTGGATGACAATTGGCAATAGGTTGCAAACCCCACAAGGTTTATGTGGAAATTTTATTTGAGATCATGAGGTGTATGGGCTTTGGACACATGTCTTGGTGGACCTCGAATATGACAATTAGTGTATGAAGGATAAGATCAAAGGAGGAGATTCGAATAACCTCTTATCAGATGGTCATGATTTAAAGTTACAATAGTAAATGGAAAGTGTGGGATCATAGCACAAAAAAGGAGATTGAGGGCCCGGATTCAAAGATAAATTTCTCAAATGGCTAAGTTTGTGTAAACATGGTTTTGTCTAGTAACCAACACAGAGAAAGGAATTAATTGGTCCAACTACAGCCAATGACCAGTGTAAATGAGATTTGATGCACAAGATGATGACATAGATTATTGAAGTGATCACAGAGAAAAGAATCAAGACAAGATTGAATAATCAGAAGAACACATTGAATGCATATAATACTCTAGGGCTTGATAGAGAGCTAATTTGGTAAATTCTCTAGAACAAAATTAAATGTTGGGTGGTTCAATGCAAGATATGGAAATATCTGATAAAGTTTATCAGATGTCTTTATGATGAGCTAGACATTGTTGTGTGTGTGGCTCAAGCTACAAGTAGCTTGTTGGTGAAGTTTGCAAGCTAAGGAAACAATAGCAAGAGATCTGAGAAGATATGAATGGTGGTGAGAATCTTGAGGAAGAGATTACATATTAGTAAAGTTAAGAAAAAGAGAAGATAATCTAAGAATTGTTAAACTGGGTTGTATCTACTATGATTGTTAGAAATCGACAAGTGCACAAAATGCCTAATAGAGTTATGTAGTGCTGAGTGTGCAAAAAATGCACAGAGAGAAGAGTGTATAGTTTAGATGTATGAGACACTAAAGGGGAAAGAAGAGTAGAGAAACACGATAGAACAATGATTGTTAAATGTGCATAGGAGAGTGCAGAGCAGGGGTGTGTTGTTGAGTGTGCAACTTCAACATCATAAAGTATGTTATAGTAAGTGCAACAATGTATTTTATGTATTGATGCATCTCAAGTTTTGTAGAACCAATCTATGTATAAATGAGCTTGTGTTGTAGAAAGAGGTTGTAGCCTCATTATACTGAGTTGTAGCTTATTTTAGGGAACTATAGTCTCCTTGGAGTTGTAGCTCCTAAACCAGGGTGTTGTAGCATCCTTAAAGTTGTAGCTTACAAATCAGGGAGTTGAAGCTTCCTTGGGTTGTAGCCATAAACATTGTAATAGAGATTTAATTTGTGAGGCTAGATTTGAGTAGTAGAGTCAAGCAACATTTATTAGCATGGTTTTTCCCATCTTAAGTTTTCCACATAAATCTGGTGTTATGGGAATTTAAGGTGATTATCTATTTGCATGTTTATGTTTGCATCTTTAGTTTTGAATCTACATAGTAAGAATTGAGTAAGAAATCTACACAAAGTATTTGGATCTAAGATTGTAATTTGCATAAATATTTTAAGGGATAAAATTTTGAATCTATGGATTCACCCACCTCTCAGTAGATCATTGTGTTCCAACAAGGGTTATAGTCAAAACTTTGTTGTTATTATTGTTGCATGAGAAATTTATGTTGTTGGGAATATTGTTGAGCTTGTTTCTATTATTGAGATGCTAGGGCTACTTCTTGTGCTACTAAGTCTACTTGTTGTTTTTGTTGATGTGTTGCTAGGGCTTCTTCTTCTTGTTGCAGTTGTTTTTGTGCTGCTAAAGTTGCTTGCTATTGTTCTTATTGGTGTTGTGCTGCTAAGGATGCTTGTTGTTGTTGTGCTGGTAGGGCTACTTGTTTTTGTTGTTGTTGTTGTGCTACTAAGGTTTCTTTTTGTTATTTCTCATGTTGGATTTCTTGTTGATAAGTCATTGTTTCTTGTTGTAAATCTAGGGAATGTGCTCGCAATGTAGGATCAATAAGTGGTTGGGACATTTGTGATGGGTTTTGGGTGTTGATGTTTTGTGTGGGTTGCACATTGTGGATAAGAGGTTTTGGAATCCCTTGCTTTATCATTCCTTGTAAGATAGTGGACTGAGGTGGAGGAATAAATTTTGAGGTCCCATTTGATTTTTCATGACTTGGGGGACAAATGGTAAATATGAGGATCACACCATTAAATATTGTGATGTTAAGGGCATATTAGGACCTTGGGTCCATTGATTGAAAGGATTCCCTTGATCAGTGTTTTGGAGATTCCCTTGTGTTTGAGATGTGGTCACGATATTACTTTGGTTGTTGGGGTTTGTGACCAAGGGATTGTTTTGATGTGGGTTCATGATGGATGTGATAGATGTGTTTTGGATAACCACTATGCTTGGTGTATGAAAAAGAGGATTGGATGAAGAGCTCCCATTTGGTATTTGTGAAGCAAAATTTTCCTTTGTGTATGTTTTATCTTTTGGCTTTATTTTTTTCATCGGGAGGACCCTAGCAAAAGGAGTTTGTGTTAACGAATAAACATGCAATACACCACGTGGTGGTTGCACATCTCTCAATGAGTATTGTCTCTTTGTTAGGAAATGAACCTTGTGTCGATCTGGAGGGTGTTTTCTTATTTTTCACTTTTTGCTGAGAATTTGTCCACCTATTTGAGACATTACCCCTTCGTTTTGTAGCCCAAGAAAGGAATATTTGACTCGCAATCTAACAAAAAGTGTTGTACTTCTAGTCAGTAAGAAGATATGAGGCGGTGCTGCCAAATCCACTTGGGTGATCGATAGTACTGATTATCAGAATATCTTTTGGGATGAGAGCAATTACAAGGGCTAATCATTTTGAAATATCTAAGCAACATAAATATGGTAGCTAGAAAATATCTAGAGATAAAACTCTCAAGCTATCAAGTTTGGATGTCTGGCAATCATTAATTCTAGAGGAGGTCAGAATTTTCTCTTTTGAGGCAGCTAAATATTGGAAGCGGCAAGCATGGAGAAAGGGTTCCAAAAAGTCTTCCTATTGGAATTTTTTTTTAAGTTTTCTTAGCTAGTAGAAAAAATTATTTCTAAAGGTTTATAGAATGTTGCTTCAATCTGGCATGTTATGTCCATTTTTATGATCAAACTATTATCAGATTGGAATCCGATCTTTGTTTAAAAATTAATTTGAATTGGAAATATAGGTTATTCTGGAAAAATACTTGAAACTGTGCATGATATGGTCTTTTTCAATATTTCTTTCATTAGATTTGTGTCTAGAATAGAACATCATGTCTTGATAATCTGAATAGTTTTGATTATTGAACTTCTATGTCGTTTGTGTATATGAATGAATCATAAGATTTAGTAACTGGACTGGGTAAGTGCACCAAGATGGTTCCCAAAAAGGGGACTTAAGTGGATAGATTTTTTTCTGAAATCAGGAAATACTGACCTTGGATGTGAAATTGAGGATACTTAGACTCAAAACTTTGAGATGGAACAAAAAGAAGGATTCAAGTGCTTCGAGTCTACTTTCTAAACTACTAATTTATTTTGAGAATGGTTGGGATTAAGGGGTTCAAATGAGGAACATACACAAATTGGTGTTGTTTTATTCAGAAAAACATACCATAACAACTCTTGTATGACCCTCGTACAGTGAACTTTTTTTAGTATTTTTAAAATCACAATGGTCAAAAGTTAGCTAACAGTATGTAGTTGATGCACGATTTTTCTGATAATTTTTTTATCAATATTTGTTTTTTAATTAATTTGAGAAGTGGACATATCTTGAAAATAGAATTTTGGCCCTGCTAACCATACAAATTTTGGAAACTAATTGATTTGTTTTTATTTTTAATTTTTTAATTTTGTAGAATGGAGTCTAGTTTCTAAAAATGTAATTTATTTGAAAAATTGATGAATGATTAATTTATAATGAAAAAAATACCAAACACTGCTTTTTGGAAAAAAAAAGACATACAGATAAAATAAATTATGGATGAAAGACTTAACATTTTAAGAAAGTGAAAAAAATTACATCGTTGGATAGCTAAGAGATAACCCAACATTACCCATGTGCTTGATTTTTTTGATATTGAACCACGTGCAATCCTGACGGTGAGCACAAACTCGATTATGAGAAATATGGTGGATATTTTAAAAACACATCTTTGGTTGTTGGGAATACCCTCCAAGCCTTTGAGTTGGTATTCCAAGGCAATTACAAAGCTTAAAGTTTGGTAATTCCCAAAGGAAAATATCATGCGAGCACATTATAATGCTCTCGCATTATATCTCACTTTTGACATGGTTTTTGCTTCTGCGGGGAACATGTCTACTAGCACATAACACGAGCGCATCATAACGCACTCATGTTATGTCTTACTTTATGTTAAATGCTAATATATTAATGTATGTTGATATATTTTTATGTACATGTATGTATGTATGCTTATATGGATGTAAGACTATATGTACATATGTATTATGCTTGTATGCATGCATTTATGTATGTCTTTAGACAAAGAGATAATTTAGAGAGAGTCTAGAGAGATGGAGAGGGGGTCGAAGTGAGAGTTTAAGAGAGAGGGAGTGGGAGATAAGGGGTTGGATTGAGGGGGACATAGCTAGGTAGGGTGGGAGGGATAGAGGGAGGGGGAGAGAGAGTGGGGGTGGGAGAGAGAGAATTGAGGGAGAGGGAGAGAGAGAGAGACAAAGAGAAAGAGAGAGTTATGTAGGTAGGGTGTGAAAGGGAGAGACTTGAGAGTGTGAGGGAGAGACTTGGGAGTGTGAGGGAGAGGAAGTGTGAGAGAGAGGGAGTGTGAGAGAGATGGAGCATGAGAGAGAGGGAGTGGGAGAGAGAGGGAGTGTGAGTGAGAGACCTGAGAGATGAATAGGGTGTGAGAGGGACTTATCTAGGTAGGGTAGGAGGGATAGATAGAGATAGGGGATAGAGACAAAGAGAGAGTTACCTAGGTAGGTTTCCAGAGGGAGAGAACTTAGAGAGAGAGGGGGTGGGAGGAAGAGACATGAGAGAGAGGGAGAGAGAGGTAGTGGGAGAGAGTGGGATGGAGAGGGAGGGACATAAAGAGATATGGATAGAGGGAGTGAGAGAGGGTGGTAGGTATTGATTGAATGATAGGTACATAGAAAGAGGGAGACGATAGATAGAGACAATTAGAGAGGGTGGAAGGGAGGGAAGGAGGGAGAGGTGATATGTATAGATAGAGAGAAAGTGATAGGGGTTGAGGGTACAGGGTTGAGGGATTAAGGTGGAGGACCTATAGGGTTGAGTGTTTAATGTATAGGGTAAAGGGTAGAGGGTTTAAGGGTTGAGGGTTTAAGATTGAGGGTTTAAGGTATAGGGTCGAGGGATTAGGGTTGAGGGTCCAATATATAGGGTAGAGGTTATAGGGTTTCATAGATTAAGGGTTGAGGGATTAGGGTTTAGGGTAGAGAGTATTGGGTTGAGGGTAGAGGGTAAAGGGTTTAACAGTTTAGGGTTTAAGGGGTTAGGGTTGAGGGTTGAGGATTTAGGGTTGAGTGTTTAAGGGTTTAAGGGTTGAGGGTTTAAGGGTCAAGAAGGTTGAGGGATTAGGGTAGATATTTTACTAAGTGGCTTTAAGGGTTGGGGGATTAGGGTTGAGGGTACAGGGTAGAGGATTGGCGGTAGAGGGTAGAGGGTTTATGGATTAGGGTTTAAGGGTTTAGGGTTTACGGATGAGGGATTAATACGTTATAGGGTAGAGGTTATAGGAGTTGAGGGATCAGGGTTTAAGGGTTGAGGGTTGAGGGATTGAGAGGGTATAGGGGTTGAGGGATTAAATTTTAAGGGTTGAGGGTTGAGGGTTGAGGGATTAAGAGGGTA
>CM021108.1:96681872-96768220 GCA_007115665.2 Sequoiadendron giganteum
AGCTTAAGAGGGTATAGGGGTTGAGGGATTAGGGTTTAAGGGTTGAGGTTTGAAGGATTAGGGTTTAAGGGTTGAGGTATTAAGAGGGTATAGGGGTTGAGGGATTAGGGTTTAAGGGTTGAGGGTTGAAAGATTAAGAGGGTATAGGGGTTGAGGGATTAGGGTTTAAGGGTTGAGGGTTGAGGGATTGAGGGATTAGGTTTTAAGGGTTAAGGGTTGAGTGATTAAGAGGGTATAGGGATTGAGGGTTGAGGGATTAAGGGTTGAGGGTTGAGGTTTAAGGGTTGAGGATTCAGGGATTAAGAGGGTATCTCCGACTCTCCCACTCTCTCCCAATATCATTTTCTCCCACCCTCCCACTCTCTCCCACTCTCTTTTTCTACCACTCTCCCCCTCTCTCCCTCCCTCTCTATCTCCCACTCTGCCACTCTCCTCCTCTCTCCCTCCCTCTCTATCTCCCCCTCTCTCCCTCCCACTCTCTCTTTCTCCCACTCTCACCCTCTCTCCCTCCCTGTTTATCTACCACTCTCCCCTTCTCCCACTCTCTCCCACTGTCTTTCTCCCACTCTCCCCTTCTCCCACTCTCCCACTCTCTCCCACTCTCTCTTTCTCCCACTCTCCCTCCCTCTCTCCCTCTTTCTCTCCCACTCTCTTTCCCCCTCGCCCTCTCTCCCTCTCTATCTCTCACTATCCCCCTCTCTCCCTCCCCCTCTCTCTTTCTCCCCCTCTTTCTCTCTCATTCCCTCTCTCCCTCTTTCTCTCCCACTTTCTCTTTCCCCACCTCCCCCTCTCCCTCCCTCTCTCTGTCTTTCTCTACCACTCCCTCTCCCTCCCTCTCTCCCTTCTTCTCTCCCACTCTCTCTTTCTCACACTCTCACCCTCTCTCCCTCCCTATCTATCTCCATGTCTCCCACTTTCTATTTCTAACCCTCTGCCTCTCCCTCCTTCTCTCCCTCTCCCTCCCTCTCTCTCTCTCTCTCACACACACACACACAATCACCTCTGTTTCCTCTAATATAAGGGTGCAAGGGACATATATAAAATTAGGATAGAGGGTGAATACAAAGAGGTAGAAAAGATAAAACCATATTTCACATAACGTGCTTGCGTTATAACACGAGCACGTTGTTTACTCCACTAAAATGGTAAGAAACTCTATATAGCCATGATTTCAAGGCCCACAGTCTACATATTCCCCTGGTTTTGCACGTGCTCTGACAAAAAGTATCTTTTTGATGATGTTGTGAAGTGTGCAAGCATGTTTTTCACATTCCATCACCTTTTCCATTGTCTTTCTATCACCTTTGCATGAAATAGAAAATTTTCCGTGTTGAAAGACATATATAATCAATTGGAGTTCGAATTCCATTGAAAATTGATATACAATTGAAGTTTGGAGGGGAACAACCTTTTGAACAAGTCAAATTGTTGTGGAGTTTGAAGAAAGAAGAAGCTAAGGCTATAGAATTGGGTTGAACTCTTCCATTTGAAAGTTTGGTTTTAAAGGTATGTGAAGTATTTACACATTTTCTTTCATTTTATTATGGCTTGCTTTAATTTTTGTTTTTCATTATAACCTTAGGTTGTCAATGCACATTTTAAATTACCATTATGTACACAATTATATACACTTGCCAATTACCATTTTAAACTTGATGTAGAGCATCTACCAGGATAAAGTTAACTGTAGCATAGCATAAAGTTGATTGGAAACTCTTTGTTAGACTCAAAAAAATAGATTAACCTTCAAAACACCTTGAAAATCTTGAAAATAACTGATTACAATAAACTAGGTTCCTCAAAACATCAACCAATTATTATGTCATTCACAAGTTGTCCTAAATCTTCCATAATGGCACCATTGTTTACAAACACAAACTATAATTCTTAAGGCACAACCAACCCATTATTTGCTTAATAAATATTTGTTTGAGTTAGTACAAAAAAAATGAAACCTTTCAGAAGTCTTCCCCTACACACAAACTTAGCTCCTTTGTTCACTATCAACATTACTAGTAGCCAACCATCTGCAAATTTTCACATGTATCTCCCAAACCATGCACACACTTCAGACCGTGATACTCATTTTTGATGCAAAGTTAGAGGACCCAAAACCATTGAATATGTTAACTTGCCTTAAAGAGGCATCTAACAAAATTACAAAGGCCTAATGGACCAATCTCAACACTCCTCCAAGCTGGACAACAAACATAAACACTATTTCCCACATTTCACCCTAGGAATCTAGTTATTGTGCAAAACTAGTTTTGGGCCCTTAACTCCAAAACTTTCCAAAACACCAAGAAAATAAAAGAATTTTTCTAGCACCCATTTCAGAGTTGCAATACATACCTTAACCCATGAGTATTGGAAGAGTATTGGAAGAATAACACAAGGCCATCTCTGAATCAAAGGGATGTGGTAAGAAGGAGAATCGGTAGTCGGAATAGTGAGCCACATCCAAAGAATTTTTTTGATATGACTCAAACCCAATTTTTTCATAAATTTAAAAATGATTATCCTCAAATTAGTATTTCTCAAATATTTTTGAACTACTTAAACCTTTTTATTTCAAGATAAATCGCACACACACTACTTGTTGTTGTAGAATACATATTGAATTTTCTAACCATTATGATGTATATCATTCTATATGTTTAGATATGCATACTAGCGATGTTTTGCAGGAATGTGGCATAGAAGCCCCACCAAAATCTTCTAGAGAGTTCTTATAAAAATTTTTATGTGAAATAGAGGATGGCTAGATATTCTATAGGACAACATGCTTGGATGGTTCATGTGAGCATTGCGGTGGCTTCCAGTGTATTCTAGTATGTCAACATATGGAAAGCACAGATGAGGTGGGACAAAAACTAGCAGACTTCGGGAAGTATAAAACAATGGCATATGCTACAAAAGATGGGTCTCAAGCAAAAAGGTGTGATTTGGTAATTTAGAAGATTCCAGTGTACCAATTTATGACCATATTTTGTGACAATATACTGTCTGAGTATGCAAGTCATACCCATAGAGCCCGATGGTTAGACACGCGGTTCAAGTTATGCAAGGAAACCTTTCCAATTGGAAGCATAGTATCTGTGGTTGACTTTGTAGAGAACTACACTCTACAGCCACAACATGAGGTGCAATCACAGTATTACAACTCCACACAAGTTTCAATATTTGTGCACATAACATTCATTCATGCATCTGATAGTACAGATGAGCAAAGGAAGGTATTGAGGGAGTACCACTTTTACATTAGTGATGATCGCACACATTCTCTAGAGTTTCTGCAAGGTTTCTTCCATATGTTCTACAATGGTTTGGCTCAGAGGGGCTTAGAATACGATCAATATATAATATTGTCTAATAATTGTGCAGCACAGTTCAAGAACTCGCTCATGTTCTATTGGTTGTGCAGGATGCATGTCATTACAGGTGTTCAACATATGTGGAAATTTTGTGAGGCTGGACATGGAAAGGTGGAGCATGAAGGTGTAGGAGCATGCGTGAAAAGAGAATTAGCACGAGAAGAGTTAAAGTATAAAGACAGTGCAAAGTTGATAGATACAAAATAAATCGTCGAGTCATGTAATGCTTTGATGGGTCTAGGTAATGAAGGTACATCTTCAGTTCATAGATTTTTTTGGTTGATGGATGATACTAACATTGCACCATATGAAGACTGTTGTACACTAATAGGATCGAGTGAGGTACACTCTTTCCTTAGCTCAAATGCAGGTTCATGGAGTATCGATACACGAAAGACGACATGCTTTTGTTCTTCATGTACAATGCAAGACTAGAATGATTGTGAGTCAAGGGAGTGGGTTGACAAATGGTTCACAAGTCATCTTAGCCCACTTGACATGTTTCGCCCTCTGATGACATTGGAACTGACACAGATAGAATCATCGGTTGACTTTGACCACATATAAGATCTAGTTCAACAAGGTGATATATATCTACTTCCTTAGTTGTTTAAATTCCATATTGTTATCTTACTTTGCAGTGTATTCATAATGTTGACTAATTTCAAGACATTATTTGCACATATCAATGCAGGGCATGTTTATGCAGTTATTGCAAATGAAGACAATGAAGAGGCAAAAAACTATTACTTGTGTCATTGTTTTGAGACCAAAAAGAAATCGGAGGCCCCAGTTATAGATGGATAAAACATTGAATAACCTACAAGCTCAGTTGTGGTTGCTGGAATATAGCTTAGAAGGTACCCACATTCGAATGTTAAACATTGGCTATTTCAGGAATTTGACATGCATCGTAAGATTCTTCATTACTCGAACCTTGTCATGGCATCCAATGTTCATTTGAAAAAATGTGGGGGTAGACCTTTGAACAAGATGTTATGTAAGGTCTGTGAGTCTTACCATGGGGCAATACTTGACACAATAAAGAGTAGAGCAGACCCGAATGGTTTGTTGGATTAATTTGTAAGTATATGCACATTAGTTTTTATTAATTTATACTTGTATGCACATTAATTTTTTTGATGCCAATGCTATCATCTTCTTTTACAGTGAGTGGTGTCCCTTGTAAAAAATATAGATATATGAGCCATCCAAGAGAATGTTAGCCATAAAAGCAATGCAACATCCTTATTTTGATGTTTGCATGCAACATCTGTAAGTGCCTTCCATCTATTTTTATTTCATTTCCATTTTTGATGCTCTTTCTTTTTCTCTTTTACTTTGTGTATTTGTAAGTAAACTACTAAAACTTGATTGATCTTTCATTGCAGAAAATATTGATTTAGGAGCCATCAAAGAGAATCTCAGCCAAAAAAGCAATGCAACATCCTTATTTTGATGATCTTGAAAAATCTCAATTTTGATTTCAAGCAATTATAAAAGAGTGTGTGAAGCTTAGCGAGGGAATGTCAAGTTACTCATTTGAAGTTAACCTCATGATGAGCAACTATGATGTAGACATTTAGAGAGAATCTCAAATGTATGAGTGGCATTATAAAAGATATGTGAGAACGAAGTGCCTGAGGAATTGTAATAATATTTAATTACATAATGAGATATACTCAAATATTGTAAGGTTTGAGTTCATGTTTGGTGTAGTAGCACCTTGTTCTGTAAATGCGTTGAATAGGAAAATTTGTAAACTTTGAATTTTGAAATGTAAACAATGTGAAAAAGGTCATGTAAACAATTTGCAACTTTTTTTTTGTAACTCGTGTGATGAAACGGACTATTCCAACATGTCCAAAATAGGTATGTTTATGCTAAGCATGGTCCTCTTTCGAACCGAAACATGTGGAATCGCTCTAAGCTATGTTCCACTTGATCGATCCTTGAAGGGTCCAAAGTGCAAAATGGTTGCAAACTTCAGCATGCTATTACTCATATATCGTGATGCTTAGAAACTTCTCATCTAATTATATAGGATTACGTTGAGCCCCTCTACAAAAATCTCTCTCGGTTTTGGCTATCTCAGAGTGGTTTTCCCATGGTGGCAGATTTTCACTTGATGGAAAAAACATCAAATGCAAGCAGTGCAAAGTTGCAAAGTGGTGCAACTTTCATTCTGCAACTTGTGTGACCAAACTAACTGCTCCAACACGTCTGAAAATTTATTTTTATGCTAGGGATGGTCCTCTTTCGCACCAAAACACATGGAATTGCTCTGAGCTATGTTCCACCAGATCGATCCCTAAAGGGTCCAAAGTGCGAAATGGCTGCAGACATTAGCATGCTATTACTTGGATACTGTTACACTTAAAAAATTATCATCTGATCCTACACAATAACATTGAGTCCCTCTACAAAAACCTCTCTCGGTTTTGGCTATCACGGAGTGGTTTTCCCATAGTGGCGGATTTTCACTTGATGGAAAAAGCATCAAATGCAAGCAGTGCAAAGTTGCAAAGTGGTGCAACTTTCATTCTGAAACTCATGTGACAAAACTAACTACTCCAACATGTCCGAAAAGGTATGTTTATGCTAGGCATGGTCCTCTTTCATATCGAAACACGTGGAATCACTCTGACCTATGTTCCACCGGATCGATCACTGAAGGGTCCAAAGTGCAAAATGGCTGCAAACTTCAGCATGCTATTACTTGGATACCGTTACACTTAGAAAATTCTCATCTGATCTTATAGGAAGGAGTTGGACCCCTCTAGAAAAACCTCTCTCGGTTTTGGCTATCTTGGAGTGGTTTTCTCGTGGCAGCGGATTTTCACTTGATGGAAAAAGTGTCAAATTCAAGTTGTGCAAAGTTGCAAAGTGGTGCAACTTTCGCTCTGCAGCTTGTATGACCAAACTAACTATTCCAACATGTCTGAATAGGTATTTTTATACTAGGTATGGTATTTTTTCACACCGAAACACATGGACTCACTCCGAGCTATGTTCCACTGGATCAATCCCCGAAGGGTCCAAAGTGCAAAATGGCTGCAAACTTCAGCATGCTATTACTTGAATACCGTTACACTTATAAAATTTTCATCTAATCCTACAAGAAGGCATTGGGCCCCTCTAGAAAAACCCCTCTCAGTTTTGGCTGTCTTGGAGTGGTTTTCTCGTGGCGGCGGATTTTCACTTGATGGAAAAAGTGTCAAATTCAAGCTGTGCAAAGTTGCAAAGTCGTGCAACTTTCGCTCTGTAACTCGTATGACCAAACTAACTATTCCAATGCATTCGAATAGGTATTTTTATGCTAGAAATGGTCTTGTTTTGCACCAAAACACATGGAATTGCTCTGAGCTATATTCCACCGGATCGATCCCTTAAGGGTCTAAAGTGCAAAATGGCTGCAAACTTCAGCATGCTATTACATGGATATCGTGATACTTAGAAACTTCTCATTTAATCCTATAGTATTGCGTTGAGCCCCTCTACAAAAACCTCTCTCAGTTTTGGCTATCTCATAGTGGTTTTTCCATGGTGGTGGATTTTCACTTGATGGAAAAAGCATCAAATGCAAGCAATGCAAAGTTGCAAAGTGGTGCAACTTTCATTCTGCAACTTGTGTGACCAAGTGGACTATTACAACACATTCGAATAGGTATTTTTATGCTAGGCATGGTCCTCTTTCATGCCGAAACACATGGAATCTCTCTGAGCTATGTTCCACTAGATCGATCCCTTAGGTTAGAGAAGTCTAAAGTTGCAAATTTGTAAGTTGCTTAAAGCAACAAATTTGAAATGCAACAGTTACTTGTTTTGAAATTTGGTTTTTAGTTAGTTGAGGGTGTGGATTAGTTAGACAAGGGTGTAAAACACTATAGAAAACCTTGAGAGGCTCGAATGGAGGTTGTTGATGAACTTTTGGAGAAGATAAGATAAGAATTATTCACACTGTTCTCTATTTTTTAGATTTCTTATACAAACTTGTTGATCCCATGATTCGTACGACCTCCAGCTTCCTATACGGTCCCAAGGCTGACATGGATTGAAAAAGGGATGAGTTCACAAGAACCCATCTCTCGTGATAATGAATGGCCCACTTAGCACTCATTGCATGTAGGTGATGCTCACAGAGGTGAGGCACTGCGCCTTCCCAGGAGGTCACCCATCCCAGTACTACTCCAACTCAAGCACTTAACCACGAGCTCGAGTCATTACAGTGGTATTAGAGTGAATGAACCTACTAGCCTTTGGGTATTGCAACAAATTGACTTTCCATTAGAAGCATGGCAACTAATGATAGTGGTTGGCATTACTCAAGAAGGATGAACATCTTAAAGACATTTGCAGAAATCCGGACAAGTAACCTTCTTGTGGACTTAGGGTTGCAATATTTTACTCTACAACATGTTCCACCCTTTCTTCAGTAGGATCAAGAACACACATAATGAAGGTGTGTTTACAACCATGAAAGATTATGGTTCGAACTATCCAGAAGAGTGATGTTTTATCTCGACCACCCATATCTATACCATGATTTGTTTGGAAACAAGAATGGATTCTCTCTTCATCAACATATACATTATTCCTTGATGTGTTCACACTAGTGTTACAAGACTTGGACTCACCTTAGACTTGACAAACCAATTTTTGACTTGGACTCGGGCTCGGAGCCCAAACTCAACAAATAGAAAAACCTAAGAAATTCAAAGATTTTTAAGGATTTAAAACTTGTTTCATGCACCCTTTAATAAATAAACCTTAAAGACACAATAGCATCATCAAATAGAAATTACTATGATCCCATACACAAACATACATCAATCACATAAGTATAAGCATCGATAAAAGATATTTGTATTAACATAGAAATTACCTTGAATACACGTAACTCATAACTATTGAACCATCAATTTAGAATGCAAATATGGATAGGCATCGATAAAATATATTTGTATTAACCAAATAGCCATGTAGGCATACATCAATATATGTCGATATAAGTATGAAATATATGTACAAAATAGCCATATAGGCTTATGAGAATGCCATATAGGCATACAATGTCAAATATGTCCAATAAAAAATATGTACAAAACTGCCATGTAGGCATACAACAAAGGACTCTAGAATCAAAAGTCATTGCTCTCCATGCCCTGGAAATAAAATCTTTTCCTTTCCTTTTCACTCAGATGGCGATAGGTCTGTTGCTCATTTTTGTTGTGCTCGTGGAGTGCTCCTGCTACTCCTCCTAGGGTTTAGTTCATGGTGAAGTTTTAACTGTTACAATCAGAAGTAAACACATGAAAATATAGAAATTACATTATAAAAAATGATATATTTGACAAAATAATCACTTACAGCCATCTCACGATCTCTCTCCATGAGGGAAATACCCTCACACCCATGCTCAGGCATTCTCAAGCCCTGTATAAACCATACAAATAAAAATTAAACTACGTAAATCAATAATGGTTTGATTTTTCACTAACTAAAATGTTAGGAATAAGGTGTCTCAACCTTGGATAATTCCTATTCTTATTATTTGTTTTGTAAAATATATTTCTTGCAAATAATGTAATTAAGTGTGAGTGTACATGTCTAGTTGGCATGTTGATGTGTCACTCCACTTGATGTGTCAGCATCTTGAATTTTGTGTAAGGAGATCATGGCTGAAACAGTTATGACGGATTCCTATGACACGTAAGAGCTATGTCTGGAAGATTCAATGATGGGTGAAGACATGCAAGACATGTGGCAACTGATAAAGTTGAGTACTGTACTGGTTCCTATTTTCTCGGAGAATGGTAAAACCCTAATACGACTATCTTTGGAAGTTGCCCTAAAAAGGGAAGCGCATGATATAAGCATTTTTTAGGGTTGTGAAGATATGTGATGTTAGTGTATTGTTGGAACGTTTTGATGCTGCCGTGTTTTGTCTTCAAGTGTTGGAAATCTCCTGAAAGAACTTGCATTGCAAGTGTGTTGTAACCGTTGTGTTGAAGATAATACATTGTGCAAGTTTTGGAGTGCTGGGGTTTTTTACCGAAAGGTTTTCCCCAGGGTAAATCATTGTGTCATTCTTTATTTTCTGTATGTATGGTATATTGCTGCAATATCATTGTTAAGTAGATTAACGAATCTGAAATTGTAAGGATTTAAATCGAATTTGCACCATACTTTCCTTAAGAGATTAGTGTAGGAAGTTGTTTCTGCACCTGAGATTCCTTACAAGTGGTATCTGAGCCTGATCAACTTTTGATCCTAGTTGTTGGGTAGGGTTTTTTGAGCTAATTTCAAGTTGAGTGGGAGTTTTTGGTGTAGAGCATTCTAAATCTTATTTGCAAATTGAGATGGCAAGTTCCTCATACAGTAGAATGGAGGTGGAGAAATTTAATGCCACTAATTTCGAGTTGTGGAAACTCAAGATGGAAGACATGCTTGAAGACCGCGATCTATGGGAGGCTACTTCACTTGATGTGAGACCTACAGCGATACCTCAAGTGGATTGGGATATCAAGGATTGGAAGGCTAAGGGTCTCATCAGACTCTATCTAGTAGATGTTGTTCTTCTAAATGTTCTTGATGAGACTACTGCAAATTCTTTGTGGAAATGGCTTGGGTTTGTGTATCAGGCCAAGTCTCTTGTGAATAAGTTGTTCCTAAGAAATAAGTTGTATTCTTTAAGAATGGAGGAAGGTGGATCCGTAACTGATCATCTCAAATCATTCAATTTATTGATTGCACAGTTGGCATCATTCGGTGCCAAGATCGAGGAGGAGGACCGATGTATGACCCTGCTTTGTTCCTTGCCAAATTCGTGGGACCATCTTGTGATGGCTCTCAGAAGTACTATAGTCACATTCCATATGGATGATGTGGTGTCTTCGCTACTATCTGAGGAGATGCGAAGAAAGACTTCGGATTCATTTTAAGGAAGCCCTTGCTGTTTGCGGGGGATCCAACGACAAAGGAAAGAAGAATGACAATAAGTCAAAGAAGGGCAGATCCAAATCCCATGGGAGTTCTAAGACTCTTGGAAAGTCCAAGGTGAAATGTTGGAACTGTGATAAATCTGGGCACTTCCGGAGGGACTGCAAAGAACCGAAGAAGAAGAAGAAAGGCTCAGATTCAGCTTCCAAAAAATCTCAAGAAGATGGAGATGATTTTATTGTAGCTTTGGCAGCCCATGCATCTAATGATGTGTGGTTGGTAGACTCGAGTGCTTCTTTTCACATGACCTCTCATCGAAACTGGTTCTCAAAATATGAAGAGTTTGATGGTGGAAAGGTGTACTTGGGTGATGATTCTCACCTAAAGATATTTGGACGTGGAAGGGTCACTATCAGATTTCCTGATGGACGAGTAAAGGGAATCAACAGAGTTATGCACATTCCAGGTTTGGCACAAAACCTATTATCTGTAAGTATGCTAAATGATGTAGGTGTGCAAGTTGTTTTTTTGAAAGATGGATGCAAGATGATGAGAGGTTCTATGGTGCTCACTAAAGGTACTAGGAGAGGTACTTTGTTTCAGCTTGATGCATGCATTGCTCAGTGCAATAGTTCTTCTATTTCAAAGAAGAGAGAGGCTATCACTTCATCCCCACCATCTGAATGAGTAGTAAAGAAGACTATGGGAATGGGTTCTGATGGCAGTGCAGTAAGTGTGTCGAAGGGTGCAAACACTTTGGAAGGAAAGCTCCCTACAGAAAAGACAATGTTGTGGCATATGAGATTTGGCCACATTGGTGAGAAGGGTCTTAGGACCTTGAAAACTAAAAATCTCGTCGAGGGGCTAAATGATTGTAATCTAGAATTCAATTTCTGTGAACACTGTGTTTATGGTAAGCAAAATCGTGTTTAGTTCTACTCCAGTTCTCACAAGTCTTATGGACTTTTGGATCTTATTCATTCTGATGTATTTGGTCCTGTAAAAGTTCCTTCTATCTCCAGTTCTATATATTTTGTATCTTTAATAGATGATTACAGTAGAAGGACTTGGATATATTTCCTGAAAAGTAAGACATAGGTTTTCAGTCGGTTCAAGGAATTTAAGGCTCTCGTGGAGAATCAGATTGGTAAACGAATCAAGTGTGTGAGAATTGATAATGGTGGTGAGTTTTGTTCCATATAGTTTGAACAATTATGTAAAGAACAAGGAATCGAGAGACATAAGACAACTCCTTACACCCTGCAGCAAAATGGAGTTGCAGACAGAATGAACAGGACACTGATGGAGAAGGCTAGGAGTATGCTTAGTGGAGCTGGCCTAGAACAAAGATTTTGGGCCGAAGCTGTTGCCACTACTTGCTATCTGGTTAACAAATCTCCTACATCATCTCTTGTTGGTAAGACACCCATGGAGGTGTGGTCTGGTAAGAAGCCTTCAATTAGACATCTTCGTGTTTTTGGTTGTGAAGCTTATGCACATGTTCCAAAGGAGAAAAGATCTAAGTTGGAAAACAAAGCTGTCAAATGTATTTTCATCGGATACAGTGTTGGTGTGAAAGGATACAAGCTTTGGAATCCTATGACTAGTAAGGTGTTGCATAGTAGAAATGTTATTTTCAGAGAGCTAACATCTTCTCCTATTGTGCTACAACTAGATGAAAAAGAAAAGGAAAAAGATGTTGTTCAGTTTCCTCCTACCCCTGAGAAGACTGAACAAAGAGACCATGTTGGGTCTAATGATGAGGAGAGCTCTAGCAGCTCTGATAGTTTGGAAGAAGAGGAAGAACAACCTCAACCTCAGCCCTTGAGGAGATCCACGAGAGAAAGAAAGCAACCATAAAGGTTTGGTTATTCTATGTTAGATTCCAATTGTGCTTTTGCTTTGATTACTAACACTGATGAGCCTAGATCTGTGAAAGAGGCTTTGGGCATGGAAGATGCAGGTTCCTGGATTGAGGCTATGGATGATGAGATGGCTTCATTGGAGAAAAACAAAACTTGGGACCTTGTACCTTTGCCTAAAGGGAGAAAATCTGTTGGCTGTAAATGGGTGTTCAAGAAGAAATTCTGTGCAGATGGCAGTGTTGAAAGGTACAAAGCTAGATTGGTTGCAAAGGGGTATTCACAGGTAGAGGGAATAGATTATGGTGAAATATTCTCTCCTGTTGCAAAGTTGACATCCATTAGATTTATGTTATCTCTTGCTGCATCATATGATTTAGAGATAGAACAGATGGATGTGAAGACAACTTTCCTTCATGGTGATTTGGAGGAAGAGATTTATATGTCACAGCCTGAGCACTACATTGTTAAAGGTAATGAATCCTTAGTTTGTAGATTAAAGAAATCTCTATATGGTTTGAAGCAATCTCCTAGGATGTGGTACCTTAAGTTTGATGCCTTTGTGTTGTCAATTGGATTTGTAAGATCGAAATCAGATCATTGTGTTTATTTCAGAGTTGAAAATGATCACCTTCTTGTATTATATGTTGATGATATGTTGCTATTTGGGAAGGGTATGGGTATGATTTCTGATTTTAAATCTCAGTTGTCAACACAATTTGAGATAAAAGATCTTGGGGCAACAAGGTACATCTTGGGTATGGAAATCAATAGAGATAGGTCTAACATAAAACTTTGGTTGAGTCAGAGTAAGTATGTGAAGTCTGTGTTGGATAGGTTTAGCATGGAAGATTGTAGACCACTATGTGTTCCTATTTTTGTGGGAACAAAGTTATCTATAGATGATTGTCCAAAATCTCCTAGTGAGGTGGAGGACATGATTAGAGTACCTTATGCTAGTGCAGTTGGCAGTCTTATGTATGCTATGGTCTGTACTAGACTAGACATTGCCCAAGCAGTGGGAGTCCTGAGTCGATTTATGGCTAACCCTGGACGGGTACATTGAGATGCAGTTAAGCGAGTATTCAGATATTTGAGGGGTACATCAGATTACTCCATATGTTACCATGGTAACTCTTCTAGATCTCTGCATTTAGTTTGTATTCGTGGGTTTGTGGATTCAGATTGGGTAGGTGATATCAACAGCAGGAGATCCACCAGTGCTTATGTGTTCACTATGTTTGGTGGTGCCATCAGTTGGATGAGTAAGCGACAACCTGTGGTTGCTTTGTCCACTATAGAAGCTGAGTACATGGCTGCTACTCATGCTTGTAAGGAAGCCATTTGGCTTAGGAGATTGTGTTCTGATGTTGGTGTTGATGCAGAACAAATTACTATTTGGTGTGACAGTCAGAGTGCTATTTGCCTTGCGAAGAATCCAACTTTCCATGCCAGAATGGAGCACATTGATGTGCAATTTCACTTTGTGAGAGATATGGTGGAAGATGGAAAGGTAAATTTGGAGAAGGTAGATACTATGAAGAATGTTGTAGATGCAATAACGAAACTAGTGGGCACTGAGAAGTTCAGATGGTGTTCGGAGTCTATCGGCCTTTTGGCCTATAGCAGTTAGTTCCTGTTATGTTCCTATTGCTCTTACAAGTTGTTTGACAAGTGGGAGAATGTTAGGAATAAGGTGTCTCAACCTTGGATAATTCCTATTCTTATTATTTGTTTTGTAAAATGTATTTCTTGCAAATAATGTAATTAAATGTGAGTGTACATGTCTAGTTGGCATGTTGATGTGTCACTCCACTTGATGTGTCGGCATCTTGAATTGTGTGTAAGGAGATCATGGCTGAAACGGTTATGACGGATTCCTATGACATGTAAGAGCTATGTCTGGAAGATTCAATGATGGGTGAAGACATGCAAGACATGTGGCAACTAATAAAGTTGAGTACTGTATTGGTTCCTATTTTCTTGGAGAATGGTAAAACCCTAATACGACTATCTTTGGAAGTTGCCCTAAAAAGGGAAGCACATGATATAAGCATTTTTTAGGGTTGCAAAGATATGTGATGTTAGTGTATTGTTGGAACATTTTGATGCTGCCGCCTTTTGTCTTCAAGTGTTGGAAATCTCCTGAAAGAACTTGCATTGCAAGTGTGTTGTAACCGTTGTGTTGAAGATAATACATTGTCCAGGTTTTGCAGTGCTGGGGTTTTTTACCGAAAGGTTTTCCCCAGGGTAAATCATTGTGTCATTCTTTATTTTCTGTATGTATGGTATATTGCTGCAATATCATTGTTAAGTAGATTAACGAATCTGAAATTGTAAGGATTTAAATCGAATTTGCACCATACTTTCCTTAAGAGATTATTGTAGGAAGTTGTTTCCGCACCTGAGTTTCCTTACATAACATCTATAACAACAAATGTAAATTAAAATTTACTAATTTTCCTCATACCACTTATGTCAGAGCCATCGAGGATTGTATAGCAGATGTCACACCAATATCCATTGCCCTTATCACATTCAGAGGTGTATCGTCTCACAACAACTGAAAAAAAAACAACAAAATATTCGACGTAATCAACAATGTGCATATAAACTACACAAATCTATTAAGTACTTGATTCATTAGTTAAGCTTTTATTCTATTACCTACGTGAAGGTTTGAGTAAATCCATTGCCACTAGGAAGTGTTCCATCAAAACCTCCAATATTAGTCTGTTCAATATCCAAAATTGCATATTAAATTACCATTCATAAAACAATGCTATTAACATGCAATAAATTTATAATTGTTTACTAGTTACATACCCTGGCAATAGGTGTATTGCAGAAATAGGTTGGTGGGGGGCCGATGCATCCAGTCTCAACACTATGACCCTGCAATTTTATTAAAATCATAAAACATTTTTAGTTAATCTTGCATTTCAAAATCGAATTTAATAAATTAAATTCAATGAACACATGCACTAACTTTTACCTGAGTGTCAATGCCATATGCCTCATGCAAAATGTCAGCTTTTGTCTCCATCTCCATACCTACAGATAGATCTTGCGTACCAGTCTCCTGAGTGTTGGTGGGGTCATATGAACAAGTAGCCCTGCAAGATTGACACACATGTGTTCGAAGGCCACCATTCGAAGACTTCTGTGGATGGCATTGCAGAATAGGTCTAGTATGATGGATGACACTCTGGGTCAAAGTGTTGATTGCCTACAATGTCTCTACGTTAGCACTTTCCTTCGTGATGGAAGGCATCACAACGTGCTCATGAGGTGGCCTAGTGAGAGCTCATCTACCCTGCCGCGTACAATCTGGCTCTGCACTAGGTCTATCCTGAGCTGACCCCCCACCTCTCCCCTTGAAATCCCTCATATCAAAATAATTTGGGATTTTTTTCAATATGAACTCACTGTATAGTTTCCTAAGGAAATATTGTGGGACCTCGCAATTGTTTCACGGTGGGTAATCGAAGACCATGTACCACCTATCATAAAATCGGTCCTTCATCTATTGGTGGTGGCACCAACGGATAGGAAACCTCTTCACAATGAGGGTAAGACTTTGATTTCTGTGTGGGTCGGTGAATAATAAGCACAAATCACCTTTTGTAATTTTTAAATCTTTCACATCCTTGTATGATAGTTTATTTGTATAATAGTCCCTAGCCGCCTGCCTCCTATCTCCCCATCCAGTTATTTGTTTGCTAATTGAATCTATGTTTGTTAACATATCTTTCAATGAATTTGCTAGGGTGATTCTTTCTGTGGTTGAACTATTTGGATTACTCAACCTATTGATCAAATACTCAATTTTTTTTTTGTTGTTTCTCAATTTCACTCATTAAATTTTGTTGAGTGCCAGGAGGGGGTTGAGAGATTGGTGGAGGAGGTTGATGTTGTGGTTGATTTTGATCTTGAGGATTTGATTGGTCTTCCTATTGATGATTTTGAGGGTTTGCAGGTTGATTTGCATCTCCTAAAAATTCAAACAAATAGATATCAAATTCAACCTAAAACTAACAAATTCAAAACACAAACCATAGAATCCTTACCTCTCACACCTCCTCCTCATCATGGCCCCATCGTTGTGAAAAAATATGGATTGTTGGTGAAGAAATCCTCCTCCAAGAACGCGAGTGCGATACTGTGGGTTTTTGGCTGTGGCTGCAACAAAAAAACCAGTCAAAATGCAAATGAGAGATTTGCATTTGTTTTTTTTCTTTTAACAGTCAATAACGCAAGCGCGTTATAATGCGCTCGTGTTATCTTTTTGTAGTTGTAGTCATTGATACCTTGCCTAGGTTTAATGGAAACCATAACGTGCTCATGTTGTGGTTTACAACTGCTTTTTTTTTTAGGGTGTCCATGGAATTGCTACCCATTTGCATGCACCCGCTCGACTATGTCATTGGACATTTCCATTTTCTTTGTAAGCTTATCATTTTTCATAATATGCTATATTAGGAGGCTGATTTTCTATTGCTTTTAGAACAATTTTTTTATTAGCCAATGAAGGGAAGTGATATTTTGTGGCTAACATATCACTGATCAAGGAATTTTGTGATTTTAAAATTTTGTAAAAGCATTGGCACATTGCCATATTTCATGTTTTTTTGTTTGAATTTATTATTCCCTTTTCCTAAAACTCAGTGAAGACCCGACTTTCTATTAAAATCCCAGAGGTATTCAGTGAGATGCATGTTGTCCCCCACTTGTTGAATTTCCCATAAGACTTTTGGAGAGGCGCAAGCTTTTATGCTCAATAGTATTAAAGGATGTTTTTTCTTGAGATTTCTTCATTTACCTTTTGGGTTCATTTGGTCCACACTACCTTGCATGATAGTGGGCACACTTGTGGTACTTATAGGTATAGATGAAGAGGGGTGTCCTCAATATGTTGATTTTTTTGTGGAGTAATGAAGCATAAGTAGTTTATATGGTTATTTGGGATCTTCGATAATGGGAGGAGAGTCAAATGCTAGTGTCCAAATGGTTTTTTGGGATGGAGGATCTTTGAGAAACTTTGTAACTTGGGATAGTGGCAGCCCACTACAGCTGCCAGCTCCACCCGATGTCTGGCCCGCCATACCTACTAATGGCCTCAAGGCTATTCCAAAATTTTTGGGAGAGGATTTTAAAACTCCTTATAAACACCTTCAACATGTATTAGAGGTATGTAGGGTGCACAGTATCATCGAGGAGAATATCACCATGAGATTACTAGTTGATTCTTTCAAAGGGAAGGATCAAGACTGGTACATATCTTTGAGTTTGGGTTCTATCACTTCGTGGGATGAGCTTGGGTAGAAATTTTTTGAGCACTTTGTAGAGAAGGGAGATCATTCCTCATTTTTGCACCAACTGATCACCATCAAGAGATCCTACAGGAATTCATGATTGACTTTAACACTGGGTTTAGCAAAACCTAGGAGAGAATTCTTATAACTGCACGACCCCTAGTTGCTATGGCCTTTATGTTTTTTCTAAAAGCCATCAATTTAGACATTATGATCCAGATAAATTCTATGGGAGGAGATACTTTATCGGATGCCTATGACCTGGTGGTCTGAGCAAAGAATAGTTTGATAGATGTAGGGAAACTTTCACCATGACCTTTGATGCCTATTTTTCTTGAGATCTTTGATGCCCCATTCTAACAAGAGTCTTCTCCGAACACTCCTGGTACCCAAAAATCAAGCTCAACTCCACCCTAGTCCATGTACATATACCCTAATGAACAACCAGGTACATCAATTTCTTCTTCTACCATGGCCGACCTTAATGACAGGAAAATGCTGATGTGATCTTTCACTAATTAACTAGTTCTCATTAAGTGGCAACAACCGACACCTACAAAGCAAGAAAATTGGACATACCAAGTGGGTATACCTTTCTATCAACAGGATCAATAAAGTACATATCAAGGATCTTCAAGTTGGGGAGGCCAACAATCCACAACTGCCTATCAAATAGTCTCGATCACTATGCCGCTACAAATGGTAAAAGATAGCCAAGGCAAGGATTTGATTCCAAGAAATCAAGCCTTATGCCAATAATTGTGCAATAACATATGGGTAATTAGGAACTATGTTCTCTAAGTCTTTATTTTCCATGATTTCTTCCCTAGTAAGTCCAAATGGATTGTTTGTGATCTCTTCTATCTCATATGGCCCTGATGGTGATGAAGGTTTTTGTGATGTGGTAACATGACTTATCGGATAAAATTCTCAAGGATTTGGATCACTTAAGATAAATGTGACTTTGGTTTTCTCCATGATTCTCTTGTGTTGTGATCTTGTTTTTATCATAATTTTTTGTTCACTTCTAGGAGATTTATGTTGAGATTTATAATTTTTGAACTATCTAGTTGACTCAAATCTAGGTAAAAGGTATGCTCTAGATTTTTTTGATTAATGATGATAATGGAGATGAAAAGGTGGGTGATGTGAGAAGTGATCTTTGTAAATGTTTTGGGACAACACCTTTGACTTAAATTTGATGTGTTGATGTTTGGATAAAGGATGTTGATGAACTTGGAAATCTTTAGGGTAGACTCATGACCTTCAAGATAAACTAGTTCAAATATTATAACTAACTTAACCAAATCCATGGAAAAGGATTCATTTCACATACAAAGTAGCTAAGTTAGTGGTTTGTTGGTTAGATGTTTTAAGTCAAAAGGTGTTGATGTACTCAAATTTTTTGGACAGTTGTTGGAGTGAAGGATGAAATTTGATGAAGGGGTGAATGAAATGTTTGATCAAATGTTGACCTGAAGTGGGCCTTTGTTTGATAAGACCAAGGTAGTGAGATACATGCTAGACCCCTAAAGTTTTCAAATCCTAAAGAACCCATGTTTTAGATAGGTTCAAGATCATGAAAAAGACTAGGGTTTTGACCAAAAAAGAATATATGAAAGTCTGGGTTGTTCCTTATACCATAGTTGTAGAAGTTGTATACCAACCTGGTTTTATTTTGGTGTGGTAATAAAACAATTTTTTAGAGCTTTTGAGAATAAGATGACTAAGTTTAAAGTGATGACCTATAGACCTTCTCTTGGGGATCCTTATTTTGTGTGAGATCATTTAGAAAATTTCAATTTTATGAAAGAGAAGGGGATATTTATTGTCACATGGGTGGTGGTAATATGGGACTTCAAACCACAATATCATCTTGTTCCTCTTCTTGTGTGGCATCAAAGGTTGATTCTATATGATGGTGTTCCCTTTCGCTTTTAGGTCTACTTGAGATATTTTTTCCCCACTACTCGGTGTGATATTGGGGATGGTGGGGTACTCAGGGGTATAGATGAAGTTTCATGTCCCGAATATGTGGAAGTTGTGGTGGAGTAATGAACCATAAGAGGTTTATATAGATTTTTGGGATCTTCGAGGATGGGAGGAGCACTGAGGATTGATGTCCACATGGTTGTTTGAGATGGAGTGGTGTTAAGAGTACCCACACGTGTTTTTCCTTCAAATGGTGAAGTGTGACCAAAGTGTATAGTAGGACTATTTGTAAGATTGTGAAAATATGCTTGGCTTATCCCTAGTGATGGTGTTGATGGAAATGTAGCTTAATCCATGTCATGTGTCAAATATTGTGCAATACAATATGGGGAAATCAAAGCTACATTTTCTAAGGCTTAATATTCCATTATCACTTCGCTACTAAGTCCAAATGGGTTTTTGGGAACATCTTCTATTTCATATGGTCCAGATGGAGATGAGGGTTGTTGTGTTGGAGTGACTTGAATTCTTGGATCAAACTCTAGAGGATTAGGATCACTTGAGGTGAATTTGATTTTGGTCCTTTCCATGATTCTCTTGTGTTGTGATCTCACCTTTACCATAAAATTCAGGTCACCTATGGGAGAGTTGTGTTGAGATTTATGATGTTTGAATTCCTTGGTTGACTCAAATCTAGGTAAAAGGGATGCTCTAAGTCTTTTGGAAGCAATGGTAATAATGGGGGATAAAAAATATGAATTATGGGGGTAGTGATCTTTGCATACATTTTGGGACAACACTCTTGACTTAGATTTGATGTTTTGATGTTAGGATAAAGGATGTTGATGAACTTGGAAATATTTAGGGTAGACTTGTGACCTTCAAGATATACTAGTTCAAGGATGACAACTATCTCAACTACATGCATGGAAAAGGATACATTTCACATACAAAATACCTAAGTTAGGGTTTGGTTTGATCGATGTTGAAGTCCAAAGTGTTGGTGTTTTTGAAGTTTTTGCAAAGATAGGTGAAGTGAAGGATGAAATTTAATGAAGGGGTGGATGACAATGTTTGACCAAATGTTGAATTAGAAAGAACCTCTATTTGATAAGAGAAAGGTATTGAGAATGATGCTATACCTCTAAAGTGCTCAAATCCTAAAGACCCAATGTTGCCTTAAATGAGAGGATAAATGTGGGTATGTAGACCTGTTGGGTTCCTCCTTGATCATGCAAAAAAATTTTTTAACAAGATGTTACGATTGTGATAAAGTATTGAATCCCACTTCCTACCAAACTTGGAATTATGATACTTATGTTTGTAATGACGAGATGTAGATCTTCCCCTACAAATTTTGATTATGTGATAGATCATCTAGAAGAGTTCAATATCATGAAAAACACCAGGGTTTTAACTCTAACATAATGCATACAATTCTAGAATTTTTTTTGAAGCGTGTCTATAAAAATTTGTAACCCACTTGTTTCTATTCTTGTAAACTGCCAAATGGTGTTTCTTGAGAGCTTTTGGTTTAAGATGTTTGAGTTTAAAGTGATGACCAATAGACCTTAATTTAGGGATCCTAAATTTGTGTGAGATCATTTAGAGAAGTTAAGGATAATGAAAAGAGGATATTTATTGCCATGCGGGTGGTGGTAATATGGGTCTTCTAGCCTCAATATCATCTTTTTCCTCCTCTTCATCTAAGATGCTTGCAACATTTATCCATTTAGTGGGTGTTTCTTTTATTTCAAAAGTGAAGTTCCTCAAGCTACTAATTATATCGGTTTGTTCTTTGTTAATGAAGTCAAAGTTTGGTTGGATGATAACAGCTTCAAGACTAGGTTGTTCAATAGGAGAACTTGGTCCCCAAATAGTCATTTGGGTTCAATTGTGTCACATTTATCTTGTGTGAGTGAGTTTATTTTACCAAAAACACTTGTCTTGATCATGTTTTCAAACTGAATCTTAATGTCAAAAACACCATAACTTTCACAATGTCCATTTTATGAAAATCATGAGGTTGGAGCCATAATCACATATGTTGTCTTTGGGAAATATTTATTGAGATATAATTCAAGATATTTAGAAATCTCTAAGGATAAATCCTTAGGACAATTAGTAATATCAAGGCTATTTCAAGAGGTATCCATATTTAAGCCAAAGTGTTTGAAATTTTGAGGAAGATAGTGAATGTTTGTTTTTGTAATGTTTTGAAACCAAACAATATATTAAATTGAATCACAATAATTTACAATCCTAGGTTAAAAATGGATATACTTGTTGAGTCCCCACTCGAATTTCTCCAAACACTTAGACATTGCAAACAATTAGAGATTTGGCAACACTAGCTCCCCTCCACGAAACACACTTCTCGAGACCACCAAATCTCAAAATCCTTAAAATTTGGAGATCAAACTGATTTTTCTATTTCAAAAATGAATAGTACAAATGTGGGGAAACTTCAAAATGACTATTCTTACACCAACAAGTATTTAAGGATTTTTTTTCTACAGAAAGTTTCTAGTGAGGGCACCCAGTTTAGGGGATACTATGATAAACTTCCTCAAGAGGTCTCCCAACCCTTAGAACAAGGGATTTACACATCATAGAGATATTTGAGTAGAACTATAATGTATCACTTCCTAGTGATCACAATTTTCATTGCAACCATACATTTGTATAGCGGTTTCGATGAACTTGGCTTTAGTTCATTAAATCTTGGGTTGTTCCCTCCTTTCAAAGTGGGTAGGTAGGCGCTCTAAAGATAAACAATAGCAAGGAAATAAATTCATAGTTTGATCATCATCATTTGCATGAAAAAAGAGAGAACACATGTCACGCCTCTTCCTTACACTCACGAAAGGGTTCAGTTTTAATCCAAATTGAAAGATGTAGGTGATTGTACAAAGTCCTAAGGAATGTTTCTATTTCTCAAGATCATGGAATGACATGAGATAATTGCATATGAATTCACTAAAAAGTTGAAAATCACAAAACATAAAAAATAGGTAAATTTTAACCCCTAAAGTTAGATGACTTCATTTTATGCATCGAACAAAATTTGAAGTTGCCTTGTTCATTTTTAAACCCAAAAGAAGATTATGAAATGAGGGTTCAATTTTAGTCCCATTTGAGTGTTTGTTTTAAAACCCATATGAAATTTAGGGAGGTCCTAGAGTGGAAATTAAAAAACATGAAAATTGGGTTATAATTTCCATAAAGTGTCAAATGCTTGTTACAATCACAAAATATTAAAACGATAATATTTTCTTCAATTTAGCTCGATTTCATCCAACCTACAAAACCCTATTAGTCTAACAACTAGAACAATGTTAGAAGTGCATGAGTGATTTGACTGTTGATTGAAAATCCCTAGAGCTCCCTGTTACCAATTTTTACTATAGCTCGATTGGTGGAGTTGATTTAATTTTTTTTATCTTAAAGTGGAAATTTAGTTAGTTGCTACATTGTTTAAAATTTTTGATTGCATATGATTTATGAGGTTTCAGTTATGTAAGTGTTTTCAATAAATAGAATTTCAGAAGTATTATCCAATGCTTACAAAACAAATATAGTACAAAACAAAATGTACAAATGAAGTGTAACAAATTGCTTTCATTTATTTCATGATGCTTCCCACATTACAAATTTCATTTTGATGCATTTCTTTATAGAATGAAAAGTAGAAAGAGAAATTGAAGAATCCACACAAGTCATGGAGATAACTGTTACAATGCATCTCTAGGAGCATCCTACACTACTGAAGAAAAGGAAAGAAAATAGGTATGGACATAATCATCATTGCTTGCGCTTGTGGCCAATACAGAGGTGGTACACCACCCTTCATCCTTGAGATCCAATCGACCTATAAGAGGAAAAGAGGGTTGTTAGAGCTCTGGTCCTATGAACACAACTATATGAACCACCAATAGTAATGTAGAATGTTGCTAACAATACACTGAAACAATCAAGAAAAGTGGAGGAATCAGAGCTGAAAGTGTAAACATCATAATAATTTTATTTTTTTGCTAACATTTTTTATTTCCTATGCAGGTATAGGAAAATTCATATAGCTGATCATCTATGAAGACATAAAAGCATGTGGGGTAAAACAGGCTCCCACAAGGGTAGAACTCAACATGCTGCCCCTTAAACTTATAAGTGGGACAATTAAGAAATACATTATCAAGCTCATTTGAGCCATAAATAAGGAAGTAAAACAAATTTTTAGTCATCAAGTAGTCAAGTTCATTATGCATTCATAATAGTCAGATTGAAGAAATGAAATGAAAATTACAAATGGATAATAAACTTAACAAACTTGATTTCGTTGAAATCCATCATTTGCATTCTACAAGGTTTAAATATTGTTGTCATATCAATTGGTTTGTTTCCTTGGGTCTGTTCACATTGATTTATGTTTTTTCATTTTTTTTTGTTCTAGAGCAACATGTTTTTTGTGTCATGATGATGATAGTGATTAGGCATACATAGTGAGCTTTATTTTATGAGTGTTGAGTTGAAAATGCATGTTCTTTTCTAAAGCATTCACGAGCACTGTATGGGAGGTAACAAGCATAAAGGTGATCATACAAACAGAGTGGTGAGTGAAGAAAAATTCATGAGATGCTACTACTATTGAATGTAGGAGCCAATTCCATAAGAGTATAAGAGTATGCCTTAGCTAGTGAATAATAGATATGGTGTTGTGTATGAGGACATAATCATTTTTTTAACATATTGTAGATGTCATGAGAGTAGCATAAATGGTATGAAGGTGAGTATTTTATCATATTATGACAATGAACAAACTAAAAAAACCCTTCAATAGGCACAATAGAGAAGTTTTCTTTCATTTTCATGAATACCCATTTGAGGATTTTTACTCAAAATGTAGATTCCTTCATATTACAGAGTACCCACATGGGGGTTTTTATAAGAAGATACAAATTTGCCACTTTTTAGCATACCCATATAAGGTTTTCACATAAAATACATGAATAAGTAAATTTATTTCAAAATTCAGAGAACCCACATGGGTTTTTTAACAAAATGAAGTTTTCTCACTATTTTCAGCCTACCTATGTACGGGTTCTTATAGAAAATACAAAAATACATACAATGTCATCATGGGTCAAGTCCAATAATGGAGATACAAATGAGTTTTGCAGAAAATGAAATAAGAAGAGAATTATTTTTATATACTTTGACACAAATGTAGATCTTAGTCAACAAAAAACTCATCTTGTGCATGAGTGGTCGTGGCTAGGAGGAGAGGTTTCAGTCATAAATTTCACTGGAAAATGGAAACAACCTTTTGAGTTTGCTATCTAGACCCAAAAATATGAAGTGAGCAATATATATAATGCAAGGTTCTAAGTCAAAATTCCTTGGAAAGCATGAGTATGGCATGGCCTACAAGGGGTGTGTATTTTCTAAAAAACAAAACAACAATCATTCACTTGTATTTAAAGCATTTTAAAGCTTTTTGATGGAAAGAGAAATATAGAAAAACACAATGGAGAGATAACCTTACCTTGTCATGAATGTAGGAGACCACTAGCCACGACCAAGCTCATAAGAGCTCTCAAATACAAAGCTCAATCTCACATATTCATGGCGGCCAACAAGAGTTGAATCAAACACAAAAATCAGAGATAGAGCTTGCAAATGTTGCGGCCTTAGAGGCCATTTATTGCCTTCAAATCAGAAATGGAAGCCACAAAATACCATGAAAACAACTTACCATTGTCACAGGGAGAAGAGTCGATCATTTTGGAGGAGAAATCTGAAGAAATCATGAGCATTTCAAGCTAAAGATCAAGCTCACATGGCAGCATATTTCTTCTAGGCAGAGCAATTTTCTTCAAAGTGGTTCAAATGAAATGGGATTTTAGGGTTTTTCCTTCAATTTTTTATATTTTCCCTAATTCAAAATCAGATTTTAATTAAGGTTAATTCCTTAGATTTTATCCATCGATGCCTTAATTTTTATCACCATGGTCTCATATGCCTAGGTCAGGCCTCTCAGAAAGTTCATAAGACTTCATAAGTCTTAGTTGTTAATGATTTTAGGGTTTTGTTTAATACTTAAGGAATTTGATTTTATAATCAATACTTGTGTCTATGCCTTCGTGTTAAATAAGAAAGTCCCAAATAACTTAGCTATTTAGTTAAGTGTCAATTTATGCCTTAGATAAAATGAAGAGTAATAATGCCTTAAAGGTTTTTTAATTGATCTTGAGAGAAATCAATTAAAATAGGAATGTGAGAAATAATTATGTATTGGGCTCTATTTTAACTGATTTTGTAGAAATCAGATAAGTCAGGGAGAGATGAATGTTGATGCTTTATTTATTTTTTAATTGATTTTAAAGAAATCAGTTAAATATTCATTAATGGAGGGCCTTATTATTTTTGTGATTTTTTATAAGAAAAATCAAATTATAATTGGAGAGATAAGGGTGCAATGTTTTTGAAAATATTTTCAATCTTTAATTGCAAACATAAGGTAAGTTGTAAAAACTGCATGTTGTAAAGCAGAAGATAAAGCAATGATTTATAAATTGTTTTATTCTTCTTGCTATTTTTAGCAGTTTGCAGGGAAAGATTAATGACTTTTCCTCGATCGGATTTGAGTTGCATGGAGAAGATATGAAGTGTTTTATTTTCTTTTATAGAATATTTTACCTATGTTTAGAGGTCTTATGGCATGCACATGCAAAAAGTGTGAGTTTTTCACTTTTATGCCACATTTTGGAGCATATTTAGGGCCTTTTCGTTGAGATTTTTTTTTGAGCTCAGATTAGGGTTTTGAGATATATCCTAAAGAAAAACTTAGGGTTTTTTTGGGGGGATTCCAGATTATTTATTCTTGATCTCAAGCAAAGATAAAGAGTCTTGTAACTCATAAATTTGTACTCAGACTTTGATACTCCTTTCAGTTAATAGAAACAACTTTCCTATTTCCCAATTTTGTGTCTCTTGCAGTTTTGGTTTGATGTGATCGTGTGATTTTTGTTTACAGGATCCTTGTTATGTCCCGAATTTGCAATTTTGATGTAGAAAGATCATAAATACAGGTTGCATGTTGTAATTAAAACTTGAATCTTCATGCAAAGCAATGATGTGTTAAGTGTTAATGAGAAATTGTGAATTATTGTTGTTTCTGAGAAGTTGTTTGTGCGTAGAAAAAATAGAGTCATCTTTAAGTAATCATTAAGTTCTTAAGCTATAAGTTTAATTCAAGTTCATCCTTCTAACTCTTTTCCATAGAAATCATTTGGAATAGATTTATCATTCGAAGAACCAACTCACTCTGCAGATTCCTTCTTTGTTCAGATCACCCACATCTAAAGAAGGTTTGCATGTGTCAATAGATAGTTAGATTTCTTAAAATTTAACATTGGGTGCATATATGATTGATAGCACTCCCTCCAGGTTGATAATTATTGTTTTTCTTAGTCCTAGCCTATGCCCCATAAATTTGATTATGTTCAACCCCTTTTTGAAGAGCTTCGCCTGCTTGCTCCACATGTTCGTCGTGTGCTCCATGGAGGGATTTTTATTTTTTTCTTCTTTACCATGCCCCTCCATGTCTCCACATGTCAGTGACAAGGGGTTTTGAGAGCCCACTTACCATTGTCTCTCTATCAAGCTCCAATCGCGTGCTAAATTCCATCATTCCATGAGCACCTTTTGGTAGACCCCACAATTAGTGCTCTGGATGAACTCTCCACATGTCTTCACTACATGGAATTTCATCACAAGGAAAGGAAACATGAGTGATGAGCCCCATCATGGTGCCATGTATCCTAACCAACTTGGTGGGTGAGCGACACATGCCTACGTAGGAATTTTGTTGCTTCTCCACTGGGACCACAATCATTATTTGCATGGGATGTATCTCATTCATGGGAGACTATGTTCTACGCTTCAGAATATTTAATGTTGAAACGACCTAATGAAATCATTGCAATTAACATCATTTCACAATCTTGGGAATCTTTTCTATTGTTGGCTATTACACAGAGGAGGATCTATATGTTCCTGGCACTTTTATAAAAAGGATTCAATTTTTTTTTAAATACACATAAGATTAATGAAAGACACCCGACCTCTATATTGTCTTTATTGTATTAAGACTCATAGATTTTGTCATCTTATTCGGCCCCTCTATTTCTTGATTTATTGACAAACATTATACTATACTACTATTGTAATGAGTATTTTATTACCGAACTTCTTTAATTTCAATATAAGTTTGTTGATTCAGACCATTTCTCAAACTCTTATTTTCAGTGAATGTGTATGGAAGTTATTTTATGTCATTTGATAGACTTCTTAGGTTTTTCATCTTTGCTTTCTATTATTCTTGAACATAGAAAATTGTTGAATGTGACCTTAAATCCAATCCAAAAGGAATATTTTACATGCACATACCTTTAAATATTAGCGCATCACCTTAGATTAGACTTTATTTTATATCTACTTCCTTTTCCCATTTTCAACCCCCCATTTAAAGGAAGATCTGACTTCTTTAAATCTAGAGGTTACTCAGTTTAGCACAATTGGTCCCCCGATAACTAAGTTTCTCATAAGGCTATTTGTCTAGAAATTTTAGGCATCAAAAATTATTTTTCTGGCACACTTGGTGGGACTTGTGTTTAAAATATTTGATTTTCAGTGGGTGTCTAAGCCATAGACCCATTACTATATCCCAAACTGTGAATAACCCAATCCTGATAGTAACACCGTTGGTAACAATACAAGCAAGAACCCGTTGAGAAATTTTTTTGTCCCCTCCATAGGCTCCATTTCCAATGGCTAATAGAAACTATATCACCTAGTACATCGAAAGTCCTCTTGTAGCATCAGTAGCACCAAAAATTTGGGCCCCTATCCCAACTTCTACTCTAAAAGCTCTGCCAAATTTCACTAGAGAGGGTTCAAAAACACCAAACAAAGATTTGAAAGATGTGGTGAGTGTGTGTTTGGCACATGGTTTCACCAATGAGAATGTAGCCCTGAGATTTCCTGCAACCTCTTTCAAAGGCAAAACACTAGAGTGGTATCACACTATAGGAGACTATACCATCAGTACCTGGGACCAAATCAGAGATCCTTTTTACAAGCAGTTTTCAAATAGAAAATATTGGTCTTCTCTTTCCCAAAAACTGGTGACTAGTAAGTGGGCCCCTCATGAGGCCATGACTAACTTTAATGCCCGATTTAACGCAACCTGGAAAAAGGATTCAGACTACTATCCACCCGCCTATAGATTTGGCATTCATGTTCTATTTAAAATCAATTAATTTTGACATCTCCATGATGATTCAGTCTGTGGGTGGAAACACCTTGCCAGATGCATATAGTATTGTATTTAAGGCTAAGAATAATTTAATTAATCCCAAAAAGTTGCCGCCTCATCCTGCTATGCCTGTATTTGAAAAATTATCTACTCCAGCCCTAAAGATAGCCTCAACCAATGTGTCTACTTCTCCCTAATATATGTATTCATATTCAAGTGCAACAAAAAACATCGCTTCTACGTCTACTTCCTCAAATGAAAAGATGGGTGACATCAAGGAGTTGTTGTAGAACCTCTCAAATGAAGTAACTAGCATCAAGCAACAACAATCCATGCCTTCAAAGCCAACTTATCAGAATTACCAAGGAAGGAGACCTTACGAACATATCCAATTCCAAGGAGGTGCATGCATAAGTTTTTAGACCCAACCAATCATTGGATTGTGCTGGTGCCTCTAATGGGATTTGTTCATCCAAGTCTAACAAAGAGCTAGCGACCGAGAAAAATAATCTTGCTAATGATACTCATCAATTGTGCTTCCCCTACAATGAAGAACATATGCCCAAGAATTTTCCATGTGACAACTTATAGCAAAGGATATTGGAGTAGTGTAGCCAAGGTGTTTCAACCAACTCAAGAGGTTATACATATGCCTCTCCAAAAATTTAAAATACAATACTTACCGCTCAAATTCAAAGAACATCCATGGAACAAAAATCATGCATTGCTCTGGACCCCATGCTCTTCTCATGGCTGGAAGGAGGGGAGGTAGCACTTGAAAATGATGTTTCCAAATCAAAGACCCCGCAAGTCCAATTAGACTACAAAACTCGATCAAAGAGGAGATGAACGAGTGAACAGGTCACTCCATAGCCAAAGAGCACTCTCGACCAAGCTCCCAGTAGCTTTGTGATGGTACTACAACCTCAACCACACAAGGAGATTGTCATAATGAAGCCTAAAGAGCATAATCCTTTGAATCTGCCACCATTTAATGTGGAGTAGTTGAAAAAATATACTCCTAATGTATCACTTTATGATATATTAGCTATTCTAGAGCACAAATCATTGTTGAAAAAGGCTCTACAAGAAGATGCAAATATTGAGCCAATAGAGAAACCATCCAAGGGAAAATTTGTTGATCCATCATCCCAGGCTAGAGTCCTCACCAACAATGGAGGAGAAATTCCCACTGAAAGCAAGGGTAAGCCTAAACCAAAAATCTTTTTCTTAACCCTCAATATGGGAAAAAAATTATTGCATAATTCTATGATTGACTCTAGTGCTAGCACCACTATTATGCCTAAGAAAATAGTTGAATCCTTAGGACTTAGCATTGAACCTTTAAAAAGATGGGTTATACAGCTGGATGGGAACTAGGTGGAAATTATTGGATTCATTAAAGACCTTTCATTGACTTTGTTCCCCTACCCTAGTATCATCGTCCCACTAGATATTGTTATCATTGATGTTCTTCCCATGTTTGGCCTTTGCTTAGCCCAAGAATTCACTACCAAGATAGGTGGGTATCTCTCTACACATTGGTCTCATTTAATCCTTAGAACCAAGCATGGAGCCAAAATGAAAATAGTATATGAACCTTTATATTTGAAACATGTAACAAATGAAGCTATGGTAAAATTTGAGGTTACCCAAACCTCTATGACCAAAGAGTAAATTTATTGCATTGATCTACTTGAAGATGAGGAGATAACCGATGACTGAACCAATCAAGAGGAGGTTCTCTTAAGTGAATTTATAGATGAAGATCCTTCTGAAAATTATCATGCCATTAGATTGGGGACTTATGTCATCTATGACGAAGACCAACTAATGCCAAAGGTGACTAAAGAACCTAAGAGTGGGTAGGCCTCAGAGCTATGGACACTGCATTTTGATGGAGATAGATGTAGATTTGGTGCAAGACTTGGGATATGTTTGATGTCCCCATCCAATGAGAAAACACTCAGGTCTTTCCATTTTTACTTTAATTGTTCAAAAGATGAATCTTAATGTGAAGGTCTCGTATAAGGTTTAAGCCTAGTGGAATGGATGGGCATCAAGCAAATAATGGTGTTTGAAGATTCAAAACTAATATTCAATCAAGTTTGAGGTATCTCCACAACAAAGAATGTCCACATGAGATCCTATAGACATAGAATTTGGGCCTAGTTGAGAGCTTTAAAGATTTTAATATCCAAATAGTTCCTCAAGAGCATAATGCAGTCATGGACCACATGGAAACAATAGGATCTCAATTTGATCTTCTTTTTGAACTAGGTGATAACAAACACTCTATGTGAGTGATTATCCAACCTGCAATTCCTGATAATGACCAAAGTTGGAAAGTGTTCAAAAGTGATGGACACGTCACCTCATTCATCTAATAGTTAGGAGAGTTTTCTGAGTAGCTCCAATCAAAACTTGTTGAGGCTTATGAAGGGTAAATTATTCATCTCAGGTCCAACAAGCTTCCAAAAGGACTGGTCATTCTTGAAAACCTATTCAATTGTGATGATGCAAGGAATGAGAAGAGGAAGTTCGTAGTAGAAAAAAGTGACTATGCGGATCTTCAGGTTAGAGATGGAAGTAATATTAAGTTGGGAAAAATGCCCCATGACATGATAAAGAAAGGCTCGTCCATTTTTGTGAAAAATATGGAGTGGTTGTCTAGTCAAATGATGAACTCAAGGGATATGATCCTGAAATAATCTAACACACTATAGAACTAATAGAAGGTGCAAAACCAGTCCACCAAAAGCAAAGGTTGGTGAACCCAAAGATTGGAGAATTGATGGTGCAAGAGCTAAAAAAGGTAATTCAGTCTTAGATCATCTTTTTGATCAAGCACAATACATGGGTATCAAACTTGATTCTAGTTCAAAAGAAGAATGGGGACATCTGCCTATGCATTGATTTATGAGATTTGAATAGAGAATTGTTGAAGGATCACTACCCCTTTCCTTCCATGGATTCAATCCTACAAATAGTAGCTAGATCATAAATTTTTCTCTATTGGATGGTTTCTCCAGTTACAACCAAATCTATCTAAAAGAGGAGGACCAACACAAAACAATTGTTAGAATCTAAGATCACCTGCATGCAATAACCTATTACATGCAAAAGAAATTCAGAACAAACAAGATTTGTAAACCTCAAAGTGTAAAATGAATTATTAGAATCTCAGTTATTACAAAGAGATCAATCCTTATGAAGGAGATCAAGAAACCCTAAAAGGGAAACCCTAAATGAAACCCTAGTGTGCACACTTAATAATTAATAAATAATTATTAATGCACCTAAGTTTAGCTTAAGCAACTAGAGGAATAAGTGACTTAATTAATTAACCAGTATGATATAATTAATTAAGCATAATAACTTATTACTCTAACACCCCCCCTTAAGATGAACTTAGGAAGAAGCTAAAACACTAGAAGAAGATGCATGCAAGAAAAGATGGGTCCCGACAACTAGGCCTAATCAAGTACCCATTTACAAATGCAAGAAAGAGGTAGAGGAGGAAAACCCAGTGGGACAAAACCCCCCTACAATGATATGACATGCTGCAAAGAAGCACTGGAAGAACACTATAGAGTAACACTGGAACCGAAATTTGGCAAGCAAGGAAAGATACTTTTGTCTACTACTGAAACCAGATGAGAGTCATTGATTGACTCAAGGAATCATGATAAAAGCAACAGCAGACCCGATGCCTCGGAACACTCGAAAACTCCAAACAAGAACAACCTTGGAATCTATGAAGCAACAGTCGATTATTAAATGATGTATCACTAAAAATGAAGTGCAAAGATGCAAGAGGCACTCTCCCAACTACCAAAATATCCAAGTAATCTCCAAAACACCCATTGGGCCAAATCTGGAATAATGAAAAACCTAGGACAAATACAGAAAAAAGTGCACAGATAGCAACATAAAGCTCCTCAATACCTTTCCAATGCCGGAAAGATAGCAAAAATCGGAGATCGTGGCAAAGAGTTATGAGCTCAGAAGCATAAAAAATACATCTGACTTCAAACAGAAATAAATGTAATAAAAAAGAAAAATACTATAAAATAAACTATACCATAGGATAGTGCTTGGAACTAGCTTTCTAGAGATATCTCATTTGCTCGATTTTGATACCGTATACCCAACTTATACCAAAAACAAAAAAAACTGCTCTTTTAGGGCAAATCAGGGTTAGGAGGGGACAAACTGCCATACGGCCGATGACGTCATGCTAATGTCAGCACTTCGCTGCAAAAAATTTGACAGCCATCTAGCCATCGGCGCAATAATTTGGCCCCCCTGCAAAAAAATTTCGGACCTTGGTCTTCCATGCGACCGTGGGCGTAGGGCAGGGTGCTGGGCGGAGCCTCTGGTTCTCCATGTGACCGTGTGCTGTGGATAGGGAGCCCTCAGCGGCTGGCGGGTAACCCCCGGTCATCCATATGACCGGGGTTGTGCGTGAAGGGGCCTGCAGGGGCTGGGCCGACCGACGGAGCTGGGTGGGGGAGCCACCGGCGGCAGTGGTTGCTGGGTGGCCGCCCGGTGGCCATCCGGTGCTGGAATCCTCTCTGCACTGCGAGCGTTGGTGCAGATCTCAAGAATCGCTTTTTATTTTTTGATTTTTTTGATTTTTTTAATTTTTGTGCCTCGTGAAGTGTGCCGGGGAGGCCGTATGGCCTCCTTGGAAAAAATTTTTTGCCTTTGAAACCAAATGCTTGAAAATGGATGATTTGACAGGCGTTTTTAGGGTTTTGGGGTGCCGTGAACGCGATGGCGATGTCCGTTTGAGCCCATACTATGCCAAAAAATTGGATACCCCCAGATCTTGCAGAAAAGATGCCTGTGGAAACCCTTGCACTTGAAACTCATAGAGAGGCCATATCTTCAAATCACGAACAAGCAGCGGCAGGTCTGGAGCTCTGATACCATGTTAGAATCCAAGATCACCTGCATGCAATAACCTGTTACATGCAAAAGACACTCAGAACAAACAAGATCTGTAAACCTCAAAGTGTAAAATGCATTATCAGAATCTCAATTATTACAAAGAGATCAATCCTTATGAGGGAGATCAAGAAACCCTAAAAGGGAAACCCTAAATGAAACCCTAGTGTGCACACTTAATAATTAATAAATAATTATTAATGCGCCTAAGTTTAGCTTAAGCAACTAGAGGAATAAGTGACTTAATTAATTAACCAGTATGATATAATTAATTAAGCATAATAACTTATTACTCTCACAACAATGTTCACTACCAAGTGGGGAATGTTCTCTTATACAAAGATGTCTTTCATCCTCTCAAATGTGGGAGCTACCTTCCAGCAGACAATGTATATTACTTTCAAGGAACTAATCAATAAGATCATATTGATATATATAGATGATCTTACCATTTTCTATAAGCATAAGGGTGATCACTTTGATCATCTAGAAATGGTTTTCCAAAAATTCCAATAGTTCGGGATATCCTTGAACCCTAAAAAATGTGTTTTTAGAGTGTCACAAGGAAAATTATTGGGACATGTATTGTTCAAAGATGGAATTGCAATTGATCTGGGGTGGATAAAGGCAATCAGGGAACTTCCCCTACTATTCAATAAGAAGGGAGTTTAATCCTTTCTAGGAAAGGTCAATTTTGTGAGAAAATTTATTTATGATTTTGCAGGATTAATTAGACCTATCACCTTGATGTTAAAAAGGGATCAAATGTTCAAGTGGCCAAAAGAGGCTAGAGAAGCCTTTGAAAAGGTTAAGGATTCTATTTCTTCAGCTCCTGTGTTGGTAAATCCAAACCTATCAAATGAATTTGTAATGTATGTATTCAATAGCAAATCCAACATCGTTACTATTCTAACCCAAAAATATGATGAAGGAAATGGAGAACATCCAATAGAATTTCACTCCTGAACCTTAAAATATTATGAGACAAACTATAAATTCATTGAAAGGCAAGCATTAACCATTGTTAAGGGGCCCAAAAAGTTTTGAAATCTCATATCTTGTAACGAGGTGATTTTATATGTCTCACATTCCAATGTGCATGAATATATCATGGAAGGAGAAGTCATCGAAAAAAGGGCCAATTGGATTACTAAGATCCTCAAATATGAAATTAACGTGGCTTAAAAATACCATCCAAGGAAGAGGGCTGAGTGAGTATTTGGAACATGATTAGGAAGTGGTGACTAAGGAAGAGCAAACTGAGATAGTTCTACTCAATGAATCTGAGTACGAAGGTTGATGGATGACAGATAGAGTAAGGTTTATGTGAAGAGGGAAATATCCACCAGGCCTTCCTTCTTAGAAGAAAATATTTTATAGGTTGTAGAACAATGGTTATGTGCTCATTGAATGTGTCCTCTTCAAAAGTAACTTCAATGGTGTTCTATTGTGATGCATCACCATAGAGAAAGAAAAGAAAAATTTAGACATATTCCATAACAATATCATGGGAAGACATTTCCCTGTGAAGATCACCGCCATCAAAATTATGTGTCTCAAGTATTTTTGGCCTACACTATTCAATGACTAACTCTTTGGTTAAAGCTTGCAAGGAATAGCAATTTTTTACAAGTAGGAGAAAGAATTCAACCATGTCATTGAATCCAATAGTGGTTGAAGAGCCCTTTGCACAATGGGGACTTGAATTTATTAGAATTATTAATGCCACCACAAGTGCTAGAAATAAATGGATCCTCATAGCTACATACTACTTTACTAGATGGACCAATGCCACGTCTTTGAAGAATGTGATGAAGGTAGAAATTGTTAATTTTCTTGAAGAACTAGTGACAAGGTTCAGACTGCTGAAGACCATCATCTCTGATAATGCGAAGGATTTCTTGGGTTCAAAGGTTTCTCAATTTTAACTCAAATATTTCATATTTGTAAAGATATCTTCAAACTACTACCCATAGGGAAATGGTTTAGTTGATTCAACTAATAAAATTTTAGTTTGAGTCTTCAAAATAATCAAGTCATAGCATCAAAGAAAATGGCATAAAAAAATTCGGGCAGTGCTATGGGAAGATCAATTAACTCCTAAGAAACTCCTTAAGACATCGTTGTATGATTTGGTTTATGGTAAAGAAGCACTATTATAATTATCCATGGAAATGCTTGCATGCTACACTTGCTCAAGTCTCTATAAGTTGAAAAGAATGAATCCATGGAATTTTGGTTGGCTGACTTAATGGAGGTGCAAGAGAAAAGAGAAAAGGCCCTGACAACTATGACTAATCGCCAATAGGTAGTTAAAAGGTGGTTTGATAAGAAGACCTCAAACCAGGGTCTTGAATGTGGGGACCTAGTGCTAAAATTTAATAAGAGGTCTGCAAAGCCTAGCCAACATGAAAAATTTGACTCTTTGTGGGAAGGTCCCTTTCGAATCACTCAATGCAAACAACATAATGCATTTGAGTTAGAAATATGGAAAAGGAAGTGTTAGATTTATGGTCAATGAAATTCACCTCAAATTGTTTAATTAAGATTTATTAAACATTTTACCAATGTAAATATTTAATTATGTAATTTTCTTTGTGTTTTTTGTTTGGTCGGTCTTTATAATGGAACCGACAATGCAAGAAGCAATGAAAGGAAAAAGAGACAAGAATTTGAGATAGAAATTTCATAAAAAGGGTTGTATTTCATTATATGGTGATATATACTTTGATATTACAATTTAAAATGGCTCTCAAGCCATATTTTTTAGTATATATATATACTACATGCAGTTTTTTCAAGTATATGTATTTAAGGCCTTCTAAGGCATATATACAAAAACTAGAAAAAATAACTTGTTCTTAAATAGGGGCAGAAAGAGCATCAATAACATCAGGCATAACTTCATCAATAGCCTCAAGAATGATAACATGTGCAACAAGAATGACAACAGGAGTAGGAACAACAACAATGAGAAGTGGTGGAGGGAACACTAGATTTCTGAAATTAGTGTATCATTGTGCATCGTAAAATAACACCACATTGTAGAAGCACAAGAGGAAATGGAAGTGCAAGAAACTCTCTAACAATACTCTGCAATTTTCATGATGGAAAATTCACTCAGGAATGGTACCCACGACACCACTACGTCCTTCTCAATGTGTCTGTAGAGGTCACTCATTATGGGAAGACCAAGGCCATACACTGCATTCTTCACAACTTCATTGAGGCCACTGAGGTAGCATTGTGGGAATATTTCTTTGGTGAGTCACATAATCATCAACTTGGGTACCTATATGTCAAGCAAAGAGGCAAGAAAATGAGATCATATGTCAGTATTTACTTTATATTTATCCTTGTACTCTATGTGTTGGAATCCCTTCCTAGTACCCACTTCATTGCTATAGTTCTAAGTGTGAATAAGTAATAAAGGTAAATACACTTCTTAATGAAACATTATATCAAATATTCTACAGTAATTAACTAATAAAAAGAGTAGAAACTTGAAAGTGTCTCATTGTTACCTATCTCTAAAGATTTATTAAGTCAAGAATCTCTCAGATTTAATAAGACACTATGAATATTAAAATGCCAATTTAAAGAATGAAATGATGCTAGATAAAATGATCTAATCCTATATGATAATATCTAAATGATAAAGGAATCTATTTTAATCTATGCTGACATGAAAACTATGATGAAAGCTACAGTATGCAATCGTGGCATGAAATCTAATACTATTGATAGTGCTAAAATTCTTGATTCTTGATGCTTGATGCTTTCCTACAGAGTAAGTTTGCATAAATTTGGGATCCATTCTTTTCTTTAGAAGGTTGTATTTATATATTTCTAGGCAACACATTTGCACAGGGGAAACAAACAGAGGCTTGGATTCAATCTGGAGGATTGAATGGTGAGACATGAAAAGGTTGGAGTTGATTATGTGATTGGTTCCTCCCCATGAAAACATCAGGCAAACGGATAGGAAAAATTAGAGGGAGAAGATTGAGAGGATTTCCTACAAGCTTTCCCATGAATGCCAGTCACATTTATTTTGACATAATTTAGACATTTGAAATCTAATTTGACAAGTGAGTGAAAATATAAGAATATTTGATTTATGCTTTAATTTAAACATTTTTTATTTATCTAAATTAGAAAAAAGAGGATAATTATTTTAATAAAACAAACTATAGAAGTTGTTTATTAAATTAAAGTAGAAGAATTATGATAATTAAACAATAAAGTATTTAACCTTTTTTTTATTAATTGACTAATGTGATTAAGATAGAATAAATGGGGGAATTTGATAATTAAATAAAAGAAAGTATTTAATTTTTTCTATTTAATTCAGATGAAATAATAGTAGAATTAGAAGAATTTAAATGTGAACTATGTAAATAAATATTTCTATTTATTCAATTGTAGAGGAATTTAGGGCAATTAATCAAATAAGTCATATTTAATTAATTAGTTTCTCTAGACCAGTTTTAGGTGTATAAATTTTTCCCCTCTTTGAAGTGATGTGTTTATGCATTGCTTCAAAAAAAAAACTGTGTTGTTGCTGCTAGTATAGACAAAAAAAAATTAGTATGCCCTAGACATTGATTTTTAGGTGATTGATGATAATATGCCCCCTCGGGAGATAGATTTATGATTTTATGAGTTTTTTGTTTTTCAGAAATTTTCAATTTTCTAATGATTTTTGATGATTTGATGATGATTCGATGAACATTTGATGGTGAAATAATTTATCTCTCGATATAGAATATTGATTCCGCTAGATGATTAAATGTTCCCTGCTTTGTCTCCTTATGTTTGATGATTTCTGATCATGTCAGCCTTTGATTTGATATTGATTGTTGATCCTGATAGGTTAGAAGATTATTGATCTCATGATAGGTGAGATTCAATAATTGATTGATTGAATGACCTCATGATAGGTGAGGATCAATGATAGATTGATGATTGACTTCATTATAGGCAACGATCAATAATAGATTGATAAATGACCTCATGATAGGCGAGGATAAATGATAGATTGATGATTGACCTCATAATAGGTGAGGATCAATGATAGATTGATGATTGACGTCATGATAGGCGAGGTTCATTGATAGATTGATGATTGGCCTCATGATAAGAAAGGATCAATGATAAATTGACTGATAGGCTCATTGATTGATAATGTTGCTGATTTGTGTTATTTTATGATTATAGGACGATTTTAGAGTTATTCCAAAAGATGTGGGACATGATTCCACATTTGGCGCAGGTTGATATAGATATAGATATCATCAGTTGATGTGGAAAATCTATAATGCAGAAGCAAAACTAATATGAATTCAATCTAATTTAGCCATGCAAATCTACATATGAAAGCATTGGCATCTTAATAGTCCATTTATCATGCTTTTTATCATCATTGATCCTTTAAAATTTTGAAAGTGAGTACAAGCATCGATGGTATGAGTTAGATCATGATGAACTGAGTACTTCTTTCAAGATTTTTGATATTTTCAAGTGAATACAAGCATCTAGGTATAAGTAAACTGAGATGGCCTAAGCATTTCTTGCATAAGCAAATAAGAATCAATAAATTTTCTATGTGAATTTTGAATGTCATCAGTGATACTTTGTAGAGCACGTCTCACAACAATTCACATAATAATAATGATTAACTCATGCAGACAACAAACAAAGAAAATATCATTCTCCTTCCTAGATTCTCTAGTTCAATACATCATCGAGTTGCTCCAAAGAAACGATAACAAATATCAAAGTACAACATATCCAACCTTTACTTAAAGTATTTCAACCATTAGTCAGATTAGATCATCCATCTTGATTTTATGGTGTTTTTGTTATTTTTCAAGATTTCAGATCCACCCTAACCTAAAGACCTATCTTAGGGTCCTCAGAGGCTGATCAAAGATAAACCTTGCCTGCGTTATACATGCAGAGACCACGTAGTTCAACTGAAAAAGACTCATTTTTTGTATTGACTTTTTGAGACTGACTTTTTTGACTTGTTTTGGATTTTCTGATATGATATGGATGTTTGATGCATTTCTGATGGTGATTGATGTTTCATGTTGGGTTGTGTTTCGATCATTGTTTTGTCTTCCTATTGTTTTTCTATCTGATTAAGCACCATATTTATTGCCCCCAGTGCGTTGAGGATTTTCCCCCAAGCTAGGGTGAGACATGACTACATTTCTAGGATATGTACATGAGGTTTTCTTGCACTTTTTTAGGATTTATGATTTTTTTGTATTTTGTATTTTATATTTTTTGGATTTTTCAAGATATTTAATATGAAATCAGATTATATGACTGATTGAAGGAACAAGATGCCTCATAATAGGGGTAATGCAACCATGGATAAATGATAGATCGAAATGAAAGATTCACAACAAAACATGTCACACAAGCAACATATCTCTTGTCAAAATATGATAATGGTTGATTGATTAAGATGCCAGGAATGATTGATTCCATAAGGCATGATGATGATAAGTACTTAGGATCACTAATTTCATCTAAGTACAATAAGATTGATGATTGTTGATGATTTATTGACAAAATATATGAGGATTGGATAATGTTTTATAGCTAGGCTCAAATATGACTTGCATGATAAGATTCAGGGTTGCAAAGGAACATGGTGACATGGATTTTGATAAGCTAAGAGATTTGGAATGGAAGAAAGAAAGGATACAAATAATTAATGGAGATGATCAAGATCAACTAGATAAGATACAGATACAGACACAAGGCCCAAGTATTTTTCCCCTATTCCTCATCAAGACCAAGGAAAGGAAGAAAGGATATATTTAGTACAAATGATGGAATATGGATAAGATGAAATATATGGTATGGAAGATATGGATAAATTGTATAGGATAATATATATGATCTTCAAGAAGATCCTTAATCTTTTCAAGATCAAAGGTGGAAATGTAAGGAATGAGCATAGAAAGGATAATTACCATGAATCATAAAATGGATGAAACTTGTCCCTAAGTGTAGAGTGCAAGAGGAATATGGAAGATAGGATATGGATGATAGGGAGATGGTGGAAGGACTTAAGAATCAAGTTTCAAAACCAAATATCCCTCTAATAAACCATGGCAATGGGAATTAGACTCCTAAATGTTGGCAGATTAATGATATGAAGGAAGAATCTAAGGACTTATGCAAAGGTTTGGATTAAAGGAGAATGATGGGGGATGAATATTGGATAATGGATAGGAGTATGGAAGGCCTATTGATGGATATATTGAAAGGATGGCAAGATCAATGTTGGCACACACCTTCAAGGGTGGCAGAGTGATGGAGGAAAAATGGATTTGGAAGGTGATAAGTTATTAGATGGAAAATTGGAGGAAGCTTTTGGATTATCAAATTTGGATTCCAATTTATATTTTATTGATTCTATGAGACTTTTAGAAATCCACATGACTTTTGACTTTGATTTTTGTTTTGTGGGCCTTTGTGGCCTTCAACATTTTTCTTTTTGATTTATTGACCTTTGCGGTCTTTGAAAATTTTCTTTCTGCTTTGATGGGCCTTTGTAGCCTTTTGAAAAATTATTTTGATATATGGACCTTTGTGGTCTTTGAAAATTTCCTTTTTTCTTTGATGGGCCTTTGCAGCCTTTTTTATTTTTCCTTTTATTTTGGATCAAATTTTATTTTATTTTTGCATGCCTCTTCGAGGAGACATGTTGATCCTTTGATACATGTGTATTTTGATATAGAAGCTTTTGATATTTGGCACCCAAATTGCATCCAAGAGCAATAGGAGGGGTGGATTGAGATGAATGATATGGGGGTATTATGGATGAGTTAATGTGGGTAGAATTTTGAAAGGGCATCAAGGATGTGTGCCTTTTTTGTTCTTGAGAAATAAGATATGGACCTAGGATGGAGGGAAGGTTTGATGTACTAGGGTGAGGACCTAGGATAGATGGAATGTTTGAAAAACTAGAATGAGGACCTAGGATAGATGGAAGGTGTGATGAACTAGGAAACTTAGGCTTATAATCAAGGTCGTGGTGATATGGGTTTCTAGGATACCTTTCTCATGAAGGCCTAATCCTTTTCCTTTTTAATTGATCCTTTGACATATACATTTACCAATGGAATATGTATTTTTTATGAAACAAGATGTGAGTCCATTTTGGGGAGGATATAATATGGATGAAAGGATAGGTGTTGGAAGTAAACCAGAATGGATAAAGGTGGAGGATCCCAATTTATAGGTGTGATAGTCTCTTGACATGGGGATGATGGGGTGTTTTGATCTTGACTTGGAAAAGTATCATGAGGTGTAGGAGAGGAAGTGGATTGCCCTTTATTAAGTATGGAATCATTATGAAGTGGTATGAAAGGCATATCTTGATCATGAAAAGGATAAATATCTTTAGGGGATGAAAGGGTATCCTTGAATGGAAGCATATCTTGATCTTGATGAGGAAGGGAATCATGATTTTTTTAGAAAGCGTGTCTTGATCATCAGTTGGTAAGACATCATTAGATAGGATGGAAGAACTATCATGCTCTTGTGATGCAATAGAATCATAACTCCTTCAATCTCTCTCTCCCATCTACCCTTAACCCTCTACCCTCTATCTCTCTCCCACTCCATCTCTCTCTCTCTCTCACTCCCTCTATCTCTCTCCCCTTTACCCTAAATGCTAAACCCTAAGCCCTAAACCCTTAAACCCTAAAACCTTAAACCCTCTACCATATACATTAAACCCTTAACCCTCAATTATGAATCCTCAATCCTTAATCCTCAACCCTTAAACCATAAACCCTCAACCCTTTTACCATATACCTTATACATTAGACCCTCAACACTAATCCTTCAACCATATACCCTTAAACCTATACCCTAAACCCTCTACCCTCTACCCTCTACCCTAAATCCTCAACCCTAATCCCTTAAACTCTCAACCCAAAACCCTCTACCCTCGAACCTATACCCTCAACCCAATACCTCAAACCATCAACCCTATACCCTCAATTCTCAACCCTCTATCCTATACATTGGATCCTCAGCCCTCATATATCTCTATCCCTCCCTCCTCTTCTCTTCTTTTGTATATCTCACTACTCCCTCCATATCTCCCTCCTTCCTTACCTCCCTCTCTACCCTAATCCCTCAACCCTTAAACACTCAACCTTCTACCCTAAACCCAATACCCTCTACCATCAACCCTTAAACCCTTAAACCCAATTAAAATCTCTACCCTAGTACCTCAACCCTCAACCCTTAAATCTCAACCCTCTACCCTCAACCATCAAACCTTAATCCCTCAACCCCTATACCCTCTACCCTATACATTAGACCCTCAACCCTCAAACTTAAACACTCAACTGTCAACCCTAAACCCTTAAACCCTCTACCCTATACCTTCTACCCTATACATTAAACCCTCAAACCTCAATTCTCAACCCTAGGGAAACATAGGTGTGATACAGAGTGATGAAGGAAGAGGTAGGCAAGTAAAGGGATATGGGAGATAAATATAGGTAGGGAGGGAAGGATACATAGTGAGAGGAGAGATATAGAAAAGTATAGAGGGGATGGAGGGATAGGTAGGGAGGATATAGAGGTTTGTGTGTGTGTGTGTGTGTGTGTGTGTGTGTGTGTGTGTGTGTGTGTGTGTGAGAGAGAGAGAGAGAGAGAGAGAGAGAGAGAGAGAGAGAGAGAGAGAGAGAGAGAATGGCAGAGATAGAGAGGAGAGTGGGAGGGAGAGCTAAAGAGAGAGGGAAGAGACAGAGTGGAGGGATGGTGGGAGATGAAAGGAGGAGATAGATGTGAGTGTGTGTGAGATGGAGGGAGAGTGAGAGGAGAGAAAATGAGGGGAGATGGGAAGGGGGAGAGAGATAAAGAGAGTGGAGAGGGAAGGGGGAGAGACAGAGAGTAGAGAGGGAAGGAGAGAGTAAGAGAGAAAGAGGGGGGAGGGAGAGAGAGAGGTAGAGAGTGGTAGGTAGTGGAGGGAGAGGTAGGTAGAGAGGGAAGGAGAGAGGGATATGAAGGATAGGGTGAAGGATAGGGAGAGATGGAGAAAGTGGTGAGATAGAGAGTAGAGAGGTAAGGCAAGAATGAGAAATAGAGATAAAGAGAGAGATGGAGGTTTGAGGGAGGGAGAGGTAGAAAGGGATAAGTCGAACATAGAGAGGGAAGGAGGGAAAGTGGGATAGAGAGAGAATGGTTATTTAGAGATGAGGGAGTGATACAGAAGGAGGGAAAGTGAGAAAGAGAATGGTCATTTAGGGAGGAGGGGGTGATAGGTAGGGATAGAGATCATGGTGAGATGGAGAGGAGAGACTGAGAGAGAAAGAGAGGGATGGAGAGATAGAGAGAGAAGTAGGTAGAGGAAGGGAGAGGAGAGATAGTGAGTAGAGAGGGAAAGAGGTAGGGAAGGAGAAATAAGTGAGATAGAGAGGGATGGAGAGAGAGTGATGGAGGGAGAGGTAGGTATAGAGAGGGAAAAAGATATGGGAGATAGAGAGTAGAGAGGGGAGGGAGGGAGGGAGGGAGAGGTAGGGAGGGAGGGAGAGGTAGGGAGGGAGATAGAGGTGTGTGTGTGAGTGAGAGAGAGAGAATTGTGAGATAGAGAAAAGGAGAATTTTAGAGAGAAAGAGGGGGGAGGGAGGCACAATATTGAGAGAGATTGGGAGGAGAGAAAAAAAGAAGAGGAGGGAGGGTGAGGTCGAGAGAGAGAGAGAGAGGAGATATAGAGAGAAGTAGAGAGGTAAGGAGAGATTTTTAGTGAGGGAGATAGAGGTTTGTGTGAGAGAGAGAGATGGAGAGAGAGTGGTGGGATAGATATGGGAGAGTGAGAGGGAGGGAAAGACAATTATGAGATAGAGAGGAGAGAGTTGGAGAGAAAGAGGGGGAAGAGAGGGATAAAGAGTGAGAGAGATGTAGGTAGAGGGAGGGAGAGGAGAGATAGAGAGTAGAGAGGGAAAGAGGTAGGTATGGAGACATAAGTGAGATACAAAGTGATGGAGGGAGAGGTAGGTAAAGAGAGAGAGAAGGAGGAGATAAATATAAGTAGAGAGGAAAGGAGATGTAGATAGAGAAGAGATAGAAAGAAGTAGAGAGGGGAGGGAGGGAGGCAGATGTAGGGAGGAGATAGAGGGGTGTGTGTGAGAGAGAGAGGGGAGAGAGGGAGGAAGGGAGAGAGAGAGAGAGAGAGAGAGAGAGAGAGAGTAGAGAGATAGAAAGTAGAGAGGAGAGAGAGAGAGAAAGATGATACAACATATTGACTACTAAATTTTGACATCCTAAAAACTAAAATTTGAATTATTGATTACTGAAATTTGACTAAGTCTTAAATTTTTAAGATTTTCCAAAAACTAGAATTTTCATTATAAATCCTAGAGATCTGAAACCCCTCTCAAACATAGTACCTATATACATGAAATATATCTTAAATTATAAGAAATTAAATGTCCATATGTAAATGTCAACTTATAATTAAATGTTTATTTCATGTATATAGTTTTCCTTGGAAAGAAAGAGGAAATGAAAGAGTTTAGAAAAGTGCATTCCAAAAGTCATTGCAAAAAGAAAGAAAACTCACACTTGTTCATTCATTGCAAAATTCAAGCCATTTGGCGAGCGCCAAATTTGGCGAATGCAATATGGCCTATTATGGGATTTTTTTGCAATTTGCCACCAAAATTATGTCACAGATCCATGCACTTACCCAGCAAAAAGGTTTTTTCTTATGCCTGCTTACCTTCAAACGATCATCATGCCAAAGAAGTAGACACATCAATTGTTGGAGGGAAGCTAGCTCATCTAGCGCTGGTATTAATTTGTGATAACTGGAAATACAATCCTAATGATGATTTAGTAGAGCTCCATTTTAAAGTGACCCACAACTTTCAACCTTACTAGGAAGCTCGGTGAAATCCACAGTTGGAGTAGGATGATTTATTGGTCGACCTGGCCTATATTCCATACAAGGATCAGAGGCCACCATGTCTCTCTTTCTATTTCCCTTTGGAGAGGCCCAATGACAAGAAGTAGATTGAGGCCAACCTATGCAAGAATTATAAAATATGGCAATGGATTTATGACAAAATTGTAGAATTCTAGATCTATCGCTAGGAGACCAAATGCCTCAATGCCCTTTTCCAAGAACCTAACATTGATGATCAATTTGACACTCTTTGGAATAGAGCACATGATGATATTGATGCTAGCGATGCTAAGGATGTTCATCTAGAGGAAGCTCATAAGTACTTAAAGAAAAAGGAGGTGAAGAAAGCCCAAGCATAGAGAAGTGGTAAGGCAACAAAACAACCTAGAAAAAGTATGTGGAGCGTGAAGGCCACTACATCTAAGGTGGCAACCACACAACTAGTACATGTGTGGGTTGCAAAGAGGCCCAAAATTTCCTACCAGTATCAAGAGTTTCTAGTGGTGCATAATTCTTTGCCCGATTAGAGGTCACATACCGAGGAAACCCATTGAGAATGTTCTCAAGTACTTGCAACAAGCCAAGAGCTAGAGTTCACAACGATGCAAAATTTACGGATTAGGGAAACAAAACTAAAGCAACATGGTCCATCAAGTTCCAAAAGAGAAGAAAAATATGTGGCAAAGCCTACTGAGCCATGTGTGCATACCCTTTTCAATGAAGCTCAAAATTCATTGCATTTTGCAACCATGACTCTGAACACCATCAAACTGCAAGGTGAGATGCAACTCGAGGATTATACCATCCATGTTTTGGGGATCAATCTGCATGCAAACCAGCTACAAGAAAAAGTTGAGTTGATGGAGGAAACCCAACGAGTGGTGACTGCTGACTTCCTCAAGCATAGTCACTAACTGAAGAAGAAAGGGGAGGAGCTCAAGAATATCAAGGAAAGGTTAAATTTCCTACTCAAGGACAAGGCACGAGATGCCAAAATTGCATGCTTGTCTCAATAAGCGCAAGCAGAAAAAGCTAAGCTCCATGGAGAACTTGTAAAGTTCCTATCCCTAGATCCCAACCTAGTGTTTGGACTACAAAAAAATAATCAAGAATTTCAAGACTAGGTGGCTCAGACTGAGGAGGAAATGCAAAAAAGGAATGATGAGCTTCATAATTAATGAGCTCAATTGGAGCAAGAAATGCAACAAAAAGACAAGGAGTTATAGGAGCGACAAGATCTGTTTGAAAAGGAGATCTCTAGAAAGTAAAGCTCTCCCTGGAAAGAGAATCTACAACCACAGGCTAGGCCGAGGAACAATTGTTGTCCAAGTTGAAAAATCTATAGGATTGGCTCTCTATTGTGAACAAGAGAATTGAGGAATTGATGCAAGATGTTAGGTTGAAGGAGATGGAAATTGGTCTATTAAAAAATCCTATCCCATCCCTTGCTCCTCAATCAGATCTCCTTTTGGTAGCCCAATGGCTATATATCTCCTGCTGGGAAAAAGTCAAGACTTTATGTCTGACTCTTCAGCCAGTGCTTCAGTTAATGATGGAAGCAACAAGTTTGAGTAGAGAAGTGTGTGGAATAGTTGAGAAGTTTACAGAATTCATCATGAAAAGGGTGCTCGAGGTGGATAGGTTGCTGGACACGCTATACATGATAGAAAATGAGGACTTGGTGAATGCAGATATTAAGGATCATAGATTGGAAGCCATGAAAGTGAAAGAATTCATATGTTGTCATCCAGACATCCTACATGCCAATAGTTGCTTGGAAAAAATGAGTCAGACCATGAACAATATGCAGATGAAATTCTCCCAACTAACTCAGATTGGCTTGCCCTCCCCTTTTCTCTCTGATGATTAAATGGCCACGACGAAATACCTTGCAACAAATATTGAGAAAAAAGAAGTAGGATTCATCTACCTTTTAGAATTTTAGTCAGACCTCTACTGTAGAGGATATTGAATGCGACACCCATCAGATCACATGACTGCTTTTTCAGCTTGAGTCTAGGACTGGGATATCCATGGAGCTTCCCTTCAAAGAAGTAATCAATCTACATGAGGAACAAGAGAATTTGCGTGTCATATCAATGTCATTCGAGGCTGACTAGCTACCTCTATAGATCACACAGTCAAAGCTCTAACTATACTACCCAATGGACGAGGCTGTAGTCTTCTACCAAAAAATTTGGGTTCCCATTCTATAGGTGAAATGAACTTGATAGTCACCAAAAGCTATGGATTGAAAATCCCTAGAGCTCCCTTTGGGTTGATAAATATTGTTTTGCTTAGTCCTGGCCTGCGCCCCATAAATTTTATTGTGTTTAGCCCCTTTTTGAAGAGCTTTGGCCGCTTGCTCCACATGTCTGCCACACACTCCTTAGAGGGATTTCTCTTTTTGCTTCTTTGGTGAAGGTAATGGAATTTGTCTTTTCATCTACCAATTGTATTTTCTTAAAAGTTTCTAAAACCTTTTCAACATTATGTTTATATCTTATAATCATTATAGTCCATGATTTCCCATTTATTAATCTTTACATCTACCAATTGTATTTTCTTGAATTTTCCAACAATCTTTTCATTGTAGAACCATTTTGTGTATATCTTATAGTCCTTGTAGTCCTTGTGGTGTTGCATCCTTTTTTAGGAAAAAACTATTATAATATATTTCTTATTTATGTTCTTATTTTGTGTACATGTTTATAAAATTTTGATATTATTGATAATATTAAATTTGGGAAGACATTGAAAGAGTTTTCTAATAATAAAAATATATGCATTCCAATGTAAAAATATAAAGAATGGAAATGATTCTTGCAATACATAAGCTATTATATAGTAACTAATTCGAAGAATCATTTTACCCTCTACCCTATATTCATTAGTATACAAAGCTAAGAAAATGTTATAAATAAGATAATAAGTTAACTATTAGCATATATCAATTTCTATAGAGTTGGAGATCTCTTCCATTTTAAAACACAAAAAAAAATACTAGGTAGATAGTTAAGATAGTTAATTGTATTTCATTTTCCTAGGGAATAATTTCTTCCCATAGGAACTAGGTATCTAAAGTAAACCAAGAAGCCCACAACTACCCCTATTTTGAATTAGTTTGGTTTGTGCTCCTTCTTGTCAGGCTAATCTTGTCTAATTATTTTGAAGAGACCATAGACTGTCATACCTAAAATATTCTTCATTCAACCCATTAACTATCCTAGTTGATGGAACTTGACAAAAGCGATGAAGTGATTAATACATTTTGCATCATGTATGTAGAACGAACTGTAGTATCAATAACCCACATATAGTTGAATAAAACACTAAATTTTTAGAATTTTAAGAAGAATTTATATTAAAAAGATAGGTATTATTTTTAGATTTTTACATGGGCTACCCAAGGCCAGCCTTTTTTTATAAATTTTCTATAGTACTAAAATTCCCCACTTGTGAAGCATGCAGTGGATCATATTTCATAAGTGAAGATCACATCTTGTTGAAAGTATCCACTTGTAAAGTAGATCCAAAATCATGAATTACTAAAAACATTCATGGCCTAAGTATAAACTCAACCATTTGCTTATATCCTTGTGTACCACCTAGATACTTTGAGTCGTCTACTCTTATTGACTTGACATAGATTTGTATTTATAGCTATCTTAAGTTCACATGGTGAAAAAATTTATTTGTGGAAATTGAAGAGAGGGTTACTAGTCATAGTACACTATATGGTATGACATGTAGAGAAAAAAGGTGAAAATACAAGAAAAAAATGTAGTTCACAATTAGTTATTTCTATCCTATATTGATTTCCATAGAGTTTTAGATTTGTGCCTAAGCCATAAATGAATACTCAATTTAAAGGTAAACCTTCTTCAAATGATCAATTAAAAATAAATTTATATAACTCGTATAGTATCACCTACTTTTATTGTTGTGGGTGTATAGAACTTTATGCTTGAACAAGTTCACATAAAATGTTTAGAGTTGTACGTAGTAATTTGTGTGTGAACCAAATTAATGCATCAATACTAGTGAACTTCTTGGGAGAATACCTGCAAGAAGTGCAATTGTGATGATCACAAATTAAACATGAAATAAAAAAATTCAATCAGTGACAATTGGTTAATGTGCAGTTGAGATCCTCAATGAAATGTGAGCTTACACATGCAAAATGTTGAAGCCTTAACAAGGCATGAGAACTATTTGACAAAATGCCTCAATCAAGAAATGGCATTTCATTAAATATCATACCTTGTAAATTAAAATGCTAAATAGGTATATAATTTCCAATATTTAAACAAATGAAATTACACAGTGTAAAACCAAACTTGGTGACATTTACCAATGTCCTTGTTAGGGAGGTTGGAGGAATCAATGGACTATGATTCCTACTCTAGGTCTTGCTTGTAAGACCTTCTTGGTGTCTTACTTCTCCACCTTAAGCTATAGGACCTTTTTTCATCTAGGTTCCCCTATTTCTCCTTGCCAACCCCACTACCATTTCAATTCATCTAACCAAGACAATCTTGGTGCCTTCTTTGCAACTCTTCCCTTAGCCCTTAATCCACCCTAAAGGCTAACACACTCCCAACACTAGATTTCATCCTTGCATGGGTGAGCAGAGGTTTTAATAGGTTCTAAGCATCCCTTGAAGATTATAGAGGGTCCTCCTACCTTCATTTATCCATCACTTCCACCAAACCCTCATTTAGGGTTAAAAAGGCTACTAGCCCTAGGAGCCCCAATTAGGCCTCCATTTCCATGAAATCAGGTCTATTCTCTAAAAGTTTCCAAAAGACCTAGAATTTTTCCTTGGGGTTCCTGGTCCACATGGCCACCCCTCAAATATTTTTGGGGTCTTGGACCTTCACCGTCCGTACACAGGCGTAACCCTCAAAAATGCATAATTTTGTCTTTTCCAACCCTTTTTCTAACCTTGCTGCAAATTGACCTGCACTCCTCTCATCCGGTGCACTGATGGAACTTCCCCATCCTTTCTATGTCTTGGAAAAGCTCATTCCTACCCTCTCCACACCATGGTTTGATAGGGAATGGCCTACCCCTGCAAATCAAGTGCTCTGCACCTATGTGTCTTCTCTAGCTGTACATTGCCTAGCTCATCTAGAGGAAGACTTTTTTAGTGATTCATATGCAAACTAAGACTCTTAACCCTACTATACATACAACCATGGAGCCTAGTCACGATTCCCAAAGGACTGCATGCTAGGTACAGAGGCAAAGTGAACTAGATCTCCATTCTCTCTAAGTTACCTGTCAGGATAGAAAATGTGAACAAAACCACAACCTAACACTAAACAAGATTGAAAGCAAATAAACAGTCTACTTCTTGTCACTCAAATTTCAAGGAACAAATACTCTACCTTTTGCAAACACTAAAATGCAACCATTAATCCATAAAACACCAATGCAAAGCAAAGACCAGAAATTCACACCACTAATCACTGTTTTTCATCATTTAGAAATGTAAACAATAACAAAAATGCTTGCAACCCCCATTCCATCTCGAGGTTCTCCTTAAATATCACCTCCAAATTAGTTAAGCTCAGCCTTAACCACCTCTTGGCCACTTGCGTTCTAATCCTGTGATGGAAAAGTTGCAAAATGAAACATTTTGCAACTTCTTGCCAATTATCCTAGAAACTTAGCAATTGGATTCCAAAACTCATGAAACCATCCAAACATCAATATAATGATAAACCTTAGTCCTAAGCTATCACATCTACTCATTGGTCAACATGACCTTCTTTGAAGCATATCAAAAATAAACAATCCTAGATTAGTTTCTCTCATGTCTCCTAGTGTTCCCTAGGTGCTCCTGCACCATTCTCCCCCTCTGCACAAAAATAAAGGAATGTGAGGAGAGATCGGTGATACATCAATACCCTTCTTCTTGAACTGAGTTTCATCCACCCATGTAGCTTCAGACTCTGGTTTGTCCTTCCACTTGATGAGGTGCTCCATGAACACCTTGTGCCTAGTAGACTTTTGCACTCTTGATTCCAAGATATTCTCTGCTTGTAGCTTGGCTTGAGGAGGTAAGACCTTGTTACTCACATCCTTTAAGACATCCTTAGTAGTCTGATCCATGTCAGTGACTGTCCCCTTATACCTGATCAGATCAGCTACATTAAATACTGGAGAGATGCCTAATTCTATAGGTAACTCCACCTTGTAGGCATTCTTCCCATATTTGGCTAACACCTTACATGGTCCCACTTGTTTCATCTGTAATTTGGTTGATGTTCCCTTCTGCAATCTGGATTTGTTGAGGTGAACCATAACATAGTCTCCTACTGCAAATTGGAGATCCTTCCTAGACAGATCTACCTTAGCTTTCAACTTGTGTGTTGCCTTTGTAATTGTCTTTTTCACTTGCTCCTGTATCTCCTTCATGGTTTGAGAGAAATCCTCAGCATGTCCACTCCTATGCTCCATAGCTCCTAGATCCTTGAGCTCACACACACCTCTTGGGTACATTCCATACACAATTTCAAAAGGACTCTTTCCTGTGGTCTAGTTCATACTGTCATTGTAGGCATATTCAGCTTGAGATATAACCAAGTCCCATGTCTATCCATACTCATTGGTTAGGCATCTTAGGAGGTTACCTAACACTCTATTAACCACCTCTGTTTGACCATCGGTCTGAGGATGGTAAGCTGATCCAAAAGACAGGTTGGATCCCAATCTGCTCCATAGAGTCTTCCAAAAATGACTCATGAACTTCACATCCCTGTCTGATACAATACTCAATGGTAAGCCATGGATCCTTACAGTTTCTTTGAAGAAAAGTGAGCAATATAGCTAGCATCATAGGTGGTCTTGCAAGGAATAAAGTGGCTCATCTTACTGAACCTATCTACCACCACATAGACACTATAAAACCTTGTCTTATTCTTAGGGAGCCCTACCACAAAATCCATGCTAATACACTCCCATGGTCTGTTGGGAATGGGTAGAGGTTGATACAAACCTGCATTACTAGCTCCCCCTTTGGCTTTCATACATACTACACACTGCTCCACATACTTCCTAACATCTCTTGGCAACTTAGGCCAATAGTAGAATCTCTGCACTAGTTCCATTATTTTGTTGATGCCAAAATGTCCACTAAGAGTGCCATTAAGCTTCTCCTGGATGAGATTCTCTCTCATTGATCCTCTTGGAACACATAACTGATTCCCCTTGACTAACAATCCACTTGGCAATGTATACTCTGAGTACTAACTATGAAAGTGATTCTCAAAGTCAAAACATACCTTGTATGCCTCTGAGAAATCTTCATCTTCTCCATAGAGATCCTTGAAACTCTCTACTCCAATGCTCTTAATTTGTATCTCTTGCACTATCAGCAATCTCCTGCTTAGTGCATCTGCTACCTTATTCAACTGTCCCTTCTTGTGTTTGATGGTGAAAGTGAAAGCTTGGATGTATTCCATCCATTTCAAATGCCTATTACTCAACTTCTCTTGAGTGTTGATATAGCTCAATGCCTGATTGTCAGTAGAGACTACAAACTCCTTGGGTAGAAGATAATGCCTCCACTTCCTAAGTGATTGCACTAGAGCATAGAGTTCTAGGTCATAGGTAGAATACTTTTTCTTAGCTTCATTGAGCTTTTTACTAAAGAAAGCTATAGGCCTGCCTTCTTGGCTAAGTACTACTCCTAATGCAATTCCACTAGCATCACATTCCACAGTAAACAACTTATCAAAACTAGACAACAAAAGGTCCTATAGGTTAAGGTGGAGAAGTAAGACACCAAGAAGGTCTTACAAGCAAGACCTAGAGCAAGAATCATAGTCCATTGATTCCTCCAACCTCCCTAAGAGTCCTTCTCATGTTTATTGAAATGGAAGCTTTAAAGTAGGGTATGCAGATCCATCAACAAATAATCAAAAGCATTTTTTTTGGGGTCAAATATTGTTTTTATGCACGTGTTGATAGACATTATGAAAATGTGGATGAATACCAATGGCATCATAGTTACTAGATAAAATCTTTGAATATGATGTGGTTTCATGGAATACAAAATTCATAATGTATGTACAAAATGGTTAAGTTGATTTCTTAGATATTTTTATGTACATGTAAACTTAATTGTGATACACTAATTTCATTATCAAATTGTCATTTGTGTGGATTAAGTTTTGTCAAAATCCAACAAATCTTAATATAGCCATAAATCATGTTGTCAATAAAATGTCAAATTGTATATTGATTGTAATCTATTTATAACTTCTAATTTTAAATAATTAATATTAAATAATTTTAATTAAAATTGTTATTTAAAATTATTTTTTAATAAATAATTTATTATTAAATTTTTGTAATTGAAATTTTTATTTTTATTAATAATTATTGATTGCTGATTATTAAAAATATTTTGAAAAAAATTATCTTTATCAAATATCAATTATAAATAATGAATTTATTTAAAAAAATTAAAATTGAAGAGTTATTTTTAATTATTTTTAATAATATGAATAATTAATAATTTATTGTTAATTATTATTAAAATCTTAAAAGTTAAAAACTAAAATTACTTCTCTCAAAATTCAAAATCGCAAAGCATGTCAGTTTTTTTTAAATATACTAAAAGTTTGATGTTTTTAATTTGTTTTAATCACGTAGAATGCTTTATACTATATATAATTTTTTCCGTACCGCACAGCTGTACCTTCCATTCCTATCAGGCCAATCACAGTGCGACATCTAGCGCGCTGGCATAGGGTGAAGGAAAAAGTTGGCAGGCTACTCCTGTCATCTCATGGCGAGACAGGAGGTATCTGGTTTTCCAGATTTGGTTTTAACTTGTTTCGCACAGCTTTACTATAATTTTATTATATACCCTAAAATATCTCCTCTGAAAACTTGCTTAGGGTAGGCATCTCGATTTCTTGCATTAGATTTTTTTTAATTATTCCTGGCAAAGGTGCCTTGTATAGTTTTAAAGGGCATAAAAACCGATTGCAGAAATATTTGCTGGAAAATTTCAAGTTCTGTCGCATTCAGATAGAGACAAGTGAGAAGGAAGTTTATTTAATATGGACTGTTCCTATAAATTTTTAGATAAATACAAAATATTAATTAAATTTTGTTTCAATCTCTCTCTTCAATATTTAATTTTTTAAAATGCTTAGAATAATTCAAAATATTTTTTAAGATAAAATTTCAGATAGATTATAAACTTTAAGGAAAAATGATAGTATTAAATTCAATATAGGATAATTTCAACAATGTGCATAATTATCTCATTTAATTTTTTCAATATTTTATTGAATGAGGATAAATTAAAAGAAAATAATTTAATTTTCATCTCTTTAAAAATTAAGAGAATCTTTATCCTGTATTTCAATTTGTCTTATTTTTGAATAATAATAATATTTTAATATGTTTATTATTTATTTGTACTAAATTTTTTATTTCATTAAATAATATTTATTATTTCAAAACTAATTATTATTTCTATTTAATAAATATTTACATTTAAAATTAATTATTATAAAGTATTGTAAGTACGAACATAAGGGTGCCATGACACCTTACCACTTTAAATTTCATCGAAGAAGATATTGGGATGTTTGTACCATAAAATTAGAAAAGTCTTCAAAGTCTTGCACTTGCTACTAACTTGTGCTACTATTAAAATAGATAAATCTATACTCCATCTTGAAGTTTTATTGGTTGTGCATTGCTAGCTCTAGTGGGAGTTGTTATGGTTAGATAATTTATTTCCTAAGATCTCTATCTTTGAATTGGTCATCTAACCCCTACAATGCACCCATGGCATTGATTTCATGCATACACCAATACTTTAGTTCACTATTTCTCATCACCTTTGTGTAGAGATAGACTCCATTTTAGCACCAAATCACTATAGCATCCTTGCCAACTACATTGCTCATGGAAAAATGAAAACTTGTTGTTGGATAACTTGCACATAAATCTATAATCTACCCCAGTTCAAATAACTCACACTTACTTAGTAATCTAAAAGAATTAAGAAATAGTCTCGTTGATTCTTTCTACATGTGTAATCTCCAATAGAACACTATTTATATATTCACTACCTACACATTTAGTCCATGTTTTGTTTTCTAATTAATTGAAAATGTATGGAGAGGAAAAAAGTTACAGCTAGTGGATGTGTTCGAAATCACGAGAGAGTCATTTAAAAGAAATAATAAGCAAGGTATTCTTAAATGTATATTTATAGATCCATGGGCTAATAAGTAGAAGATAAAATGTTAATGAAAAATAATAATATTTTATATCATTACATGCATTATGGATTAATAACTTAAGCAAATTAATTTCATCATGACTTTCATCTATAAAATCTATTGGGTGTTTATAAATATCCTTGATCAATGACCATTGATCCTTGACTTTTTCATCTTCATATCTTTAGATTATCCTACAAAGAATTCAATCATTTACCTCCACTCTACTAGTTTCTTGCAAGGTGTTGGAAACTACTATTACAAGTGTCTTAACTAGACAAACTAACCATTATTCTTCTCAAGTGCTCTTTAATGCTTGAGTGTTTCCACTAGCATGGATATAGGACATATCTTGATAATTTTGAACTAAATTGGGTATTCTTGAGGGTGCACGATAAGGCTCTTAAATGTTTGCAATCTTCATAGTTGTTATTCAATTGGTGTTCTACCACAAGGTCCTTATGCAACACTCTGACATCTCCTAGTATGTTTTCATCTCATTACACTTCCATTATCAAATCTCTTGTCACTATGACTATGTATTTTCCCCTCATGTATTTTCATATATTTTAATGATTCCACTCTCTTCTTTAGGTCTACCTCTTTTAAATGGTTACAAAATATGCATGCTACCCATGGTTCATGGTATCTATGTTGAGATGATTAATTATGGAACTATTAATAGGTCTCTTGTAATAGGTCAACATACCTACGACATATAACCACAATTTAATATTTTCATGAGACTATTATAGCATGTGCAACAATAGTATATAAGATCTTCTCATTGTGAATTTTTTTCTATGCACCCTTCACAACATCTATAGGCACCATCTTAATGGACTTTAATTTACTTGATATAGAAGTTTATTCTAATGTAAGGATTATCATCATATCTTAGTCATAAACTCTTACAACAATGATAGACTAAAAATGAAGATGTAGAGGTCTATGCCACTGTTAAGATTATCATTATGTCTTAGTCATTAAATATTCCTCTCACAATAGATTAAAAAGTGAATACATAGAGGTTTATTCCACTATTAGAATTTTAATCTCCTTCTCTATAATATTGATTAATATTATCATAAAAATCTATTTGTTACTAGTGCTTTGTCTAATGTCATTAAAGAGGAATTGGCAGGGAACAATAGCCAAAAGAATAAGGAGTGGGTTGGTGACGAAGCGGTTGACTTCCTATTCAAGAACTGGGATGAGACCAGTTAGCTGTTCCTGCTGTTGGTCTATCGACTATTTTTTGGCTGTTGGTGTGCTGTCTCTAGGTTGTCTCTGGTTTTTTCTCCTTTTCTGTTAATATTCTCTGCTTATGTTTAGTCTTTTTTGGCCCTTGTGGCCCGTTGTGTGGGGTACAATGCCCCGTAAATGCTATTTAACTTTTCAAAAATAATGCAAAATTTATTATTTCAAAATTTGGATAGTAAGTCTTATAATTCATTGATATCCCTACTAAACTGTTGACTACCCTTTAAAAACTATCCACTCATAATTGATGATGTGTAGATTGTCTTCATTATGCTAGGGTTATAATTATTGAATTTCTTCTTGTTGTGTCTTTATTTTCCTAAAACAAAACCTTAGTCACACAATATTACCTACATGTAGGTAGGATCAATCATAGATGGAAATTTATATAGAGTGATTTCATCCTATCATGGATTGACTTGTAAACTATGTACTCTTCATGATAGACTCTTGATCATCATTTGGACAATGAAATATTTATGCTCTTTATTGTTTCACATGTCTAATGATGTAAGAGCATCTATGGTTTTTTCGGTTATTACATCAACCAAAAAGGATGTAATTATTTTGATGTCGCTATTTTTGAATTATTTTTTGAGAAATAAATAGATGAAATTGGACCAAAATCATATTTTTAAGTAACTGGCTTAATTTAATTTGCAAATTTTACTATTGGAGGTAGTGTTAGAATGCATTTTAATTTTTGAAATGAAAAAATAGAAACTTGGGGCATTGAATTATTGGGAGTTGGGAAATTTCAATTTACAATTAATGTGAGATGATGCTATAGGCATGATTTAGATGTCTGAGAGGAGTTTGACTACCAATTTGAATTTTCCATTCAAATTGGAGATATGCAGGAATAATTAAGTTGGTTAGTGGTGGGCTATCTAGCTAGGAATGGAATAAAATTACATTAGAGAGTTAAAAAATAACAATTTGATGAAATTTAATCGATTTGTAGGTTGGGGAAATGGACATGGAGAGTTTCAAGTTGCCATAAGATAGTGGTGGAAAAAAGGGGGAATTTTGAAAATGCTGGAATCATAATTACCAAAATTTGGGGTTATTGGAGTCGGAGCATAGCTTTCCTAGAGAGGGATTGTAGAGATGAATGTGGTAGGTTGGAGATGTTAAATAACAAGAAATATTTTTTTAAAAATATTAAGTAATGTGTCATTGATTTTTCCAGAAGAAGGTTGTAGCTGAAGTAGAAGGAAAGTGCGGGAAGGGAAATGGATGAGAGCTAACTTGTGAATGATTTTATTCACTATAGTAGACCTATGAGTCTGATTTGTGATATTTTAATCATCCCAGAGGATTGCATATTTTTCATTTCAATTTGGTTGCACTTTCTTGTGTTGGAGGAGACTTTGAGTAACGATATTCTCATATGTGTGTTGTTGATTTTGATTGGTTTATTTAAAATCTTGAAATACTCATTGTATTCTTGAACATTTGGAAAGGTGTTGAGAGTTCTAGGAATGCTACTTCATTGTTGGTATCATAGCAAGAGTTATTGAGTGTGCAATTAGAAGGATCGATGTGAGGCAGTTTGCACAGGACTTGTAACTGGAGAATGAAGTTAGAGGATTAGAGTGTGTGGATAGATCATTGAGCATGAGGCAATATATGCCTGAGAGGTTGAAGATTGAGAGTGTCTAGAAAGTGTTAAAAAAAGTCCAAAGAAGAAAGGAAATTTTTTTGTCATAGTTGTGTATGCAGGTGAACAAGAAGGAGAAAATATTGCAAAAGTATGCTTTAAGGAAGGCATAGAGAGGAAATTGGGAAAGAAGAGAAAAGTGCAATAAAGGTTGAGAGACAAAAAGAAGAAACAAAATTAAAGAGAAAATTATGTTAGAGTAGTAGATGAGTATCCTTTGGAGGACTTAAAAGCATTGAAGAGTGAAATTGCAGCTGAGAGTAATGGTGAAGAAGATATGGCAGCAGAAAGTGGTGAGGGAAAAGTTATATTGAAAAAGGAAATGTATAATTATTTTCACTTTTATGGTGAAGATGGAAGTGGATTTTATGTAGATAAAAATATTATAGCGATGGAAGAAGAGTATGATGCATTGGTTATAGGAAAAGGAAGTGATACAATTGGATGCCTTATTAAATGCATGAATTGAAGTTGTGACAAGTGATAAGAAGGTAAAATATTTTCTTATTGAATTTAAGAAACATGATTTTCGTGTTGAGATGGATGGAATAACCAAATTTTATTGCATATTTATTATAATATGGTAAATTGAATTGTTGAAGAAATTCAATATATATTAAATTGAAATTTTTTCAATTTTTGAAAATAGATTGAAAGAAATTGACTGACGTTGACTATGTGAAAATTTGAAATTATCTTATATGTTATCAAGAATTGAACGTTACTGATAAATTTTCAAGTGAAAGTGTGTTTTGTTGCAAGGTGATTGGTTGAGGGATGAGAACACGGTTAAACTAGGATTGTTTAGCCGGATCAAACTGTAAGCCAGTTGGAATCTAGGTGCACACACCACAAATGGCATGATGGATTGCATTTGAACTATTTTGCATATATAGAAGAACATAATTTTATGACTTGAATTTTTTTAGTGATTGAAAATGAATGGATTGTAGATTAAATTATCTACATAAACTCTATGTTTTGAAGAAAATGAAGTATGCATTTTATATAATATTTAAAAGGATAAGAGTTCCATTATGTGAAATTAAGTAAAAACAAAATCCCTTGTAGTTCACATATATATTGATGCTCAAGATGAAATTAAAGCTCCTTATTTAATTAAATGATAGCATATGGAACTTGTAATCTCTTTCAAACAAACAATTTACTTGTGAATATATATAAAAGTATATATACATGTATGTAAATAAATGCAAATACATACATACATATACAAAATGAAGGACAAATATAGTAAATATGAATGGAGTCATAAACATATGTATATATATATATATACGTACATATATTTATATTATTTTTGAAATTTAAATGGATAACCGAGGATATCCAAAGTCAACTTGTTTGAAATCAAATAAAGATCATGAAGGCATCCCACAAAGGACGTGGTTTGCCAAAAGCTTAATGATAATATTAAAACAAGATAGTGGTCGATGCAAGGTAATAATGCCATAATGGCAACACCTAGTAACATTCAAAACCATATTATTGTTTCTATTTTTGATTTTACAAACTTGGGTGAAAAATCATAGTGAATAAAATTGTCTAGCTCAAAAGAAAAAAGAGAGAAGAGATCGTGGAAGTGGGAAAAATCAGAGGAAAGTTTCACACTGAAAGTTGTGAATTTTGTGTTGAGTAACCAAGACCTTTAAACAAGTATTGTGTTGGTGTCAATCATTGTTTTGGGTCACACAACCTATGGCCAGCATTGCATGAGTTTTATTTAGAGCCTTATTGGTTAGCTCATAGAGCTAGGTTGAGGCTTAGAGTTATTGAGATGTGCATGTTCCTTAACTTCACACTTTAGTGCTATCCATTTGATGGCTAATTAGAATTTCATTTGAATTCAATTATGTTTTGATGATTGTTTAATTTATAGAGGATCAACTATTCATCATATGGAAAGGTTATCATACCATGTGCCTTGTTTTTATATGTATCATATTTTCTTTACCAGTTGGGCCAATAATGAGTGGATTAAAAAAATGCTTGAGATTATATTATATGTACTATAGTTCTGACATATTTCAATGGGAATGATGGTGAAATTTTTATTAAAATTCAATAAACCCAAGTAGGGTTTGATCTATATGATCATAGGGTTGTTCTCTTGTAACTATGATTGATATGAATATGCATGTCAATTATGAGTGATGTGATACTAGAATGCCTTTAAGGACATATCCATACATGAATCTTGTTTCTAAGAAAGAAATGCACCAGACCTATATGAATGGTCGATTCCAAAGTAACCTATGAATGTTTGTTTATAATTTGAAAAGGCATGAGTTTTGCTTAGAACCCAAAAAATTTATGTGTCTTTTTAGTGAAATACATGTTCAAGATTTACATTAATGAGCATGTCGATCTTAGATTCATTTCATTATAAAAAAAATTCACATTGAATTTCAGTAATGAAAGTGTTCAAAGATCTAAATATTGGGCATTATGCTTTCATGTATGAAGCTGGGCTAGTTGATTTTTTAGTGAAATATTTTTGGATTGCTTTTAACTAACAAATGAGAAGTTGTAGAAAACATTTGTTACTAGAAAAATAATATTGTTCATTTTTATTTTTATTATAGAAAACCCAATTCTATTTAAAACAATCAAAATTAGATTGTAATGTTATCATTTAGCATCTAAACAACTTGAAACAACATTGAGTAATTGCAAACAGTGTATGTTTTGTTGGAAAATGATATTCTCTATCATAAAATGTAATTGTTTTGTCTAGAACAACATTGTATTGATGTAAACAATGAATAATCTATTGCAAATGACACTAATTTGTTGTAAAGATATCTTTATAGCTGAAAAAAATCTTGTTCATTAAATTGTTTAGGTGAAACAATAGTAAATAGTTGTAAACTATCAATGTTCTTTATGAAATATATTGTCCTATAACTGTTTAGTAAGAAACACTATTAGTTTTGTTTAAACGATGAATGTTCATCTGTAAACAACAATGTAGAATATCACAGTTTTGTGAGAATGCAAAAGAAACAATAGTATGTGTCAAACTGTTAATATACACTTCTTCTAGTATCTTTATTTTGACCAAAGAAACATAAAATTTAATTGTAGAGAAGTGTGGTTTGCTATTCACAAGTTCTCTTCACTTAGAGAGCCTCACTGTGTGAACCTCCCTTAACTACTTCAAGGAATAGTGGTGAGATTTCTAGAATCTGAAAGAGAAGATCATAGAGATTTCCTGGACAAACTGACAAGCTCTCAACCAAAGAACAATAGAGCGGAATATAGATAACAACACATTGTGTTGACATCCTAGAGGCGGGATGGCATCTTGTACAAACCAAAGAATGGGAATATCACAAAGAACAACTAAGTGAGTACTAGCAATCTAATTACTGAGAACTTCTAGAGTGTGATAAAGCTAAAATAGACTAAAATAGAAATGATAAGGACAAGGGGAGGAAGGAAAAGGAATTTCTTATAACCATGTGAGTGATGAAGCTTCTAGTGCATGAGTGTCTTCAATACTTGCACACAAGAGAGAGAAAGAATGTTGGGGCTGTATAGGGGTTTGCCTCAATCAAACCATCATTTTGGTTTTCCCACCTCCACGAATAACCGTATAGATAGAGAGAAACATAGGAAATAAAGTAAACACAAAAGCACTACAAAACAATGTTATGCTACTCAACAAAATAATAGAGGAGAGGAATGAAATATTACCACCTCTTCCTAGAACGCTCAAGGCTAGTGGGGGAGAAAATCAAAGGAACTCAAGCCTCTGTTGCAATGGTGTTTGTTCCACACTTGCTCTATTGAAGTGATGGAGTGTTGATGTTGCTGCTATGATGTGTAAAGTGTTCAATGAAGATTGAAGAGATGGTGAAGAAGCTACTTGGAGCTAGTGGAGAGATGAAAATATGTGAAGAGATCAACCAACCATGAAATGAATGAAGGTGTGTGAATTTGAAGGAAAGAGTGAAGAAAATGACCATATTCGGGTTAGTTCATCAAAGAGGGCATTACAAGTCAACTCCCAATCAAAGGTGTAATGCCTCTGCAATCTCCAAACATAGGAATCTATCAAGGATGCAAGCACATCACACAGACATCTATGTGCTACGTAGGCATTCCCAAGATAAATACCTCTACCAAAACATAAAATAAGTGTCAAGTGTGATGTGAACAGTGGGCTTATGTGGAATTAATCCTTTGCCTTGGTTTGTCTAAATTGTAAGGGGGGTAAAGGGGAATTTGCATTAGGGGTGCAAATTCACTCCTATACATTTTTGCCCCACTATAGCAAGCACGAATATTGATGAGTGCTTTAGTAAAGTAGATCAAAGAAGTACTAGGGTTAGAAATGTATACCTGAACTATCAAGGAAAGAGATCATGATCCCGCAAAGTCAAGAGTGCAGGGTCAAAATGAGACTTGATAGCTCCGCAAAACCCTTGAAGGTAAAGAAAGATCATATACTTGAGATGAAGAATATGTTGACCTTCAATCCGATATATATAGTTTGGGAAGAGAGAGATAGAAATGAATGTAAGAGTGATAAAAGCAATCCCTGCTCGAGGAGGAAAACCTGTATCACAGAGTAAAAGTGATAAAAACAATCCTCGCTCAAGGAGGAAAACCTGTATCAATATGTAAAAGTGATAAAAGAAATCCTTTTCTCGAGGAGGAAAACCCCTATCATTGAGAAAAAGTGATAAAAACAATCCCTGCTCAAGGAGGAAAACGTGTATCACCGATTAAATGTGATAAAAGCAATCCTTGCTCAAGGAGGAAAACCCATATCACAGAGTAAAAGTGATAAAAACAATCCCCGCTTGAGGAAAAACTGTATCACCATGTAAAAGTGATAAAAGCAATCCCTGCTCAAGGAGGAAAACCTGTATCACCAAGTAAAAGTGATAAAAGAAATCCCCTCTTGAGGAGAACTTATATCACATAGACCGTCACGTAGACCATCATCAAGTTGGAAGGCTTTAAAAGGGGTCCCTCAAGAATCCTTCAAAAGGAAGAGGGGTCCACTCAACAAGCACACTGTTTGAAATGAGAGGTCTAGTCAGTCTGCCCCCAAGCTAGACATAAATATGTGAAGTGGGTCTAGTCAGGCTACCCCGAGCTAGACTCCATGGAATTCATTCGAGAGAAAATATTTTAAAGTGGGTCCCTCAAGAACCCTTCAAAAGGAAGAGGGTCCACTCAAGGGAAACTACATTTGAAAGACATAAAGAGAGAGAGAGGCGTCCTTAATAAGAACACACATTTCCAAAATAAGTTATCACTACCCCCAATATAAAGGGGAGGAGAACCATGCAAGATTTTTAGAACAAGATAGAGGTAAACCTCAATATCTCTTATTGTTTGAAGAAAAGGTAGGTGCATCAGGAAACAAATGAGTGATGGCACTTGAATCATGAAGTTGTTGTACATTTTATCCTTCAAGGCCTTACATTCACTAGTGGAATGGTTAGGCACTCGATGGTATGTGCAAAAAGAGTTATTTGCATTATCATGATTATGAATTTTCTTGCAAGTTGGAGGAAAAGTAACTAAGAAACCTTTAAGAAGCCACAACAAAATACCCTCTCGCTAAGACATAGGATGAGGAGTAGGAAGCAACCCTTTCTCTTGTGGAGAAAAGCTTAACTTTTCACAAGAAGAAAGTATGAAGATCAAAGACAAAGGAGGATAGACCAATCCACGAGAATGATTTTGAGTAGACATCAAGTCAACATTCAACTGTGGTCTTTGTTCAGATTGTTCATTTGAGCAACCAAGCCCCAAGTTATGCTTACAAGGTGCAAATTCTATAGGGATTGGAATGCCTTGTTCATTACACCCACAACGTTTATGCTCATAGCCATACTTAGAGACAAGCTTAAAGTCAGACCCCTAACGTGTTTGAAAATCACAAGGAGGATCCTCATAGAGAGCATTATTCTAGCAAGGGGGAACACACTCTTCTTTGAGATCATTATCATCCTTCTTGATAGGACTGTCAACATTATGTTCCGTAGCAGAAGTGTAATCATCTTCCTCAAAAGAAGGATCAATGCTAAGGATATTATAATTCACATTCACATTATCCCATGGCACATAAGAGTAACTATTGATCATAAAGCTTGCACCTCTTTGATAGTCTTATGGGAAATTCAACAAGTGGGGGATAATATGCACCTTACTAAATACCTCCAGGATTTTATAGAAAGTGGACTCTTCTATGAGTTTGGGAAAAGGGAAAAGGAAATGTAAATGATAAAAAATGAAAAATGGTGATGTGCCAATGCTTTTACAACATTTAAAAATTGTAAGCTTTCCTCTATGAGTGATATAAGAGACACAGAACACCACTTACCTTCATATGCATGAGGATAATGAATAGCAGAGGCTCAATACAAGTACAGATGTAGTCACTCAATCGACCCTTAGGAAATGCATATTAAGATCTAAATCAAACATACAAGTTCCAGATTTAACAAAAAAACATCCAAAGGCAATACAAACCCTTCCTCTTAATATAGCATACCATGAAAAATGGTAACATTACAAATAAAATGGAGAAGTCCAATGACATAGTCCAGTTTCTAAAGCTTATAATTAGGCCATATACAAAAAAAACATGAAAATACAATATCCAAAACTATTCAGATCAAGCAAGAGATAGTATTTTATTCTGGAAGAAGATATAATGAAAGAAATATTAATAAACACTATATCATGCACAGTTTCAAGTATTTATTCAGAATAAGTCATATTTTAGATTCAAATCAACTTTAAAATAAAGATCGGATCCCAATCCGACAATAGTTTGATCATAAAAAAGATATAACACACCAGAGAGAAGCAATATTCTATAAAATTTTAAAAGAAATATTATTAACTAAGAAAAATAAAGAGAACTTTTCGAATGGGAAAACTTCAGGAACCCTTGCTTCATACTATCATCTTAAATATATAGTCACCCAAAAGAGAAAATGTTGACCTCCTCTAGAATTAATGATTGTCAGATGTCCAAATATGATAGCTTAGAAATATGATTCTAGATCTTTTATTAGGTCACTGAAATCCATGGTCATCAACTTCAACTACCACATTTATGTCATTTAGATATTTCAATAGGATTAGCGCTTGCAATCACTCTGATCCTAAAAGATAGTTTGACAAAACCCCTGTCAATCACCCAAGTGGATTTGAGAGCACTGACTTACGTCCCTTCACTGGACAAAGGTACAATGCATTCTGACGAACTCTGAGTTGAACATTCTATTAGAATCAAACATGATCTGATACCATGTTAGAATTGGCTATGGATGCCAAGATCTATGGACCAAATGGAAAGCACAAGAAGAGAGAAAATAATGTGACAAGAATAAACTGTATTCTATGTCAATGATATGAATTGCTTCAATATGTGTGTGATTTTACAATGAGAGACCCCTTGGTTATATAGTCAAGGTGAGAACATAGGAGTGCATAAGATTATGACAAGTGTCGTAATCTTATGACATGAGACAACAATGAAAAACTATCACTCCACCTAAAGTGGAAAGCTGATAATGTGATAACCACCACAAAAAGTGGATCTACCACAAAAGGTGAAAACCTAATCACATGATATGTCCATGAAAGGTGGAGGTGATAAAGTAATAAGAAGATAAGTCCACCAAAGGTGGAAATTCTTCAACTACTCCTATGTGGTCCGTAAGTAAACTTAACTAAGGTGTAATTATGACCTAGGACAAGGTATAAAACATTTAATTACACCAACACCCCCTCTTAAGTGCAACTTAGGGAGAATGTATACAAACGCAAACAATGCAAGATGGGACCCGACAACTAGGCCATGTTAGGTACCCATGTACAAATGCAAATAAATCTCTCACAAACGAAGAAAAGGAGAAAATCCAGTGGGACAAAAATCCTCCCCAAAAGAGAGATGAAATACAATAATGAAATGCTCTCAATGATGTGTGAGAAGGTAAAAACCCCATGTGAAAAAAAAGACCCCCCCATAAGAGAGAAATATAAGAGAGACAAGATAGCCCCCCTCAATGAGATAACCTGGTGCAATAGAAACACTGGAAATACACTGTGGAGTAACAGTGGAATCCTCAATCTGTCAAGCAAGGAAAGATACTTTTGTTTGCTACTGAAACCATATGCGAGTCACTGATTGACTCAAGGTGGAATCATGATAAAACAATAGTAGACCCGATGCCAAGGAACACTGGAAATCTTGCAAACTAACACAAATTTTGAATCCATGAAGCAATAGTAGGTGAATAAATGATGCCCCCCATAAGAGGGAATGATATGATGAAAAATATGGAAGTTATGTGTATCTCGATGCCGATGCCAAACTATGACTAAAACTGATCCATAGGAGCAAGTACCATGAAGATTCTGGAACAGTAACCATAAAATAAATGGCCCTCAGACTGAGATGTGATCCGATGTGAATCTGATGCGATTGAGAATCATTAACCATAGGCTCTCAATCTGAGATGTGAACCGATGCGAACCAAAATGTGTCAAGCTATGAGCAAGATGTGACCAAAAGAAACAACAAAATCCAGATACAACTCATTCGAGTTGTCATCAATACAAAGATAAGATCAAAGTGCAACTACACTCTAATCAGATGATTATGCAAGAAGCCCTCCGATGAAACTTTATATAAGTTCATTTATTACAATACCCCATGATTGTAAAATGAGAACATGCAAAATATAAAGACAAAATGCAAACCTAATGCACAAAAAAAAGAAATAGTGCATGCATTGATGAATGTTCACATCTGCCTCCATGATGAAAAATAACCTCAAATTTGTGTAGATGACCAAATCTGAAAAAATGGCCTACACCACTATGAAGTGCTCAAAAATAGCTTTTCGTTGATATCTCGTTTGCCAAAAATGGACACTGTAGCCAAAAGTTATGAATTTTTCAAAAAATTGAATTTTCTAGCAAAAAATGTTTATTTCTAACTTGATTTCTGGAAAATCTACTCATTGTTTGTAGACAAAAATAAAAACCCAGAAATATTTTGCTACTAAAAACAAAACCCAGAAATCGTTTTTTGATCCAACAAGTAGAATATTAGAAAATAATTTTTTTTAATCTTCAGCCAGGAGAAAAATGACGCACGCCCCTTTTTCGACAATGATTTTCTTCAGATCTGTCTAAGATATGCAATATCTAAAAGATACCCAGATCAATTTTCGACGCTGGCTACAAAACCTAGAAATCGTTTTTCCTGTAAATGATTGAAAACTAGATTTTTGAAGCAAAAATAATGACAGCACTAATAAAAAACGATTTTCAACAAACCTTTGTTTGCCAAAAATGCAAATGGTGACCAAATTGAGTGAACCAAAAGTCAAATCTGACTTTCTCAAGTCTTCTGGATGTAATGGTGAACTCAAATTTGCATCGGCAAGCTCCGATATGAACCTGCAATAAAAAACCAAAAATGGAATGTCTCCAAATCTGACATCTCTCCTCAGAAAAAAAACTCTCCAATGGCACCCAACCCGCTCTGATACCATGTTAGAATCAAACATGATCTGATATCATGTTAGAATTGGCTATGGATGCCAAGATCTATGGACCAAATGGAAAGCACAAGAAGAGAGAAAATAATGTGATAAGAATAAACTGTATTCTATGTCAATGATATGAATTGCTTCAATATGTGTGATTTTACAATGAGAGACCCCTTAGTTATATAGTCAAGGTGAGAACAGAGGAGTGCATAAGATTATGACAAGTGTCGTAATCTTATGACATGAGACAATAATGAAAAACTATCACTCCACCTAAAGTGGAAAGGTGATAATGTGATAACCACCACAAAAAGTGGATCTACCACAAAAGGTGGAAACCTAATCACATGATATGTCTATGAAAGGTGAAGGTGATAAAGTAATAAGAAGATAAGTCCACCAAAGGTGGAAATTCTTCAACAACTCCTATGTGGTCCCTAAGTAAACTTAACTAAGGTGTAATTATGACCTAGGACAAGGTATAAAACATTTAATTACACCAACACATTCCCTTTATACATCTGAATGGTGTAAAAGGATGATGTGTCGAAAGGGCGGATAATCTCATCTCTGTGAAAAGAAAAAATAAGAAAACGTATGTCGGATCAACACATGGTTCGATTTCCAACTAGAGAGAAAATGATCATTGAGACACATGCATCCACCATGTGGCGTATTGCACATCCATCGGAAATACAAGCTCTTTACACATTGATCATCCCGAAGACAAAAATAGAGCTGAAAGATAAAGATGTAAAAAGGAAAAAATTTCTTCACAGTTCTAGCGACTCATAAGGGGTCTTTTCTTGTGAAGGAACAAACCGAGACCTCTAGTTACTCTTGGAGTTTAAGGAAGGTAGAATGCAGCATCTCCAGGTTTTTATCAGTCGGTTGGTCAAGGTTACTCAATGCCTTATATGCTTGATCCAGCTTGAAGAGCTCCTTGAAAGAAAAAAATCTCCATCTCTTTCAAACAACCCCTAAGTGATAATAAAGATGAGAAAGATAAAGAAACTCATTATCGATATCATCCACTATTGGTGCTGAGCTTGGGCCTAGAAGATCTGTAGGAGTCTGAAGCTTGTTCCTGACCTCTTCGATAATCTACTCGACTGACAATACATCTCCATTTTCTAATAGGAAGGGAGGCAACCCATAACTATATAAGATCCCAAAATCTTTCTTGATTTCATCAACCCTTTTATTCAAAATTTCTTGGTTGTTCTTGGTTTTGGATGCCACCTTATGAGAGTTGGCCAATTCACTTGCTTTATTAGGGGAAACCCTTTGATCCATAATAGTTGCACCTTTCAGGGCCTCATTCATTTCCACACAAAGCTTAGAGGTCAGATTCTAGGACTCAACCAATCGGGGAGTGTATTCTTGAAGAGTTTGATCAGTCAACAGGCCAACCTTATCATTTATTTCTCGAGCATCCCTCAACAACTGTACAGTCGATTTTAGAATGGCCAAAAAAACAATGATTTACTCCCAATAAGTAGATACCAAACTCTTATGTATAGGAAGGGTTGCAAATTTTTGTGCAGCAACTAACTCCTCCTATACTTGAGTCTCCTTCTCTTTTAATCTTTGCTCCACCCAATCTCTCTTGTCAAGGGATATTCCCAGCTCCGAAACCAGATTTTGGGTTTCTTGATCCCGAGCATGTAATCCAACCTCGACTTCTCATTTATCACCTCTTAGCTTTTTGATCTCTTATCAGTCCTTTTGTATCTCATCGGAAGCTTGAGCCCTAATTCTATCTAGATCCTTCTTTAGATGTTCCTGAACACGCTGGTGTTATGTAACAGATTGATTCTCAGCTGCAAGTTCACCACTCAATCTATCAATCTCAACATAAATTTGGATCCACTCATATTGGAGCAATAAAAGAGATCATGTTGCTTCATTTTGTTGGTCTTGCACCTACAATATGCGGGTCATTTTTTCACTTCAGGCCCTAAGCTCTTATTGCAAATGGTTCACCATTCCTTTTACATTTACCAGTTCACCCTCGCGCTTTCTCAAATTCTGATCTAGCCACTTGTAGTCTATGTATACCACCTTATGAGTGGCATTTTTAAGATCCACCTTGTCGCAAGGGTAGATCTCATTCAAATATAGACCTGTCGCTTGGTTATCATAGTCCTCCAACTGTATCTATCCTTCGGGTCGGGTTGCAAGTGGGTTCATGGTAGTGATCCATAGAGAACTCATTTCTTCATTAAAACATGTCTGGATCTTCTTAGAGGTTGGTAGCTCGACATTATTCTCTCTTATTTTCTTCTTTGTATTTTGTCGGGCCTACCTAGTTGCATCAAAATGTTTCAGAAGAGTCTACAGGGTATCAATACTCTATGCTACCATAGAAACATTGGGAGACAAACTAAAAAGAGTGACATAAGGGGACACTTCAGACGTATGGGCATCTGGGGAGGTGAATGAAAGAGTAATCATTAAGAATGGAAAGATGCCAAATTGAGATTGGGGACTTGGAGTGCTGGTGTTCTATAACAAATTGACGCTCAGCTGCAAGTTCACCCCTCAATCTATCAATCTCAGTGTAAATTTGGATCCACTCATATTGGAGTAGTACAAGAGATCATGTTGCTTCATTTTGTTGGGCTTGCACCTACAATATGCGGGTCATTTTTTTCACTTCGGGCCTTGAGCTCTTATTGCAAATGGTTCACAATTCCTTTTACATTTACTAGTTCACCCTTGCGCTTTCTCAAATTCTGATCTAGCTGCTTGTAGTCTATGTATACCACCTTCTGAGTGGCCTTTTTAAGATGTACCTTGTCACAAGGATAGATCTCATTCAAATATAGACCTGTCGCTTCGTTATCATAGTCCTCCAGCTGTATCTATCCTTCGGGTTGGGTTGCAAGTGGCTTCATGGTAGTGATCCATATATAATTCATTTCTTCATTAAAACATGTCTGTATCTTCTTAGAGGTTGGTAGCTCGACATTATTCTCCCTTCTTTTCTTCTTTCTATTTTGTCGGGCCTACCTAGTTGCATCAAGATGTTTCAGAAGATTCTACAAGGTATCAATACTCTATGCTACTATAGAAACACTGGGAGACAAACTAAAAAGAGTGACATAAGGGGACACTTTAGACGTATGGGCATGTGGGGAGGTGAATGAAAGAGTAATCATTAAGAATGGAAACATGCCAAATTGAGATTGGGGACTTGGAGTACCAATTGGAGTAAAAAGAGTAACAAACCAAGCAGGTGATTTTTTTTTTGAATGTGAACAAGCCTGGGGTAACAGGTAGCATGGTTGATGAGCCAAGTTTTTGGTGCATTTTCATCATATTTTTATGAATAGTTTTATGTTTTTATTATGCTAAAAACAAAAATTCAGTCTGATTATGGAATTAAATACACTTTTTATGACTCAAATATGATGAGTATATTATGCTAAAAAGACCCATGATTATTATCTTTAATGTTTTATTAGTCTGATAAATACTTTATGACTTTTTGTGATCATAAAACCTTCCTGCAGCCATGTCTCAAACGATGTTTGCCTTAGTTTAATACTTAATGAATGAATGAATGAAGTAATGAATTGTCTTATAGATGAACGTGTTGAGCTAACCTTCTTCTCCAGGAAAAGATGGTGAGTTATTTTGCAAGTACCACAACTGGAGGAAGGAATTTGAATTCTACTTGAAGAGTAGAAGGCCAAAACTATAAAGACTGGTTCAACAACAAAAGATGGGGAGTCGGTTTCAACTCATCCAACAAGTAGGGACAATGTTCCAGAAATCCAGGCCAGGCATCCTGCTATTGCACAAATCTAGGATGATGGTGCTTTAAGACTGCCAAACCAATTTGACATAGTCTTTGCATTGTCATTGACCTCTTTACTTAAGTTAGTTGGATGTAATAAATACCTCCTAATTTATAAGGGAAGGTTGGTTAGTAGTTAGGATTAGTTTTCAATAAATAGCCCATTCTCCTTCAGAGAATGGGTTGGAAGAACTTGCTATTGTAATATGTTTTTTTCAGATCAGAAATACAGTCAAGAAAGATTGCACTATGTACTTGTTCACTTTAGATCAATAAATTTTAAGGAGCTTTTCACCTAATCTGTTGTTTACTTTGGCATGACCTAAGGGGGCCCACTTAGGAAATTGTCTGCACTTTCATTTTGTAGGATTAGGATAGTTGTACTTGCTTTTATAGAAGTTAAATGTGTCTGCTCCTGTAGCAACATAAATATAGTGTTGTTGACTGTTCCTGCAACTACTAGAAACAAAGTAGTTTTACCTTTCATTTTTTGTTTCCAAGGAAATTATTTAGTAAAGTAATTCCAGAATTTAGAGTTCTAGCATTTTAGAGATCAAGCATGTCTGGAAGGGTGGTTAGTGCATATATTTTGTTGTCCCATTTCAAGTCTATGTCCTCGGGTTGATAAGTAAATGAGGTTCTTTAATAGATGATAGCTACTTGTTGTGATGTCCAATCCCTAAGTTGAAGAATTTATATTCCTCGTTATCAAGTAGATTAATGAGCACTGCATTTTTGGCGCCGTTGCCGGGGATGGTGTCAAACTAAGGACCTGTTATAGGCATGCTAGTAAAGAGTTAAGATTTTATTCTTAGTATTTTTAGTTTAGAATTCTACATTCCAACATCCCCATAGTTAGTTTACTATTTTTGTATGCATAGAAGAAGAGACCAATTTGGAAGATTCCTTCCTATGAGCATAGATATTGAAGAGATTGAACCGAGCCTATTCCAAGACGACCCATATCTCGATGTTGGCCAAGAATTAGTTACCTCATCTTCCTCCTCTGAACAAAGATTTAACCTATCCAAAGAGACAGAATCAATTAATCCACTTGCTCTTGTAGTTCATTAACCAGGAGCTTACCGAAGGATACAACCAAGAATGGAAAATCCTATTTTCCCATTCCCAATCCCTAACCTACATGACAATAATAACCTCAAGAACATCTCTGCCTCATTACTACCAAAGTTCTATGGACTTATTACTGAGGACCCTCATACCTTCTTGTTTGAATTCGACATCCTTTACAGAAGCTATGACTATACAACCTCAGCACACAAGCTGAAATTGTTTCCCTCTACTCTAAAAGAGACAACCTTGAGATGGTTCGTGGGATTGGGAGGCAATGTAGCTAACACTTGGGATGAAATGAAGACTCTGTTCTTGAGTAAATATAAAGAGTATTATAGAGGAAATGATATGAGAGGAGATGACATCTTCAAAATGTCACAAAAGGAGGATAAAACTTTGGAGGATTATGTGTCAAGATTCTTGTTTAGTGTGCAGAAGAATACTCATCATGAACTGAATGAGGAATCTCAAAAACTTCTCTTCTTAAGAGGAGTTAATGATACCTGCATGAAGGCCCTTGACCTCATGGAAGGAGGTGATGTCACCCAAAGCGATTGGGATGACATCAAGAAAATTTGTCTCAATTATTCCAGAGCAACTGTGAAGAAGGGAAGGGGGTTTAGACTCTCTTCTATAAAAGGGAGTGGCTCTAGAGTATCTAAAGGGGAGATTACCAATCTCTTGTCTGACTTCAAGCAGGATATCATCAATGATTTAGCTACTCAACTGGATACTATGCAAGCTAAGAGAAAGAAAGAGGAAGCTGAGGCAATGTTATTTGAATATTGCCCCCATTGTCGACAAAGAAAGAAAGAATGCAGATGTAAAGCAGTGGTCAATTTGGAGGTGCAACATCTCCCTACTGAGTTCAAAACCATTGAAGGAGAGGAGGAAGTGTTCTTTGTTGCTCAGTGCAGGCCATGGGCCCCAAGACAAGGTATGCCTCAAGACACTTTGCAAAATTTTGGTTCCTATAATAGTCAGTGGCAAAACCAGTACCCTCCAAACTATGGGCCATACTCCCAACCTCCATGGAATAACCCTTGCCCAAATACCCAGCAAAGCCGTTGGAAACCCCCACAGCAAAATCAATGGCAGCCTTCGCAAGGAAATTGGCAGCAGTCTAACCAATGGAGAGGAGGCCAGCAATGGTCAAATCCACCCACTGGTTTCCTGCAGCAACTCCAGTAGCAGTCCATTATGCCACCTCCTGCAACTAATCAAGGTCTGAATCGAAAGTCAACCCAATTACCTACTCAAGCAGCCCAATCCAAATAGCTAGCAGTAGCAACAAGTTTATTTTGCTGATCCTAATAATTAGCCTGTATCAATTTACATTCAGGAACTGTGTTGCCTATGCCATCTCCTCCCCTAATCTCAGAATTACCATCTGAGGAGATTGAGCAGGAAGAAAATGCCAATGGCCTAACCCAACCCAATGAGCCAATTCATACTCCATCATTACCTAAGGTACCTAATACATCACCACCTCCTTTCCCACAAAGGTTGGAAGGTGAACTTGTGAACAAACAGGAGGAACCTACCTTTGATATTCTTGACCAACTAAAGCACATATGTGTCAAAATTCCTTTGTTTCAAGAAATTAAGGAAGTACCTATTTATAGCAAGGCCATTAAAGAAGCATGTCTAAAGAAGTTGGGTAGGAAGAAGAAAGACCCTCAGACCATTCATGTCTTCGGTCAACTCTCTGATTTGATGCTAGGGAAGCTTACCATCCCAAAATATTCAGACCCTAGCAGCCCTGTTGTTGAAATTAATATTAATGGGGTTCAAATTAAGAATGCTTTGGTAGATCTTAGAGCTGCTATCAATGTCATGACAAAAGACCTTGTACTAAAACTAAGTATTTCAGACCTAAGATCTACACCTATAGTCTTGCAACTTGCTGATAGTTCAACTGTCAAACCTGATGGAATAGTGGAGGACTTAGTTGTCACCCTAGATTCATGGGAATATCCTGCTAATTTCTTGATTTTGTCTCCAAAAGCATCATTAGGAGGTTATCCTGTGATATTAGGAAGACCATGGTTAGCTACTGCTGATGCTTATATAGGTTGTAGGACTGGTAACATGACAATATTTGATGGGTATACCACAAAGAAGCTTACCCTATATTCTCCAGCCCAACCTCAACTTGAGTCTGGATAGGCTGCTTGGCCTGATTTGGGAGAAGAAGACGAAGTCAACTCCGTGGCCAATTTAATGATGATTACCAGAGAGCCTTTCATTGAACAACAAGCTGAGGAAGATATATTGTCCAATATCCTACTGAATAATTATGGTACCGAATACCCTCAATGTAACAAAAACCCATGCTCTTTGCAGACTATTCTTCCTCCGCTTACATCAGCTCATTCTCCTGTAGCAACTGACTACTTACACACCTTGCTACACCATGAGGTATAAATGCCATTTCTTCCTAAAGTATCTATGGTTGATTTAACCTCCCAAGTTGAGGTAGCAGCGGGAAAAACTTTGAGCATCAATAAAAACCTCACCAGTGAGCAACAAGAATCTATGCTTAAAATGCTTACCAGTCATAAGTCAACTTTTGCTTGGGAATATGGTGACATGAAGGGTTTAGACCCCAAACTCTGTACACATTGCATATACATTAACAGTGAGTTCAGACCTGTTAGGCAGCCTAAGAGAAGAATCAATCCAGCCTTGAGAGAAATTGTTAAAGAAGAATTGCAGAAAATGTTAATAGTTGGCTTTATCTACACAATCTTAGATAGTCAGTGGGTTTCCCCATTGGTTATTGTTCCTAAGAAAGGAGGAAAATGGAGGGTATGTGTAGACTACAAAGAGCTCAACTTGGCAACAAAGAAAGATTACTTTCCTCTTCCCTTTATTGATCAAGTTTTAGATAATTTATCTAGGAAAAAGTATTTCTCATTCTTAGATGGCTTCAGTGGGTACAATCAAATCAAGATTGCACCTGCGGATCAAGAAAAAAGACTAATTTTACATGCCCTTGGGGGACATTTTCCTATTCTATTTTGCCTTTCAGTCTCTGCAATGCACTTGCAACTTTCTAGAGAGCAGTCATCAGTATCTTCTCAGACATCTCATATGATTGCATGGAAATATACATGGATGACTTTAGTGTTTATGGTGCAACATTTGAAGAGGCTCAAGAAAACTTGAAGAAGGTGCTACAGAGGTGTAAAGATCATAACCTATCACTAAATAGTCAGAAGTGTTTCATGATGATGCGGGAGGGAATAGTGCTTGGTCACTATATTTCTGGTGCAGGAATACAGGTTGATCCTTTTAAGATTGAGGTCATCTCTAATTTACCCTTTCCCACCAAACAAAAGGAACTAAGAAGCTTTCTAGGCCATGATGGATACTATAGAAGATTCATCAAGGATTTCAGTCAAATAGCTGCCCCTCTCTACAGTTTGCTGAAGAAAGATGCAGATTTTGCATGGACAGAAGAATGTGAAAAAGCATTCCTTGATTTAAAAGTCGCCCTTACACATGCACCCACTTTAAAAGGACCTGATTGGTCACTTCTATTCCATATTCACATCGATGCATCAGATTATATTGTTGATGTTGTGTTAGGACAAAAAGGTGGTTCAACTGAGCATGCACTGTATTATATAAGCAAAAATCTGCAAGGGGCTAAATTAAACTACACTGTTATAGAAAAAGAAATGTTGGCAGTTATCTATGCCCTCAATAAATTTAGGCATTACATAAATGGTTATTAGATATTTTTCTACACTGATCATGCAGCAATCAGATATCTTATGAACAAAAGCTCAATAGCCGGAAGACTGGCAAGGTGGTTGTTGCTGATGCAGGAATTTGACATTACAATTGTGGACAAGCCAGGTAAAGCCAATGTATTTGTTGATTTCCTTTCTAGAATTCAAAGGAAAGATGACTCTGCAGTTATTGAATATTCCTTTCCTAATGATCACCTGTTTGCAATCAAAGTTATTCACCCATGGTATGTCGATATAGCAAATTATTTGGCTGTAGGAAGGACTCCTCCTCAATTCTCCCCTAAGGAAAAGAGATTATTGGTAGAGAAAAGTTTTAAATTTTCATGGATTGTAGATTGCATGTTTTATACAGGACCAAATCAAGTTATGAGAAGATGTGTGCAGGAGGAGGACACTTATGATATATTGCATGCAAGCCATGATGAGCCGTGTGGTGGACATTTTGCTGCCAAAAGAACAAGAATCAAAATTTTAAACATTGGCTACTATTCACCAACTCTGCATAAAGATGCAGCTAAATATACCAGGAGGTGTGATAGATTCCAAAGGATGGGAAGACCAACTAGATCAGATGAGATGCCTCTATTTCCACAAGTTTTTGTTACACCCTTTGACAAATGGGGATTGGATTTTGTAGGACCAATTGATCCATCTTCCAATGGTAAGTCCTATATCATTGTATGCACAGATTATGTGACAAAATGGGTAGAAGCTAAACCTATGAAACATGCTAGGGATAATAAAGTAGCAGGATTCCTCTATGAGGAAATTTTCACCAGTTTTGGTGTCCCTAGGGAAATAGTAATAGATCAGGGGACACAATTTACCTCTACCTTGATTATAGCCTTAGTCAATGAATATAACATCAGGCATAGGAAATCAACCCCTTATCACCCTCAGGCTAATGGCTAGGTTGAGGTCACCAACAGGGACATAGAGGCCATTTTGACTAAAACTGTAGATTTGCATAAGAAGGACTAGGCCGCAAGGTTACCAGAAGCTCTATGGGCCTACCGTCCTACCTAGAAGACTGCTACATGATATACACCCTTTGAAATGGTGCATGGTAAAAGAGTTATGATGCGAATAGAGTTCGAACATAAGACTCTAAGAACAACATTAGAGATGGACATGGATTTAACAAAGGCACAAAAGGACAGGGCCATGCAACTCAATGCTCTGGATGAACTCCACAAGAATGCCCTACAACACATTGAGTTGATACAAAATCAGAGAATAAGATGGCATGATAAATACATCAAAGAAAAGAAATTCAAAACAGGAGATTGGGCTTTGCTTTATGACTCATGGTATAAAGATAGTCTAGGGAAGCTGCAAACCAGATGGTTGAGTCCATATGAGATAGAGGAAGTATTCACAAATGGAGCCGTTCAATTGAGGACCATTGATGAGGTCCAATTCAAGCTATTAGTCAATGGGCATTGCCTAAAGCTCTATCCTAAGCCTATTGACAAGGAAACATTTCTGAGACAATTCGAACTTGAGTAGGACAAGAGTGATCCTGCAACCAAAGGAATTGAGTTGAGGCTCAATTTCCCAGGCCATGCATAAAGTGCATACCAAATCATAATAAAGGGGTTATCTATTAAGATCCCCATTCCATTCATTCACTTCATCTACAATCCGTACTCATTCTCTCTCTTCCCCATCATCCACCTGTCATCCACGTTTCTCCATGTCACATCAGATAATTGCGGCGATTCTCTCCAGGTACGCTCCACTTCACTTTAAGATCACTTAAGTTGCTTTATTTATTGCCTTCAATTTAGTATTAATTAGTGCAAATGAAATTCCTATATGGTTGCAATCCCTTTGGCTAATCCACATGCATGAGCTTGTTTCTCCATAACTCAAAATTTTGCCATGACCTTATTACCGCCGCCATAAGCCTCACTCCGTCAGTTGTCAAGAACCCCCAATATTTGAACCTGTAATTAATAATCATACAGCCTTTCCTTCCTGCAATAATAACCCTAAATATATTCTGCTCAATTCATGATTGCTCTCGCCTTCAACAACATTGCATAAACACATTGTTTTCCCTATTTTTCTGTAACTTTTGAAGAGTGGTTCAAAAGTCTTGGTTGAGGGGAGGGGCAAAGTGCTAAAGAATTGTAGAGGGATTCATTAGTTGGATTGCAGGAAATTCTGTTGTAAAAGCCAGGAGAGCAATACTTCAACACACTTAAATTACAGAGAACCAAAGAAATGGGAGGTCAACCGATTCAGCATGAGCCTACAGACCATAGCATCCTGTTGTAGGATGTGCTGCATGAACCATTATTCAAACAATACGGTTGGCTCAATTACTTCTTGAAGCTCAGGACTTTCAATATAGACATTGCAGAGGAATTTGCGAGGACATTTCAAGATGGGGAAGCAAAAGTTAGAGGCATAACAATCAATGCATCAGTAGAAATAATTGTTGAGATAATAGGCTTACCTCAAGTCAGAGAACCCTATCATAGGGGAAGAGATGCAAGAAGTGCCAGGGCTGAATTTACTCGGCCAGATGATCCTCCTCTATGGGTAGACAAGCAAGGTGCAAAGAGGATGAGTCTGCCTCAGGAATGGGTGCCACGAGGAGGGTATATAATGAAATACATAACCTATGAAGGTAGATTCTCAGTCTTACATTCTCATCATTTTAAGCTTTTGTCTCATTTACGTCATGGCTTGTTGATGAATGTACCCGACTTCCTTTATAACTTGTTATCCAATAGTGTCGCTGAATATAGGAAAGGTAGGGTTAATTTTGTATCCCACCATTGCCTCATAAAATTTCTTGTTGAGAAGTCTATTCAAGATACATCAAGGATGACCTGGGAGGAGTTCACTATCTAATTCAACCCTGAAATTCAAAATGTAGGACCTAGGGGTGAACCCCTTACCTTTAAGCGATGAACTTTTCGGTCAAAAGGTCAGACCTCTATTGCTATGTCCTCTCCTAAGACATCATCTGATTCATAGGATGATGTTCCTATTTCTGAAAGAACTTCCAAAAAGCTAGCCCAAGGCCCTATTAAAATCCCTGAGCCTTCTTCCAAAAATAGGAAAAGAAAGTCACCTGTTGTAGTAACCCCTGAACCTGTAAAAAGGAAGCAGAAGGAGAACTTCTCTATTCTTGCAGCAAAATATTTCAAAAAGAATAAGTCAACTCCTACCTCCATAAGAAGGAGCTCTAGGCTCCAAAACTAGGCAGCCCACCAATCATTTAATACTGCTCCTAACACACCACTTTTAGATCCTTCCAGTCCTGAACTAGGAAAAGAAGAACCTGTTATTGAGGAAATTATGTGTACACCTGAAGGGGCTGGTTTGAGTGAGTTGGCTGCCATTGCAGAACAACTACAAAAAGGTATGGAAGGTGATAAGAAGGAAGATGATTCAGTTGTGTTTCCAGCAGATGAAGAACATTAAAACATAGGCATGACTAAGGATATTCTTGTTGATCAAGAAAATCAGGCAGGTCAGCAACAGGATACGAATTTGGGACGGGATAATCCTGTACAATCACATAACACTGAGGTGATAGAAGAAGAAAAACAGGGGAAGGTAGATGAACTTGAAGAAGTGCAAGAAACACCTGCAATGTGCTATAATCATAGACCACCATTGCATATCACAAACTTTGCCGCAGGAATGGCATGCTTTGAAGAGCTTTAGCAACAGCAGACTGCTTCTGCACTGGAAATTGAGAGATTGCAAAGAGTAATCCAGAACAAGAATCTGGAAATCGCCAATCTAACTGATACTCTCAATCAGGTGGTAGAACTCGTTCCACAGCTACAACAGTGTCGAGCGCCTTCACTAGTTTACGCAATGTACCTCAAAGAACTATATTTGAACTTCCAGCTGATTAGAGTTTGGAAAGGAAAGAACCCTTCTTTGGAAACCCCTGAAGAATTCTATGAAGCATATAGGGATTCACCTCTGCATATCAAAAACCTCCTATGCGAGTTTTATTTGCACAATTTGGCTATCTCCTAGGACAAGGAATGGAATCCTTTATGTTATGTCGACGATATTCATATCAGCGCATTGATTTCTTGGATCACCAATGAAATCAATAGAGGGGAACAATTTGACAGTCATATGCATGATGAAAGGAATATTCCATTGTATGTGAGAAATGAATCTCGAAATGGCATGGGTATTTATTTTGACTGGAAAAAATTGTGGCGAGATGAGAGAGCCAGACCATTGATTGAGCCTCTAAGGCAAGAGGTATTTTCTCAATATTCTCAGATCATAAACAGTGATTTTAATGCTGCAACTCTGCATATTCATAATAGATGGGAGCACCTTTCATTTCAATTAAAGAAAGGAGAGCCACATACCCCCAATATTTTGTATGCAACAACTCGAAGGGCAGAGAGGTATATGAGGAATGCCAGAACAAGGAAGGAGAATCGGTTGCCCTTGGTTATGCAACCACCTATTCTCCTATGGCCATTATTGGCTATACAAGGCGACAACAACACTTACAATAGGAGTTCAGAGGATAACCGATGGAAAAGACTGGAGGCAATGAGGGCTCACTTCTGAAGTTTCCAAACTAGTGAATGTGGGCAGCAGCTGAGTGCAGATCTGAGAGAGTTTGCCAAAAGAAAGAATGCTAGACTTGCTGAAGGGTCCAACAAGTAGTTGGTTGAGGGGAGTGATGAGCCAAGTTTTTGGCACATTTTGATCATATTTTTATAAATACTTTTCTATTTTTATTATGCTAAAAACAAACATTCAGCCTAATTATGGGATAGAACATAGACCTTTTTATGAATCAAATATGAGGAGTATATTATGCTAAAAAGACCCATGATTATTATCTTTAATGTTTTATTAGTCTGATAAATACTTTATGACTTTTTGTGATCATAAAACCTTCCTACAGCCTCCACTACCAAACTTCCTACAGCCATGTCTGAAACAATGTTTGCCTTAGTTTAATAATTAATGAATGAATGAATGAAGTAATGAATTGCCTTAAAGATGAACGTGTTGAGCTAACCTTCTTCTCCAAGAAAAGATGGTGAGTTATTTTGCAGCTACCACAATTGGAGGAAGGAATTCGAATTCTACTTGAAGAGTAGAAGGCCAAAACTATAAAGACTAGTGCAACAACGAAAGATGGGGAGTCGGTTTCAACTCATCCGAAAATCAGGGAGAATGTTCCAAAAACCCAAGCCAGGCATCTTGCTGTTGCACAAATCTAGGATGATTGCGCTTTAAGACTGCCGAACCAATTTGACGTAGTCTTTGCATTACCATTCGCCTCTTTACTTAATTTAGTTGGATGTAATAAATACCTCCCGATTTATAAGGGAAGGTTGGTTAGTAGTTAGGATTAGTTTTCAATAAATAGCCCATTCTCCTTCAGAGAATGGGTTGGAAGAACTTGCTATTGTAATACATTTTTTTCAGATTAGAAATACTATCAAGAAAGATTGCACTATGTACTTGTTCACTTTAGATCAATAAAGTTTATGGAGCTTTTCACCTAATCTGTTGTTTACTTTGGCATGACCTAAGGGGGCCCACTTAGGAAATTGTCTGTACTTTCATTTTGTAGGATTAGGATAGTTGTACTTGCTTTTATAGAAGTTAAATGTGTTTGCTCCTGCAGCAATAGAAATACAGTGTTGTTGACTGTTCCTGCAGCCACTAGAAACATAGTAGTTTTACCTTTCAGTTTTTGTTTCCAAGCAAATTATTCAGTAAAGTAATTCTAGAATTTAGAGTTCTAGCATTTTAGAGATCATGCATGTCTGGAAGGGTGGTTAGTGCATATATTTTGCTGTCCCATTTCAAGTCTATGTCCTCAGGTTGATAAGTAAATGAGGTTCTTTAGGAGATGATAGCTACTTGTTGTGATGTCTAATCCCTAAGTTGAGGAATTTATATTCCTAGTTATCAAGCTGATTAAAGAGCACTACAATGGTTGACTCAGTTTTTTCTATGGGGGACCTAGATAGGGTGATTAAAGTGTTAATGGTAGCCGAAGTGGATAGTACTTGCTTGACATGTAGTAGCACGCCACATGATACATTAAAAATAGCAGGGGCTCGTTTAACACTAATAACTCAGGGTCTGAAAGTGGAGGGTTCTTTTCAACAAGAGAAGACAAAGGATTAACCAAAGATGAAGAAGCAAGAAGAAGAGGGGGAGCAAGACTTACCCGAATCACGATAGTCCAAATATTTTGAAGAATAGACTCTATTTCTTCTTCATTTTTGACGATTGCATCAGATGTGTCTAGGTCTTAGACTCGCCATAACTTTTTCCATCCCGAACTAGAACATTTTGACCCCTTTGCTGATGATCCCACTGAAGACTATACTTTGTGTTTCGTCGATGATCCTTTTGGGGACTATCGGGTCCTCTTCTATTTTCTTCAAATACTAGCAGAGGACACAGTCTATGAGTCCTTTTCCTTAGAACTCTTTCCCTTTATGAACTCTTGTGGTCAGGGGGCATGGCGTGGAAGTAACTCCCCAGTTACTTCGTGGATGGACTCTAGATAGTTGTTAAAATCAACCTCCTTGTCGTAAATGTCTTCAAACTATTCATCGTATGGCATGAAAGTCCTCAAACAACTTGTGGGTGTTTCCCATCTCTGGTCAGAACCTCCAAAAGCCTATTATTTTGCATTCTGACCATCCTCATCATTTCATCTATTTCCTTAAGGTATTTCCTATTGGAATCTCCCTTTGATATCTTGCCTATAGCATATAGAAACTCAACCACTTCAGCCCCTTCATGGGTATGAGGGCCAAGTTGACATACAAATCTGGCCTTTTTCGTGTTGGGTTCCTCTTAGATTCCACATACTCCCACACCTCATGCCTCAAGGGAAGTTTCCTTAATGGATTATAGTCCCACTCATCACATAGGAGGAAAAATCCCAGAGCTGCCAACAAATTGGTCAATTCATTATGTCCTTTATGCTTCTCTAGCACTACCCTATCATTTGCAATGCAGAGGGACTTAAAATAACCTTGTTTTGTTCCTTCGTCTCTCATACATGTTATCGTCAAGAGTTTCTTGTCGATATGCCTCCAATGTGAAGACCTGATCTGCTACAAATCTAGGGAGCCAGAAAGGTTCTCCAACAAAACCATGATATCTTATAAATGTAAAATCCTCCCCAAAGAAATAATTCACCTGGGGTGATGAGTTTATAATCCACCGCAAAACTTTGAAAGACAAGCAATCACTGGTCTCAAAAAAAAGTGCATAAACCAATGGGTAAGTGCACCAAGATGGTTCCCAAAAAGGGGACTTAAGTGGAGAGCTTTTTTTTTAAATCAGGAAATACTGACCTTGGATGTGAAATTGAGGATACTTAGACTCAAAATTTTTAGATGCAATAAAAAGAAGGATTCAAGTGCTCCGAGTCTACTTTCTAAACTACTAATTTATTTTGAGAATGGTTGAGATTAAGGGGTTCAAACGAGGGACGTACACAAATTGGTGTTGCTTTTGTTAGAAAAACATAACATAACAACTCTTGTAAGACCCTCGTACGGTGAACCTTTTTTTAGTATTTTTAAAATCGCAACGGTCAAAAGTTAGCTAACAGTATGTAGTTGATGCATGATTTTTCTGATAATTTTTTAATGAATATTTAATTTTTTATTAATTTACGAACTGGACATATCGTGAAAATAGAATTTTGGCCGTGCTACCCCTAGAAATTTTGGAAAGTAATTGATTTTTTTTAATTTTTTTTTTAATTTTGTAGAATGGAGTCTAGTTTCTAAAAAAGTAATTTATTTGAAAAATTGATGAACGATTAATTTATAACGAAAAAAATACCAAACACTGCTTTTTGGCAAAAAAAAGACATACAGATAAAATAAATTATGGATGCAAGACTTAACATTTTTAGAAAGTCAAAAAAATTACATTGTTGGATAGCTAAGAGATAACCCAACATTACCCATGTGCTCGATTTTTTCGATATTGAACCATGTGCAATCTTGACGGTGAGCACGAACTCGATTATGAGAAATATGGTGGATTTTTTAAAAACACGTCTCTGGTCGTTGGGAATACACTCCAAGCCATTGGGATGGAATTCCAAGGCAAGTACCAAGCTTAAAGTTCGGTAATTCCCAAAGAAAAACATCATGCGAGCGCATTATAATGCGCTCGCGTTATATCTCACTTTTTACATGGTTTTTGCTTCTGCGGGGAACATGTCTACTAGCGCATAATGCGGGCGCGTTATAACGCGCTCGCGTTATGTCTTACTTTATGTTAAATGCCAATATATTAATGTATGTTGATATATTTTTACGTACATGCATGTATGTATGTATGGATGTAAGATTATATGTACATATGTATTATGCTTGTATGTATGCATTTATGTATGTCTTTAGACGAAAGAACTTAGATAGAGTCGAGAGAGATGGAGAGGGGGTCGAAGTGAAAATTTAAGAGAGAGGGAGTGGGAGAGAAGGGGTTGGGTTGAGGGGGACTTAGCTAGGTAGGGTGGGAGGGATAGAGGGAGGGGGAGAGAGAGGGGGGGCTGGGAGAGAGATAATTGAGGGAGAGGGAGAGAAAGAGAGGGGGGTGGGAGAGAGAGAATTGAGGGAGAGGGAGAGAGAGAGAGAGACAAAGAGAAAGAGAGAGTTATGTAGGTAGGGTGTGAAAGGGAGAGACTTGAGAGTGTGAGAGGGAGAGACTTAAGAGTGTTAGGGGGTGAGAGGGAGAGACTTGAGAGATAGGTAGTGAGAGGGAGTGTGAGAGAGAGGGAGTGGGAGAGAGAGGGAGTGTGAGTGATAGACCTGAGAGAGGGATAGGGTGTGAGAGGGAGTGACCTGATAGAGGTGGAGAAAGAGGGGGTGGAGTGAGAGGGACTTATCTAGGTAGGGTTGGAGGGATAGATAGAGAGAGGGGAGAGATACAAAGAGAGAGTTACCTAGGTAGGTTTCCAAAGGGAGAGACCTTAGAGAGAGAGGGGGTGGGAGGAAGAGACATGAGAGAGAGGGAGAGAGAGGTACTGGGAGAGAGCGGGATGGAGTGGGAGGGACATAAAGAGAGATGGATAGAGGGAGTGAGAGAGAGTGGTAGGGATTGATTGAACGAGAGGTACGCAGAAAGAGGGAGACAATAGATAGAGACAATTAGAGAGGGTGGGAGGGAGGGAAGGAGGGAGAGGTGAGATGTATAAATAGAGAGAAAGTGATAGGGGTTGAGGGTATAGGGTTGAGGGATTAAGGTGGAGGACCTATAGGGTTGATGGTTTCTAGGGTATTAGGGTTTAAGGTTTGAGGGTTGAGGGAATAGGTTTGAT